>JADLZK010009272.1:0-600000 GCA_015847255.1 Hyparrhenia diplandra | reverse complement strand
AATAAATAAATATGAAAAGGATGAAGTGTATTGAGTACCTGTATCATAGGATTCTTCACGTGCATAGGCAATATGGCATTGAAGTGTTAATGTTAATGTTCAAATATGCAATAGAGGCCTAAACTGAAGTGCTCCTGGATTTAGTATATGAGGAATTCAAAACTTAGGACAAAATATTGGATTATTTACTCATATGAGAATTACTGCAATTAAGAAAAGCGAACTTTTTAGCATGTACTGTGTGGAGGCATATATCAGATATCAAGATGCATCTTATTTCGAAAAGAAAACGTTGCCTGAATTGTGAAGATGCCCTTGACTCCTCTAACAAACTCTTTAACTGGAACATTGAGAACTATCTAACAAGAGGCTGATTATATAAATAAAATAAATACATACAGGTGAAAAGGTTGTCTTGTTAAGTCATGGCTTCAGCAGAATCATCAAATGACTTATCTACAGGGTGTTCTAAACCAACTGACTGACCCTAACACTTTGTGTGCATTTGGAGCCTATATTTAAAAATATTATCTCAAAAACTGCTAATGAGCATGTAGTATAAAGGAGATATTTGGTCTTCTCAGTTTAGATTTTTATGGAAATTATATGAGCCTAGTAGTCCTGAAAAGAATTGTTGTGGTATAATACTGGAAGAAATATTTTGTTGGTTAAAAAAATTCTCCTGCACCAAGAAATTTTAATGGCCAATGAACACACGTCATAGTTCACAGGGAATGCTGGCAAGTATGAGCTGCACCGTGTGGCTTCATGCCAAATATGTAGTAGCAATTGAAGATTTACAACTAAAAAATTGCTATTGAATTGACTATTATGTATCCAGCTTGAGCGCCAAACCGCTTAAAAGGATGATGAAGGAGGAACCACACTTCTATACGGCACCATAAATTTGATACCCTTAGCACAAGAGAAAATAGGAGGAAGGTGCATATATCACACAGGTATGTTATCAGAACTAAAGTTCAATCTAGTAGATACCTCAGTTACTGGAATTGAAAGATTATCTCCCATGAACCTGAAGCAAAATCATGGAACAGTGAGGCCACAATCTTAAACTGTCTGCCCATAAGAAACAATAGTATAAATGAGTATAAGGAAGTGTGAGACAATCATGCTGCAAAATAATGAATGGAATGATTTTTTTTTCTTTAACAAAAATGATAGCAACAGTGGAAACCAGCAACCATTAGAATTTCAGAAATGTTTACTAACCTGGCTCATAAGGTTAGTAGTTCATTTGAAATAACTTAAACGTGACACTGAAATTAATGGCAAGTTGAACCAAATTGGATAACCAACATAACCCATGTGGCAAAGTTGATTATTAACGACTTGTTCTTTTAACTGACTAAAAGGAGCATATGGTACTACTGTGATCACCTGTATTTTAAAGAATTGACTCACCTAACACTTTGGCAGTCCAAAATCATAGGTTGTCTCCACAGGTCACAGTCAAGTGCTTATGCATGAGCAAAATCTGGAGAACATCTGCATAATCAGCATGAGAGGCATTAACATATATATTACAAAAGCACATCTCTAGAGTACATATAGGCTGGGCAAACATAATGTAAAATAGGAGCCTGGAAACATATTGGGGCCTAAAAGATTCTAAGATTCTGGGAATTAATATTTGGCATGACAAAAATAAAAGTGTAGTAATACCTTGAGCCACAACACTTAGGTGCTAGGTATTTTGTCTTCCTGTCACTTGGCAAAATACAACTGGAGAAACATAGTGGACAGTAAAAGGAGTCAACTTGCACAAACGCTTTAGAGCATGATCTAAGAACTTGTGCTTGTAGCAGTTTAAAACCAGAACTCATACATAAGGCTAAGAAGAAAAAGCAGGTCACATATAATTAGATGGAAAATGCAATAGACCACAATAAACACAGCAGTCTAGATATAGAGAGAGACCTATACTCGCTGGCTGTTGTAACATTACGCCAAATGGTTGCAGTAAGCATGAGCACACTAACAATAATTCCCAATTCTTCACTAACCATGGACAGGACCGATTGTCGGCTTGAATTTCATATCCTGTACATCCATGAGCACACACAAAATTCACATAAAAATTTGACCAAACCCAAATTGGCTGCTTGTCTGAAAGGTAAAAAATATAAAAAGATTTTCCTGCAGCAGGGTCAGACCAACAGGCCAGCTGAATGCATGCATCCGGCTGACGGCGAACATGCAGATGAGCCACACACCAGCCCAAACCAACACATGAGAAAGAGAGAGAGAAGTTTAACCTGTCATCCACAGTCTGGAGAGGGACAGCAATCTGGTGGCGGCCTCGACATGGGAGCAAGGCACCGTGACTGAAGGCGAGGTCGGTGCTGCGTTGTCATGCCTACAGCACAGGCGGCTAGGGTTTACTGTAGCGCATACCAGAGGGAGAATAGAGGAGGCAGCGATGCCGATGGCCAGTGGTGGGGCACGACGCCGAGGTCCCTACTCGCCGGCGCACCGCTCGTAGGGCGCCGTCATCCGGCACCCACCACCGCCTCATGCACGCAGCGGCATCGGGAGGGAAGAGCGAGAGAAAGAAACGGGAGGGGAAAAGGGAGGTAAGAGGCATGTGAGGTTGGGAGGAGCAGGACGAAGCGGGTGCGGCCGCCGTCGCCTTGTGCGCGTCAGGACAGAGAGGGAGACTGACGGGAGAGAGGAGGAGTTATTAGAATCTGGAATGAGAAGTAGGAGCCGGAGTATATATTTGTGTGCAACAGTAGAAGCTAGTAGGAGCCAGCTATATATGTAGATGATACATGAAGCCAAAAGCCAGAAGAAGCCATCAGAAGCCGGCAAACGAGAAGCCGCTCCAAAAAATCTGAGGCGTCCACGGCGGCATCGAACGGGCCAAAGTTTTTGAAGACGACGTGGACCCTTGTTCCTGCCGAGGAGCTATTCCCAGTTCTATCGTTTTAATTTGTACTGGCTGAACAAAGGCCTTCTCATAGATCTTTAATTTGATATTGTCAATCATATCTGACCTCTGAACTTCAAGTGGGAACTTCCTTCCATCGCTAATAATCTCCACGCAGATAAGCATGGTTCCTCTTGGAAACGGGTGGAGGACAAGGAGAAGGGTGGACTCCTTGGAAATGTTGTGGTCGGCCAAGGTGTTGTTGTTCTCCAGCTGTTTGTCGCCAAATATGAGACTCTGCTGATCCTTAGGAAAGCCCTCACTATACTGAATCTTTGCCTTGATGTTGCCAATAGTTTCTCAGCTGTCAACCTCAAGAGTGATGGTTGTGCGTGCTAGTGTTTCCACTACATAGATTTACATCTTTTCTTCAAGTACAAGCGTAGATCTATGCTGGATGTTGTAGTCAGCCAATGTAAGATCATTCTCAAGCTTCACTCCATCATAGACAAGGTATTCCCGTTCCTGAATCTTTGCCTTCACGCTTTGCAAGGTATCTGATGGTTGTACCCTGAGGCAGATTGTCCGACCGGTGGGGCTCTACACAAAAATCTGCATCCTGAATGAGCACACCAAACATCACAAAATAATTTTTAGACAAATGCATTCATCGTGGTTTTATTTAGTCAGTACAACAATACGCCAAACGCCACAAAAAAAATACAAAAGATGCATTTGTCTAGATTTCATTTAGGCTCTACAACAATACACTGGAAGCGTAAAATTACCACATGGAGACCATAAATACATTGTTTGTGATTCAACTAATCCATGGTTGCAGCTAATCCTTGCTTACAAATGAGTCAAAGAATCGGTCTGAATTGGTTGACTCATTATGTATACTGAGATATAAAGTGAATATGCAGTTATCATCCAACCGAACACCTTCTACTGGGATAGAGCAGGCAAAACCAGCCAAGAGGCAGACTCAAATATTGTGCAGAAGGTAGTGCATACTTGAGGATTGCATGCTATGATGCGTCAACGATCCAATGAAACTGAAACAGTCCTTGACTAAACCAGCAATTACCTAAAATTAACAGCATATCCTTTCGCCTTTGTAAAGAACAGTAGCCAAAAACTTCAAGTGAAATACATAGTAGAAGAAGGATCGTGTATATAAATCTATACAGGTCCAAATTGAAGTTTGGCCAACATACAATGATTTCCTTTTCCTTAGAAAGGACGGTAAAAGTTTTGCCACGATTTCTGTTAGACAACGTAAAAAGAAAAGACAAGGACATATAACGATTTGGACCATACATTTAATATGCAATATTTTTTAATTTTTTAAAGGTAAAGCATTTAATTATTAGATTATGGCAAGGACATATAACAAGAATTCCTATCTTAAACTATATGTATTCCATCGTTCTCAAGATCGATCAACAAGTTCTCAGCCTATAAAGTTTTTTTCTGTGGTGCAGTGACCTTTGAACCTTGGCATCGGTTATGGAAGACTTGGGCCCCGAGCAAATGTAAAATGTTTCTGTGGTTAGCAATCCGAATAGATGTTGGACAGCAGATAGGCTCGCTAAGAGGGGCCTCTCTCATCCAGATAAATGTCCCCTATGCGATCAAGAAGATGAGACAATTCAACATCTATTAACATCTTGTGTTGTGGCAAGAGAATTTTGGTTTAAATTATTCTCCCTTTTGAACCTAGCAGATTGTGTTCCCCATCATAATGAGCTGAGTTTTGCTGATTGGTGGCGCAAGGCTATATGCAGAGTTGTCAAGGAGCACAGGAAAGGAGTGAACTCTCTAATTATTCTAGGAGCTTGGATTATTTGGAAACATAGGAATGCTTGTGTTTTTGAAGGGGGTTCACCTTCCATTAGCTTGATTTGGAGTGAGCTGAAGAATGAGCACAGCCTCTGGTGCATGGCTGGAGCGAAAAAGCTAGAAGATCTTGGGTTGTTCAGACAAGGTCCTTCTAGTTAAGGTCGTATGGTGATTGATTTTATGTGTTTTTATCTTGAGCTTGTGTAATCGCCTCACTCATATTTGGTCCCCGTATGAGTGAGGATCCTGTTGGGGACCCCCCTTTCTCTTTCTATAATACAAAGAAACGCAGCTCTCCTGCGTTTTCCAAAAAAAAAAAGTTCTCCGCAGAGGAAAATGACGAACAATTAGAAAATCTCGATCTAATCAATCCTAAGATCCAACAAGCCTAATCAACCCTAAGATCCAACAAAAACAAATGAGATGAAGCCTGTAATCCTACCTGATACAGACAGTAGTACGATTTAGTTACCCTCGCCAGGAAATAGTATGAGAGCACTAGAAGTAGTACCTCGCCTAAAGTCGACCAAGATGTGATCTGATCGAAGTAACTCTGTTCAGCCAATACAACATGCCCTAGTCACAAAAAGCAAGAAGAAACACTCAGTAAATTAGTCAACAAATTCCCCAACTGGTTAGAATCTGCCATTAACCAGGTGCCTTACAATACCTCAGCATAAGCAGTACTGGTATGGACTGAG
Organism: Hyparrhenia diplandra; assembly: GCA_015847255.1. Lineage (NCBI taxonomy): Eukaryota > Viridiplantae > Streptophyta > Magnoliopsida > Poales > Poaceae > Hyparrhenia > Hyparrhenia diplandra. The sequence continues at coordinate 594,564 of JADLZK010009272.1, read as the reverse complement.
TACACTGAATGGATCCTTAGCAAACCAAATCATGCTTGCCAATGCCATTGGACTGCTCATGTTATTACTTGGGCATAATATGATACATGTCTCAAGCTTCTATCTTCTCATAGAAAATCTATCTTCTCATAGAAAAGAAGGAAAGGCTCAAACTTGAGAACTATCTCTAGAGCTTAAGGTTTGCAAAATATATATATATATATTCAAAAATGTCAGACAAACAAAAAAAAAAAATGTTAGACTAGCATGAAAATACTATCAGATTAACAGTTTTGACGTATATCAAGTGACTAGCTGATTCCTCCACAACATAAAATAGAATTAATGTGAAATAGTAAATTCATTTCATTTTTTTTATGCATGCAAAAAGATATAAAATCCTTAGTTCCATTGGCACATGTCGTGTATCACCTCTATGTGAGACCGAACACCAGTCAGGCACTCACCACAACTGAATTAAATTTCCCAATCAGCGTGCAATGAAACTTCCAGATGCTAATTGCCTATTACTAGTAGCAGGGCGCGCGCCTCCGCGCCCCCTTGCAGCTATGCATGCAGAGGAGATTGACATCACCCCATAAAAGTGTTAATCACAAACACTCCATGTTGTAATTCAAAGTTACAGGCAACTATCTTAAATTACTTATTTTCATCATATCCCTTGATGCTCAAGCACAACATGTTTGGTCACACGCTCAAATCAGGAAGAATTTCACAACTGGCAACTGGTTATCTCCTAAAGGACTTCGTCCTCCTGGATCTGGATCTCTTCCTCTGCTACTCCCCAACATCAGGTCTGAGGTTTTCCACCGCTTGAGGACGGGCGGTGGTGTTTAAGCAGCTTTCATAAGCATGGTTCCTGTCAAGTAAAAATAGTCCTCCAACAAGAATCAAGGACCAATCTGCAGTATGAACTAAATAAACTACTGAACTTAAAAGGAACATGCAAAAGCAGCAATACCAATCCTAATTTGACGTAGACAAATTTTGATAATGGCAATAACTCGAATAGTTTAAAGAGTTTCAGATATGACAAACCACATGTTTGTTGTGAAGGAGAAGTCTATAATACCTAGATTTGTAACGCACAAATTAGTAGATCTCAAGAATTTTACCTTCTCCTATCACAAAAAAAAAAAAAAAAAAAAAAAAAAAAAAAAAAAAAAAAAAACTTCTCAGTGAGACGGTCGTCCTCAAATAGGCACTTGCGAACATTCAGCACCTCTGTTGATGACCTACAACATATGAAAGGAATGATAAGCTTTTGATGGAAATTGGCAAAAAAGAGCAAAGGAAATGGAAAAATAACCTTCATATCATCAGGCATGAACATGACGAGGTCACTATCTAATCCGAAGAATACAGTAGCCAATGCACCATTTAATTGCACAAAACTGATGGAAAGGCATACTGCCTTTCTCTGTTTGGGCACTTTTAGCCACTTAATCGAAAGCAGAAGCAGAACAAAAACACAATTAATCCATAGAAGCACACAGGTTTCATTTTTTAGGATTTTTAATTTGGTATTGACAAAACCTGGACTAACGTTGGCCTAAAAAGCTAGTTCCTAATTTTTCTTTAGGTTGAGGGTACCAAAGGAAGGCATAGAATAATCAACCGAGAAGGATATGAAGTAATTCTTTTTCATCTAGAATTATCGACTGGTGTGTAGCTTTATTATTAGACAGGCAACAAAGTAGCTTCAGTTGTCAGTTTTAGTTTACAGCATGCCTATTTCAGGTTACAGATGTAGTAGACAAACTATATAGACACCAAAAGAATCAGATTAGTTGCTTGTTTGAAAGGAGTATGTTGATAGGAATTCCAACAAGAACTAAGAAATTTGATAACCAGACTTGTAGTATCCTGCAAGGAAGCATACACGGATGATTTCAGTCTATAAGTGACAGGAAGAAAAAGAAAAGTGGCATGTTATAATAAAACAACATTAATCAAATAATCATACTAAGAATTCTGACATTTTTAGCCATTACATATAGGGCAGGGTTGAAAAAAAAAGAGACGCATAAAAGATAGAAAAAAACTGCATGGTCACCTTAGAGTTCAAAGCTTTCAGCAATAATGAACTAAATGTGACAGCTTCTCAGTTATTTTTAGAGGTCCAAGGTGGCTTGCTGACATGTTAGAGACAATGCATGGTCATCTTAGAGGAATAAGAGGGTATGCATTAAGTTTTCAGCATCAGATTAATAAGTACGATGGCGCACCTTTGCGCGCCGATATGGAGCTAATGTAAGGCCGAGAACATTACATGGGACACACACATAGTGTGCAATGTGAGGGCTGTGTACATACGCAGAGCGTGCATGATAGAGGGCGGACACGGGTCTTGTGCATAGCTGCTTGTGCATGAAGCAGAATCAAGTGGATAGGACGGCGCCGATTTAGGGCCTGGACCTATTTGATAAACAGAATAATAGATATACATATGACAAAGGATAGATATGACTCAAAGACATAATACTTTGATGACAACACATTACACTTATATATAATAAGTTGACATAACACACGTTACATGAGACGTTCAATTAAGCTCAACTGGTAAAGGTCACCGGTATTAATTTGGCATGGTCATCTAATTCATGGTAATAGTAGGAAAACAGAAGCAAAGTGCTGATAACAGTATCTGACACATTGTGCATGTCCCCTTGTCTAAGAGATACTCATAGATTGTAGAGCGCGGAAATAAGTAATTCAATGCAGCTCAAAGCAGAGGCATTAATATTATCCCAACCTTTCTTCTTTCAATAGCAGCAGCTATTGGCCAGCTCCATTCCCGGTGCCAAGGTCATGGTGACAGAATAGGCAAGGTCCAGTAGACACGCCTATGGTACTATTGGTGGGCAAGTTGTTGCCTAAATCATTAGAAAAGAAATGCTCATCAGACTGAATTCACAGGAACCATAATCAACGATGTATAATTTGAGTGTGTGCTTTCCCTAGAAAAATGATTTTTCATGCGTGTGTAACGCCGTTTGGAAAGAAAGAGGTGGTAGATGCACTAAATAAAAACCTTTGGCTCACAAGCATATTACTCAGGGATACATTGGCTTAGAATATAAGCAGCATTTTTGTTGGGTGCCCTGTAAACCTGGAAAAAAACACCATAACTCCAGTCAGGAAATGATAGTTCCCTTGAAACTGCTGAAAACTTGGGAGAGAGTTAAGAAACACATACGAAATTACTCAAATCGTCAATGACAGATAACAACGGGAACTTGCAAAACCTATGCAATACATGTCAGGGATCTTCAAAGATAATAACAAATTGAATAGAGATGGCTAATTAGTATAGTGACAGTAATTAGGTTATCGAATAAAGTTTTGTTGATGAGTCTAAACTAATAATCTGAAAAAAGGTAGGTTGGAGGTCGAAATTTTATTAAAAAGAGCTGCTGCCCAGGCAGCAACATTCATCTATTCTAGCTCTTACTTGCTTCTGGCTGTTTAGCTACAAATTAAGCCATATTCATTTCTGAATACAACCTTAAAGGCATTTGATGAAACAATTTGTAACCCATTTAGGTCATCTTTATACTACACTAATCTTTTAGCTGGAAACAAACTGAAGCTGTGCATAGAGCAAATAAATTGAAAAATGACCAAAAGAAAAGGCTGAAGAAAATTTTTGACGACACTACAACGAAACTATCACAGCTTTACCCCCAAATGCATGAAGTGGCCTTTATGGCTATCTCTAAAGGCTATTTTGTCAATCAGCCAGAGAGAGCCATTAGACTGAGACATCCCTACACATCAAATTCAGGCCTTGGTTGTAGCACATGAAATACATTGAAATAAGAATGTGTCCAAAATAGTAAGGTATATATTTTTGGGAACACAGAAAATCACTAATTCAAGAAAGGAGCACAAACAATACACCAGCATTAGCCTTCAATATCCATGGCGCAACAGATGGAAGCAAATTTGATAAAATTAAATGGAGACGACAGGAGCAGTTAGATGTGTCAATATTAATAATTAGGCAAACTCGTACCTTTGTAGATGAATGGCTTGCTCTTGATTCACACAACTTCCAAAATCATCGCATACATGAAAAAGAGTGTATGCATATCTGCATAGGTGATCTGCAAAATCCATAAAAATTGATAAGCAATCTCTTGCTAAAAATGTCCATGACTGATTAAAGTAGTTCAAAGTTTTGTAAAATGATGTGCAAGATTCAGTGTGGTAACAATGACAAGGCACAAAAATTAGTTAGTGGATTCTAGGTAGCGCGTACATGACACAACTGTTTCACACAATACCTAAAGATAGCAAGCAAAAGGTGGTCATCGGCACCCTGTACACACCCCTCCATGAATGTAAATAGCCATGGCTAGCACGCTAAGGCAATTAGAGACAAAGTACCTCGAACTGTAGCAGCCTACTACAAGGTGCAAAACTCTCAAGGAAATTAACACACTACAACCACAGATTATCAAAGGAATCAAGATAATCTCACACTACGACATTGACATGTTGCAATTAAAAAAATTGACAGGAAACAATTTCTGTGCTCTCAATTTAGAGCTTCTAAACCACGAGCAAACATAAAAGGAGAGGGGGAAATATCCCTATTTTGATTTTAGATCGGAACATCGCAACTAAGTTGGGCTAGGCAGAACAGAACCTATAAGCGATTTTGCCAAATGTAAGGCAATGGGGTTTGTGACACCGAGGGAAAAGTAATAGGTTCAGAGAACCTAAAATCCTCTAAAAACTTAGGAATCACATCTGTAGGTAAAAGGTAACAGAGAAAACGCAGTACATCAGTCTAGATAGAGATAAAATGGCATGAGAATAAAAAAAGAGCATTGCTCTTTCTAGAGACTCATTTTTTTCCAGTTCAAATAGGAAACTCTTGGAACGAGCACACATACATGGTGCAGTACCTCTTAAATCCACAAGACAATATGAATACTCTACTTAATCACGATTTATGGAAAACTGCAATTGGCCTATTATCTTACTTCAAACTCCTTTCATATTCATTTTCATTCATTTTGTCCCTTGTTTAAATATAATTGCATCAACCTGAGTGTATGCGTTTGACTTAAAGAACCCGACTTGTGCACAAATGCTTTGTCTTTTCAGCATGTGACATAAGGTAAACGCTAGAATTTTTTTCAAACAGTTTTCAGCATGTGACATAAGGCATGCCTCGCTTACCTGAACCTCTAAATCGTTCACTTTAATCACTACTGACCCAATCCTTGGGTTGCATAGTAACAGCCGACCTGGACTCCTTTATCTAAAACAAAGGTGCAATCATCAGAGCTCACAGATCATTGATCCATATATGATACAGGTTATAGGAGCCATATATCCATTTACAACTATCGGCAATAAACAATCCAACATATATGCCGGACAACATTTTAGGAAACAATACTTGGCATGCGTGGAAAAGAAAACTTGAACCCTGAATTTAATTAACACGTGGATCTGCTCACCTGTAAGCAAATCCACATTAGCAATTGCACAAGATTAACCTGTAATTCAAAGGAAAGAGTCAAAAATAATGCACAAATTATCTTGAATTGAAGTCCAACAAAAAAGTGATGTCTGACTATTTTACATCATACATGGCTGGGGGCTCACAAATTTACTTCAACAATAACAGTTTTTTAAGAAGCTATAAGAAAATAAATGTCTATATTCGGCTCATGGCCAAGTTTGCCTAACCTCACGTAGTACATATGAGATGTCCTTTACATGTGAGCCATTGCATGATGAATTGCTTGCTCCATTATCTTCACCATGGGAGGCTCCAGGAAAATGAAGCACCAGTGTCGCCATTCACAAACTATCAATAAATGATGAGATGACAATCTCTTGCACTGACTCTAAAGAATTGAAGACAGGAAGGATAACATCTCCTCTCACAGGAAAACCAGAGCTGAAAAAATGCAAACACAAACACCCATATTATCTGTTGTCAAAGGATTGCAAGTAACGGCAGAGCTTGTAAACGGCAGCAAATTTATTTACAGTGGCCAATATTAGTAGTTTGATTTTACCATGGAATGGGTAATCTATAAATGGATTTGAGCAAACCAGAAAGCCCAACTTTATACTCTGCAGGTTAGAAAGACTGGCACAAGAAGCATGACGCGTGACATAATTCAGCAGCATGTCTAAAGCACTAAAAATAAGATCTTTAGTATGTTACCTCTATTATAATATATAAAAATAATGAAGCCACTGGCATCATTTTCTACACATCGAGACTCAAACTGATAAAATTAAATCCAACAAAGTTAGGCTTTGCAGCACGAAGACAACTGGGTATGCAGGAAAAAAAAAAGGAATGCTACGGCAAAACATCCCCATGGACACCAAAACGGAATTGTGAACTAAATCATCATAGAACACACTGACCTGCAGTAGTTGACCTATAAATGCAGATTAAATTCGGAGAGAAAATATATAGACTAATAAATAAACAGAGTATCAAATATTTCCAGTACCACATATTTCCAAGACCAAAACCACTCAAAGCATCTCAATCAGAAGATCCAAAGAAAGAATCGACTCACCTTGGTTATCCCCAAACCTAGGGTTTCCTTGAAGCTGACGTCATCGCCTTAAAAAGCAAGTAATTTTAGAAACCTTTGTTCTGCACTATTTTATTTTATTTTAAAAAAATAATCAAGCCTATTTCAACTGTAGTGTTATTTTTGTGCATATACTACACATTTGGGTCACCAGGAATGATAAAAACTTAGAAGAGACAACACATAAAACAAAAGAAACCCAAGTAAACATGAGAAAGTGATAAATTATTAAGAACACAAACAAATTTTGGGTCACCAGAAATGATAAAAACCAAGGCTATTTCTTTCTTAGATTATAATGGTTACAATGGCCCTATATTATAGTCCCAAATGGACATGTATCTTATCAAGTAAACTAAAGAGAGAAAGTCCTTATAGATTTGGACTCCTCTATCAAATAACATCTAATCTCATTTCTTGTTTCTATTCTCCCTATTTCTTTTTGTTGTTCTAGATTCTCGAACATTAGGGAGTTGCTGGCGTGGCTGGAGTCCTCTTGTAGCGCCCCACTAATGGCGCCGTTGGCTAGGGCGTGGTCAGCCTGGCCCCCTCATAGGTCCACACTCAGGCCTGTAATTAGCCGTGTAATAGTCATGTTCATCTCATTGCATCAAGTTATGCGCTTTCATCGATGTTTGGCACCTTCTGTCCTCTATCTTGCTTCGGCGGGTGAGGCAAAGAGAAAGCAAAATCTTCTCAGCACGCTGGTCCTTCCATTCGTCCTTTCATCACAAGCCTGTTTATCACAAATATAACACAAAAATACAGAAAATAATAAACGAGGAAAAACATACTAGGACAATTGCTAACAAATTTCTATCCACTGAACAAAGAAATCTGCAACAGACCATATTGGCTACAGACTAACACTATATTATATATGGAACCCAAAATCCAGATATTTTCTGTGTGAAAAACTTAGTATTTCAGATACTTAAAGACGCATACTTAAACAATACGATAGTAAAGATGCTGAATATAATCAAAGATAAGGCCAGGAAGGAAGGGCACATACCTTGAACAGGTAGATAGCAGCAACACCTGCAAGAATATAAGCAACTAAAACAGATACATGAAGAATATGGGTTAGAGAACGTACCTGGGGCAGCTGCAAGAAAGCACACACGGACCGAAACTCTAACACATGTCCATCTCCGGAGGGGAGGTGGGAGCAGCACCGCCGCTGCCGGTGCCAGCTGCTGCGGCTGCTGATCGTAGATGTCCACGCACGTGATGACCACCATGGCGGCGGCTAAACAGAAGTACAGGCACATCCAGAAGCGGACCTCCTCAGGGACCGAGTTGAAGAGCCATATCGAGAGGGGCATGACGATGATGTGGAGCCCGTTCGTAGCCATGCCCCAAGCGCGTTCCACGCGGTTCACGGCGTTGGGAAGAGGCAGCATCATCTTCTGGAGCCCGTTCACAGCCATGCCCCAGGCGCGTTCCACGCGGTTCACGGCGTAGGAAAGAGTTAGCCTCATCTTCTGGAGCCAGGCGCGTTCCACGCGGTTCACAGCGTAGGTTAGAGGCAGCCTCATCTTCTTGACCGCCGCCAAGGGTGGGAGAGGAAGAGGAGGCGGGCTCGGCATCCAAGCAGGATCCAATGGTGGTGACGGCTCGAGGGAAGCGGGGAACGGGCGAGGAGGGTGGAACAGCTGCGGCGGCATCGCCAACGGAATCAGCTCGCGGAACCGGGGGCCGCCGCCGATCAAGTCGAGATCGGGAAGCAAGCGCGTGCGCGGAGCTCGGGAGATCGAGATCGGGATGCTGGAAGCGAAAACCCTAGGGATCGATTGCTTTGCTCTGGAGGCGGGGGAAGACTACGCCGACGGGGCCAGGATTTTATTGCGGGAAAATGAGGCGCGCGTGTGCTGGAAGGAAAGAAGAAGAGTCGGAATTGGCTGCTTGGCTTGGCCTCCCGCCACCGCCTCCACGGGTTTTATTATTGACTGATATAATAAAAATGAATAAAATAGGCTTCTTAATTATTAATTACTCTCTTTATTTATAGCTTGATGAGTCATGACGACAAAAGGAAAATAAAATAAAATGAACGGGTGCAATGATGTAAGCTTCACGCAAAATCTGAGAAGTACTTTGTATATGATTCAAATCCATAAATAAATCCTCGCTTGACATATTGACGTCGAGAATAGCTTAAATACTGGTTCAAAGCTTCTAAGAGTTTTCTACTCAGTTTATTTGTGGAAAATGAATGGTTTGTTTCTTTTGTTCCTCCTTGTGATAGTTTCAGTTGTCTTTCCTCTGCGCCGCCCCACCCCAACCATAGGCCCCAGTGAACCCCAGCCCTCCCAACGTCTATGGTGGAATGCCATGGCCGGGAAGACCTAGCGGCGCCAGTGCATGGCCCTAGCATTTGACGGCACGGGCCCCAACATGTCCCCTGTCGCCGTGCACGGGTAGGGGAGGCCACCATCGTGAGGCTCAACCTTGTTGGTGGCGGCCATGGACGCTTTGGTTGCGCTCCCACGCTAACTTGTTCTTGTTCTCCGCATCATCTTTCTTGCCCTGCCCCAACACCTAGCTCCGACCTCACCCATGTGCTCGTGACGCACATTTCCTCTGTGTGTACGATCGTGGTGGCACCAATCCTTGCGGCTCACACCCATCTCTAGAGCCACCGCGGCCGACCATGCCCCTACGCTAGCGCGCGACCCGCCGCCCAGTTTGATCCTTCCCCAAGTCTGGTCCCTCTTGCACGCCCCACCGCCAAGGTCCGGTCCCGCCGCTACTCGTGGCCATGGTCGCATGTGGAAAGAAGATGAAGTCATGTTTTCTATTTTGGTCCTTATTATGTTTTCATCATTATATATGAGTCTATATCAAAGCTAGCTAGAGCTCTACCAAACGGTCTTGTGAACGCTCACATCCACCATAGAGCTGCTCTATGGTGGAGCAACTGCTTTGTAAAGCTAGGAGTCTGGGGATTGATTGCTATGGGAGGCGAGGGAGGAGGTGTTGCCAATGTGCTAGGGTTTTATCTCCCGAGGAGATGAGTAGTAGAGTCGGTTTGCCGAATTTTGGTGTCACATATCTCTCATGCGCTAGCCTGGTTTTGTGGAAGAAGAGGAGTCCAAATCGACTTATCTACCTTTTTCATTATACCATCTTTAGCCCTGGCCCTTTTTGTTATTATTATATAAATATATTATTAAGAGCATCTTCAACAGTGTCCTATAATTTGGTCCTCAAAACATGTTATTTGCCAACTCGCAAATAAGTATGAGAAGGAAAAAAAAAGAAGTCATCTCCAAGAGTATCCTATATTTGACTTTCTAAAATATATATAGAAGAGAATTTTACCTCAGGAATCCTATATTTGCACCAGGACCATTTTATATTGTCTATTTTTTTCCAACCCTTCCACCTTTAGAAGACGCCACGTGAAAGATTGATGTGTGCAAGAAAGGTTGTGTGCATTATTACGCATGATGCTGCCCCGTTTACCAATTGGTATAAGATGGGAAGGTACATGGGGTACTCCTTGAGACGATTTTTTAACGCACCCCCCCCCCCCAACCCAAAAAAAACATGTATGGGAAAAAAAATATGGTGTACTCTTATCAAAAAATAAATAAAATAGGCTCTTTCATTATTGGTGTCTTTACCAGCTTTGACGACAAAAATTCAAGTAGCAAACCTCAAAATAAATAGGCGCAATAGTGTAAGCTTCACCCAAAAACTAAAAATATTTTGTGTATACGGATTCAAACCTACTCCCTCCATCCAAGAAAACATGCAATTCTAACACAGTGTCAAGTATCAATATTTATCATATCAAATAAATATCGTTTGATTCATTACAAAATGTATTTTCACAATAAATTGGTTTGGAGCCGTAAATTTAAATGCTATTTACTAGAAACTTGGTCAAACATGAACTATTTTTTATGGCACGCAACCCATAGTTGTAAGTTTTGTTAGATGGAGGGAGTATAAATAAATCTTTGTTTGGCATAATGATGTTCAGAATAGTCCCCTCGCATAGGTCTAGTTAATGTTACACCACAAAATTTCTATTTTAAGCTGTGAATAGTTTTCACTAATAAAATAAATCATTTAATGAATATTGTAGAATTTTCTAAGATTTAATTGGGGTTTTAGAAATTACCGATGTGCTAAATTTGTTTTTCTCAAATTTGTAGAAAATAACTTGATAGGTTGTTACATTCATGCCTTTGCATAAGTTTTAAGGTGTGAAAAGTAATTTTATAAAACTGTCTAGGTTCAAATCGGTTTTTGCTCTATTTATAAAATAATGATGTATTTAAAAGTTATGGAGAATTGAGAAAACAAGTTCAAATCTCTATTTCCAAAATTTATTATTTAGTCTTCGTACCAACAAAAGTAATATTGAACGGAAGAGTTGTTAATGCAACTCTGATGCTCTTAACTTTGTCTCGTGGTTACTAGATCATGTTACATTTGAAGGTGAAATATATATAAGTTCTGATCTGAGGACACTCAATGCTATTTGATTATAAAGATGTCTTCTTCGAGCGGTCTGGGTATTGGATCAAGTTTTTTTCTGCTTTTCTGGCAGGCAAGGCAAGAAGATGAGGAATTCCTACATAAAGCGCATAGTGCCATGAGCCATCAATTCTTCAAATTTGGTGCTACATGTACTCCAAATCTTAATTTGTAACAATGATTGATTTTCTGAACACGTGATATCTCCATGTGATTTATACTATATATGAGAAGCCCGGACGTAACAAGTGACCTAGTTCACCACTTGATATTTTCAGTCTGGTTGAAAAAGGCCACACGCATCCCAAACCAGCTACAAGAACACAATGGAACACTATGAATGTTTAAATTTAAATATGATATAAACTGGAACGTGCAAACAAACAACTAACTATAGGAACTTAAAACCAACTAGTTATCATTCAAACTCTGAAAATAAATTAAGATCTCTGAACAGACAACTCTGAAAACAAATTTTTGACCCAAGTCAAACAGATTCATCCACTGGTGCAGTGTTGAAACCATGGTTTTCCATATGCCAACTTTTGCTATCAGGCTAAAATTATTTTTTGAGAAGCCTATAATACTACTAATAATACTGATTTGTGTCACATTGACACTCATTTGAGAAGTACACAATACACAGGAAGCTCAGTCTGTGACACACCCGAAAGACAAAATAGATCAAGCTAACTTGTGAATTGTGACACACTGACAAACTGTTTTTCAGAGGTGGCTACAGACATTATGTACATACTGAATTGTAATGGTTCTACTGGCTGAATGGTTCTCTGAATTCGATAAGCACACTCAAAATAAAACACCAGTTATATACAGATTAGGTACATTATATACAAACAACTCTGGTGCGCACAGTCATAAGCACTCCCAAGATGCAAGTCCAATCGATTCAGCCTCATCTTTAACCACTACTATAAATGATGGGCGATGCCGCAAAGGTGGCAGCAGCGACTGCTATAATGGATCGCCTAAAAAACAACACAGAATTCAAGTTACGCATAGTTATTAGAGATTCCGACGCATTACATGCTGAATACTTTTAGATTACACACCACAGTCAGTCCATGTACAACTTTAGTTCCCATGTACATGCTACTGCAAGCCCATTGAGCCACATATATGCATATTATAAACTACCATTCCAAGCTGATGCTTTTGCAGCCTGATAAAACTATAAGTGGCCCACCTGTATTTTTATTGCTCAGTGCCTGTTAGGCAATATGATTGTAGTTACATCATTTGATCACTTAGGATCCAAATAGGTTACATTGCGTTTACATAGCATCTATAAAGACACCAACACAAAGTTCTGCAATCTCTCTATCCTTCTTCGGCAACCTGAGTTTCCAGGGTTTGGCATCAGGGGTGCGAGATGCCAACATTTGGCAATGCTCAGCCTTTTCTGATATGAAGATAAGGTCTTTTCTGTGCCCCTTCCAGCAGCAAAGGGAGATTAAGATAGCAAAATGTTTCTAAGGGAAATTGTGCGGACTCTGGGATGTTGTGGATATTATTCAACACACCCAAGCTGAGAATAGGCAAGGGGAGACTGTCTGTCCCAGAACTCTTTTACAAAAAGATCATTAGTCCAAGGACCACATGATCAGCCATCTCTTCCGTGGTTCAATTCAAATAATATATAGTGGTGGAATATGCATGCAGCTTGCCTATGCCCGACAATGGTTGGCATGAATCTGCATCATAGGATTCAGGATATCTAAGCAAAACTATCTAGCCTCTGTATTTCATCAATGCTATGTGCACAACATATATGATTGAGCATCTGTCTTCCACTAGTAGTCAGTGAAGATTTAACTGAACTGGGTCATTCACCCTTGTTGAACATAACCTGCACTTGAACATTGTGACATTACTAGGTATCATGAATATATGTTGACAGGTCCAAGTATAAAGTACATGCATCCTTCTCGAGTGAAATAATTTTTAGAAACGGATTGCCCTTCTAACAATATTTAGATTCTTAGTGCTGATTCAACATGGTCTATGTTATCAAAAGAAAAAAATGGACTCCTGATCTTTTGTAATCAAGTCAAGTTGTTAAATATATATGAAGTGCATGTCCCAATATCAAGAGACGTTCACATATAATTTCACGCCTAAAAGATGGGTCATGACAAAAGAATTTACATGCCATAAAATCAAGAAATGATTAAACACAGTGAAACTATCACACAATGCACCCAATCAGCGACTGTTAACAAAAGAAACCAAGAAAGAATTACACTAGTACTAGTGGATTGTGCACCTTTGCGCGCCCCATTTGAATGGTTGGACAAGGTTGTCACGTGATGATAATGTACAGGGAAAAAAATGTTTGGAAGAGCAACTCTGAAAGATTATTTGGAGTTTAGGTTGAACACACATCCCATAGATTGGAAAACTTCGGCATTTCAGGCCAATTTTTATCACATGTCATATTTACTGCCTTTATCTGAAACTCGTCCAGCAATTCCATTGTTCAAATCAGATCATGTAGAAAAGAACATCTGAATATGGCAAGCTTTACAGGATAGGTACAAGGTGCAAGAGCTTTACAGGATAGACATATATATTGGAACATCTAAATTTGTTTTTTGCTAAGGGAGGTCAGTGTGTTTCTGCTCATCCTCTGTAATCGAGACATGATATATTCTGCTAACTAACAGGATAGCCTTCATTGTCTTTAATGAACTGTACACAGAAAAGCATTGTGTTCTTGCTGCAGAATTTATATGTGCTATGTTTGGGTAACTAATAGAACTGACAGATTTGGGTGGACTGTTAGTCTGTTCCAGGCTTCTAATATAAACAGGTGGTGACACCTTAACCTGCTAACAAGGTGCCTTCCAGGTAATAATGCATGGAATCGCAGGCACCAGTCAAATATAAAAAACCACCTCGATCTGCATCTGGGCGTACGTTGACACTAATGAGGACTTCCTTTCTGTCAGCAAACACCTATCTACATTTTGGCAGACTTGAGCTAATTTGGGAATAAACCTGAATCAATGTAGACATCTGTTAGCACACATATTTGCAGTAGAGCAGCATGACGATGATTGCATGAACCTGCAACTATATGAACATGCATCACCTAGACATGGCTGTAACTGGTCTTCATCTTTATTTGGAGTCAAGTCCAGACACCCTGGTATGAAAGAAAAGGGCACAAATAATATGAGAATCAGGACAGTTTGGGAAAGAGTATAGGTTTACAAAACCAAATAAATATTGGAGTAAATGGTTTACAGGGAGTAGAACAATTGACCTACGTCAAGAGTTAAATGGGAGAGAGCAGGATGTATACCTGATCATTTAGGATCTGTTAGCTAAGATGATTAGAGCATTTGGCAACTTAAATGAGTAGGGATGGCCTATTTAGTTGACACTGTACTTATACCAAAGAGAAGCCATGTGTCGGGCCGATGGATTGTGTGATTAGCTTACAAAAAGTAGTGAAGCGATTAATATTTTCAGAACAAGAATCAATATACAGTGTTAACTAATTGGAAGACCTAAAATGAATACAAGGAAATTATGTATAATAGGGAACCGGTAGGAATTTACTGTTATCTCTATTTTTCCTTGGCGTGTGTTCGCAGCACTATATAAATTTTACATGTAGCAAATGGCACTGTTATGACCGGTGTCCAATATGCAAGGCGAAGGCCCAATAGTGGCTGAGATTAAGCGCCGAAAATAGAAGGCTAAGGCCCAGATTAGCAATTTAGCTATTATTAGAATTTCCTTTTATTTGAGAGAAGGTATAAATACCTTGTAAAACAATTGGTCAGATTAAGCAAGAGCAATTCATTTGCTCGGCTTCCCCCTGGAAGCCGCGCAGGCCCTAGCCGCTGCCAGTCTTCCTCTCCGCGATCTCTCTTCCTCGCGCGACCACGGCACCGTGCCGCCGTTCGTCGCGCCTCAAGCCACAGCCACCCATCTCCCACTCCTACAACCTCCGATCACTCCATGGTAGATGAGTGGTGCCTATCAACATGGACTCTCGAGTGAAATAATTTCTAGAAACGGATTGCCCTTCTAACAATATTCAGATTCTTAGTGCTGATTCAACATGGTCTCTGTTATCAAAAGAAAAAAAAATGGACTCACGATCTTTTGTAATCAAGTCAAGTTGTTAAATATATATGAAGTACATTTCCCAATATATCAAGACATTCGCATATAATTTCACAACTAAAAGATGGGTCATGTGACAAGAATTTACATGCCATAAAATCAAGAAATGGTCAACACAGTGAAACTATCACACAATGCACCCATTCAGCGATAGTACTAACAAGAAAAACAAAAAAAGAATTACACTAGTAGAACTGTAAGCAGAACAATCCAGGCTATAATATAACATTGACAGAAATGGGCAGGGAGGAGCAACATGAAATGCTGCCAGATTCTACCAACAAGGAGAGGATAACCTACACTAGGAAGATCTTTAATGAGGGAGTCAATCATCCACAACATTGAGAATTACTAGTGGAAGACACACCCCCTTGTGCGCGGTAGCAGGCAGCAAAGGTGGTAGAAACATAGGTTAACTTATAGATAGTAAAATATCTGAGAACAGTAGATAATACATATATGACACAAATTTAGGGACCCGCACATGGGAGTTCATTTCGACAAAAAGACTGTACAATTGAGGTTTGGGCTCCTATGTCTCCAATCCTTCACTCTTTTTCATTGCCAAGATCTGGCAAGATCTAGTAATATAAGCATGGTTACAAAGAGCATATTTTTTAAGAACAGTGAATGTAAGTTAGGCAAGGCAACAAAGTTGATAATGGAAACGAAAGAATTGTGTTCACTTTGATTTCACATGGGATTACGTATCAGTAACTCAATGCATATCATGGGAATATGAACATTCATTGAATCATAAACAAATTTTTAGTAATATAAGGATGGTTATAGAGAGCATATTTTTTAAGAACAGTGAATCCAAGTTAGACAAGGCAACATTGCTGGTAATGGAAAGGAAAGAATTGTGTTCACTTTGATTTCGCATGGGATTACGTATCCGTAACTCAATGCATATCATGGCAATATGAACATTCAATGAATCATAGACAATTTTCCAGTAATATAAGGATGGTTACAGAGAGCATGTTTTTTAAGAATACTGAATCTAAGTTAGACAAGGCAACATTGCTGGTAATGGAAAGGAAAGAATTGTGTTCACTCTGATTTCACATGGGATTACATATCAATAACTCAATGCATATCATGGTGTTAGTGTATATGAGATAAGGCCCATAGAGACCCATGTATAGAACACATATACCCACCCTTCTAGGGTTTGGAGGGGCAATCTGAGTCATTGTGTTCACTCTAACATGGTTTTGAGCTAAAAGATCGGGCGAGGTCGGCTGGTTCCACCCCCGGCGGATCGAAGGCTGGCTGGGCGGAGCCGGTGGAATCCAGCGGGCGCGCGCCGCCGCCCCGGCGCTCTCGCCCTTCAGGTCGTCGAAGCGGGCGTTTCATGCTCGGTGTTGGCGGCCACCCACCCTGTCGCCTTCACCGAGCTGCCGCCTCTTCTTCCCTACCGGATGGCGGCCCCCGCACCGAGTCCGGTGCCCCCGCACTAAGTCCCGCTGCCGTCTCCCGGCCCGACCACACCGACCCCCGCGGTCGCTTACCTCCACCTCCCGGCCGGCGACGTCCCGCACATCAAGAACACGGTCACCGCCGTCGTGCTCTACTCTACCTCCACTACCTACGCTCGCTGGAGTGACCAAATCCTTCTGACGCTCCGCCGCTACGTCCTCGACGACCACGTCCTCCTCGACACACCGCTTGCGGGTCGGGACGTGGCATGGATGCGCCTCGATAGCGTCGCCCTGTCCTGGATCTCTGGGACCATCTCCCACGATCTGTAGGACATCATCCGACTTCCCGGGCGGCCTTGCTCGTCGGACACAGCTAGCCCTCGAGGCGCAGTTCGCCCAACGCCGAGGCCGCGAGCTATCGGCTTGACCCCGAATTCCGCACCTTCGGCGGGGGGACCTCTCCGTCGGCGAGTGCTTGCCGGCGGATGAAGAGCAAGGCCGATGCTCTCCGCGACCTTGAGTACCGGTGCTCGTCGAGTCCTGGTCCTCGACATCCTGCGGGGTCTCAACGGCCGCTTTGCGCACCTGCGGACCTAGATCACCCGTCAAAAGCCCTTCCCCCACCTTCTTGCAGGTCCGGGACGACCTAGCTCTCGAGGAGCTCACCCTGGCCCGCACCGTCGTCCCTCCATCTCCGCCGCACTCGTCGCTACACCCCCGCCTTCTCCTCCCAACTCCCTCCTTGGCACTCCTTCCCCCGAGCCAATTGGTGGTGGGGGGTGGTGGTGGTGGTCGTCGTCGCCCGGTGGGGTGGATTTGGTGGTGGTGCTGCTAGTGGCGGAGGAGCTAGTGGAGGTCGCCGGGCGGACCTCCTCCACCTCTCGCTCCACTCCCCGCCCCTCCTGGTGGTGCGCCTTGGTCATCCTTTAGCAACCCATGGTCAGGACGCATCTCCATGTGGTCGTTTCCGGGGCAGGGGGCGGTGGTGCTAGGCCTCCACTCCCCTCGGCCGCCATGTACTATGGCATCGCTCCCCTTGCGCCCGCCTGGATTCCACCGGCGGCCTTTGGGGTGGAACGAGCCGACACGCCCGATCTTTTTTAGCACCATGGGGCTAACACCACCCACTGGGGCTGAGTGGATCGCTGATTCGGGTGCTTCCTTCCATACCACTCCAGATGTTGGTATACTGTCTTCTATCCAACCCTCTCATCCCTCTTGTCCTTCTATCATGGTGGGTGATGGGTCCTGTCTTCCTGTCACCTCTGTGGGTTCTGCATCTCGTCCTTTTTGTCTTTCAAATGTTCTTTTTGCTCCTTAAATGGTCCACAATCTGTTCTGTCAAATTTTACACTTCTGGTCTTACTGTGAAGGATTTGGCTTCCCGGCGACCTCTTCTCCGATGTGATAGCACGGGACCCCTTTACACTCTTCGCCTTCCGTCTTCCGTTGCCGCTCTTGCCGTGACGTCTTCTTCCACCACCTGGCACCGCCGTCTTGGTCATCCCGGCCGTGATGTTTTGGCTCAGCTCAGTCGAAGTGTAGACATCCCTTGTACTCGTACTCATGCTGAGCACCTGTCATGCGTGCCAGCTAGGTCGTCATGTTACTTCCTTTTTCTTCTTCTTCTTCGCATGCCATGCATGCCTTCGAGCTTGTACACTGTGATTTGTGGACCTCACCTGTACCAAGCATTTCTGGGCTTAAATAGTATCTTGTTGTGGTTGATGATTTCTCCCATTATTCTTGGACTTTCCCGTTGCATGCCAAGTCTGACACGTTTCCCACCACCCTCCACTTCTTTGCTTGGGTGTCCACTTAGTTCGGCCTCACCATTGATTCGCACCATGAACGATGACATGCACACCCTTCTTCTTGCCTCCTCTACGTCCCAGCGCTTCTAGGCCAAGAGCCTCCACACCGCCACACACATGCTCAACCGTCTTCCTTCCACCGCTGTCCTGCTCCTACTCCTCACCATGCTCTCTTCGGTGCCCCTTCTACCTATGATCACCTCCGGTGTCTTCGGTGTGCATGTTACCCCCTAACATCGCCGCCACCTCCTCTCACAAGTTGGCGCTCCGCTCGACACGGTGTGTGTTTCTTGGCTACTCCCACGACCATAAGGGTACCGTTGTTATGACCTTACTTCTCACCAGGTGCTAATCTCCCAACATGTCGTCTTCGATGAGTCGGATTTCCCGTACTCCACCTCTTCCACGTCCTCCTCACGGTCTGAGTTGCAGTCCATGTTTTCGACCGGTGGTTCAGCCACCAGTTTTTTTTGGCCTCTTTCCACGGGTCCTAAGGTTGCACCCGCTTCGCCCCTTGGCGCAGCCCGGCGCCACTTAATGCGCCACGCGAGATCCGGCGCCCTGCGCGGGCGCCTCGTGTGGCCCAATAGCCTCCTCCACGCTTTGCGGAGACCGCAGTGCACCATCGCCATTTGGTGCCAGCACCGGCGCCAACGCCTCCGGCTCAAAATCCAAGGGCACCTCGTCTGATGGCTCCGGCTCCACCTCCACCTCCGTTGGAGCCGTCCCCACCACCGCCGCCTCCACCGCATCGACCTCGCGCCGAGCCTGAGGTGTACCACCCGCAAGTTATCCATCGGGACCCTCACCACATTCATCCCATGGTGACTCGACGGGCGGCTAGTGTTCTTTGGCCCGTGGCTCTTTCCACCACCGATTGGGGGGGGGCGCAGGTCTCTCCGATACCCACTTCGGTCCACGGCGCCTGGCCAGCCCTCACTTTGGCGCCCTTAGCGATGGAAGAGGAGTACGAGGAACTTCTTGCCAACTAGACATGGGACCTCGTCCTGCGTCCTCCTGGTGGAAATGTGGTGACCGACAAGTGGATCTGGACACACAAGCGTCGGGCTCAGTCTGGAGCGGTACAAGGCTCGTTGGGTACTCGAGGCTTTCACCCAGCGCCCTGGTATGGATTATGATGATACTTTCAATCCGGTGGTGAAGCACGCTACGGTGTGCCGCGTCCTCTCGCTCTTGGCACGTGCATCGGTTGGATGTGAAGAACGCTTTCTTCATGGCACCTTGTCGAGACCGTTCGCTGCGGCCCGACCAACGGGGTTTGTGGATTCAAGTCGTCCCCTAATTTGGTATCTTGGGCTCAACAGGTCTCTATATGGTTTGCGGGCTCCTCGGGCTTGGTACTCCCGGTTTGCCACGTTACATTGGGGTTCCGCGAGGGCCAAGTCGACACTTCTTTGTTCGTCTATTTCCATGGGGTTTTGAGGCGCATACCTCTTTGCTCCATGTTGATGACATTGTCCTCCGCGACCTCGATCCTTGATTTAGCGGTAGCGTGATCTCGTCTTTGCGGCGGGAGTTTGCTATGATGGATCTGGGTCATCTTTGCCACTTCTTGGGTGTCACTGTTGAGACTTGCCCTTCCGGCTTCTTCCTGCACCAGCGATGGTATGCTCTTGATATCCTCGAGCGGGCTGGGATGACAGCGTGCAAGCCATGTGCTATTCCTGTTGATACTCAGGCGAAGCTATCTGTCGATGAGGGTGATCGTGGCGGATTCCACTGCTTTCCGAAGTCTGGCTGGTGCCTTGCAATACCTCATCTTCACTAGGCCTGACCTCGTGTATGCCATTTAGCATGTCTGCCTTCATATGCATGATCCCCGGGAGCCACATCTTGATGCGATGAAGCGCCTCCTACGCTATGTCCGTGGCACTGTTGACTTCGACCTAGTTCTCCACCGGTCTCCTTCAGGCGAGCTTGTCGCCTCTGATGTGGCCGGGACGGGGCTCGCTGCCCTGGACACTCGCCGCTCCACCTCGGGTTATGACGTCTTCCTCGGTGGCAACCTTGTCTCTGGTCGTCTAAGCGGCGGATGGTTGTCTCCCGCCCTAGTGCGGGAGGCGGATGCGAGGGCTGTCGCTACCTCTCCAAGACCATCCTCGTCGATCTGAGGGGCTGTCGCTACCTCCCCAAGACCATCCTCGTCTTTGTGACAATGTTAGCGCCGTCTACCTCTCCACCAACCCAGTTCGGCATCGGTGGGCCCGAAGCATGTGGAGATTGACACGCACTTTGTTCGTGACCTGGTTGCTATCGGCGCTGTCCGGATCCTCCATGTCCCGACCACCTCCTAGTTTGCCGACATCTTCGCCAAGGGTCTTCCCTCCTCGACGTTCTCGGAGTTTCGATCCTGCCTCAACATCGCTAGTGGCTAGTTGTGGCTGCGGGGGGCCCTTTGTGTGTTGTGCTTTCTTTGTTGTCCAGTCTTGATCTCCACTGCGCCGGAAGTTCAGACTGCGGGGGGATGTTAGTGTATATGAGATAAGGCCCATATAGGCCAATGTATAGAACACATATACCCACCCTTCTAGGGTTTGGAGGGCAATACAGTCATTGTGTTCACTCTAACACATGGGAATATGAATATTCAGTGAATCATAAATAAATTTCCGCAGTTATGCATCTGTCACCTCGTAGGTAGAGGGTCTTCTGTCAGCGATGACTTCTTTGCTTTCTGTCTGTACCACCTGGAACATGCAGTGTAAGTGGTATTGGAGGAAGACAATAGGGGCTGATCTAAATTTGCCCATGGAACATATAAACCTGGAGTCAAATTTCGTTCGTATAGATAGGAATAAATAAAGCATCTATGAGGTTGGAGAATATACGCATAAGTTCGAACCGCTGTTATATTATTATATGAAAAATGATATTTCATACTGGATATGGCTTCGTTAGCAGGCAGCCAACACGTCATAAGAAAGGTGTGGAGAAAGAATCAGACAACACTGAATTGGTGGTCATAAAGCAAATACCTTGGAAATGAGAAAAAATGTTTCCATCACCAAATTGATTTGCTGCTTCTCCTGATACATCTCCCTCCACCATGTGGAAGTGCTGTTCATATATCTTGCTGTCCTGATGGGAAAAAAAAAGAACAAGGACAGGGGGTCAGGAGAACCAATTATGGAGAGAAGCTTACATCGGCTAATATTGCCTTGGGTTACCAATAGTCACGCACACTAATGGTTGACATCTACGAAATTAGCATGGCAGGTATTAGCACTGATTATATAGTTAGGGCACTGGACATTTTCCGACAGGAATGGGGAAAAAATGGCATTAGCCAGTTTCAGTGTAGAAACTGCATTTTTCGACTCCAATGGTTCTAAAAGAAACCATGTAGATGCAAGGAAGAAAGGACACAACAATATGCTCCATATAAACAGGAGTAGAGTCCATCTCGTCTAACTCCATCCAACAGACCAAATTCAGTTGTACAGAGCTGGACAAATGGTAGGATCAGTACCAGGCAAATTAGAATAACCCAACATAGAAAAAGCCATAATTTAAAAAATACACGGCGCTACAGCACTGTCGCCAATATGAGGCACCAAGATATAATAACTGCAAATGTAAGTGACCAAAACATAAGAGGATGATTGAGGTCAATGATCTTTTACGCGAACATATTTCTGATGCACTTGAATGACTCATAGATGGAAATTGCTTCAATCATTGCTGCAGTCTTTATTGGACTATGACCTGCACCAATATCAAAACACAAATCATTGGTTAATGGCATAAATTGGGAAGCATCAGTACAGAGATTATGCATAGGAGTATGGCGAAATAGAGATCAAAATTGCCGATGTGTGTTGGTGGTCTGTCTATTCGCACTATTGAAGGCCAATTAGAACATTTGTTGGACCCTGCAACCAGGATCAAGGTGAGCAAACTGCTCACCACTACTCTCCCTCTCCTTCCCTGAACCAAGGAAGAAGATGAGCAGGAGCTCACTTCCCTCTCCTCTCTCTTGCACACACACATAGCACACCAGGGGTGCGCACCGCCAACCTCGCTCTGGTTTCCCTATGCCTCCCGTTTCCTTTTTTCTGACGAGGCAAAGGAAAGGGGCTGGGAATTGCTAGGAGGCACCCGAGATTGTACCATGGTTTGTCTGTTGCTGCTGTTTTGTTTTCCTTTTCCAATCAGAGATCGGTTTGCGTCGCCCTGCTGTTTGTCGCCATTCATCGTCGGCACTCCCGAAGGACGAGGTCGTTGTTGCGCCCTCCAGGCTGCAGTGATGATGCTCGTGATCAAGCCACCCTTACCGGTGTCGCTGCCTGTTCAGGCGATGGCGCCACTCGCCGCTGGTCCTCGTCAAGAAGGCACTCGATCCGCCTCCGCGCCTCTAGCCGTCCTAGCGCTGACACCGACGCCGATGTTGCCGAAGGAAGACGTCGGTCGCCACCCCTGCTCTGAGTGTGACCTTGCTGCAGGAAGATGTCGGTCGCCACCGCTGCTCTGAGTGTGACCTACTGCATCCTGCGCCATCAACCATCGCCATTCGCCGATCACTGTCCTACTGTTGTCCTCGGCAGAAGCTGCTGAGTTTGTGTACTCGAGCGCCTCAACAACGCTTCGGACCCGCGCCGCCTCCACGGCTTCGACCACGTCCACCCGACCTTGGCTATTTCGGCACTAAAGGGCTATCATCTGCATGAGTCTCTAGTCAAAGCTTTAGCACCGGCATTCTGACTGCGGGGGATATGTCTCCATTGTTCTCCAGTCTGACCGTTCGTGTTGCTGCCGCTACGACTGCGGGGGAGTGTTAGACTAGCCTATTGTTAGACTAGTGGAGTGACTACCCCGGGAATCATTTGTATTCTGATATGATTTAAGATCAAGGCTAACAACATTGTTATTATCTTCAAAATAGAAAGCATCTGGAATTAGAAGACCGTAACAAATGGGAATATTGGCATGTGTCCATAGATAAATAGAAGCAAATGCTCTTGTACCTGCTCACATATTAACCCAAAGCCATTAGCTTCCACTCTAATATTGTTCTTCTTATGTTGTAGAGATGTAAGTTTGATTGTTGGTGACAGGTTCAAATTGAGCTTGCCTATAAGCTGTTACCACTTACCACCCCCATTTTAGTACTTAATTTATAACTATCTAAACAGCTTGCAACTGAAAACCAAAACATGTATAATATATCTATTTTGAAATATATCTATGCACAAAGAAATGAGGGTATGAGGATATGAAAATACGGTAGCTTTATATGCTCAATGCTATCCTGTGACGAATGCCAAACTTTATTTAAAATTGAGAAAAATCAGAGGCAATGCTATGCACGGCAACAACCAAGACTGATTAACTAAATCGGTGGTTCATGAACTAGAGTAAACATTTCTGATTTACGCTTTGGAAAGGCATATTAAAAGTAAAAAGAAATAAAATACCCTCATTCATGTTTTCCGTATGGAAACATGGGCGCTAATATGATCTCCTAATAAATATGAAACTTGGCCAAAATATCTAGCGGAGGATGCACGTTTCTGGACAGACAAGTTTATATCTAAATTATTGTGGTATTATTTTTTTCCGCTGTAGCGCAAGGCCTTGAAAAAAATAGATATCAGAGAATTCTTCGTACTGATATAAAACATGATCTTAGTCATATTACGGAAAGGTCCATACAGTAGAGTTTGAGCCGATGGCGTCGTGTTCTTCGTGACTGTTAATTTCAGAAACTTTGTTTTTTTATTAAATGTCACATTAACGTCGGTATTTAATATCATAGTATTGTTATCTTATGCTGCGATCCATGTGTTGTTATATAAAATGTAGTTATCCCGTAGCAACGCACGGGCGTTTAACTAGTCTTGCACAAAAAGCAGAACAGCCCAATGGTGACAGGCATCCAAAGTCCAATGTAATGAGAAAAAGGGGTATTCTGATTGGAGCTAATAAAGCATTTCTTAGCTTCCAATCCCTCCACACACCAACCAAATAGCAGAATGATGATGCATTTATTCATAAAGACTTCGTCTAATAGCATCAGTAGAAGAAACATGTCTTCAGGTGATGACTAATAACTGTATTATCGCTATCTCTTGTAAGAAAAAACAGATGGTAAAATGGTTTGGTCACCCAAAAAACATGGAGAAACCACAACAATTTAGGAGTAGCAGTTGAGCATATATTGAATAGTAATTTACAAATCCACATGATTTATAAATTAAGGCTGGAAATAGAGAACGAGGAGGGTTCGGTAGAGGTCACTAAGGGAGCTACTATGTGGTCTCTGTTAACACTGCTCTATGTGGATGAAGCATGATACAACAGTATTGAGAGCCATATGATGAAGGCAGGAAATCACAAATTGATTAGGCTCATTAGAATAGTTTGTTACCTCATTCTAGAATAGAGAAGAACATGGTTTCTATAGGGAGAAAAGGACATATTAAAAGTATCGAAGTGAACAGAAAATGCATGCGTGAGGGCAAAATTAAGGGACAGACAAACCTAGCACAAATCTTCTCAGCGTCTTTTGAAATGTCCACTTAGCTAGCTGTAGTGCTTTTCGAGCCCAAGCCTCTCAATGGGAGCCCAAATCCAACGCAACCTGGTCACTGATCCAATGGCTCTGGAAGCAAAAGCTGTAGGAGTGATTAAGTAGATTAATAATTACGTTGATCAATACTGAATCAGAAAAAAGAAGGCCACTTATAGCTGTTTTCTAAATCTGAAACATGAATCAGAAAAAAAGGTCACTTAGGCAGACACATAAGTGCAGATTAGCACACCCTTTTTTTTTTTTTTTTCATTAAAACGCAGGAGAACTGCACACCATTATTTTTGGAAGAAAAAAAGGGGCAAGAACCATGATCAAAAGACATGATCAGATTAAAAGCCAGGAGAATAGCTCAATCTTAGAGTGTTTCTGGAACCTTGGCAGCTCTCATCATTTTAGTTTTGGTGGAAGGTTGTTTTGATTCAATCATTACATGCCTAAAATCTCATTAAGGAGGAAGGACTAAAAAGTTGTCAACCACTAGATTGATAAAAACAGTAGAATGATGCAAAGAACAAGCAAAATACCAAGATAAGCGAAGGACGCATCTTGTATGTGAGCTCTTCAGTAGTGTCTTTTCTGCATAAATCAGTCTATGATAATATCTCGATGCCTGAACTGTACACCATAAGCAAATTTTTTAGTAGACCAAAAATACGAAAATAATCACTAGCTGATTCGAAAAATAAAACAGAATTAGTGTCGCAAAATACAATTGTATTAATAGTCACTGCATTTCATTTTTATGCGTACTAAAAGGGAAAATAAAATCCTTAGTTGTTCCATTTTGCAGATTCATCTAGCCATTGGCACACGTCGCATATCGCCCGTGTGAGACCCACCACAATTCAATTAAACTTTCCCAATCAGCATGCAATGGAAGTACTACATGCTAGTTGCCTATTGTCTAATTTTCATAGTACAGCCAGACACTAAAAAAGCATAACTATCTATTATATAAATCTTTGTTCTGTACCAACTTTTATAAAATTTTGTGACCTTTTTCAACATTGCTGCTATTTTGGTGAATATATTAGAGTGACAAAAACCCAGCAGTAGAAACACAGGATACAGAAGAAACCCAAAGAACTATTGAAGTTCAAAATTTCTCTCCCATTTGGTTTGCAGCTTTCAGCTCTACTTGTGTTCTATCCTGATTTAGTGCACTTTCATTTCTGTTACCATGGCACTCAACAGGTTACTCTTTTCCTCCACTTTTTCGTGATGGTCATGTTCAGCTCAGGCCGTTAAATGATGTGCTTTCACTGATGTTTGCCACCACGTGTCCTCTATCTTTGCTTGGACTGGAATGGCAAGACAAAGCAAAATCTTTTCAGCACGATGGTCCTCCCGTTGATCCCTTCATCACAAAGCCTGCTTATCAAAATGAAATGAAAACAAAAAACAATGAACAAAATAATAAATAACCATCTTCTAAAGTTCTCCCACTTCAGAGGAGACGGCAGGGAGAGGGAGACGCAGGAGAGCGGAGAGACCAGGGAAGCCAAGGCTATTTCTTTATTAGATTAGATTGGTTACAATGCCCCGATATATATTTAAGGTCCCAAGTGGACATGTATCTCATCAAGTAAATTAGAGAGAGAGAGAGTCCTTATAGATTTGGACTCCTCAGATCCCATCTAATCTTAGATCCTATTTCTATTCTTCCTATTTCTTTCCATTATTCTATATTCTCTGAGTTTGGGGAGTTAACGTCGTGGCTAGAGGCCGCCCCTCATCTGGTCGCGCCACCTTGTTGGCGCCGTTGTCCAGGGCATGGCCAGCCTGGCCCCCTTAGGCCCACACTTGCACTCCTTGACAGTCACATTCAGCTCCAGGTGTTAAGTGATGTGCTTTCACTAATGTTTGACACCTTCTGCTCCAGGTGTTAAGTGATGCGCTTTCACTTCAATCTTGGTCTCTCCCACTTGGTTTGCAGTTTCGAGCTCTACTTGTGTTCTATCCTGATTTAGTGTGCTGGCATTTCTGTTATCATGCCATTCAATAGGTTGCTCTTCTCCTCCACTTTTCCCTTCCATGATGACCATTGCTCAGCTCAGGCCATGTGCTTTCACTGATGTTTGACACCACATGTCCTCTATCTTTACTTGGGCTTGTGGGGCAAGACAAAGCAAAATCTTTTCAGCATGCTGGTCCTCCCTTTGATCCTTTCATCACAAAGCCTGTTTATCAAAAATGAAACAAACAAAAATACACAAAGTGGGTAAATTTCCATCCACTGAACTCCCGCAATGCAACTACTTAAGTATGAACACATTGTAGATTCATTGTTCTATAAAAGATAGATTGAGCAGACTTGAACAACACAGGAAATAAAAATGAGCACAGACCTAAAGCATAGACAGAATACATAATGTTTTCTGGAAGATATCTATAATGGTTCAGCAATAACATATTTATGCTTATATGTTGCAGTCCAAATGAAAAAACCACACTAGCTCATTTTTGTTGCGAGACAAACATAGCATTGGATCAGAGAGGAAATTGTTATACAAGAGAACCGATAGTGAATATGGCATGGACTGACTAAATCTGAGGTGTGAAAAATGTACAAATTTATTTATCATTCAAGTAGAAAACTTACAGTATATGCAGACACCCTTGATGGACTGCGGAGCAAGAGAAAGCAGAACCTTTTCAGCAAGTGACGGCATAATATCCTTCCCATTGATCCAATTAGCACAAATGACACAAAATAGAGAAAGAAACAAGAAAAAGGCATACTAGAACGACAAATAATAAATTTCTATGCATTGAAGTGCTCGCACAATGCAAATACTAAAACATGAAAACACAACACATTACAGCCAGCAATAGCAAATGCATGTGACTTCATTAATAAAAATGTCACTATAATGCAACACTGACAGAGAAATACACACAGGCAGCAGCAACATCAAAATGCCCTTAGATGTGAATTCAAAAAGCATACCAAGGAGGGGATAACCTACACCAGGAAGATCTTTCACAAGCAAGCCAACCATCCACAACACAGATGTGAATTCAAAAGCATACCATTTAATAGTTAAACCTGACGCATCATCTTCCAGTTTCCAATGGTGCCTAAACAAATTTAAAACAGAAGCAAAGAAATCTGTGCCAAACCAGACAACTATAAATGGAATCTAAAATCCAGATATTTTCTGTTCAAAAATTTAATATTTCAGACACTTATATGCACAATTAAGCAATAGGACAATTAAAGATACTGAATCAAAGGTAAGGCTGGGAAGGGGAGACTGGCAAAGCATGTACCTTGAGCAAGAGCAGAAACACATGTAAGCAGCGAAGTATAGAGTTTTCTTTTTTTTTTTCTTCTTTTTTTTTTTTTTTTTTTTTTTTTTTTTTGCGCAAAAGTAAACAGAGATTGAGCATAGACTTAGTAGCTAAACCAGAAACACACCTGGAGCATCTTCCAATTCCTAGTGGTGCCTAAACAGCAATGAAAATATGCACCTAACCATATGGGCCACAGACAACTATATATGGAACCTAAAATCTAGAAAAATTCTACTTCGAAACTTAATATTTCAGATTTGAGACGCTTATAGCTGCATAACAACGCAATAAGACAATAAAGATGCTCAACCGGGAGGGAAGGGGCATGTACCTTGAGAAGGAGAGCAGCAACACACCTGTACTTAAGCAACTAAAACAGAGTATTGAAGAATGGATCAAAGAACTCACCTGGGGCCAGCAAGCAACAAAACACAAACCAGACGCAGGGACCAAACACTTAGCACATGTCCATCTCCGGAGGTGGAGGTGGGAGCAGCAGCACCACAGCCGTTGCCGGCTGCTGCTTGTTCTTCAGAGCGTACACCCCAAACACGGGCATGTTGTAGCAGATCCAATGGCACCAGTGGAGCACAGTAAGGGCCACGAGGAGGTTCAGCAAGACTCGGAAGCAGATCGTTACCTCAGGATTGGGATCGGGCATGTTGAAGCAGATCCACTGGCACCACTAGAACACATAGAGGAAGCGGAGCCCAATGTGGGCCCCGACGACAGCCATGCCGCGGGCGCGGTTCTTGCAACGGCCGAACGCCCGGGACACGGCGGCGTACGGAAAGAGCAGCCGCATCTTCTTCAGCAGCGGCGAGGGACGCTTCCGATCCGCCGCCGGAAAGAGCGGCCTCATCCTCTTCAGCAGCGGCGAGGGATGCTTCCGATCCGCCGCCGGAAAGAGCAGCCTCATCCTCTTCAGCAGCGGCGAGGGACGCTTCCGATCCGCCGCCGGAGGAGGCGGCGGGCTCGGCGTCGCAACAGGATGCGAAGGGACGATGACGACTCGAAGGAAGCGGGGATCGGGCGAGGAGGGAGGAGCACCTGTGGACGACATCGCGACGAGGGATCGAGGAGCACCAGCAGCCTCGCCGGAATCGTCGATCTGAGGGATCGACCCGCCGGGTTGAGACTGATCGCGAAGCGCGCGCTGAGATGCGATTGGGATCGAGATGGGGATGCGCTTGG
The DNA here is from genome assembly GCA_015847255.1 of Hyparrhenia diplandra. Classification (NCBI taxonomy): domain Eukaryota; kingdom Viridiplantae; phylum Streptophyta; class Magnoliopsida; order Poales; family Poaceae; genus Hyparrhenia; species Hyparrhenia diplandra. The sequence continues at coordinate 565,040 of JADLZK010009272.1, read as the reverse complement.
GGATCGATTGCTAGGCGGCGGGAAGAACGGACGACGACCCGCGAGGGTTTTGTTGCCGAGCAGGAGTAGCCGAGTCGGTTTGTGAAATTTCGTTTCCCTCACGCGCCAACCTGGCGGGTTGCAAGAACAAAGGTCGGAATAGGCTGCCTACGGTTTTTTTTTTCATTATACGTTGATCTTTTTTAATTGATTGATTGACGATTGATAATAAACTTGATAAAACAAATAAAATAGGTTTTTTCGTTATTATTGTCTTAATTTATAGCTTCAGCCAGCCTTGACGATAAATTTTTTTTAAAAAAAATGGGTGCATTGGTGTAATTCTAAGCTTAAAAATATTTTTTATATGGATTCAAACCCAAAAATAAATCCTTGCTTAACATATTGATGTCGAGAATAGCTCAGGTGTTGATTCCAAACTTGTAAGAGTTTTCTACGAGTTTATTAGTAGAAAATGAATGGTTTGTTTCTTTCCTTCCTCCTCCTTTCCTCCTCGCGGTTGTCTCCCTTACCACGCCGCCCCACTCCAGCCATTGTTATGCCGAGCCAACCTGCCACAGGCCGCGCTGAGCTCAGGCGTGCCTTTTCCCGGGCCCTCCCAATGTCTCTTATGGTATACCATGGCCGGCAAGACCCACCGGCACCAATGCCCAAGGTGAGCCCCAACGTTAGACAGGACGACCCAGCGCGTCACTCGCCATCGCGCAGCCTGGCAGGGGAGGCCACCCTTGTGAGGCCCAATCTTGTTGGTGGTGGCCATGGATGCTCTAGTTGCCCTCTCAGACTAACCCGTTCTGGTTCTCCACGTCGTCTTCTTGCCCTCTCACACTAGCGAAGAAGAGAAACAAGATGCGGTCGCATGAATGTTTGAATTAGGAATTAGTTTGTGTTCAGTTCAGTGATACCCTTCTCCCACACATCTCTTCCCCTTTATAGTTACAACAAAAGGGGTGCTTCTTTTGACACACGTAGGCGTGATCTGCTCGACCCAATCTTTACTAGTATATCTTGGGTTCTTCTTCATGGGCCTTCGCTCCCTGGGCCGCTCGCCAACATCATCAGTGGTACGGCTGCTAACACCCCCTCCCCTTGAGACATTGCTTAACCCTAAGACGTGGAACGAGAAAATTCTTGATGTAGGGTTTCAAAATCCTCCTAGGTTGCCATGGAGACCGGCAGGTTGTTACATTTCACCGGGACTTGCTAGACTTGGTCGATCACCGCGGCGATAGTACGAGACTTCTTGAGTTACCCGATGATGAGCGCCCACCGTCTTCTTGAGTTGCGATACATGGAACACCGGGTGAATCATAGAATAAGCAGGCAACTCCAGACGATAAGCAACAAATCAGCCAATGCTCTCCAATATACGAAATGGCCTGAAGAAGTTGAAATCTCATGTTTGGTTTTGAAAATTGATGACGACACTTGTGGACTAATCCTTTGCTCTAAGTGTGTATCTTAAGAAAGGATTAGGTGGATGACAAGGGGCATGATGATCATGAACATGGACAATGTCGATGGACATGGTGGATCGTCAAGCTTCGGTGATCGGCTTGAGAGGAACCCGAGATCAAGGCAAAGGTATACTTGATAGGGTTTTTTCCTTTTCGTGATCAAGACACGATAGAGCGTGTGATCACATTATAGGATAGATAGCCGACTATCAAGAGGGGATGCCGCGACAATCCTTGCATGAAGTGCTTCTAGGTCCAATTGACTTGCATTTTGCATTTAGGACATGAGAGCACTAACTTCAATCTTGCCTAACATCTCGACGTGCTAACATTGGTGATAACGTGGTCATCTTGGGCGTGTTGGCAACCCATGGCAAGAGGCGAAGCAAGATGGAAGCAAAGAGCAAAGCAAAAGGTGAAGACTTGTCGTTTCGGGCGGCCGGACGCTCTTCGGCGGTGACCGGACGCGCTTCGGCGGTGGCTCCGGTGGAGTGCGTCGCGAGAGCTCGCAGCGCGTTTTTGGCGGACGCATGGGCGACGCGACCGAAGCTTCCGGTGGTCGACCGGATCCGGCCGATCGGACGCGACGAGGGAAGGGTGCCACCGGGCCCAACCTTTGTCGGTAGTGACCGGAAGCGATGGACCGGACTCGCGACCGGACCACTGGTGGTTCCGGTCGGTGCGTCCGGTCACCCCAGAGCCCAATTTGAAGACCAACGGCTCTATCTCGTGAGGGGGTCTATATATATTGGTTTGGCCGGTATTGGGACCTCTCTCTGCACATTTGAACACTCTAACTTGCTTGTGAGCATTTGAGACTCCTCTCCACTCATCTCTCCATCCATAATTCGTATTCTTGGTGAGATTGAGAGTGATAGAAGTGCATTGCATTGGTGATTGCATCTATAGGCACTTAATCCTTGGAGAAGCCGCGGGATTCTTGTTATGTTGGGAATTTGCTCGGTTCCCTAGCGGCTTGGAGCAAGAGGCGGTGTTGAGCTCGATTGGAGCTTGTTCGAGGCCACACCGGTGGTGATTGTGAAGGGTCGTTCCTTACCCCGCGGGAGATCGCGAAAGGAGCACTAGTGGATTGCTCGTGATTTGTTGACCCTCTCTTGTGATCGTTGCTTGAGCTCCCATAGGGGATTTGGCACCGGCCATTAGGCTTGGCAACGTCAAGTGAGTGTGTTGCCACAACGGGGACTTAGCGTGCCGGCAAGCACGTGAACCTCGGTGAAAAACATCATTGTGTCTTTGTTCTTGCTCGTTGGAGATTTCTTGTACACGATGATTGGGCACATCCTCTACTCGACAACGGTGGTATTGTATCTTAAGCACTCTCTTGCATTACTTTAGTAGCATATCTTGTTAGGGTGCTTAGCTTGCTAGTTGAGTAGCTTACTTAGTTAGTTTAGTCTTGTTAGCTCCTAGTTGTAGTTTTAGTTAGACTTGCTTGTTCTCCTAGGAGTAAAAGCTAGCGACATAGCCTTGTGTGTTTTAGAGACAATAGAATTGACTTGTGGCTTGCATAGTTAGTTGAAGCATTGCACATTTGCTACGCTGTCTTATTTACTAACCGTCTTGCTTAGTGTTGTTTGTAGAATTTTTAATAGGCTATTCACCCCCCTCTAGCCATTAGGACCTTTCAAGTGGTATCAGAGCTAGGCACCGCATTTTGAGTGGCTTAACAACCTACGGTGACAAAATGGTACGACATTCCATGTCAACAACACCAAGAAGGCGCCACCTTTCGATGGCACCAACTATGGGTATTGGAAGGTGAAGATGACCGCACACCTCAAGTCAATCAATAGAGAAGTGTGGGTTGTCACGGAGAACAAGTTTGAGGTTGCCAAACCAAGTGAGCCAACCGCCGTCGAAGAGAAGAAAATTTATGCCAATGATGTGGTCATGAGTGCTTTTCATGAGGCATTCAACGATAGAGTGTTTGAGCAAGTCACGACACTCACCATTGCCCATGACATTTGGAAGAAGCTAGAAGAGTGCTATGAGGGCACCGAAGGAGTCAAGCAAGCCAAGGCATACATAAAGCTTGAGCAATTCAATAGCTTTAAGATGGAAGATGATGAGAGCGTGCCGGAGATGTTTCACCGCATGCAAGTGTTGGTGAACGATCTCAATGCACTTGGTGAAGAGATCAAGGACAAGACCTTCAACATGAAGTTCTTGAGATGCTTACCCGAGCGGTTTGGGATGTTTATCACCGTGCTAGTGAGGTCAAATTTGAAGGATTTGACTCCCAACCAATTGCTTGATGAGGTGATGACCGATGACTCCTATAGAGATGACAAGAAGAAGCAAGAACTCATCAACAAGCTCAACAAGAAGGTCAAGGAAGAAGAGAAGAAGGAAGATAAGAAAAGCTTGGCACTCAAGGCAAGCTCATCATCCAAGGGCAAGAAGAAGAAAGAAGAGTCAAGTGATGATGAAGAAGAGGCTTCCACAAGTGGAAGTGAAATTGATGAGCACATGGCCCTCTTTGTGAGGAAGTTGGGCAAGTATGTCAAGAAGAGCTACATCTCATCAAAGAAGAATAAGAAGAAGAAGCAACCATCAAAGAAGACCAAGGATGGCAAGAATGAAGGCAACATGACATGCTTTCGGTGTCATGATGATTGTCACTTGATTGCCGAATGCCCATATGAAAGTGATGATGAGAAGGGCATCAAGAAAGCAAGAAAGAAGAATGATGCCAAGAATGAGAAGGAGAAGAAGCCTAAGAAGAAGAATGAGTCCCATGTGGCTATGTGGGATAGTGATAGCTCATCTTCTTCAAGTGATGAAGAGGAGGACAAGAAGAAGAAGAAGGGACAAGCTCACCTTGCCATGCATGACAAGATCTCCCTCTTCGACACTCCTTCATCGTGCTTCATGGCTAAGGCCACTAAGGTACAATCTATCACTAAATATGATGATGATGATAGTGATAGTGATAGTGATGATGAGGAGCCAACTTACACTAAGGAAGAATTGAAAACCATGCTTGATGATAGCATTGACATGTACAAGGATAGTAGGAAGGAGGTCAAGGGCTTGCGTAAGGAAACAAAGAGCCTTAAGCAAGAACTTGATGAGCTTCGGGCATCTTATGAGAGTCTAAAGGTAGACCATAAGAAGCTTGAGAAATCTCATTCTAAGTTAGAGAAAGCTCACTCCTCTCTACTAGAAGAGCACAAATTGTGCCAAGTTGTGGAAGATGTTAGTACATGCAATGCTAGCATCATGTGTGATATTCTAGTTGATGAACCATCTCCCAAGTGTGATACCTCCACTAGCATTATCACTAGCACATCCATCTCTAGTGAAGATACTTGCAACCCTATGCTTATTCATGAGAATGCTTGTTTAAAGAGGGAAGTAAAGGACCTCAATCACTCCTTAGCTAAGGCCTATGGTGGTGAGGACCGCCTGCTTATGTGCTTGGGTAGCTAAAGGCATCCTTGTATAAGGAGGGCTTAGGCTATATCCCCAAGAAAGGCAAGGCCGCCCTTGTTACTCACAAGACACGTTTTGTGAAGAACAATGGTAGCTATTACAAAGCTTGCAAGCAAGTTGGTCACTTAGAGCACAAGTGCATGAACAAGAGGACCAATGTTTCTTCTATCAAGCTTGATAATTCTTATATGCTTGTGAAGAAGAACAATGGTGTTCATGCTAGGTTCATTGGTACACCATGGATGGGCTCAAAGAAGAAAGTCATTTGGGTAACAAAGGTCTTGGTGACTAACCTTGAAGGACCCAAGCAACATTGGATACCTAAGAAGAATTGATCTTGTCATTGGATAATGGATAGTGGGTGCACTCAACACATGACCGGGGATTCTCATATGTTCAAGACTATTAGCATCAAGGGCATTGATGAGTATGAGTCAATCACTTTCGGCAATGACAAGAAAGGCAATGTGTTGGGGCTAGGCAAGATTGCAATCACTCAAGAGAAAAGCTTGTCAAAGGTTTTGCTAGTTGATCATCTTGATTACAACTTATTGTCGGTCTCTCAACTTTGTGACCATGGCTACAAGTGCATATTCACAAGTCAAGAAGTTGAAGTGGTTAGTGGTGATGGTGCCAATATGATCTTCAAGGGATTTAGATATGATGATCTCTACCTTGTTGATTTTAAGTCCAAAGAAGCCAAGTTGACAACATGCTTACTCTCAAAGGCTAGCAAAGGGTGGTTGTGGCATAGAAGACTAGGTCATGTTGGGATGAAGCAATTAAATAAGTTGATGAAGAATGACTTGGTTAGAGGCTTGGATGATGTCAAATTTAAGAAGGACAAACCTTGTGGAGCATGTCATGCCGGCAAACAACATGGCAATGCACATCCAACCAAGAGCATCATGAGTACAAGCAAAGCATTTGAGTTGCTACACATAAACTTGTTTGGGCCAACATCATATTCAAGCATTGGAGGCAACAAGTATGGTTTTGTCATAGTTGATGACTACACTAGATACACATGGGTGTTCTTTTTGCATGACAAGAATGATGTGTTTGAGATATTCAAGACCTTTGTCAAGAGAGTGCAAAATGAGTTTGAAACATCCATCAAGAAGATTAGAAGTGACAATGAGAGTGAGTTCAAGAATACAAGAACTGAAGAATTGTGTGATGAGCTTGGTATTGGACATCAATTCTCATCAACCTACACTCCTCAATCCAATGGTGTAGTTGAGAGGAAGAATAGAACCTTGATTGAAATGGCAAGATCAATGCTTAGTGAATACAATGTTAGCCATTCTTTTTGGGCCGAAGCAATCAACACGGCATGCTATTGTAGCAACTATCTCTATTGCCATGGGATGCTTGGCAAGACTCCTATGAGTTGTTGAATGGGAGAAAGCCCAACATTGGTTACTTTAGAGTCTTTGGATACAAATGCTACATTCTCAAGAAAGGCACAAGATTTGGCAAGTTTGGTAAGAAATGTGATGAAGGATTCCTTGTTGGATATTCAACCACAAGCAAAGCTTATAGAGTTTAGAACTTGGGTAGTGGCAAGCTTGAAGAAGTTCATGATGTTGAATTTGATGAAACCCAAGGCTCTCAAAGTGAAGTTGAAAATCATGATGATGTGAGTGGTTCCAACTTAGAGAATGCAATGAGAAATATGGACATTGGTGACATTCGGCCTAGGCAAGTGAATGATGATGATGACACTCCATTGCCTACTACTTCGGTTGATATTGGTGCAAATGAAGCTAGCACTAGTGGCACTCAAGATGAAGATCAAGATCAAGAGCAATAAGCTAGTCCAACTCCTCATCCTAGTCATCAAGTTCAAGTGATGCAACCATCCAACATAGCAAGAGACCATCCAATTGATCAAATTGTGGGTGACATCAATAGTGGAGTGGTTACTAGAAGAAGACTAGCATCTTTTTGTGCTCACCATGCCTTTGTAGCACAAGAAGAACCGGAGAACATAGTAGATGCACTCAAGAAGGAAGATTGGATCAATGCCATGCATGAAGAGTTGAACAATTTCAAGAGAAATGATGTATGAGAATTGGTGGAAAGGCCAAAGAACTACAATGTGATTGGAACCAAGTGGGTCTTCAAGAACAAGCAAGATCAAGATGGAATTGTGGTTAGAAATAAGGCAAGGCTAGTAGCTCAAGGGTACACTCAAGTAGAGGGTCTTGATTTTGGAGAGACCTATGCACCGGTTGCTAGACTTGAAGCAATTAGAATCTTGCTTGCTTATACATGTGCACATGACATCAAGCTCTATCAAATGGATGTGAAAAGTGCATTCTTGAATGGCTTCATCAATGAGTTGGTGTATGTGGAGCAACCACCGGGCTTTAAAGATGAGAAGTATCCCAACCATGTCTACAAGTTGAAGAAAGCATTGTATGGCTTGAAGCAAGCACCAAGAGCATGGTACGAGAGATTGAGAGATTTTCTCCTCTCTAAAGGGTTCAAGATGGGCAAGGTGGACACCACACTCTTCATCAAGAAGATTGGCAAGGACTTGTTTGTGTTGCAAATATATGTTGATGACATTATCTTTGGGTCAACCAACCAAGAATATTGTGGAAGAGTTTGCTAAGATGATGGCCAATGAGTTTGAGATGTCAATGCTTGAAGAGCTCACATTCTTTCTTGGACTCCAAATCAAGCAAATGAAGAATGAAACATTCATTAGTCAAACCAAATACATCAAAGACATGATCAAGAAGTTTGATTTGCAAGATGCCAAGTCAATGTCCACACCAATGGCAACCAATGGAAGCCTTGATCCCGATCCAAGTGGCAACATGGTTGAGCAAAAGAAGTATAGGTCTATGATTGGAAGCTTGCTTTATGCAACCGCATCAAGACCGGACATAGCATTTAGTGTGGGCATGTGTGCTAGATATCAATCCGATCCAAGAGAAAGTCACCTCAAAGCTACAAAGAGAATTGTGAGGTACTTGAAGGGCACACAAGATGTTGGACTTTGGTATCCAAAGGGATCCAAATTTGATTTGATTGAATATTCGGATTCCGACTATGGAGGGTGCAAGATAAATAGAATGAGCACAAGTGGCACATGTCAATTCCTTGGAAGGTCACTAGTATCATGGTCTTCAAAGAAACAAAATAGTGTTGCTCTCTCAACCGCCGAAGCCGAATACATTAGTGCGGGAAGTTGTTGCACTCAATTGCTTTGGATGAGGTCAACATTGAAGGATTTTGGATTCCAATTTGAGAAAGTCCCATTGTATTGTGACAATGAAAGTGCAAGGAAGATGACCCAAAATCCGGTTCAACATCCAAGAACAAAGCACATTGATATAAGGCACCACTTCATAAGAGATCATCAACAAAAGGGTGACATTTGTATCATGGGCATTGGCACCAAGATCAACTAGCCGACATATTCACCAAGCCACTTGATGAGAAGAGATTTTGCATGCTAAAGGGAGAATTGAACATTATTGACTTCTCCAACTTGATTTGATGCACCCCACTTATATGACATGCCTCTCCTTCGACAAAACCCAAGGTAAAAGTTGGTTGTCATAGCATTCATATTTAGCTAAGGACTTGCTAGTGCATCTAGCCATCATGCATGATTAATAGGCTCATTCATGGAAAATCAAATGTTTTTCAATGTATGTGTGGAACCACTATTGCTTTGAATGGTTTTATGAACTAGTGGTGGTATATGACATGTTTATGTGCTTGCAATCCTAGTGTCAACTCTAGAAAATGAGCTATTGATGTGTATTCTAACATGGTACAAGATAACCCTTATGCAAATGAGGTGTGAAAAAGCTTGTCCTTGGTTCAAACTTGAATACATGGAAAGGCAAGTGATCTAGATGAGACCACATGTGATACTTTGATTGACTTGATTTCTCTCATTTACACCTTTTTGGTGATTGTTGATAAAGGGGAGAAACAAGTCACAAAGATGTTGGAAAGAATCACACAAATAGGGGAGCAAGCTCATAGACTATTTGTGCATTTGTATGTGCATGATCATAATGTGATGTTGCATTGGCAATCTAAATTCAATATACATGATTGCTTGGTGTATGCTAGTTTTTAAAAATTGATTGGTGTATTGACCAACTAGAATGCATAGGTTGTATCTAGACAAAGCTCACATTTTAGCCTATAATGTTGATCTCATGGGGTATGTTGAGTTTTTGATGAATGTCTAGATACATGATGCTAAGGACTCCGATGGTTTCACGCTTCAAAGGTCCAAATTCTATAACCTTAGCATCTCTTTTGGTATTAGTATCTCTCCCCAAAGGTTTCTATCTTTACATATGTGCCAAAATTGAACCAAACACTTGGAAGCACATATGTAGGGGAGTTACTACTACCAAAACCGAACCTTAAAAAATGATTGTCCATTCCTTGACTTTTGTTCAAAACTCTAATGGGCAAGCAATTCAAGTTAAATTGAATTTCTTTCTTATCTTTGTGAGTTGGTTGTCATCAATTACCAAAAAGGGGAGATTGAAATCTCATGTTTGGTTTTAGAAATTGATGGCGACACTTGTGGACTAATCCTTTGCTCTAAGTGTGTATCTTAAGAAAGGATTAGGTGGATGACAAGGGGCATGATGATCATGAACATGGACAATGTCGATGGACATGGTGGATCGTCAAGCTCGGTGATCGGCTTGAGAGGAACCCGGGAGATCAAGGCAAAGGTATACTTGATAGGGTTTTTCCTTTCGGTGATCAAGACACGATAGAGCGTGTGATCACATTATAGGATAGATAGCCGACTATCAAGAGGGGATGCCGCGACAATCCTTGCATGAAGTGCTTCTAGGTCCAATTGACTTGCATTTTGCATTTAGGACATGAGAGCACTAACTTCAATCTTGCCTAACATCTCGACGTGCTAACATTGGTGATAACGTGGTCATCTTGGACGTGTTGGCAACCCATGGCAAGAGGCGAAGCAAGATGGAAGCAAAGAGCAAAGCAAAAGGTGAAGACTTGCTGTTTCGGGCGGCCGGGACGCGCTCGGCGGTGACCGGACGCGCCGGGCGGTGGCTCCGGTGGGTGCGTCTGGCGCAGAGCTCTGCGACGCGTTTTTGGCCGGACGCATGGGCGGACGCTGGACCGGAAGCTTCCGGTGGTCGACCGGATCCGCTGATCGGACGCACGAGGGAAGGGTGCCAGCTGTGGGCCCAACCTTTGTCGGTAGTGACCGGAAGCAGTGACCGGACTCGCGACCGGACCCGCTGGTGGTTCCGGTCGGTGCGTCCGGTCACCCCGCAGAGAGCCCAATTTGAAGACCAACGGCTCTATCTCGTGAGGGGGTCTATATATATTGGTTTGGCCGGTATTGGGACCTCTCTCTTGCACATTTGAACACTCTAACTTGCTTGTGAGCATTTGAGACTCCTCTCCACTCATCTCTCCATCCATAATTCGTATTCTTGGTGAGATTGAGAGTGATAGAAGTGCATTGCATTGGTGATTGCATCTATAGGCACTTAATCCTTGGAGAAGCCGCGGGATTCTTGTTATGTTGGGAATTTGCTCGGTTCCCTAGCGGCTTGGAGCAAGAGGCGGTGTTGAGCTCGATTGGAGCTTGTTCGAGGCCACACCGGTGGTGATTGTGAAGGGGTCGTTCCTTACCCCGCGGGAGATCGCGAAAGGAGCACTAGTGGATTGCTCGTGATTTGTTGACCCTCTCTTGTGATCGTTGCTTGAGCTCCCATAGGGGATTTGGCACCGGCCATTAGGCTTGGCAACGTTGAGTGTGTCGCCACAACGGGGACTTAGCGTGCCGGCAAGCACGTGAACCTCGGTGAAAAACATCATTGTGTCTTTGTTCTTGCTCGTTGGAGATTTCTTGTACACGATGATTGGGCACATCCTCTACTCGACAACGGTGGTATTGTATCTTAAGCACTCTCTTGCATTACTTTAGTAGCATATCTTGTTAGGGTGCTTAGCTTGCTAGTTGAGTAGCTTACTTAGTTAGTTTAGTCTTGTTAGCTCCTAGTTGTAGTTTTAGTTAGACTTGCTTGTTCTCCTAGGAGTAAAAGCTAGCGACATAGCCTTGTGTGTTTTAGAGACAATAGAATTGACTTGTGGCTTGCATAGTTAGTTGAAGCATTGCACATTTGCTACGCCGTCTTATTTACTAACCGTCTTGCTTAGTGTTGTTTGTAGAATTTTTAATAGGCTATTCACCCCCCCCCTCTAGCCATTAGGACCTTTCGAGAAGTGGTACGCTAGCTTTTGATGTGAACGAAGAGCAAGTGACCTCGGCATATGGTTGAAGCTTGAGGTAAGGTACCAAAGTAGTGTTCATGGCATCCTGAAATGTGCTGGGTGCTCCTATCAAACCAAATGACATTACTCGAACCCCAAATTGCCCAAAATGGGTTTGAAATGTCATCTTGAATTCCTCGCCTTCATGTGGATGTAATGAAAGCCCGCTTGCAGATCAAGACTAGTGATAAGTACAAAGATAGTTGCTCTTAACTGTAATAGCATTCAGTTGATGGTAATCAACGCAAAACCACCAACTATTATCCTTTCTTTTCACCAACAAGACCGGAGAGGCAAAAAGGTGCTAGAACTTTTTTGTATAACGCCTTGTTTGAGCATATCATGTACTTGAGTCTCTATCTTAGTCTTAAGTGGAGGTGCATAGCAGTAGGGCCTGATGAACACCGAAGATGCACCAGGAATAAAAGGGATAGAATGATCACACAATCGTTGAGGAGGAAGACCCTCCGGTGCCTAAAAGAGATGTTCATATTCACAACATAGCCTACGAGCTAGAATTGTCCGCGCAGGCTATATAGGCCATCTTGCAACAGTACAACCGGATGACAGCCAATAGGCAAATCAGCAGAATCTCCAATAAGCACCGTCATAAAATCACCATAAGGTATTTGAAGCCATTTTGTTGCTTAGTGGGCTGAAGCTAGCGAGCCAATCAAGGCCCAAGATCATATCAAAAGTAGAGAGTGGTAACAACTTCATATGTGTTGAAAAGGAATAGCCCTAAACTGACCATTGACATTGCGACACTTGAGAATCACAAGAGATTATAGCTCCATTTGCCACCTAGACATTGATCACTGGAAGCCAAGGGTTGCACCTTAGTCAAAATAGAAGCTCATCACTAATTAAGAAATATATTAGAACTGCTAGAATAGACCAAGATAGAAATAGACCACCCACACAATTCTCCGGATAGACAAAGTGTTTTTGGAGCGTAAGAACCAACAACAATCGTATCGACAAATGCATCATAATCTGAGCTTCAATTGGGGATTCATTACCATCTTGAGAACATTCTTTAGCTGCTGGAAAAATATCCAAAAGCTCTTAAACAAGATGTAGTTGGACTGATTCGGCACAATGATGATCTTGACTCCATTTGGCGCTATAGCACTAATAGAGACCACATTGCTTGGCGTGCAGTCCGCTTGGCTTGGAACTTGTCTTCAACAGTTGTTGGAGATGCAAAGGTGGGCATTTGACATCGCTAGCGCCCATACGAGGAGGAGGTGGCGGCAGGTAAGCCGCCATTCCACACTGAGCTTCGGGTTTGGCACCGAAATCATAGCATCGAAACATGCGCTTGATGAGTCCATTCTCTTCTTCCCCGCAATTCATCCAAAATACAAGCAACACCGAGAGTAGCCGGACAATAAGAAAAACTTTGATGTCATCACGCAACCCATCAATGAAACGTTGAATATAAAACATAGAATCTAGGTGTTCGCCAAAGGCTTTAAGTTCATCAACTAGGCCGACAAAATTCTCTTTGCACTTTCGGCAATAGGGCCATACTTGACGGATCTAGAACAAGCAACGAGAAGCAATTCGTGCTCATCAAGTGCAAAGCGTGCTAGCAACTAGATACGAACTCATCCCGAGCCATAGATTCGAGCTCATCCTCAATTGATGATAACCAACACTTGGCGTAACTCGAAAATGCATCGACAGAGGACTCAACCTGACACGCACCCAAAATAATGTGTGGCATGCTTCAACCACAGTTTGGGATGTTACCCATCGAATTTGGGAAAATCGAACTTAGGTAGTTTACCCGAATTATCACCCCTAGCTCCCCCCGATACCTAGACTCAAAATGGCTTGGAGGCTATGGTGTTGGTAGATGGGGAAGACACAACAACGGTAAAGGAGATGGAGGAGGATGGTTTCCGGACGACGGACCCTTGCACAGTGGTGGCATTAGAGTAGTGATCACTCCAAAACCACCCTGATCCACGCGGTGCTCGTTGGGTCGATTAGCTCTGAATCCCACAGGATGAGCGTGGGGCAGCATCGAAGTCGATGCGCGCGGAGGACTTGTAGAGCAGAGAGGACACCAGCTTGATGTCATGGGTCGACACGCTCGGCGATGCCGGTGCTGAGGACGATTTGAGCATGGGCATGGCAGCAAACACTCCTGGCGTGGCCGACGTCTCGTCCACCATAGATCCGCTCCATGTACTTCAAAATTTTCTTGACCTCAAGCTTCGGGGTGGAGAGCTTGCCAACTTCGAGGTGCAGGTTGTCGATGACGCCGTCCACACCTGGACACACTCGTCAAACATCCACGTCATGGATTCTAGTGTTGTGATGTGGGTGGACGAATCAGCCGAAGAGGAATCAAGCTGGTGCTCCATGGTGTCGAAGCGGGCCGCAGCACGCTTGTGTTCAATTCAGCGATACCCTTCTCCTGCACATCTCTTCCCCTCTATAGCTATAGAAGGAATACCTTTTTGACGCACATAGGCATGATCGACCTTCTTGGCCCAAACTAGCCTGAATCACTCAGCCCAATCTTTACCAGGATGTCTTGGGTTCTTCTTCACGAGCCTTTGCTCCCTGGGCCGTTCGCCAACATCTGACGAAGTGGAAGCAACAACATGAGTGGTATGATTGCTAATAGACACCTGTCGCCCAATTCTGACTTTCGCCTAAGTTTGTTCCCTCCTGCACGCCCCACCATCCGTGTCTAGCCCCTCCCCCGCTACTCTGTTGTCACACCCCAAAATTTTTATTTTGGGTTTTGAATAGAAAAACAATAAATAAAATAAATGATTTTATAATTTTTGTAAACTTTTTCAACATTTAATTATATTTTTACCAATTTATATGGTGCAAAATGTGCATTTTAAATAATTTTAAAGTTTTGACTTGAGGGATGTTGCATTCTTGCCTTTGCATAAGTTTTAGGCTTTTAGCTTGCCAAGGGCTAGCTAGGGCCATAGCGAGCCAAAACGGGTGAGGAAGAAGGGAGACAAAGAAAAGACTTTTCTTTTCATTAAAGGGATTTGAACCATTTTTCCTGAACATTTTCCAAATCATTTTGTCATAGCCGCCTTTGGGGGCGGCGTCGACAAGGGGCTGGTGACGCGGCGGTAGTGGCCACGCTGGGAGGGAGGGCGACACGTAGCGTAGGGCGAGGCGGGGGTGGCGGCGGGCCGGAGAGCAAAGACCGGGAATTATTTCTTTATTGTTTGCCCCTAAGAGATTACATCCTCCCTATTTATATAGCCCTCCTATGGACGTGTATCTCAAGCAATCTCTAAAGGTTTCCTTATAGAGTTGGAATATCCCCTTCACACCAAAAGTCCTAATCCTAGTCCGAAGCGATGATGACGTGGACGTGAAAGAGGTGGTGGCGGCGGCAAAGATCGCCACGCCCCCACGTCGCGCGCCACCCCGGGCGGCCTGTCGGTTGGGGCCACGCCTAGCCCACCCTAGACTAGGTCGGTCCTGTGCTGTGACATCTCCCCACCGTTCGACGAGGCAGCATGTCCACGCGCTGGCCAACCCACCAGTTGGACGCGAAGGCAATGACGACTAGGGAGGGCGAGACGTCGGGGCCATAGTGGAGCTGGAGTTGGCCCATCTTGTCGTTGAACTCATTGATGACAGAGGCGCCATCGTCGAAGGTGACATCAAAGTTCAAGTCACCGAAGTAGACGCTGGACTTGTAGCTGAAGGGAGGGTGCACGAAGGGCCTAGCGACCCGTGCGACCTCCATGACGGCGCCGCTCAAGACACTTGTCAACTCGATTGTCTGCTGGGTAGCTAGTGGACTTGGGATGGAGTAAACTATAGGAACGTGCACCTGGGCGTGTATCTGCCTGCAGAACACATGACGGGTCGACGAGACTGGCATCGAGGTGAGTCGAAGTAGACGGCCGTAGAGGAGGTTGTTGGCGGTCATCATGATCAGCCCAAGCTAGGGTGCGCTGGCGTCCGGGGTGTCAATGGTCACGTTGTCAATGTGGATGAATTCCTACTAATTGTTGTCGAACAGGATCACCGTGACATCATCCGGCTTCACGTTCGGGCGCACCGACATGAGCAGGATGCTTGACGGGAAAGCCTGCTGGTCTGGCGGGGTCATCGGGAGGTGGAAGCCCACTGCTATGCCATGCAGGGGGACTCCGTGCTCCAGAAGGAAGTTCTGTAGCAGGGTGGAAGCTGCCGGAACATAGTAGCGGTGGAAGTACGTCATGATGCCGTTGTAGAGGGTCCACTCTGGGGCAGTCGCCTGCAGCTCGATGGAGCCTGCTATGATGGCAAGCTCCTGGTTCGTCATGGCTCCCAGATGTAGCTCGGCGAGGAGGTCGATTGTCACCTTATCATCGATGGCCTCCATGGGCGGGGCTAGGCACGGTTGCCCGGATGCCCTAGCCTCTAGCGCCCTGTCGATGTCGGTGTCGATGTTGACGATGTTGTCGTTGCCGTTGTTGATGTCGACATCGCTGGCCACTGCTGCTAGTGGCGCGTCCTGGGCTGAGCGTTGTATTGACACACGAGGTCAATGGCCTCATGCATCATATGTGGCTCTTCCCACGTCAGTGCCTCGTGAAGGGAAGTGCGAAGCCCACCGACGAAGAGGTGGATGCGGTGTAGCGGGCTCGGGAGGTCCATGAGTGTAGCATAGGCCTTGAAGGCGACGATATAGTCGTCCAGATCGCCCTCCTACCTGGGCGGTGCCAAGTCGTACGTGGTGTTGCTGTCGGTGGGTGGCCCGAAGTCGCACCTCAGGTAGTGCATGAAGACGTCCCACTCGACCAACGGTCTCCTCCTGCATAGATTGTTGAACCAGAGCTCAACAACACCTGTGAGATGGAAAGTGGCATACCGAGTGTGGAACTCCAGCTCAATCTCACTCTGGAGCCGGAAGAGCATCTCCATCTTGTTGATCCAGAGGTCCAGATCGTCACTGCCGTCGTACTTCGGGACCTCTAGGCGTACTGTGTAGCATGGGGGTGTAGGTCCACCTACGGAGTGCACGGTGAAGGCGAGCGCTGAGCTGCGGTAGAGGGGCCGCAAGTGGCGCCACGTGCGCCGCCCGTGGCGCCTGGGCAGCTGCTGGCGGTGATGATGGGGAAGACGTGGCCGGTGTCGAGGTGTCGATGATGACCAAAGGGCTGCCCTGGACGATATCGCTACCCTCTTTGAATTGGAGGATGGCGGGGTCGGTGTCGTCGTGGGTGGCGTCGTCAGGGACGGGGGTGGCGCGCCGTGGTGGTGCCTGGGGGCACCAACTTTCCCATAGAAAGGGAATAATCTACTATATATGTAAAGAAAGTGAATCGGCTTCCAAGGATTCAGCCTCGACTATGTGTGCTGACATATGTGATTGAGCCCCTATCTTCCACTTGAAGTTGGTTAAGACTTGCCAGAACTAGGCCATTCATCCTTGTTGAACAACATAACCTGCAGTGGATCCTTATGATGTCAGATATCATACATATATGTTGACAGGTCAAAGTAAATGGATCCTTCTCAAGTGAAATAATTCTAAAAAAGGATTGGACTTCAAACAATGTTCAGATGCTTAGAACTGATTGAACATGGACCCATTAACATATGTAATCAAATCAAGTTGTCAAATATATTTGAAGTACATTTCCCAATATATGAAGACATGCATTTAATTTCACAGCTAAAAGATAGGGCACGTAACAACAAAAGCATTTATACATACTGTAAAATCAAGAAATGGTCAAATACAGTGAGGTAGATGGAAAATATCACGATGCATCCAGTCAACGACGGTACTAACAAAAGAAATTAAGAAAACAACATATACTAGTAATATGATAGAATTTGAAAAAATCGAAGAATTGTAAACAGAACTATCCACACTTGTTAAGATTGCTAACTGGAAGATAGCTACAATAGTTCAACATTAACATATTTGTGCTTATGTTGCTGTCCAAATGAAAAATCCACGCTAATTCATATTTGTTGCAAGACAAACATAACATAGGGATGAGAGAGGAAATTGTTATACACTAGAACCCATGCTAAGCATGCGATGGTCTGACTCAATCTGAGGTCTGAAAATTATACATCTTTTGAAGACAAGTAGAAAACTTACAGTGTATACTGACACCTTGAGAAACTTCAAACAACACAAAGTAATAACTGTTGCAGTTAAAAACTTCGAGCTTGGGTTGTCTCCCCACTTGGTTTTCTTATTTCCAGATTTATGCCAGAAATGGATCACATAACCATTGGCACATGTGGCAAATCACCTCTGTATGAGACCCAAGACCAGTCAGTATTTTTTTTTTTTTTTTTTTTTTTTTGTGACTTGGGGTTTCATTCATTTATCAAATCATCCCGGGATTACAATCTGCAAGTACTAGGTTAATAATGCCAGCTCAGCAAACTAGCCACCGCCAAGTCCTTGCATCACCTGTAACTTGCTTAGCTAAAGAGTGTGCAACTCTATTACAATCTCTATTGATGAAAGTAAAATTAAAATCTTGAAAGCCAAGACTCAGTTCCCAGAGATCTCTGTCAGTAAAGTCATTGCAATTGATCTCTGATTGTCGCCAGCATTCCATAAATTCACCAACTCCTTGCAATTGGTTTCTAACCAAAGTTTCAGAACACCAGCTTGTTGCGCCAGAATCATCCCCATCTCGACAAGCATTCGCCTCCATAGTTAGTGCATCAAGGCTATAATCATACCATTTGGCCTGGCCCTCCTCAAAAACACCAGCTGCGTTCCGCAGGACCGCTCCTGTCGCCCTAGTCATCCGATCGCTATAAAATGCAGCATCCACGTTACATTTTGACCAACCCTCTTGTGGTTGTATCCAGCATGGTTTGACCCCTATTCCCAACACCGACACTTGTGGACGTGAGATTTCCCAAAGGTCAAAAGATGTGTCTACCGTCCCACTGTACGGACACCATGATTGGAGTATTTGATTCACCATGTTTTCTTCTGTTACGCTGTAGCCACAAGGAATACATGCCTATGGCGATCAGCACACGTTCTTCTTCAATGCATACTCTCCCTCACAGGATATCCCTTGCCCAAGTATCTTGAGGCAGGTACAGAATTTTTGTTCCTGTGAGTTCCTTGATTTGTTCCCAGAAACGCTTCACCACCGTGCACTCCAATAGGACATGTCTGATTGACTCTGTGTCTGCTCCACAAATATCAGTTTGCGATCGGCTCCAGATGTCTGTGGTGAAGAAATTGACGTGATGGAAGGAACTTGAGCAGGATTCTCCACCAGAATACCTTGATCTTCGGGGCAACTTTTTAGACTCAGATTTTCTTCCACGTATCATCTCCAGAGCCCCCCCCCACCCCTCGGTATTCGCTTCTCTGATTCTCGCTGCATCAAGTAATCTGTAAGGCGAAATGACTGAATATACACCATGTTTCTCAGGTTCCCAAGCCCACATATCCTCTAGATGATCCCGGATTGGTATGCACAAACTAGCATTTGCATCCACTGGAAAGAAAAGATGTCGAATAACATCTTCTCTCCAGTGACCACTCGGCGAAATAAGTTCAGACACCATCTGAACCTGCTGTCCCTCTCCAGGAGTAAGAGGTTTTGCACCAAAATGGTTTTGTATCCAACGGTCCCGCCAAATATTTATAGATGGACCATCTCCCACTTTTGATGATCCCCTCAGCTAGAACTTCTCGACCTGCCAAGATGGCACAGTTCAATTAGACTCCCCAATCAGCATGCAATGGAAGTAATAGATGCTAGTTGCCTACTGTCCCATTATCGTACAGTCATCATCAGATAACAAAAAAGCATAATTCAACTAGCTAATATAAAAATCTTTGTTTTGTACCATTTTTTTTAAAAAAATTCAGACCTTTTTCAACACTGCTGCTGTTTTTGTGCATATACTACAGAGGTCACACTTGGGTCACCAACAGTGACAAAAACCCAGCAGAAACAAAACAGGAAACAGAAGAAACCCAAAAGGATTATTAAGAACCCAGACACATTTGGTAAGGCAATGGCAACTAGAAATTCTTTTGAGACATAAAACGCCTTCTGAATGAACAAAACTGAAACATGCAGTCTAAACAACTCTTCTGAACTAAAAACCATATCTTCTTCAGTCTTAATTTCCTAAAGATACTGAACAAACTAAGAAGTAAAAAGTAGCTACTGCAAATGAGAAACTTCAAACTGCACAAAAGTAGTATAACTATTGAAGCTCAAAACTTCGAACTTGGTCTCTCCCACTTGGTTTGCAGTTTCCAGCTCTACTTGTATTCCATCCTGATTTAGTGCGCTGGCATTTCTGTTATCATGGTACTCAACAACAGGTTGCTCTTCTCCCTCTAGTTTTCCGTGATGACCATTGCTCAGCTCGGGCCATGTGCTTTCACTGATGTTTGCCACCACATGTCCTCTATCTTTGCTTGGACTGGAATGGCAAGACAAAGCAAAATCTTTTCAGCACGATGGTCCTCCCATTGATCCCTTCATCACAAAGCCTGCTTATCAAAATGAAATGAACACAAAAAACAACGAACAAAATAATAAATGCCCATCTTCTGAAGTGGTCACTTCAGAGGAGACGGCAGGGAGAGGGAGGGGCAGGAGAGCGGAGAGACCAGGGAAGCCAAGGCTATTTCTTTATTAGATTAGATTGGTTACAATGCCCCTATATATATTTAAGGTCCTAGATTCGAAAATATATATATATATATTTAAGGTCCCAAATGGACATGTATCTCATCAAGTAGAGAGAGAGAGGGAGTCCTTATAGATTTGGACTCCTCAGATCCCATCTAATCTTAGATCCTATTTCTATTCTTCCTATTTCTTTCCATTATTCTATATTCTCTGAGTTTGGGAGTTAAAGGCGTGGCTGGAGGCCGCCCCTCATCTGGTCGCGCCACCTTGATGGCGCCGTTGGCCAGGGCATGGCCAGCCTGGACCCCTCAGGCCCACACTTGCACTCCTTGACAGTCACGTTCAGCTCCGGGTGTTAAGTGATGCTCTTTCACTAATGTTTGGCACCTTCTGTCCTCTATCCTCGGCAGGTGGAGCAAAGGGAGTCAAATCTTTTCATCGTGCTTGTCCTTCCATTCATCCTTTCATCGCAAAGCCTGTCTATCACAAATAACAAAGAAATGAGTTAAAAAACATACTAGAATAACTAACAAATTTCTATCCACTAAAGTGCTCCACATTGCACTTATGTAATCAAATCAAGTTGTCAAATATATATGAAGTACATTTCCCAATATTAATTTCGCAGCTAAAAAGATAGGTCATGTAACAACAAAAGCATTTACATGCTGTAAAATCAAGAAATGGTCAAATACAGTGAGGTAGATGGAGAAACTATCATGATGCATCTAGTCAATGATTGTACTAACAAAAGAATTTAAGGAAGCAACGCATCCTAGTAATCTCATAGATTTTTAAAAAAAATAGAAGAACTGTAAACAGAACTATCCACATTTGTTAAGATTGCTAACAGGAAGATAGCTACAATAGTTCAACATTAACATATTTGTGCTTATGTCGATGTCCAAATGAAAGATCCACGCTAACTCATTTTTGTTTCAAGACAAACATAATATAGGGATGAGAGTGGAAATTGTTATTATATATTAGAACCCATACTAAGCATGCGGTGGTCTGACTAAATCTAAGGTCTGAAAAATGTACAGCTTTTAGAGTCCATTAGAAAACTTAACAGTGTATACTAAAACCCTTGATGAACTGTGAGGCAAGAGAAAAGCAAAAAATTTCAGCACCCTGGTACTTCCCATTGATCCATCTATTATCACAAAGTTTGTTTATCACAAATGACACAAAGTGCACAAATTGTTATACAAGAGAACCGATAGTGAACATGCCATGTACTGACTAAATCTGAGGTCTGAAAAATGTATAAATTTATGATTCAAGTAGAAAACTTACAGTATATGCAGACACCCTTGATGGACTCCGGAGCAAGAGAAAGCATAACCTTTTCAGCAAGTGACGGCATAGTATCTGTTCAAAAATTTAATATTTCAGACACTTATATGCACAATTAAGCAATAGGACAATTAAAGATACTGAATCAAAGGTAAGGCTGGGAAGGGGAGACTGGCAAAGCTTGTACCTTGAGCAAGAGCAGAAACACCTGTAAGCAGCGAAGTAAACAGTTTTTTTTTTTGTTTTTTCTTCTCTTTTTATTTTTTTTTCCTTCTTTTTTTTGCGCAAAAGTAAACAGAGATTGAGCATAGACCTAGTAGCTAAACCAGAAACACACTTGGAGCATCTTCCAATTCCTAGTGGTGCCTAAACAGCAATGAAAATCTGCACCTAATCATATGGGCCACAGATAACTATGTATGGAACCTAAATCTAGAATATTCTTGTTTTAAAACTTAATATTTCATATTCCAGACACTTATAGCTGCATAACTAAGCAATAAGACAATGTGGAGGGCATGTACCTTGAGGAAGGAGAGCATCGACACCTGTGTAGATACGCAACTAAAACAGAGTCGATCTTGAAGAATGAATCAGAGAACTCACCTGGGGCCAGCAAGCATGAAAAGACATACCAGACGCAGGGACCAAACTCTTAACACATGTCCATCTCCGGAGGGGAGGTGGGAGCAGCACCGCCGCTGCTGCTGCCGAGTTTTGCTTTGGCGGATTGTCCCTCACAGCGTACAACACATACAACTTGTAGCAGATCCAGTGGCCCCACTGGAGCACACTAACAGCCACGAGGAGGTACACCAAGACGCGGAAGAAGGATTGCCATAAGCGGGTTACCTCAGGATCGGGCATGTCGAAGCAGATCCACTGGCACCACCGGGACACATAGAGGATGCAGAGCCCAACGTG
Organism: Hyparrhenia diplandra; assembly: GCA_015847255.1. Taxonomy (NCBI): domain Eukaryota; kingdom Viridiplantae; phylum Streptophyta; class Magnoliopsida; order Poales; family Poaceae; genus Hyparrhenia; species Hyparrhenia diplandra. The sequence goes on along the minus strand of JADLZK010009272.1, from coordinate 542,956 downwards.
GAGCCCGACGACAGCCATGCCGCTCCGGCGGTTTATGCAACCCCCGAACGACCGGGACAGGGCGTATGGAACCAGCAACTTCATCTTCTTCATCAGCGCCGAGGGACGCTTCTGATCCTCCTCCGCCGGTGGGGCCGGAGGAGGCGGGGTCGGCATCGAAGCAGGATCGAAAGGCGGCATCTTCTGGAGCCCATTCATAGCCATGCCCCAGGCGCGGTTCTTGCAACGGCCGAACGCCCGGGACACGGCGGCGTACGGAAAGAGCAGCCTCATCTTCTTCAGCAGTGGCGAGGGACGCTTCCCGTGCGCCGCCGTGGGTGGGGCCGGAGGAAGCGACGGGCTCGGCATCGCAACAGGATGCGAAGGGACGATGACGACTCGAAGGAAGCGGGGATCGGGCGAGGAGGGAGGAGCACCTGCGGACGACATCGGCGAGGAGGGAGGAGCACCAGCGGCCTCGCCGGAATCGATCTGAGGGATCGATCCGCCGGGTCGAGACTCGAGGTCGCGAAGCGAAGCGAAGCGCGCGGAGATGTGATTAGGGCTCGAGATCAAGATGCGGGAATTGAAGCTCTGGGGATCGATTGCTCTTGGAGGCGGGGGAAGGAAACCACGTCGACGCGCTGAGGTTTTATTGCCGGGAAGCCTAGTCGGTTTGGGAATTTCACGCGCCAACCTGGCTGCTTGGATGAACAAAAAGCCGGATTTGGCTGCTGGCGGTTTTTTTTTTTTTCATTATACCTTCAAAATCATTTTTATAATTGATTAATTGATAGACTTGATAAAATGAATGAAATAGGATTTTTCGTTATTATACTATATTAATTTATAACTTGAGCCTTGACGATAAAAAATAAATAAATAAATGGGTGCATTGGTGTAATTCACGTCAAAGCTCAAAAAATATAACATATTGATGCGAAAATAACTCAGGTATTGATTCCAAACCTGTAACAGTTTTTCGCCAAGTTTATTAGTGGAAAATGAATGGCTTGTTTCTTTCCTTTCTTTTCGTCCTCGCCTATGTTTATGTTGTCTCGCTCCCCCACGCCGCCCCCAAACTGTCGCGGTGAGCTCCCGGCATGCCTTTTCTCGGGCCCTCCACCGCCTCTTGTGGCATATCATGGTCGGGAAGAGACACCAGGCCAATGCCATGGCCTAGACGAGCCCTAGTGTTGGATGGGGCGGCCCCTAGCACGCTGCCCCGCCACCACGCCTAGCAAAATGACGCCGCCCTCGCAAGACGGCCATGGATGCTCGTTGCCCTCCCATGCCGACCCGTTTTGGTTCTCCTTGCCGTCTTCTTGCCCTTGCCTTGTGCGCTAGCCTAAGAATCCACCATATTGATTTGGCCCCCAATGCCGTGGTGCCTCGCCACCTAGCTCGGCCTCGCACTTATGCTCGTCACACTCATCTCTTTGGTATTTATTAAGTGCAAAAAAGAATATAAAGGGTTCCGCAAGCGCCTTTACGTAATATATATACCATTGTAGCTTTTACCCTGAGTATTCCGAGTATCGTTATTTATATTTTCCACGGGAAGCGTGGTAAAGACTATGATAAATCAAAATCATGTATCTACTAACTTAATATACCAACTAAACTAAAGTGAGGGGGTAAATAATGTATATGATATGATAATTAATAGCACTTAACCGGGAATATTATAATATAGAATAGATAGCTAGATCGAGAGGGACAACGGGAGAGATCTAGGTTCCTGAATACTTCTCTAGTACTTTGGTTCTTGAGTAACTAAGGCATGAAAAGGTATAGCGATCATAAAAGAACACTTCGGGACATCGTAACACTAGCCACCGGAAAGGGATGAGAAGGGGGGCTAGGAAGCTCCGACTCACGGTCCTACACTACCAATCCGAACGTGGTGGAATACGCCGGCCGTTAGGGGTTGTCACCACCTAGGGCTACCACAACTATCCGTGGGGACCGGGTGCAATCTAAGGTAACCTCTAGTCTAGACACCATGTCCACACTATTAATTACTACTCTAATCATCATGAATAACCGTGAGCACTCAATACGAGCGAAGATCCTATGTAATTATATAACAACTATATTCTAATCAATAACATGAAAGGCATAAAAGTACTAGAAAAGATAGATCTAATTATGGCATAAAGTCTAATAGAGTTGAGATACAAAGATATACCGTAATCAAGAAGACTTCTCCGAACCCAACGCTAGCCCGCTCTCCCCTAACTCTCTACTAGATCTATTCTATTACATTGTAGTTGTCTAATCTAATTCTCCAGCGTCGTGCCTCCATCCGATGAGATATGTATGAGATGATCCGAGATGCTTGAAGCCGGGGGCCTAGGGGTCTATATATATGGGTCTTCTTATGTCTCTTCAAATTGACAAGCAATATGGTACTAATCTTCATGGGCCTTGACAATGAACGATGACCATTGGATCAAACCGACATTATACGACCGGGTTTAGATTGCGTCTTAGAGTCGGTTGAGGAAGCTTCGAAGCGGGGCTTGCTTGGCGCGGGGGCGAGGCCGATCGGCGATTATTGGGCGATCGGCCCGGAAGGGTGTCCCACCGGTCCGCTGATGCGTCGTGGCTTCCTCGGAGTCTTCTAGATGATGTTTTCTTGGGTGTTAAGTTTCGTTCACGTCGGGTGTAATCCGGAGCCTTCTAAACTTGTTTCGAGTTGGATTGCGTTCACGAATTCTACCGCTTTCTGTTAAGTCCCTCGCAAATCACAACTTTACCAAAACTCATGGAAATCATTAGTATAAACCCCTAATAAGGTTATCTAATTATATCTTAGTCCTTTTCCATGTTTAGTTGACAATTAAAAGTATACGTTAACATGTGTCAACAAACTCCCCAAGCTTACCCTTTGCTAGTCCCTAGCAAAGCTATATGCTATATTAGGATCGGGGAGTTGCTACTACGCTTTCATACCTCGAAAGTAATCGTGGTTTATCGAAAATAAATTCTTCTCTTAACCGATTGCTCATACTGCTTACCATGGGGTGTAGCCTTTTCATGAATCATAAGCAAGATAAACAATCAAGTTAAGTACCATGTCTCAAGTTCTTCGATCAACTATCATCCCGGGTTTTTCAATATTTTTTTTTTTAAAAGAAACTCGAGAGATCCTATGTATGGCCCTCTTAAGTAGATGGTGGTAGTGGAGTTACACATGTGGTAGGACATACATAGTAGGATGATAGTGGTGAAGTGGATGAGGATGAAAGGTAGTAAATAGCCCTTAGCCTTTTTTCTAGCATTTTTCTTCTCAAAACACCTTGGACTATATCTCTCTTTCTAGAAATTGCTAGGACCTGGGTCATCCATTCTTGGAGAGGTGGGCTTTGCCCGGACTTTTGTCCATTTTTCTCTCTCCCCTAGAGATGTGGGCCCTACTCACCCTCGGACACGTGTCCATTATTCATCTCTAAATATATTTTTTTATTAGGGAGGTAGGCCCTTCTCGCCTAGTATGACTTTTTGTCCGTTACTCTCCCTCTCTCGTCTCACTTTTTCTCTAAATATTTATTTTTCTTTCCTCTCTTTTTTCTCTTTTTTTTTTCGAATGTAGCCCAACCTCTATTTGGCATAAAAACACCGAGAGAGACATATCCAAAGATTGCAAGAGTTTATTTTTATAATTATGGCTAGCGGCTTGATGGAGTATGGGGATGCGTTCTTAGGGTTAGAAGCAAATAGTATTTAGTGGAGTGGGATGATCTTGATGCTAATGATAAACTCTTAAGGGTCATAGCTAAGGAACTCATCATGTAATGTTTTATAATTTTCAAAGATAAAAACCAGAATCGGTATCTCTAGGAAGATGATAAACAAAGCTGACTCAACTTTTCATGTATCTTTATCTTTTAATGCTAAGACTCGATTAAGCATGTGCTTCCCACAGTGTGTTTGGGTTTAGAGCAAATTAAGCATTTAAAGCTTTGGGAGAATCTAAGTCCAAAGTGTAAGTACTTTTAAGAGGAATTTATGGCGGAGCAACTATTCATCATTTCCATACATAGGGATCATCTTCGCACGTTTAATTTTATTCTAGCAAACCTAAGCACACTATCTATTTATTTATTTATAGCAAACATAAAGATCAAACTATATATATAACTTAAACTTTTATTTAGTTTTCTATAGTTATGCATCTTTTTATATCTTTTTAACAAAACAAACATACCAAACTAGTAGTAAATAAGATAAGAGTACTTACGGATAATGGGGTTGCACTCCCCAAGCCGGATCTTGACAAATTTTTAGAGATGTAGACGTGAGGTAGACTGTGGTGGTGTGGTAGGTTCATGCTAAACCGTGCACACCGATGATTCTTTCCTGCGAGATATTAGTGGACGTATACCCGAAGGATTGCAATTATTTGAAGAACATGTTGTTGTCCAAAGGTTGATATAAACTCATCTATGCTAACAAAAAAGATGGTTCTTTGATTACTTTAGCACATATATTGTTTATCGTATATTTTTTTTTTTTTCAACAAATTATGTTCTTAGCTGCACTCTAGCAAGGATCAAGGCAAATGTAACTTTTAGCAAAAAGACAAAATAAATGATGTGATACTTACGGATCTTTCTTCTATGAGGAACGATCCGGGTTTTCCTTCTCAAGCAGAGTTGTTGGAGTTCATCATACGCCTTGCCTCACCTCTATTGTGAGTTCATCTCTTGACTTACCCGTATTGAATATGATAGTTTTCTCGCAAGGGTTAGTCAAAATAATCTACTATCTACTAGAGTATACTCTTGGTTCAAAAATCAACCTAAACACCACGTCTAATTTGATTTAGGAAAGCAATTTAACTAGCATTAAAAAGCCTTTGAAAGCACGATCAACACTCCTAAACTAGGCACCATGCTTCATTTAAGAGATGTATGAGAAATACTTCAAACTAGAGCATACTATAGCAGACAACGGTGGCATGAAAGTATCATAGAGATTTACTTAAATAGAGATGAAAGAGCATGATCATGGTGAGGATAATATTTATTATATATTTTTTTATTTTATATGCAAATCGACATGATTGGGTGATTGTAAGGAGTTAAACATGCAATGGACTTACTATGAGGAAACATAAACTAGGTGGAGTAGAATGCATGAATTATTTAAGGGAAACATGCAATGGAATGCAACAATTGCAAAGATAACTACTCATAAATTAAAGTCCATGAGCAAGACTTTCTCACCTTTGATCATACTTACCATGACTCACTAATGGAGCTTGTGAGTTGTGCGGCTTCTATTTTCGTCACTTGAGATGTGCTTTGAATTCTTGTGACGACGACCTTTTCTTCAATCTACACATGGTTAGAATAATATATATAAATGTACCTAAGAGATGGCGGGGCTCCAAAGTTGATGAATCTTGATGTTCAAAACACCCTGGTTTCTCCTTGAGGAAGCTTGCCTGGGAAGGTCGCGACGGCATCAAATGTCCCGTCTATTCCACACTCAACGTAACAAGGGTAATCCTACTAAAGCTAATTGATACACTAAATTAGCGATATCAAGATCATTATCAAAATCTTTACGCCAATTGCTTCCCGGCAACGGCGCCAAAAAGCTTGTTGGTATTTATTAAGTGCAAAAAGAATATAAAGGGTTCCGCATAGCGCCTGTAATATATATACCATTGTAGCTTTTACCCGGGAGTATTCCGTAGTATATCGTTATTTATATTTTCCACGGGAAGCAAGGGTAAAGACTATGATAAATCAAAATCATGTATCTACTAACTTAATATACCAACTAAACTAAAGTGATGTTTTCTTGGGTGTTAAGTTTCGTTCACGTCGGGTGTAATCCGGAGCCTTCTAAACTTGTTTCGAGTTGGATTGCGTTCACGAATTCTACCGTTTTCTGTTAAGTCCCCGCAAATCACAACTTTACCAAAACTCATGGAAATCATTAGTATAAACCCCTAATAAGGTTATCTAATTATATCTTAGTCCTTTTTCATGTTTAGTTGACAATTAAAAGTATACGTTAACATGTGTCAATAATCTCCTTGTGTGTACGATCACGGTTGCATCCATCCCTACTGCGCACACCCAACTCGTATCGTTACACACCGCCAGCTCCCGTCTGAGGAGAAGGTGGCGGCAGAGGTAAGCAACCATTCCACGCAATCTTCGGGTTCAGCATCAAATCATAGCGGTGAAACGTGTGCTTGGTGAGTCCATTTGCTTCCTCCCCGCAATTCGCACAAAGTACAAGCATCATCGAGTAGCTGGTTTGTGGACAACAACAACAACTTTGATGTCATCACGTAGCCCATCATCACGTGCAAAGCACGCTAGCAACTAGACATAGAACTCATCCCAGGCAACCACGACAGAGGACTCAACCCGATATAGACCAAAATAATGTGTGGCCTGTTTGATGCACAATTTGGCATGTTCCCCATCGAATTTGGGGAAATCAAACTTAGGCGGTTTACCCGAATTATCTCCCTTGATACCCGGACTCAAAATGCCGTGGAGGCTGTGGGTGGTGGCGCATGGGAGGAGGACACAACAACGGTAAAGGAGACAGAGGAGCATGGTTTCCGGGCGGCGTACCCCTTCACGGTGGTGGCATCAGTGGTGACCACTCTGACACGACCCTGATCCATGCGGTGCTGTTGGGCCTATCGGCTCACGAGTCCCTCGGATGAGCGTGGGGCAGCCTCGAAGTCGACGCGCGCGGTGGACTTTGAGAGCGGAGAGCACACCGGCTTGACGTCGTGGGTCGACACGCTTCGATGAAGCCGGGGCTGAGGGACGACTTCAAAGACGGGCGTATGTAAGGTCCTAGATGGATAGAGGGGGGGGGTGGATAGCATATAAAAATTTTGTACAAGCTTAATTTAACAAACCGATTAGTATAACAAAAAGCGTAATCCCGGTTTGCACTAGCTCTATTGTCTTGCAAGCCTCTTCTAAATATACTCCATGATCTCTATGTCACTCAAAGCTATGTCACTACTCTAACTAGTGAACAAACCTAAATATGATCCTTAGGCTAGCAAGAACAATACACAAGCAAGGCTAGCTCACTACACAATATAAGCTAGAAAGGTAAATGCAAGTGATAGAGCTCGATATACCGACGTGTAGAGGCAATGAACCAATCACCAATGTTGAGGATGAACAATCAAACACAATATGATGAAGAGCCAATCACCGAGACAAATGACACGTCGATGTGTTGACCTGGAGTTCACTTGTACACCGACAAGCTAGTCTCCGGTTGTGCCGACCAACACAAGGATGGTGCTTGAGCTAGGCGGTGCACTTGCTAGCCCCAAGCCACCACTCACAAGTGAGGTAACCAAGACACGAGCAATGTATTCCTTGCACTTTGTCTTCCCGACGAGGAGTGTGTGATCCTCTCACAAATCACCGGAGGTGGCCAAGAACAATCACCTTCTCTTGCCAACGCCTCCACCAAATCACCAAGCCGGCTAGGAGCGGTGTCTCCAAGAGAAACAAGAAACCGACAAGCTCACAACGATCCCCAAGTGCCTCTAGATGCAAGAACTCGATGCAAATGCACTTGGATGTCCACTTCTCTCTCAAGAATGAAGCTCACAATCAAGAATGAGAGGGACAAACCGTTGGGGGGCAAAATGTGGTTTCTCGCAGCCCGGCCGACAGCGTCGGCCGGACTCACCCGGCCGAGTCCGATCGATGGGTCCAGTCGAATCCCGGCACACCGGACAAGTAGCCGCCCACATCGACCCCCAAAGATGAGCGTCCGGTCGATGCTTCGGTGCCAGTGTCCGGTCGACCCACGAACTCGAACCGAACCGAAAAACATGCTCTCTAGAATTGTCGGCCGGATCCGCCGGCGGACCGTCCGGTCGATCCGTGCGTCGGTCACGAGTCCGGTCGCGAGGTTCCGGTCAAGCCTTGAGCTGCGAAAATCCGTCGTTCCTTCGCCTTTGCTCCAAACCAGCTTCCGTCACTTGTTTCTTGTTGCCAACACGTCGAAGAACACCCCGACACCATGTGTTAGCATTTCAAAAACCATTTTCGTCAAGTACGGAGTTAGCTCTTTAGGTTAGAATGCATGCATATGAATTTTGAACCTAGAGGCACATGAGGACCGATATGTACGATAAGTTTCCCCTCTTTATAGTACGGCTTATCGATCCTATAATCACTCACACCCTCTATGGTGTCTTGAGAGTGAAAACAAAAGGCCCTATGGTTATACCTTTGCCTTGGGCTCAATTGATCTCCAAACTTCATCAAGTTGGACGCTTGATCATCTTTTTGGATCACCTCGATCCATCCTCCATGATCACCATGCTCCAAGCTTGACACGACCAATATCCAATCTAGTCAAACACTTAGCATCGAGAGATTAGTCCTTAGGTGTCACTAATTATCCAAAACCAAACTAGCAATCTTCAGTGTAGCAGCGAACAGTCCTGGCATCGCCGACAGGCCGTCCACCATAGATCGTTCCATGTACTTTGAAATTTTCCCGACCTCGAGCTTCATGGTGGACAACTTGCCCACTTCGAGGCGTAGGTTGTTGATGACGTCGTCCACACCGGATGCCACTCGTCGAACATCCGCATCGCGGACTCTAGTGCTTAGATGCGGGTGGGCCGAATTAATCGAAGAGGAATCGAGCTTGCGCTCCAAGGTGTCGATGCGGGCCACGACACGCCTGTCGATCTTTTCAAAACGAACTACGAAATTCTTATCCATCTCGTCGAGAAGGAGCTTCTGGGTAGCATCTATGGTCTTTGAGAGCCTTCTAATGACGGGTAAAATGGATGTGTGTAGATCGGTCGGCGCACTCCGCATCGATGAAGCACAACCACAAATCATGACTCTAGGAGTGGAATTACGGAATCCCCAAATCAAAATGCAGTTCACAAACTTCGATTCGAGTTAGACCAACCAACCTTGTCGAGGTCAAGCGATCAATGGGATGTCGTGCAACGGGGACACGAAAACGGTGATTGAGGACTTCGATACCAAACGTGAGCAACAGAGTTGGGGAAGAAGAGTTTGGAGAGAGAAGACATGCGAAGAAGAGAAACATGATGCGTCGGATGAATCTTTGAACTAGGAAATAGTTTATGTTCAATTCAGCGATACCCTCCCCCCCCCCCACCCCACATCTCTTCCCTTTACGATTCAGAAGTGATGCTTAATTTGGCGCATGCAAGGGGATGACCTGCTCGGCCCAAAATGGCCTAAATCACTCAACCCAATCTTTACCAAGTATATCTTGGGTTCTTCTTCATGGGCCTTCGCTCCCTAGGCCGCTCGCCAACATCTGACGAAGTGGAAGCAGCAACATTAGTGGTATGGCTACTAACAGAGATCTGTCGCCCAACTCTAACCCTCGCCCAAGTCTGGTCCCGCCCCACCACCCAGGTCTAGCCCCTCCCCGTTACTCGCTTGTCACACCCTGGAATTTTTATTTTGGGTGTAAATAGAAAACACTAAATAACATAAATGATTTTTATGAATCTTGTAAATTTTCCAGCATTTAATTAGGTTTTGTAGCAATTTAAATGGTGCAAAATGTGCATTCTAAATAATTTTTAAAGTTGTAACTTGAGAGATGGTGCATTCATGCTTTGCATAATTTTTATTGTGTGAAAAATAATTTGATAAAATTTGTCCGGTTTCGATTTGATTTCTATGCCTTTGCATAATTAATTTCGGTTTGATAATTTATTTTAGGTGCAGCTATCAATAATCGTACTGTTTAGGCACGTCTATATTCATCCAGTGCTCATCACCTGTCAACCTTGGATATGCCGTAACACATAAACATTCCCATCGGGGTGAAGCATGGCAAATTCATGGATGAAGTCATACTCATACTGAGGAGACCATTCATGACCTGTTTGGCACAGCTTAACTTCATTAGCTTAGCTGTTTTTCTAGAAAATAGCTTCACCACCAATTTCAAAATTAAGCTGAGCTGTTTTGATAATTGTATTTGGTAAAGCAGCTTCACCACCAACTTTTCAATTGTGTTTGTCCAACATGCCCCTATCCACACGATCAAAACAGACTGGGCAGGAGCTGCCGTGAGCTCACTAGCGCACAACACAAGCAGGAACTGAGCTCACGGTGACTCACGCATCCTGTAGGTACATACAGCCAGGTAACGATCATCCTGTATGTCAAGGAACCATGGCTCCGATCATCAGACATTCAGACTCACGTTCCCATCAACAGACTAATGGCACTTACAAAACTCATGTTACAGAACCTTGCATTTCTTATGGCACTTACAGAACTCATGTCACAGAATATGGCACTTACAGAACATTTTGAAGCCAAGCTGTTGTGACAAGGAAAAATAGCAAACAAGAACACAACAGTTGTTGTGCCAATCCGAGTCACAGCGCCAGCAGTCATCGATGGGGTTGCCTGTACCACATGACAGGTTATGGTGGGACGATGATCTCCATGAGCCTCTTCGTTTGCGAACCCGACTCCGCTGAGTATGAGCTGAGAGCTGCAAGATTCAGAGAATATAAGAGTTCAGATAACATGCACCGGTAAGGTAAATTTGATTGTTATGTACTTGATCAGTTCAGGTACAGAGGTGTAACTGTAATGATCATGTACAACTAAAGTTCTATTTCCTATTATTATCTGTCATATCAGTAGCTTGATTTTTTTCCTTTTGTAGGACAATGCTGTTCTATTATCTAAAAAAAGGATAATGCAGGCATGCAGAATCTGGGTCTATTAAGAGTCAATGACAGAAAAGGACTGGCCTTTATGTTAGTAGCCTAATAAGAAACGTTGGTGCTTGCCTTTGTCAACAGTGGCCATCACTGTCATTGGACCTAGCAGATGGGATGATACGCCCTAGGGATCTTAGGGCGTAAGGATGGCGCATCGGGCGGTCGGGGTTTGAGTTCCCGACGGCGAGTTGCGAGAGATCGAGTTGCCGGCGCTATTGTCGGGCGTGAACAGTAACTCGGGAATAGGAAGCAGGTTGCGAGATAATTAGCCAAGGGGCCAAAAGGAGAGTTTATCTCATCCTTGGCTGAGTTCTATTCCATTAAGACTCTTAGTACTTATACAAACCAACTGCATGCTTATCTCAAGACTCCTAACAACCCAAATCTCCTAACAACCAAATCTTAAGACTCCTAACAAATTGAATTAAATAACTCTAACTCAACTAACCGAGACTTATCCCAATAGCTTCGCTGGCTTCCCATCAGCCACGACGCCTCACGGCGCTGGTACACATTACCGGTCATAACATGGGACTATCCTGAAACTTGGATGTTCCCATCGAACACTTTGCAAGGACCATACAAGAAGTTATACTGAAGTTACTGGACTTCAGTATAATAGATAGATAGGTATGGTGGGCATCAAAGTAGACAGCAGTCATTTATTTAACAAAGTAGAGAATGAACAAGGCCTTACATTTAACTCTAAGGAGAAAAGTTGTCATTTATTTAACAAAGTAGAGAACATATCCAAGCATTCTAAAAGTAGACAATACCGAGTAAGATGAACAAGGCCTTATATTTAATTCAAGCAGCTACTTGATAATAGAACTAGAAGATTCACTTTGCACTTGAAGATTCAAATTCAGCAGCCTGCCATGTTCTAAAACAGCAGCCCATGTTTATATGCATTTAGAAACTTGGAACCAGCCAAGGTGTAACAGAAACAAGCTCCACCAAAGTGTAACAGAAACCAGCCAAGGTGCATGGGCAGTGACCTATTGTATCCAAAATCTAGAACACATTACACACGGATCTCAGGGACCAATAATTCATAAAAGAAAATGAAATAAAGGGAGAGGCCACTAGGCGAGACAAATTTAGGGATCTCACTCAGTGACCACACATCTCAACAGTGGGCATTTACACAGTGAGTTCTTTCAAGGCATGCTTTAGGCAAGAAATACATTCATAGTTTTTTTCAATATAGCTAGCAGCAGCTCATAAAGAACTAAAAAATAGATTGCCCTTGAAAGGGAACAGATAGGTTCATACATGCAGTGACCAGACATTGACCAAGCACAAAATAGTTTGATCAACAGTGCAGATATCAGATGCTGAAAACATCTATGTCAGGGACCAGGTTAATCTGGAGATATGAAATGTACAAGATTGAGATGCTGGCTTAAAGCTTGCCGAACATATTTTCTTGTACTAGCTAAACAGAATATGTAAAAGGGCTACAGTTCAGCAGAAATCTTGTACTAGCTAAACAGCAGAAATACATTTGACAAGCTTAGTATATATAGTCCCTTTGTTAAGCTATCTTTATTAACATATTCTGTTCAAAACGAGTAAATAGTCCCTTTTTACATATTCTGTTCAGCAGCAGATTCCAGTCTAGGAAGATAGCTTAGTGTAAAAAGATTTCTGCTGTTTTATATATAGCTAAACAGCAGAAATACATTTGACAGGCTTAGTATATATAGTGTAAAAAGGACTAAGCTTGTCAAGCCTGGTTCTGGAATTGTCAAGCTTAGTGTAAAAAGGACAGCAGAAATCTGCTATATAGTTCTAGCAGGGTTAATAAACAGCAGAATATTTGGAAAACCAAATAGCTAGCTTAGTGTAAAAAGGGACTGGAATTGTCAAGCATAGTGTAAAAAGGGACCAGATGTCAGATTGACTGGAATTAGCCACTAGGCATCAATCACAATCAGAACAGATATGAAATGCAGTGGGAGACTACAGCAAGTAGAAGCAATTATCCAAATTTGTCAAGTTCCAACCATCTCTACTACTGAACTGTAACAGATCAGTCAAGTTGCAATTATCCAGATGGTCAACATGTTGCTAAGTACCAAATTTTATTTCTGAACAAAATGTCAACCAAATACTAAGGTCCATTACAGAATATGTTTCAGTAATTGAGTATTCAACACAGTAAACCACACCATGACACTTGTCAGGAATTCAGTATTCGACACAGTAAGGACATCATCATCAGTAACTAACGGCTTTGCATTATTAGCAACAAGGCAACTGCAATCACACTGGATTTTAACAGGTTGTATCGACTAGCACTACTTTAAAGCCAACTAATAGGCAAGATGAATATTACCTTTAATTAGTCAGGTCGACGGTGTCTGGTGGGGAGCAAGAGGAGCAGCTGGAGGGGTTGCCATGGTGCTGGGGGTCGCCACGTCTCACGTTGGCTTGCCGCGAGTGGTGGGGGCAGGAGAGGACCGGCCGCGGCACTCCCCGAAGCCGGGTAGCAGACTCCGAGTGGCGGAGAGGGAGGGACCGGCCGAGGCGGGGCGCGGCGGTGCCACGAAGCCTGGGTGGTCCCTGAAGCCGAGCAGCAAACTATGAGTGGCGGGGAGGGAGGGACTGGCCGCGGCAGGAATGGCGGCGGAAGAAGATGGATCAGGCGGATCCTAGGCTGGAACGGCGGCGAACGCTTCTTGGCCGGCAGGAGCGGCGGCGAATACTTCTTGAGGAACGGAGGCGGCGGTACAGAGGGTTACAGGAGGAGGACGGGTTGTGGATTCGGGGCCAGCAGCACACCCATGGCGGCGGCCGCGGCGCTACCCTGGGGAGACGACGCGGCAAGTCCATGGCAATTTCTTGTAAATTTGTGGGGCATTAAAGTCATTGTGGAGGGAGAGAGCTGCAGGGAGCTGTGATTCCCCAGCTCCATTGAGCGGACGCGAGCGGGATGCGCTTGTCTCAGCGCGTTTCTAGGGGAGCGGAAGAGAGAGCTGACGAGCGAGCTGCTCGTTTGGCTGCTGAAGCTGTTTTTTAGCTCATGAAGTTGCTACCAAAGTTGTACCAAACGGGCCCTCAGTGGATCAAATCACATATAGTGATGGAATAGGCATGCCTATGCCCTACAGTACAATGGTTAGCAACTGATGCCTGTACCCTGTAGTGGCATTCGAACCAACTTTCCCATAGAAGGGGAACAATCTACTATATATAAATGAATCGCCTTCCTAGGATTCAGCCTCGACGATGTGTGCGCAACATATATGATTCACCTGTCTTCTACTTGTAGTCGGTGAAGACTTGCCAGATCTAGGTCATTCATGCTTGTTGAACAACATAACCTGCACTGGATCCTTATGATGCCAGATATCATACATACTAGTAGCAGGGCACGCGCATTCGCACACCCGTGCAGGAAAAAAAAATGCAAATGCTATAATGTGCTATGAAGCAGTTAGATAATGTGTGGTATGCAACCTCTAAAGTTAGCCTAATCTCTCTCCTTTGTTCAGTAGCCCAAGAACTTCCATAACAAATAATCAAGGCCAGTGCATGCACCCATGTTTAACAATGTACATTTATTCAGCAAAGGTTACTGAGGAACAAATCTATTTGTTTGTCTAGATTATATTACAGAAACACAATGGCAATACAATAGACCATGCCATTTGTGTCTGAGCAATCAAAGACGTATCTCAGTATTTGTTCCTGCTAAACACACAACTATGTGCTCAGCCTGTGGCAGTTGCAGGGATCCAGTGGACAGCAACAAAACTGTCAGCCTTTTAAGAAGTATATGAATGAATAGTGACCTTATCAAATCCTAATATTCAGTTAAACAAATCAATGCCAACTATAAAAATCTGTCAAACCTACAGGAGGTTAGTATTAGAATATCATTGTGTTTGACTGAAAATTTTGAAAGAGATATTGAAGGGAGGACTGGAAAACAAAAGGGATGTAAACTAACCACGATTTCCTTCACGCGCGCGTGCAGCGATACATGAATGAAATTATAAAAATGGAGATTTTGGTATGTACAGATCACTCGCTGACGGCTGATCATAGGTGATTTGATTATTCAGTAATCAAACTAAATGGATAATGCAAATGAGCTAATCAAGTATCAGTTAGTTTACCAGCATACTGCCCATTGGTAGCCTCGGACAGAGCCAGGTCCAGCAGGTTGAGTCCGCAATGGTGCTCGAAACCGTTTGGAATGAACGACTGGAACGCATCTCCTTGGTCGCTGAAAAGAAACCCTGAGCTGGAGCTGTCCAGTGAGAAGACCGAGGCTGTCGAAGGGCCACAGGCTTCGAACATCTGAATTTTGCCAGCACCATGTGTGAGTAATCTACTAATTTGGTCAGACTGGTCCATCACAGGATATGATATGTTCAAAAGGGGAAAGTTTTACCTTACATTTTTTTAGGAGGGTAGATAGGTTGCTGAAGTCGAGTAGGGTCACTGTTGCAAGCTTCATGGTGGGTAACTGAAGCCAAAACACAGTGAAATTGATAAGAATTTCGAAAGATAGATTTTTTGTTAGGTGCATCGGACAGTTTGAATGGGGCTCTGCTGCTTATCTCAACCTGTCGTTGCAGCGATTGCACCTAGCTTATGATTCTGTAGAGATTCAGCGCCTTACCAATCATGTAAACAAACATCATTTTGTCAGAAGAATTAAGTGAACCTTGTGGCTAAGAGATCGATCAATAAGATCCTTGAATACAAGATTTTCAATATAGCGCTGCAACTATTCATCAATAAAGATAATACAAACAGAGCTATATGGGTAAGATTTTAGAGAAGAAACCAAAATAATGACTCCAGATGTCAATTTTTTTCGTTTTAAATTGATGGGAGTTAGCAACCTGAGATATTGCAACTTTATAACTACGAAGCAAAGCATCAACGAACACAACAGTGAAACAACAGGTAGTTTTTTGAAAAGTGAAACAACAGGTAGTTTTTTGAAAAGTGAAACAGCAGGTAGTTTATTGTGCTATACGTATATTACATATGATCATCCCACAGTGAACCAACAGGTATGAAAAATATATAAATTGATGGCATATACAAATAAGGTTTGAACTGGACTCGTTTAAAAGAAGAGCTACTTGCATTTGTCGGGGTCACCATATAAGCACAATAAAAAACAGGGAATGCAAGTTGCAGGATGCACCTTCAAATTCCATCCCGGTAAGCTTGATTCTTTTTTTTTTTTTTTTTTGTATGGAGATTTGAGATATAAACCTGAAATCGTTTGTATGGAAAAAAATCAGAGGTTGTTTGACAAGCTGCGCCAGTGAAGAAGTATCAGCATTGCTATTAACAGAATTATGGAAAGGTAGTAAACAAAGGTATCAGCATTGCTATTTAACAGAATTATGGAAGCCACTAGCAGATGTTTTAGTCAATTTGGTTGTGCAAAACTAAACTGAATCTATATTACTCAAAAAAAAAAAAAAAAACTAAACTGAATCTATATTAAAAAATTTGAAAACATCCCGAGAGAATTCTGAGCCCACGTTCATGATCCAGTTATAGCACCTATCCAACAAGCAAATTGCAAGCCATGCTATCACTGTCAGGTTTGGATCACCTAATTTCTATTATATGAACCTACTAAAAACAGCAAATCAACAATGCAGCCAGAAAGCCACTGAGGACAGGTGACTCAGTATGAACCAAGTTCTACCACCCAAACTATAAGAGGGTTCTGACCAACTTCACCAACGTCTCATCCATGGAGTGGTAAGCAATTAATTTCCAATCTGACCAACTTCACCAACGTCTCATCCATGGCAGCCATGGTCTTGGATCTGGCAGCTTTGCAACCTGGCAGCCATGGCTTGTCCAACTTTCTGTTATTGGCATATTAATGAACATCATATCTTTTTTTAGTTATATGAGCATCAGATCTGCATTTAGTGTCGGTGAATAAAAGCTTTTTAGCATTACACGTGTTTACCCCCGGAATTTCACAGAAGCTACTTAAAACTTCAGAGTAGTTAAACTCTTCGTTGAACGGGAGTAGGGGGAGAAGATTGTAATTTGTATTCACAGGATACTCCTCAGATTCTGACGACAGTTGCTTTATTTCATTCCTTATTAAATGCTAGCCTCTTGCATGCTTGCGTGGCACATTAGCACTTTCATATTGGGGTTGCATATCATAAATACTGAACTTTATTTTTGTGAAGTCGAGCTTGAAAGAAACAAAGGAAGTGCAGGTTGCTTGAACAATGTGCATCTAGGCTATTTGATATGGAATCAATTTATTTAATTAACTAGAGGTACTTTCTTGTAGTGTGCAGTGGACCTCTCTGATGTATGTATTTTGTAGATCAACTATATTAGCCTATTCTTATGTGTTAATTGTCTCCTCTGTTGATTGCAGATCAAACCTGAGCCACCAAGGTTACAAGTTGAGCTATATGCTTCAAATGGTTTGTACAGTCTTCCAAAGACACCGACACCCGGTTGCATGCGATCAATGCCATGCTGCGCTGCCTATCATCCATGATAGAGGGCACTATGAACAAACAAGAACACGAGGCAAAGGTGACACCATCATTGTCATTGTTTCTTCAGTTTTACATTTGTTGCAATTTGTCGTGTTTTTTCTAAAGTTTTTGTGTCTTCCAGTGTTTTTATTCGGTCTTTTTGTGTTTCATTGTTTGATTCAGTCTTTTAGATTTTGGTGACTGATTCAAACTATTGCAAGGCCAGGCCAATCTCAGAAAACTATTTGGTTCATTCTTTTTAGTCTGAAAGTGCATGAAAAGGCACTATTATTTCTTTGCCACTGTTGCATGCCAGCAACATCCCTGTTTCAGTCTCACTCATTTAATCAATTTGTTGCAAGAGAAAGTCAAAGTCAGTTGCCTCTTAGATTCAGAATTTTTGGCAACTTGCATTGATCTTAGAAGTCATGTTCTTCATGGATTGACAATAGATGCAACCGTATCAATTTCAGTTATTTCAGTTATACATGGTTTGGTAGGATATGGGCTTGGAAATGGCAAGGGCAAGGTGATTGTTTGGGTCTTGGAAATCTCATGCCTTCCATTTTTGACCCTTGCACCATGACTACAAAGGGTGCAGATATTGGAGTGTTCCTATAGTAGCTTGATGCATTGTTCCCTTATATGTGAAGTCCTAGATGCATGAAGAAATTTTTGGGCCCTAGATTATCACTTGATGCAAAACAAAAACTCAAGGGCACATTTGTTTCTGCTCTATACATTGCATCCACTTTATGCATCCTTAGGGTTTTGTGTCATTGGCAGGCTTCAGAGAGTGCTTCGATGAAGTAGCAAGATCTGTTGAGAATGAGAGCTAAAATGTCCACCGATCGTGATATAGCCAGATTGATTGCCATGCTACATAGATTTTAGGCGCTGACCCGCCAAGCAACTGTACAGTGAATCTGCTGACCGTAATGAGAGAAGCTAATGTAATGTTGGCATTCATATGGTTGGGAGTGTATTGCACAAGCCCATGGAAGCAAAGCGAGGGCACATGTGGGGGCAAGCCGGAGGTCGAGGAATGAAGAGCCAATGTGAAATGGAAGAAAAATGCGCTGTGTGGGTAGAAAAGATTGTACCATTATCAAACAACTTGCGTGTCGCCTTATGATTTCACTCAGACATAAGTTTAATATAGGATAATATTGTTTAGATTGATATAACGGTGCTATATCCTGTTTAGCCAAGTCTGATGGGCTATAACTGAAATACCAAGTCACGTTTGCTAGCAATATATTTATCCGTACTCGTGGAATTATCAATTTCATTCTTTGTCGCATGTCATACTATTTTATATATGTTTTAACCATGTAGATGTATGCCATGAAATTTTATGTAAACCTGTAGCAACGCATGGGCACTTAGCTAGTTGGAAACATAAGCAAAGAAATCTGTGCCAAACCTATGGCACACAGACAACTATAATGGAATGTAAAATCCAGATATTTTCTGTTCGAAAACTTAATATTTCAGATACTTATATGCACAATTAAGGAATACGACAATTAAAGATACTGAATCAAAGATAGGGCCGGGAAGGGGAGACTGGCAGAGAATGTACCTTGAGCAAGAGCAGCAACACCTGCATGCAGCGAAGTAAACAGTTCTTTTTTTTTTTTTTTTTTGCGACTGAAGTAAACAGAGAATGAGCATTTTTCTTTTTGGCGACTGAAGTAAATAGAGATTGAGCATAGACTTGAAAACAATACCAATTAGTATCTTTCTTAGATTAGAATGGTTACAATGCCCCTATATTTATAGTCCCAAAAGGACATGTATCTCATCAAGTAACCTAAAGAGAGAGTCCTAATAAATTTGGACTCCTCAAATCCTAAAGACAGAAAGTCCTTATATATTTGGACTACGCTATCAAATCCTATCAATCTTATTTCCTATTTCTATTCTTCCTATTTCTTTCCGTTGTTCTAGGTTCTCCGAGATTGGGGAGTTGGTGGCATGGCTGGAGACTGCTCCTCCTCTAGTCATGCCCAACTAATGGCACCGTTGGTCAGGGGCGTGGCCAGGCTGGCCTCCTCTAGTCACGTTCAGCTCATAGCGTCAAGTGATGCGCTTTCACGGATGTTTGGCACCTTTAGTCCTCTATCTTTGCTTCGGCAGGTGGGGCAAAGAGAGCCAAATCTTTTCAGCATGGTAGTGCTTCCATTCATCCTTTCATCACAAAGCCTGTTTATCACAAATAAAACACAATACAGAAAAGAAACGAGGAAAAAAACATACTAGGATCCACTGAAGTGCTCCACAATGCAACTGCTGAGGTATGAACAAATTGTGGATTCATTGTTGTTTTATAAAAATAAAGATCCATCATAGACTTTTGGAAAACATACCATTTAATAACTAAACCAGAAGCATCTGAAGCATCTTCCAATTTCTAGTGTGCCTAAACAAACTGAAAAAGAGACTATCTAGCACGAGAAAAAGAAATCTACACCAAACCTTATTGGCCACAGACGTATATTATATATGGAACCTAAAATCGAGATATTTTCCTTGTGTGAAAATACTAAAACATGAAAATACAACACATTGTAGCCAGCAATAGCAACACATTATAGCCAGCAATAGCAAATGCATGTGACTTCATTAATAAAAAAAAAAGTATCATCATAATGCAACACTGACAGAGGAATACAACACATGCAATTAAGGAATACAACAATTAAAGATACTGAATCAAAGATAGGTCCGGGAAGGAGAAAGCACGTACCTTGAGCAAGAGCAGCAACACCTATAAGCAGCGAAGTAAACAGTTTTTTTTTTTTTTTTTTTTTTTTTTTTTTTTTTTTTTTAATTGAAGTAAATAGAGATTGAGCATAGTAGACTGGAAAACATACCAATTAGTAGCTAAACAGAAACACACCTGAAGCATCTTCCAATTACTAGTGGTGACTGAACAAATTGAAAATACATTGTCTAGCACAAGCAAAGAAACCCACACCAAATCATATGGGCCAGAGACAACTAGATTATATATGAAACCTAACATCCAGAAACTTTCTGTTTCAAAACTTAATATATGAAACCAAATCATATGCATAACAAAGCAATAAGACAATAAACATGCTGAATCAAAGAGAGGGCCCGGAAGCGGAGGGCGTGTACCTTGAGCAACGAGTGCAGCAACACCTGTAGGTAAGCAACTAAAACAGAGTATTCAAGAATGGATCAGAAAACTCACCTGGGGCCAGCAAGCAAAAAACACATACCAGACGCAGGGACCGAACAACCTAGCACATATCCATCTCCGGAGGGGGGAGGTGGGAGCAGCAGCTCCTCTGCTGCTTCGGGCTCCTCCTTGGGCGGATTGTCCGTCAAAACTAACGTGATGAGCACATGGGCAGCCAAGAAGAGGTACAACCAGATGCGGAAGATCGGTACCCGGCGGGGCTCTGTGGTGAAGGGGCGGGGATCTGCGGCGAAGGAGAGGAGATAGATGATGCAGACCCCAAGTAGGACCCCGATGACAGCCATGACGCAAGTGCGGGTCTTGTTCATCAGAGGCGAGGGACGCTTCTCATCCTCCGCTGCGGCCGCCGCGGGTGGGGCCGGAGGAGGCGCGCTCGGCGTCGCAACAGGATGAGAAGGGACGACGAGGACTTGAAGGGAGCGGGGAGCGGGCGAGGAGGGAGGAGCACCGGCGGACCTCATCGAGCGACGAGGGAGGAGCACCAGCAGCTTCGTCTCCTTAAAAGCGGCGAGGGAGGCTTCCAATCCTCCGCCGCCGCCGCCGCGGGTGGGGCCGGAGGAGGCGGGCTCGACATCGCTCGCAACAGGATGCGAAATTGCGAACGCACGACGACGACTCGAAGGGGCGGGGATCGGGCGAGGAGGGATGAGCACCTGCGGACGACATCGGACCAGGAGGGAGGAGCACCAGCGGCCTCGCCGGAATCGAGCCGCCGGGCCGAGATCGCGAAGCGCGCGCGGAGCGGAGATGCGCTTTGGATCGAGACCAAGGATGCGGCGGGATCGAAATTGCTCGGGAGGCGGGGAAGAAACGATGCTCGCGCGTGCGTGGGTTTTAATTGCCGCGAACATGAGTAGTCGAGTCGGTTGGGGGAATTTCGGGTGCGTTTGATATAGAGCTCCAGGGTGGCTCGGCCCAGGAGCCTGCCCCTGGCCAGCCAGAGACAGGTCGAGGCCAAAAAGACGGCCTTGTTTGATTGCAGTCTCAAATCAGCCAGGCCCAGGTAGCCCTGTGTTTGATTTCACTTGGAGAGGCTGGCCCAACACCCAACTACCTCAACTACCAAAACGAGATTGTGTTTGATCTGAGCCTGGCCGGCCAACAAAATTTGAAAGGAGACAATGAAGGGATGAATAACAGCAGTTGTAAACAGTGAGCATTATGTCAACAATTTTGCCTCAGACTAATTAAATTTGTACCATGGAGTCATAGCTGCTTACAGTGCTCATAAATGCTACGAAATTTGGCCAAATACAGTTTCCACAAAAACCAAGAGGTTTTAAACAACACAATCGAGGTAGGCAAGAACCATGGAATGAAAATAGCAGCTCTTCCATCTTCTAGCTCTAGTCATCACAGACATGAGTGAATGAACAACCACAAACCCAGTGCCAAGGTAGCAAGACAGATGACAGTGAACACAACCTTGTACCACCAAACCTTAGCCTCACCATTTCGAGGAGGAACAATGAATGCAGGACCTAGCAGAGGAATAGCATCATCAGGCATGGCCTCAGGTGCTTCAAGATTGGGTATGGCATCCATCCTTCTAGCCTCAAATTCCCTAACAGCATCATCATAAGTGCTATATTTCTGGTATATAGCACCGCGTGTCCCAAGAACATGCTTAGCACACTCATGCCAGCTTGAATAAATCCCAGCAGCTGGCCCATTGAAAATGACATAAAAACGAGCCATTTCTGTGAAACAACAATGTAGCCTCAGTCAAAGTTAGTGTCATTGAAAAAAACACAAGTGAATAATTTGACATCATTGGCTTTGAAAAATAGGTGGCCTCAGCTTATTGATTTGTTGCTGCAATCATGTTTCCATATCATAGGTGGCTACATAGCAAACAAAAACAACAAACAGGAGCAAAATAATTTTAAAACCAATACATGACACCCATCAGCAATAATATAAGCAACATAAATAGGTAAAGCAATTGGTCTCAGAAATGTCCAGCAAAGCAAAGACATCATTAATTGAAATACCATGGTCTCAATCATGTCCACCAGTCATCATGAAAATAAACACAACTACAAATTACATGAGTTCCATATCCAGGTTACACAAACTGAATTGATACAAGAATGAAATGCATGCATTAAATCCTAGCATTCCCCCTCCCAGCCCACATTGCATTGGCTATGGCATCCCTTTTTTCAGTCATCACTATGGAGTCCTCAGGCAGCAAGCCTTCCATGTCCTCTGGTGGGCTGCCTACAAAGCCATCCTCAGGTGGTACAACGTCATCCTCTCCGAACCCAAGGATCCAGTTATGGAGAATGCAACAGGCAAGGACTAGCTTCACTTGTGTCTTGTAGGAATGGAAGGGTTTATTGTCTAGGATACGGAACCTGCCCTTCAGTGCCCCAAATGCCCTCTCCACTGTCACCCTAAGGGATGAATGCCTCAGATTAAACAGTTCCCTTGCGTTGGTTGGGTAATTGCGGTTCCCATATTGAACGGTGGTACCTCACCCCCCTGTAGGGAGGTAAGAACCCACTGCGGCAACCATAGCCAGCATCTACAAGCAAGAATTTCCCTACAAGTGGACCAAACATAAACTACTGTGAAGGTGT
This sequence comes from Hyparrhenia diplandra, assembly GCA_015847255.1. Lineage (NCBI taxonomy): Eukaryota > Viridiplantae > Streptophyta > Magnoliopsida > Poales > Poaceae > Hyparrhenia > Hyparrhenia diplandra. Next base: position 519,901 of record JADLZK010009272.1, on the reverse strand, counting down.
GTCACAAGTTATTGGCCAAGACTGTAAACACTAGTGAATTCAATTACCTTCAGGCACACTGAGACCATCATCCCTCTCAAGAGCATCTGTCAAAATAAGTGCATCATGGGCAGACCCCTCCCAACCAGCAAGGACATAGGTGAATTTTAGATCAAAATTCACAGTAGCCAACACATTTTGTGTTGGACTCTTGTGTCTACCCCTGAATGCCTGCTGCATGTATCTAGGCACCCTTGCCAAGACATGTGTGCCATCACCAGCGCCAACACAATCCTAGGAATTGTTAGGATAGTGTGTAAGTTCATGTACATGAATTAATATCCTATATTAGACAGTAGCATGGTCAAGTACCTGCAGATAGGGGAACCACCTTGGGCTAGCCATAATTTTGGGGTGGGTGATAGGGCTTGGTGGACTGATCATTTCAGTCCTAAGCTCACCAACAGCATATAGTACCTGGTGGAACACTCTGCTGACTGTCTCTAGTGACCTCCTAAAGCTTTGGTGAATCACCCTAAACCTTTGGTTGTGTCCCACAACATGTAGGAACATGGCAACTTGCTCCTCAACAGAGCACCCACTAGTTTCTTTCACAAGGCCCCTAGCTCTAAATAGGTTGCACAGAGCAAAAAAGGGTGCTCTCTTCATCCTAAGCATGGACAGGCACTCATAATCATTGCTGTTGAAGATCATTTGGAGGGTTGACAGTCTGTGCTGCTGGTTTAGGGATCTAGGACCATAAGGGGAGGGCTCAACATGGAACCTAATCCTTTGGAGTCTACTGACAACAAAGGAAACCAACACCACAACCAGAGCAGATGCTTGCCTAACCATCATTTGACGCTGTTCAAATGGAGTCATCTACATGCATTGAAACATCAATTCAGTTTGATATAACCGTGGCTGGCCTCAACATGCAATTGCAGTTCATGCTTATTAAAAGAAATCAGTTTGCACGGTTACAAATTTGCATATGCATCCAGTGCAGTGGACAGAATCATCATCGACCAAAAAAGAGCTACTTTCAGCATACACTAGACATATTCATCATCGACCATATCAGATTAATAGGTAGAATAAATCCATCAGGCAAATCGATATCCATAGCAACAATAAATAGATCAAGTACTTATGCAAACAATGTTAAGGGCCAAATCAAAAGGAACATGCAATACATGAAACCCTAACGGGGAGGATTTAGGGGGATTGGGGGGGGGGATTTCACCTCGAGAAGCGGCGAGAACAAGCGGATGCGCAACAAGGCCGGTGCAAGATCTACTCGAAACCGACCCGAGCCGAGCGGAACCGAGAAGGAAGAAGACGGAGGAAGAAGAAGACCCGACCCGCGGAGCCGGCGAGTGAAGCGGCCAGCGATACCGCGGCCAGCGGATCCGGTCCCCGGAGCGGAGACGGAGACGAGGCGAGGAAGAAGACCGCCGCACGGAGGACCACCGCAGCCGCCCGGTAACTCAACGGCAGTGGAGCGAGCTGGAAGGAGAGAGGAAGGCGGGGGAGGGAGGATTTATAGACGGAGGATTCAGGGGGAGAGGGAGCGGGAAGAAGATTCATGGTTCCCCCGCGCGCTGCCCGGAGCCCGCCAAAGCCAGGCCACCGCGCCCAAATCGGCGCGCGCGAGAGCGGGGGCGAGCCCTGGCTCGGAAGCAACGAAGGATTCCAGCGTTTTCGGGGACGAGAGAGAGAGTGTCTTTTGCACTCCCGCAGCCCAGCTCCCAAATGGGCCAAGTGAATCAAACGTCCCCGGGTTGCATCCCACGGGGGCTGGCCACCCCATGGCTCTATATCAAACGCGCCCTTCGTATCCCTCACGCGCCCCTGGCAGCTCCCTCCGCTCCGGCTGTTTTTTTTTTTCATTATATACCGACTTTACCCTTGGGTCTTTTTATAATTGATTAATGATTGATAGACCGATAAAAATGAATACAATAGGCTTTTTAATTATTACTTACTGTCTTTATTAACAGGTTGAGCCTTGACGACAAACATTATAAAAAAAAATAAAAGTTATGGTGCGTTGGTGTAATTCACGTAAAAGCTCAAAAATACTTTGTATATCGATTCAAACCCATAAATAAATCCTCGCTTAACATATTGATGTCGAGAATAGCTCAGGTATTGATTCCAAACTTGTGAGAGTTTTCTATGAGTTTATTAGTGGAAAATGAATGGTTTGTTTGTTTCCTTCCTTCCTCCGCGCGATGTGGCCTTCCTCCCCGCGCCGCTCCAACCTGCAACACATCCTGGTGGTGAGCCCCGTCGTGCCTTTTCCCGGTGCTAGTGCCATGGATAGGAGGAGCCCCAACACATCCTAGTAGGGGAGGCCGCCCTCGTGAAGCTCAATCTTGTTGGCGGCGGCCATGGACACTCCAGATGCCCTCCCACGCTGACAATTACAAATAATTGGGACAATAACTACAAATAAATTGGGACAAAGAGAGTAAGCTTCAAGAAAAGCTGGAAAAAATACTTTGTATATTGATTCAAGTCCATAAATAAATCCTTGCTTTAAAATCCTAGGATGAACCCTAGCGCTGGACTGGGACAGGCCCCAGCACGTCGCCTGTTGTAGCGACCGGCAGGGGATGGAGGTTGTCCTCGCAAGGCTCGATCTTCTGGGCGGTGGCCATGGACGCTCTAGTTGCCCTACCACACTGACCCATTCTCGTTCTCCACGTCGTCTTCTTGCCCTACCTCGGCGCTAGCTCGTAATCCGCCACCTTGATCCGGCCCTTCATTATCGTGCCCCGCCACCGGGCTTTCGTCGGCCCACATGCTCATCATGCCTGTTCCTCTGTGTGTACTTGTGGTCGCACACATCCGTGTTGCGCAAACCCAGCTCTCTAGAGCTCCACAGACCACAGCGGGCCCTGCCCCCGCCGTGTGACCCACCACCCAACTCTGACTCTCGTCCAAGTCTGGACCCTCCCACACGCCCCACCACCTAGGTCCGGCCCCAACCCCACTACTCGTTGCCATGGTTGTACGTGGGAAGAAGATGAAGTAATGTTTTTTTTTTTTATTTTGGTGCTTGATTATGTTTTTATTATTGATCATTATAAATGAGTCCATTTCAAAGTCGGAGCTCTACCAAACGGTCTTGTGGAGCTCAAATCCACTGTGGAGCAGCTGCTCTAAGGCTGTGTTTTTCAGAGCCGGTACTATGTCAAAATGGGGCCTTAGCTACGGGCCTTTTCATTATACCGCCTTTACCGCCTTCTTTTGACAAAAAAGATAAATAAAATAGGCTTTTTTATTTTTCCATCTTTAGGGGCACTCCACAATAGTTTCTATAGTTATTTATTACCTCTCTATTTATTAATTTTTGCTGAGGTGGCACTATATTTATTGAAGAAAGAGAGCCAAAACTCAAAAACCGAGTCTTAGGGCATATGTACAACCCACGAGGCGGCATGTCGCCTACAGAAAACTCAAATTTAGCATGTAAGTTGTTTAATGCTTTACATGTAACTTTAGATCAACTACAAATGCATTTGTGTATACCATTGTATGGCTATTTGATAAAACATTATCAAGCATGGTTACAATATTGTGGTTTGAAACGAATATTATCAAACCTTGGTTAGGAACCGTGTGCAATGAATATCAGCAGTGTTTGCACTAGTTAAAGTTTGTTTGAATATTTAATTTGGAGCTCGAAGTTTCAAGGATCACATAGTTTGAAATATAACTGACAGACTGAATGGGCATGGCCATTGCGCCCTCAGGTTCAGGGAAGCATTCAGAGAGCAAGCTCTGTTCACATAGCTTGAATATCACTACAATCAGTTGAAACATGAGCATCCAAGATACAATAGTGCAGCAGCACATTCTCTTACTCTTCCTCACGCCAAGCACCATAGAAGTACAACCTGCGGCAAGCGGTTCCATGGGAGCAGTGGAGAGATGCAGCAGCAAGCAGTCTTCTCCTGCAGCTTTATAAAAACGAATGACTGAATTAAATAGTGCAGTATGGTTATGTACCCCATCTTTTTCTATTGAAACGAATGATAGATTCAGATAGTCCCATCTCTGAACTAACAGCTAGTAGGGGCATTCCTTTGTGTTTTATGAGAGGGAAACTGACGGTCTGTCTCTATGTACAGACATTCAGTTTGCTACATTGTTTCAGTTTGCTAAATAGACTATATGTACAGACATTTAGTTTCAGTTTGCTCAGACATTCAGTTTGCTAAAAATTCAGTTTGAACAGACATAAGCATTCAGATAGTAGCAGCCTCGTCCATCAAACAAGGTAAATTCTTTGATAAAGCCATACTCATGACGAGGAAACCATTAGCTACTCATGACGAGACCATTAACTGGTTCAAATCATTGTGATGGAACATGTATGCCTACAATGGTGCAATGGTTTGCAACTGATGCCCGTAGTGACATTCAAACCATCAACTTTCCCATAGATGGAGAGTAGTCAACTATATATATGGTGAAAATGAATCTTCATCCTAAGATTTAGCATGTCTTAGCAAATAATCCAGCCTCTGTGTTAGTGTATATGAGTGTAGGCCCAATAGAGGCCCATGTGCAGCTACTATATTGCCCACCCTTCTAGGGTTTGGAGGAATAGACAGGTGAAGCATATTCCCTCTAACATGGTATCGGCCTGAAATTTTCCCCTTCCTCCCGATCCCGGCCGTACTCCGCCGCCGCTACCCCCATGGCCGGCCGGCCGCGCCGCCGCCGCGCCGCCGCCCTGGGGCGGCCGCCCTTCTTCCCTCCCCTCTCCACCTTCCCTCCTCTCTCCTCCGGACCAGCACGCCTTGCGAGCGCTGGGCTGGGGAGGCCACGCCCGGACGCGGGCGTGTGGACCCCTACTGCGGTCTCGGCCCGGGGCGGCTACTCCACGCGACGGGGCTCCTCCACGCGACGCGGCGGCTCCTCCACGGCGGCGACTCCATGCAGCCGGAAGGGGCGCGGCGGCGCGGGGGCAAGCACGCAGCCCGCCCCCGGCCCGCTCGCTGCTGTCCCTCCTCTGCCCGCCGCACTTCCTCTTGCCCTCACGCGCCACGGGTGAGGCCGCGGGGGCGCTGGCAGCGCCGCGAGCTCCTCTTCCCTCCGAGGCTGGGCCGGCGTGCGCAGCCATCTTACTCGGCGCTACGCCGCGCGGCGCCCCATACCCGCGCGTGCTCCACCGCCGCCGCCCGCGCGTCGGGCGGGTGGCGGCGTGGGCCTGCAAATCGCCGATGGCCCGACCTCCTCCTTCCACCGTGCTGCCGCCGCTCCGGCCTTGGCCGGTGCCCTTCGCGCGACCAAGCGGCTCTCCTCGGCTCCTGCGACCGCTGCGGGAGGTCCGCTCGTCGGCCATCGGGCAACCCATGGCGGGGCCGATCGGCGGGCCTCGTTCCCAGCTCGGCCCGGTCGCCATGGTCGGCGGCGCCCCACCGTCCGCGCCCTTCGGCCATCCCTGCTCCGCCCGAGCCCGACTCCGTCGGCACGGGGGGTGGAATCCGGCGATATGGCGCAATCATTCAGCACCATGGGGGTTGCACCACACATGCGCACCAGTGGATCGCCGACTCGACTGGGGGCTTCCTTCCACACTACCCCTCATGCCGGCATCCTCTCTTCTCTTCGCCCTCCTCACCCTTCCTGTCCCTCTTCGATCATGGTTGGGAATGGGTCTTGTCTTCTGTCACCTCGTGGGTTACGCCTCCGGTCTTTTTCGTCTTCTGCTGTCCTTGTTTCTCCTCGGATCGTCCATAACCTTCTTTCCATCCGCCCGATTTCTTTGCCAACAACTCTTGTTACGGTTGAGTTCGACTCTACGGTCTCACGGTGAAGGATTCGCCTCACGGGCGTCCACTCCTCATTGTGGCGGCTCGGGACCCCTTTACTCCCTTCTCCTTCACTTCCGCTATACCGCCTTCCACTTCAGTTGCCCTTTCCACTACTCCCTCTTCCTCTACGGCACCGCCCATTTCGGTCACCCCCCCGCGGCGCTTTGGCTCGGCTCGGTCGTAGTGCCCACCTCCCTTGCACTCGGGCTTCGATGAGCATCTACGCCATGCATGCGGTTGGGTTGCGCCATGTCGCCTTCCTTTTCCTACTTCTTGGCGTGTGACACATGCCTTTGCTCTTCTTCACCGTGATGATCGTGGACTTCTCCTATTCCTAGCATTTCCGGCTATAAGTATTATCTAGTCCTCCTCGATGACTTCTCTCACTACTCTTGGACTTTCCCTTTCTGGCGCCAAGTCGAGACTTTTTCCACTCTCCTCCACTTCTTTGCACAGGTGTCCACTTAGTTCGGCCTCACCATCAAGGCCGTCTAGTGTGACAACGGGCGTGAGTTTGATAACAACACCTCCCGCTCCTTCTTTCTCGCTCATGGTGTTCAGCTCTGCATGTCTTGCCCGTACACCTCCTCCCGAGCGGCAAGGCTGAGCGGATGATTCGCACCATGAATGATGTCATCGCCTCTCTCCTTCTCGGGGCCTCTTTGCCCCTTACGGGCCGAGCCTCCACACCGCCACCTACACTCTCAACCAGCTTCCTTCCACGGCCTCTCCTGCTCCCACTCCACACCACGCCCTCTTCGGTACACCTCCTCACTATGATCACCTTCGTGTCTTCGGTTGTGCTTGTTGCCCCTAACCTCGCCGCCACTACTCCTCACAAGTTGGCGCCCGCTCGACACGGTGTGTGTTTCTTAATACTCCCACGATCATAAGGGGTACGTTGCCTCACGACCTCACTTCTCGTCGGGTGCTTATCTCTCGGCCGCGTCGTCTTCGATGAGTCGGTTTCCGTACTCTACCTCTTCCACACCTTCCCCGATCCACGAGTTGGAGTCCCCGTTTCACGACTGGCGGTTCAGCCACCAGTTCCGTTACGGCCTTTCTCCGCGGTATTGAGGTTGCCCCATTTAGCGCCCGCCGCGGCGGCCACGGCGCCACTCGCGGCCCGGCGCCACTCGGCTGTGCCACGCGCCCCCGAGCCACTTCTGCGCGCCCGCGCGGCCCCGGTGCCCCTGGCTGGCGGCCCGAAGGAACCAGGTATGCCACGCCGCGCAGGGCGGGACCCGGCGTGGCAGACCGGCGCAGTGTACGTTCGTCGCGTGGCCCGCGCGCCCAGCCTTCGGACCCGGCTCCCGCGCTCTCCACCACCGCCCCCACCTCCTCCACCACGGCCCGTCCGTGGTTACCCTGCTGATCTACCACCCGCGATCCTTGTGAACCCCGTCACACTCACCCGATGGTGACTCGCCATGCGGCGGGGTTCTCGTCTGCGGCCCTCTCCGCCACGAGAGCGATCCGCCCGGTCTCTCCAATTCCTTCCTCATCCCGCGCTGCATTGGCGGATCCTAGCGATGGCGCGCGATGGAAGAGGAGTATGGGGCTCTTCTAGCCAACTAGGCGTGGGACCTTGTGCCGCGTCCGTGCCTGTGGCAATGTGGCCCACTGGCAAGTGGATCTGGACACACAAGCGTCGGGCTGACGGCGGTCTGGGCGATACAAGGCTCGGTGGGTGCCGGGGCTTCACCCGGCACGGTGTTGATTATGATGAGACCTTGATCCGATGGTCAAGCCTGCTTTCACGGCGCGCATCCTCTCACTTGCTCTCTCTCGCTCTGGCAAGTGCATCATTTGGATGTCAAGAATGCATTTCTCCATGGCACCTTATGCGAGACGGTTTTTGCTGATCGGCCAAAATGGGTTTGTGGATTCGGTCGGCGATCTGGTTTGCCCCCGCTCAACAAGTCACTCTATGGTGCGAAGCGGGCTCCTCGTGCTTGGTACTCCCCGGTTTGCCACCTACCTTCTCACTTTGGGGTTCGAGAGGCCAAGTCGGACACATCTTTGTTTGTCTATCTCCATGGGTGACACCACGCTTTTGCTACTCTATGTTGATGACATTGTCCTCACCGCCTCGATCCTTGATTGCTTCAGTAGCGTCATCTCTTCTTTGCAGCAGGAGTTTGCTATGAAGGATCTCGGTCTCGCTTCACCACTTCACGGGGTCACTGTTGAGACTCGCCCTTCGGGGTTGTTCTGCACCGGCCCGGCGGTATGCTCACGGATATCCTCGGCGGGCTGGGATGACGGCTTGCAAGCCCCTGTGCTACTCCCCTTGATACTCGGCGAAGCTCTCTGGCGATGAAGGCGACCCGATGGCGGATCCTACTGCTTTCCGGAGTTTGGGCGGTGGTGCCTTGCGGTACCTTCACCCGGCCCCCGACATCGTGTCTTGATTCAGCGGTCTGTCTTCACATGCATGATCCCCGGGAGCCACATTTTCTTTGCGATGAAGTGCCTTCTCCGCTATGTCCGTAGCCTTTGTTGACTCCGGCCTGGCTATTCACCGGTCTCCCTCCACCGAGCTCGTTGTCTACATCGCTGGCGATCGGGCGGGCTGTCCGGACACTCGCCCTCGCCTCGGGTATGCCGTCTTTCTCGGCGGCAACCTCGTCTCCCCCAGTCGTCCAAGCGGCGGCCGGTTGTCTCCGCTCGGTCTGCAGTAGGCGGAGTATCGGGCTGTAAGCTAACGGTGTGCGGCGGCGTCTTGGCCGTCGGCTCTTGGGCGAAACTTCACAGCCGGCTCACCAAGACCACCCTCGTCTCTTTGTGACAATGTCGGCGCCGTCTATCTCTCCACCAACCGGTTCAGCATCAGCGGACGAAGCATGTGGAGATTGACTTGCACTTTGTCCGTGACCTGGTTTGCGATCGGCTGTCGGGCCCTCCATGTCCCGACCACCTCCCGGTGTGCCGACATCTTCACCAGGGTCTTCCCTCCTCGACATTCTCGGAGTTCGATCCAGCCTCAACGTCACGGTGGCTAGTTGTGGCTGCGGGGGGTGCTGTGTGTGTTGCTTTCTTTGTTGTCAGTCTTGATCTCCGGCTGCGCCCGTAGTTCGAGGAGGCGGGGGAGTGTTAGTGTATATGAGTGTAGGCCCAATAGAGGCCCATGTACAGCTACTATATTGCCCACCCTTCTAGGGTTTGGAGGAATAGACAGTGAAGCATATTCCCTCTAACACTCTGTATTTCGTCAATTTGTTGTGCACAACGTATATGATTGCGCCTGTCTTTCACATGTAGCCTCTGTCTTCCACTACTTGCCTGAACCGGATCATTCATCCTTGTCAACATAACCTGCACAGGAACATTATGATGTCAGACATCACACATATTTTGACAGGTCAAGTAAATGCATCCTTCTCAGGTGAAATAATTTCTAGAAAAGGATTGCAATTCTAACAATGTTCAGATGCTTAGTGCTGATTCAACATGGACTTATGAACTTTTGTAATCAAGTCAAGTTGTCAAATATATGAAGTACATCTCCCAATATATGAAGACATTCACATTGAATTTGATAACTTCACAACTAAAAGATGGGTCATGTGACGACAAAAGCATTTACATGCTGTAAAGTAGTAAGGTACTAGTAGACGGCGTGCATCTGCGCGCCGATCTAGAGACCGATCCCGGATGTTTAGTGGGGTTGTTTATACATAGAGTATGATCATTTAGTGACATTGCCCCGTACATATTTTCCATGCATTGGGCTATACATGCAGTTTTTACCTTACACATACATATGGTTCATACAAAAGGTACAAACAATGTCATTCTTGTTTTCTGAAAATGAAGTCTGGAGGTGCAGGAAGCAATTATTCATGCATCTAAATCCCTGTTTTCATATCGTTTTATCGTTTCTAGTCGTATGACCATCGATCAGGTCGATAAGAACAATTAGTTGTCGATCAGGGTCGATTAGTCGGTCCTGATCGGTCTGATTGGCTAGTCGGACATTTAGTCATCCTTGTGCCTGATGACTTGATCGACCATGTACGAAGGGAGCAGAGATGGTGGGAGCAGAGTAATAAGGAGCAGAGGTACTTTCAGATTCGCTCATCTTATGCTTGAGGCCTCCTGCGTCCGGCTGGGCTAGAGATGGCGCGGGCGGAGATGGAGGCACGAGCGGAGGTGCGGTCTGCGGGCGGAGCTGCAGCCTGTGGACGACGGGCGGGAGCAATGGACGGAGCTGCAGCCGGTGGTCGGCTAAAAACGGCAGACGGAGCCTCGGGACGGAGGAGCTAAAGCCGGGCGGACAGTGGGCGGGAGCCACGGACAGAGCTGCAGCCGGCGGGCGGAGGTGCTGCGGCGGCAACTCTGTGGAGCGGAAAGGGACACTGTGCGGGGGAGCTAGAAAACGTGATGTCGGAAGCTCCTTTAAGTACTCAGTCACTCGGTCACTGTTTCTTACCCTAACAGGCCGTGGGCTGAGTTCTCCAATGTCCTAACATACCAGCCCAACTAGTCGTCCGGGCTGCCTTATCGGACGACTAATCATGATTAGTCACAACTTATTGGGCGAGAAGGTTTCTTATCGAACAAAACTGATCGAAGGCCCTTGTCAAGCATGCATTTACTATATGGACGACTAATCACGATTAATCGAGATTAGTCGTCCGATATGAAAACAAGGATCTAAATATGAAGTTGCCTTTGAAGCGGGTCAAGGAGATTTTAATCAAGAGTAAATGACCCGTTCAAACCAATGCCTGCTCTCTCTACCTTAGAAAGAAGCTGCCTTTGAAGCTTTCTAGATTTCAGGCCATTGCTTAACCGAGCAGATCTCTCTACGTTCAAACCAATCCCGGATCTTGAGCTATGGTTAGTACATCTGGCCTCTCTGATTTGTTGTATTTAAGTACCGGCATACCAGACCTATGAATGTTCAGGGACAATGAAAAAGGAAAAAAATTAAACTGGTTCATAGTTATACCTGAGCATCGGCTCGGCCCGGCCCGCCATGGCACGGGCCCATGTCGGCACGATCGGCCCACATGCCACTAGGCCATGCCCATCCAGTGCACCGTGCCCCTCGGTCGGCCCGAGCACGACACACGGGCGATTTCCGGGCCATGCCATCACGGAAAAGCACGGTCCCATTACCAATTCAAGCCGACATTCCAAGCACAGAGAGAAGGAAAGGGGAGGCGGCAGCAACGCCGTCACGCACGCCGCAGCCGCGGGAGACGATGGCGGTGGCCTCGCCGCTGCTTCGCGGCCGTGGATCCGGTGGCTACAGCCCCTCGGGCGCGCTTTGAGGGGATGGAGCCATGAAGGCCGCCGGCGCCGCGTCAAGACGGACGAGAGGGAGTAGTGAGGGAGCGAGGCAGATTGCATCGGCGCATCGCGAAGGAGGACCGCGACATGGAGGTGCGCCGGAGCTGATGCGGTGGAGGCGGAGCGACTTGCGGCGTCGGGAAACAACGCGAGAACGAGGGAAAGAGAGAGTGTGGTAGGGGTAGGTTGGGAAAGGGGAAATTGTTGGGGTTAGCTTGGGCCAGGGGAGGAATAGGCTGTTAGCCTTGATGTCACCGGGCCTTATCGGGCCAGTGTTGAATTATCGTGTCGGGCCGTGCTGGCCGCGTGCCTTGGGGTCAGCCCAAGCACGGCCTGCAGCGGGCACCGCCGCCCGACCCGAGCGAATCGGACCATGTTGGTCCGTGTTTGGGCCGGGCCAAATTTCCGTGCTCGGGCCGTGCCACGGGCTTCGAGCCAAATGCTCGGGTATATTCATAGTTGATAAACAATTTTGTAATGAAAACGACATGGAGACTTGGCACTGACTTAAATTGTTTTTCGGTGATGTGAGATCACACACACACTTTTTTTCCAAACTAACAAACATCAGCAAATTCTCAGAGCAAGTTGAGGACAGAATGAACATGCCAAATTAAACCAAGCAGTAAACTGTAGGTCTCACAATAGTTGAACTCACCACAAACAAGAATATTAATCTATTTTTGCAAAGCAGAAATATTCCTATTCAGAAAGAACAAATAGGATCTGAAATTTGTAAGATAGATGGCAGTTTGGCCTTAGAAAATAAGAGTACACAAAAAAGACTGCTGAAATGCCGAAGTAGGGTGCAGATCTTAGATGTCATCTAGAGTCCCAAATCGTTTCGTTAGAATCAATTGGGTACACGGCTACAGTCACAACCCAGAAAGTACAGATACATAGTCATGGATTTAGGCACAAATATTTACATCACATTTGGTATCATAACAATTGGTTACAAAGCAGTGTAGCTCGATAATTATACATGGTAGATACAACATTATACTGACTAATATTATATTAATTAAAACTCAATGAGTTTTTTTTTACTGCAAGTAATATAGCTAATCTTGGTTCTTCAACCTTGAATGGCAAGCTAGAGAATCTGACATTCTACTCAAAAAGAACGTGACATATTATCACTGAGTCAGGAAGCCATGAGCCCTGCTATCATGTTGATAGCATCGGCACTAGTTCGAATGGTGCTAATGAATGAATGGAACGCCAACAGGGGAGGAAAATAGTACCTCTATTTAATCGCATATAATGCTTGAGTGGCAATATTGTGAATCATGTCAATAACTAAGATTAGCAGTCTACTTGGAATTGTACGTCCAACCTTGAATTTAACATGAAAAGTCTGGACAAATCATGAAATGTCAAAGTTCCATGATTCAGAACATAGAAATTGTACAAAAGATCCTTTATAGAAATATGTGGCAGCCATCTCCATCTGGTGCCATAAACCATTATCAATCAAATATACTTTCGATATGATGCACATACTTTTTAAACAGGCAAAAGGAAGAGCAAAGAGAACTCACCTATATTTTAGCAGTAAGGGTGTACCCAGATGGATATAACAGAAACCTACCATTTTCCTGGGGAAGTAGTTGAACATGTAAAGTGTGGTGACCACGCCTCAGCCTACCCTGCCCAATGTTGATAATGAGAATGAGATATGATGGAAGCAATCACACATGTTCAAGCTTGCCTAATTAAAAGGAGCTATGTGCAAACTCCACATGACAATGAAACCAATTTTCCACTGCATACATCACAGATAGATTATAACACTGTAGAATAACTACAACATCAATCATGCATTCATAGCTGGGCAATACCTTTTCTTTCCTGGAACAATCAAAAGAGCATAGCAGGATCCACACAACAAACAACCACTATTCCTTGGCCCACACTCCTCTCTTTCCAGGCAGAGGTAATCTTTGCATTTACCTTAGGTGATTGAATGAAGCTCAAAAAGTCCGCATCAGAAACATCTCCGAAAATGGGAATAACAGTTAACTGAAAGTCTTCTCCTTTTACATGGGGAAAAATGGCATAAAAAAGCACAAACCTTGCTGTTGTTTCAAATAATGTTATGCCATTTTTTAAAACATTTCAATCTTAGCTTTTACACAATAACTCAAAATATACCAAAGTTTAAACCTGAACGTTGTTGCATAGCTGGAGTCCCTATGTGCGTTAAATATTATAGGAGTCCATGTGGTCCAGCATGAGCTAGAAGCTAGAACTGCAGGGGCATAGGCAAGTATGTTGTTATGAAAATACCACAAGGTCCGAAATTTTACATCTAAATGTATATTGTATTATTGTAATATTTTTAGAATCGAGCGGAAATTCGCCAAAACTATCTCAATCACCTAAACTTTGAGGCGGAGAATCTAGAGCTGCCATGATCCCATAATAGAAAAGAATGAACAGCTGGATCAAAAACAAATACTGTGTAAAACAAGATTGCTTACATATTGGTTGAGGAGTACATTAGCAGTGAACTCCATAAACGCACTGTCAATTCTGTGTAATCATTTTTTTCTATAGCATAATAAATACCAATTAGTAAGCACATAGGATGCTATCATGAACATGCTTCCAAATAAGAATTGTATAGATAAAAGTTAATGCAAGAAGATCAAAATTATAACTATTGATATTAACGCTCTTGAGAAGAGCACAATCTTAGAGTGTTTCTAGATTGCAGAGGTCACTACTCACTACATAGGTCAATTTATATAAAGAGTATAATTAGAACACGCAATATTATAAAGTTATGAAAGAATTGTTACGAAGTGGACAAAAGGTGGAATGATATATCATCTTGATGTGGAGAATCCAACTGTACTAAGCGTAAGCTGGTAACATAAATAGAATTGCGCGTCAAAATGGAAACAAAAAGACAGTACAGAGTGCTTCTGACCTTTCTTTTTATTTTAGAGGAACACAATAGAATGGAAGTGCCCCAAAGATGCCACTTCCTGCTACTCAATGGAGGTAGAACCAATAATTATCGTTGGCTCGCAAATCAAGTGGTCTGAGTTCTAGTGATATGACATAAAAACTAACTACCTCATAAAGTTGCCATGAATGAACAGGAGCTACCTGAAACTAAGTTGTGGTTGCAAAATATCAGATAAGATGGTACAGCTCCCGGTAAGAAAATGTTGTTAGGTGAACTGCAGTTATCACAGATGGTTATCACAGATGTGAAGTGGAAAACATCAGCAATGATCCTAGAAGCAAATAATGTGAAGGTAAATAATCAAACAGGTAAATAATAGAGAGCACCGTTGCTACAATACACAGGACGACTCACCTCCAGCACACTATCAATTTCATTTTGAATCCTCCAATGCAGAGCTGCAATCTAGAGAAACAAAAGAATCAATAACTAAATTCAATGGTCTAATCACTTCACCCGCACTTTAGAAACTTGTATGAAAGAAAGCACGGCTCAAAGCATTGGTAAATCTGGATAAAGAACAGATATATTTGTGCTTTTGTGCTTTCTTTCTGTGTACACTTGGACACTCAGCTCAGCCGAAAGCCAAACAAGCATGTGAAACACTGAATTCAGCTAAGAACTTGGCATAGATCTCTAAAACTGAATCTTATGTTCACATTTTTCTATCAAACACAGCAGATTGATGAAGGCAAACAACACTGTTACCTTGGCAGCTCTCATCATTTTAGTTTTAATGGAAGGTTGTTTTGATTCAATCATATAGAATGCCTTAAATCTCATTAAGGAGGTCTAAAAAGTTATCAACCACTAAATTGATAAAAAACAGTAGAACGATGCAAAGAACAAGCAAAATACCAAGATAAGCGAAGGAAGCATTTTGTATGTGAGCTCTTCAGTGGTGTCTTTTCTGCATAAATCAGTCTGTGATAATATCTCAATGTCTGAACAGTAACACCATAAGCAAATTTTTTTAGTAGACCAAAAATACGAAAATAATCAGACGGTGCATCCACAAATGTAAGAATACATAGAAGCCACCTATTCATTGTTCCCCTATCAGCCATCAATTCAAAAGAAAGGAGGATGAGGGAGCGATCGGAGGAACTCTGTAATGTGTGAAGGAGGCAGATCTAGCACTATAAAAAAACAATAATCGTCCCAAGCACAGAAGTTGTCCAACAACATGAAGAGGATGCAGAGAAAGTGGAGTGTGATTGTGTGAGAGCTAACCTGGACAAAAATGACGGCTAGGGTTTCCCCAGGCAGCGGCACACACTTCATCTGCATACAAATCGCGACAAACAGGAATGGGGAACCAATGAGCAATGATAGGTTAGCTATCAACATCACTAACAAGAAAATACTATCAGATTAACTGTTTTCCATATCAAGTGACTAGATGATTCGAAAAAAAAAAAACAGAATTAGGGTCACAAAATACAATTGTATTAATAGTCACTGCATTTCATTTTTCATGCGCACAAAAAAAGGGAAAATAAATCCTTAATTGTTTCATTTTGCAGATTCATCTAGCCATTGGCACACGTCGCATATCGCCCGTGTGAGACCCACCACAATTCAATTAAACTTTCCCAATCAGCATGCAATGGAAGTACTACAAGCTAGTTGCCTATTGTCTAATTTTCATAGTACAGCCAGACACTACAAAATGCATAACTATCTATTATATAAATCTTTGTGCTGTACCAACTTTTATAAAATTTTCTGACCTTTTTCCACATTGCTGCTATTTTTGTGAATATATTAGAGGAGTGACAAAAACCCAGCAGTAGAAACACAGGATACAGAAGAAACCCAAAGAACTATATATTGAAGTTCAAAACTTCGAACTTGGTCTCTCCCACTTGGTTTGCAGTTTTCAGCTCTACTTGTGTTCTATCCCGATTTAGTGCACTTTCATTTCTGTTACCATGGCACTCAACAGGTTACTCTTTTCCTCGACTTTCCCATGATGGTCATGTTCAGCTCAGGCCGTTAAGTGATGTGCTTTCACTGATGTTTGCCACCACGTGTCCTCTATCTTTGCTTGGACTGGAATGGCAAGACAAAGCAAAATCTTTTCAGCACGATGGTCCTCCCATTGATCCCTTCATCACAAAGCCTGCTTATCAAAATGAAATGAACACAAAAAACAATGAACAAAATAATAAATGCCCATCTTCTGAAGTGGTCACTTCAGAGGAGACAGCAGGGAGAGGGAGGTGTAGGAGAGCGGAGAGACCAGGGAAGCCAAGGCTATTTCTTTATTAGATTAGATTGGTTACAATGCCCCTATATATATTTGGTCCTGGTTTTCGAAAAAAAAATATATATTTAAGGTCCCAAATGGACATGTATCTCATCAAGTAGAGAGAGAGAGGGAGTCCTTATAGATTTGGACTCCTCAGATCCCATCTAATCTTAGATCCTATTTCTATTCTTCCTATTTCTTTCCATTATTCTATATTCTCTGAGTTTGGGAGTTAAAGGCGTGGCTGGAGGCCACCCCTCATCTGGTCGCGCCACCTTGATGGCGCCGTTGGCCAGGGCATGGCCAGCCTGGCCCCCTCAGGCCCACACTTGCACTCCTTGACAGTCACGTTCAGCTCCGGGTGTTAAGTGATGCACTTTCACTAATGTTCTGCACCTTCTGTCCTCTATCCTCGGCAGGTGGAGCAAAGGGAGTCAAATCTTTTCATCGTGCCTGTCCTTCCATTCATCCTTTCATCGCAAAGCCTGTCTATCACAAATAACAAAGAAATGAGTTAAAAACATACTAGAATAACTAACAAATTTCTATCCACTAAAGTGCTCCACATTGCACTTATGTAATCAAATCAAGTTGTCAAATATATATGAAGTACATTTCCCAATATTAATTTCGCAGCTAAAAGATAGGTCATGTAACAACAAAAGCATTTACATGCTGTAAAATCAAGAAATGGTCAAATACAGTGAGGTAGATGGAGAAACTATCATGATGCATCTAGTCAATGATTGTACTAACAAAAGAATTTAAGGAAGCAACGCATCCTAGTAATCTCATAGATTTTTAAAAAATAGAAGAACTGTAAACAGATAAGATGTGGAGGGCATGTACCTTGAGCAAGGAGAGTAGCGACACTTGTGTAGATATGCAACTAAAACAAAGTCTATCTTGAAGAATGGATTAGGGAACTCACCTGGCCAGCAAGCATGAAAAGACATACCAGACGCAGGGACCAAACTCTTAACACATGTCCATCTCCGGAGGGGAGGTGGGAGCAGCACCGCCGCTGCCGGTGCCAGCTGCTGCGGCTGCTGATCGTAGATGTCCACGAACGTGATGACCGCCATGGCGGCGGCTAAACAGAAGTACAGGCAGATCCAGAAGCGGACCTCCTCAGGGACCGAGTTGAAGAGCCAGATAGAGAGGGGCATGACGACGATGTGGAGCCCGTTCGTAGCCATGCCCCAGGCGCGTTCCACGCGGTTCACGGCGTTGGGAAGAGGCAGCATCATCTTCTGGAGCCCATTCATAGCCATGCCCCAGGCGCGGTTCTTGCAACGGCCGAACCCCCGGGACACGGCGGCGTACGGAAAGAGCAGCCGCATCTTCTTCAGCAGCGGCGAGGGACGCTTCCGATCCGCCACCGGAAAGAGCGGCCTCATCCTCTTCAGCAGCGGCGAGGACGCTTCCGATACGCCGCCGAAAAGAGCGGCCTCATCCTCTTCAGCAGCGGCGAGGACGCTTCCGATCCGCCGCCGGAGGAGGCGGCGGCTCGGCGTCGCAACAGGATGCGAAGGGACGATGACGACTCGAAGGAAGCGGGGATCGGGCGAGGAGGGAGGAGCACCTGCGGACGACATCGGCGAGGAGGGAGGAGCACCAGCAGCCTCGCCGGAATCGATCTGAGGGATGGATCCGCCGGGTCGAGACTCGAGGTCGCGAAGCGGAGCGCACGGAGATGTGATTAGGCTCGAGATCAAGATGCGGGAATTGAAGCTCTGGGGATCGATTGCTCTTGGAGGCGGGGAAGGAAACGACGTCGACGCGCTGAGGTTTTATTGCCGGGAAGCCTAGTCGGTTTGGGGAATTTCACGCGCCAACCTGGCTGCTTGGAAGAACAAAAGCCGGATTTGCCTGCCGGTGGGTTTTTTTTTCATTATACCTTGATCTTTTTATTATTGATTGATAGACTTGATAAAATGAATGAAAAGGATTTTTCGTTATTGTACTATCTTAATTTATAGCTTGAGCCTTGACGATAAAACTAAGTAAATAAATAAATAAATCGGTGCATTGGTGTTATTCACGCAAAGCTCAAAAATATAGCATATTGATGTCAAGAATAGCTCATGTATTGATTCCAAGAGTTTTCGACAAGTTTATTAGTGGAAAATGAATGGCTTGTTTCTTTCCTTTCTCCTCGTCCCCGAGGATGTTTCTGTTGTCTCCCCTGCCCACGCCGCCCCACCCCGGCCATTGTTGTGCCGACCCAAACTGTCGCGGTGAGCTCTGGCGTGCCTTTTCTCGGGCCCTCCAACGTCTCTTGTGGCATATCATGGTCAGGAAGAGACACCAGCGCCAATACCATGGCCTAGACGAGCCCTAGTATTGGATGGGACGACCCCTAGCACGTCGCCCGCCACCACGCCTAGCAGCGGACGTCGCCCTCGCGAGACATGATCTTGTTGGCGGTGGCCATGGATGCTCTGGTTGCCCTCCCATGCTGACCTGTTTTGGTTCTCCATACCGTCTTCTTGCCCTTGCCTTGCGCGCTAGCCGGCAATCCACCATATTGATTTGGCCCCTCCACTATCGTGTGCCTTGCCACCTAGCTCGGCCTCGCACTTATGCTCGTCACACCCATCTCCTTGTGTGTACGATCGCGGGTTGCACCCATCCCTACTGCGCACACCCAACTCGTATCGTTACACACAGCCAGCGCCGTGACGAGGAGAAGGTGGCGACAGAGGTAAGCCACCAAGGTGGCGGCAGAGGTAAGCCACCATTCCACGCAGTCTTCGGGTTCAGCATCAAATCATAGCGGTGGAACGTGTGCTTGGTGAGTCCATTTGCTTCCTCCTGCAATTTAGACAAAGTACAAGCATCATCGAGAGTAGCTGGTTTGTGGACAACAACAACAACTTTGATGTCATCGCGTAGCCCGTCAATGAAACGATGAACATAATACAGAGGATATGGGTGTTTTCCATAAGCCCATAAGCTTTAAGTTCATTAACTAGACAGACAAATTTCTCTATGTACTCAGCAATGGGGCCAGACTAGCGGATCTGGAACAGGCGACGCAGAAGCAGTTCATGCTCATCACGTGCAAAGCACGCTAGCAACTAGACATAGAACTCATCCCGCACAATAGGCTCATCCTCAATTGAGGATAACCAGCCCTTGGCAGAACTCAAAAAATGCATTGTGGCTGCAGACACCAAGACAGAGGACTCAACCCGATATAGACCAAAATAATGTGCGGCCTGTTTGATGCACAATTTGGCATGTTCCCCATCGAATTTGGGGAAATCAAACTTAGGCAGTTTACTCGAATTATCTCCATTGATACCCGGACTCAAAATGGCGTGGAGGCTCGTGGTGGCAGACAGGGGAGGACGACACAACAAGGGTAAAGGAGACGGAGGAGCATGGTTTCGGGTGACGTACCCTTCACAGTGGTGGCATCATAGTGGCCACTCTGACCCGACCCCTGATCCATGCGGTGCCTATTGGGCCTATCGGGCCGCGAATCCCTCAGATGAGCGTGGGGCAGCTCAAGTCGACGCGACGCGGTGGACTTTGAGAGTGGAGAGCACACCGACTTGACGTCGTGGGTCGACACGCTGCGATGAAGCCGGGCGCTGAGGACGACTTCAGCTCGGGCGTAGCGGCGAACAGTCCTGGCATCGCCGATGGGCCGTCCACCATAGATCGCTCCATGTACTTTGAAATTTTCCCGACCTCCAGCTTCATGGTCGACAACTTTGCATAATTAGTTTCGGTTTGATAATTTATTTTAGGTGCAGCTATTAATAATCCTACTGTTTAGGCACATCTATATTCATCCAGTGCTCATCACCTGTCAACCTTGGATATGCCGTAACCCATAAACATTCCCATAGGGGCGAAACATGGCAAATTCATGGATGAAGTCATACTCATACCGAGGAGACCATTCAGGACGTGTTTGGTACAGCTTAGCTTCATTAGCTAAACTGTTTTTCTAGAAAACAGCTTCACCACCAATTTTCAAAATTAAGCTGAGCTGTTTTGATAATTGTGTTTGTCCAACATGCCCCTATCCACACGATCAAAACAAACTGGGCAGGAGCTGCCGTGAGCTCACTAGCGCACAACACAAGCAGGAACTGAGCTCACGGTGACTCACGCATCCTGTAGGTACATACAGCCAGGTAACGATCATCCTGTACGTCAAGGAACCATGGCTCCAATCATCAGACATTCAGGCTCACGTTCCCATCAACAGACTAATGGCACTTACAAAACTCTTGTTACAGAACCTTGCATTTCTTATGGCACTTATAGAACTCATGTCACATAATATGGCACTTACAGAACATTTTGAAGCCAAGCTGTTGTGACAAGGAAAAATAGCAAACAAGAACACAGCAGTTGTTGTGCCAATCCGAGTCACAGCACCAGCAGTCATCAATGGGGTTGCCTGTACTGTTAGGGAATAATTTCCTGTGTATTCCTCCAAACCCTAGAAGGGTGGGCTATATGATTGTTGTACATGGGCCTCTATTGGGTCTTTACACATATACACTAACACCCTCACAGTCTGAATTACCGGCGCAGCGGAGATCAAGACTGGACATCAAAGAAAGCAACACACATAGGGCCCCCCGCAGTCACAATTAGCCACTGGCGACGTTGAGGCTGGATCGGAACTCGGAGAATGTCGATGTGGGCAAACCCTTGGTGAAGATGTCAGCGAACTGGGAGGTGGTTGGTACATGGAGTACCCGAACAGCGCCGATGGCAACCAAGTCTCGGACAAAGTGCAAGTCGATCTCCACTTGCTTCGTCCGCTGATGCTGAATGGGGTTGGTGGAGAGGTAGACGGCGCTGACATTGTCCGCAAGAGACAAGTGTGGTCTTGGTCAGTGGGGCGTGGAGCTTAGCCAAGAGCGACGAAGCCAGGACGCCTTCGCCACACCGTTAGCAACAGCCCGGTACTCCGCCTCTGCCCTGGAGCGGGAGACAACCGGCTGCCGCTTGGACGACCAGGAGACGAGGTTGCCGCCGAGGAAGACGGCATACCCGGAGGTAGAGCGGCGAGTGTCGGGACATCCAGCCCAATCAGCGTTAGTGTAGACGACGAGCCTGGAGGGAGACCGTGAATAGTCGTGCCGGAGTCAACATTGCCACGGATATAGCGGAGAAGGCGCTTCATCGCAGAAGATGTGGCTCCCGTGGATCATGCATGTGAAGACAAACCTGCTGAACGCATACGCCGATGTCGCCCGGTGAAGGTGAGGTACCGCAAACGCACCAGCCGCACTCCGAAAAGCGTGAGGATCCTCCACGGGGTCACCTTCATCGCCAGAGAGCTTCGCTAAGTGTCAACAGAGTGGTGCAGGGCTTGCAAGTCTGTCATCCCGCCACCGCCGAGGATATCCGTGAGCATACCGTCATTTGGTGCAGAACAACCCGAAGGACGAGTCTCAACAAAGGACTCCCGTGAAGTGGTGAAGCGGACCGAGATCCTTCATAGAAAACTCCCCGCCGCAAAGAAGAGATGACACGCCAAGCAAATCGCGGACCGGAGGCCGTGAGGACAATGTCATCAACATAGAGTAGCGTATAAGCGTCTCAACTCCATGGCGACAAACAAAGATGTGTCCGACTTGGCTTCTCCGAACCCCAAAGTAAGAAGGTAGGTGGCAAACCGGGAGTACCACCAAGCAGGAGCCCGCCGCACTACATAGAGTGACTTGTTGAGCCGGCAAAAACCAGATCAAAGCCTACTGAATCCACAAACCCCGCTGGTTGATCGCAGTGAACCGGCTCCCGCATAAGGTGCCATGGAGGAATGCATTCTGACATCGAGCCGATGCACTTGCCAAGAGCGAGAGAGAGAGCAAGTGAGAGGACCATGCACACCGTGTAGCGTGCTTCACCACCGGACTGAAGGTCTCATCATAATCAACACCCGTGGCGCCGGGTGAAGCCCCGGTACCCACCGAGCCTTGTATCGCCCGGACTACCGTCACCGATGCTTGTGCGCCCGCATCCACTTGCCGCGACCACATTGGAACCCCGCATTGCACGCGCGGCAAGGTCCCACGGCTGGTTGGCACGAAGAGCCCCATACTCCTCTTCCATCGCGCGCCGCCAGTGAGGGTCCGCCAAGGCGGCGCGGACAGAGGTGGGTATCGGAGAGACCGGGCGAAGCTGCTCTCGGTGGCGGAGAGGGCCGCAGTCGAAGAACACCACCACCGCATGCCGAGTCACCATAGGGTGAGTGTGACGGGGTCCCGGTGAATGACCGGTGGGTGGTAGACCTCGTGGATCAGCACGGGCCGACGAGGTGGAGGTGGCGGCGGTGGAGTTGGAGCCGAGGTGACGGCGCCGCGTGCCGAGCGGCGAGAGTACACCCGCGCGGGTCCCGTCCCGCAAAGAGGGGCACCACACCCGTGCAAAGAAGTGGAGGAGGGTGGGATACGCCTTAGACTTAGCACGCAACAGAAAGTCCAAGAGTAATGGGAAAAATCATCAACTAACCCCGATAGTATTTGAGCCCGAAAATGCTCTGCAGACAGAGAGGTCCACAAATCACAAAGCAGTATTAAGATCAAAGGCACGCGTAGCATGCGAAGAAGAAGAAGAAAATGGAAGTCTAACATGACGACCGAAGCTAACACACATGACAAAGATGCTCGGCATGAGTACGAAGTACAAGAGATGTCCGCACTACGACCGAAGCCGAGCCAAAACGCCGCGACCGGGATGACCGAAACGGGGCGGTGCCGTGGTAGAAGACGGCGCCACGACAAGAGCGGCAGCGAAGACGGAAGGCGAAAGAGTGTAAAGGGGGTCCCGCGCTCTCACATCGAGAAGTGGTCGCCGGAAGCCAAGTCCTTCACAAGAAGACTAGAAGTGTCAAATTCGACGGAACAAGAGTTATCAGCAGTGAACCGGGCGAATAGAAAGAAGATTGTGGACCATCCGAGGAGCAACAAGAACATTCGAAAGACGAAAAAGGACCAAAGTGTAACCCACGAGGTGACAGGAAGACATGAACCATTCCCCACCATGACGTAAGAAGGATAGGAGGGGTGGGGAGGTCGAAGAGTCGAGAGTATACCAAAGATCCGGAGTGGTGTGGTAGGAAGCACCCGAGTCAGCAATCCACTCGCCGGCGATGTCGCCCCCATGGT
This sequence comes from Hyparrhenia diplandra, assembly GCA_015847255.1. Taxonomy (NCBI): domain Eukaryota; kingdom Viridiplantae; phylum Streptophyta; class Magnoliopsida; order Poales; family Poaceae; genus Hyparrhenia; species Hyparrhenia diplandra. The sequence goes on along the minus strand of JADLZK010009272.1, from coordinate 496,408 downwards.
GCTGAAGGATTGGGCCGAGATCGGCGATTCCACCCCCGCCGGGGCTTGGGCCGCGAAGCGGAGGAGCTCGTGCCGGCACATGGAAGGAACGCTTGAGTACATGGCGGCCGGCTAGAGTGGAGGAACGCCGGGAGTACAGGGCGCCCGGCCGAGTGGAGGTCGAGTGCTCCCGCCCGTCCCGAATGGCCACATGGAGATGCGCCCGACCATGGGTTGTTGAAGGAGGCCAGACGCACCATCGAACGGGAGGCTCGACGACTAGGACCGCCCGCGCCACCCGCACCCCGTCCCAAAGACCACCATCGCCACCGCCGCCGCGACCACCACGCCGGCGACGACCACCACGGCCACCCCCACCCCGCTGGCACGGGTGGAGGTGGGTGTTGACACCTGTTATAGTATAATATTAATAGTCAACTAAATATGAAATTAGGGCATAAAATGAATATCAACATAGACTAAGGGGTAATACTAACATAATTCCACGAGCTTTAGTGATTTATATCTTTTCAGGGACTTAACAGATAAATGCAGAGAAGAATGGAGAAAGTTCCAGAATAAACATCCCATACGATGACAAGACTTGACCGTGAAGTAACTCGACCTGAAAAGTGGACTAAAACACTCTAGAAGATACCGAAGACACCGGAAGAGACGAGAGGCCGAGAGGAGACTCGGCCCCGGCAAACCCGCTGGCATTTGGGCGGCCGCCAAAGCTACAGAGCCAATCGTGCTCATTTTTCTATGGCGGTTTACCACCGATATTGAGGTTGTATCTACACCGTTGCCAAGGTCGGTTTGATCCAAAGGCTATCGTTCATCGCCAAGGCCTATATAAGAAGACCCCCTGACCCCAGGGTAAAACCCTAACTCATTCTATCTCATTCTATTCATTAACTCTCAGTTGTAGAGGTATCCCAATGTAAGGATAACCTCTCTCTGGGATTAGTGAATTAGATGTAGATTAGAAGAAGATTAGCAATGTAATTAGAAGTAGATTAGATATATAATTAGAACTAGATTAGATCTAACTTAGATCTAACTTAGATCTAATCAAGAGTAAAAGAGAGTGGAGCTAAGCTCCTGTTCGAGATGTCTTCAGAGTATGGTATGTCTTTGTATCTTCTCTACAAGACTTATGATTCATATATTTATCTTGTTTGTTACTTTATGCTTTCCATATATGGTTAAGTATAGTTGTTATATTGTTGCATGGGATCTCCGCTTGTATTGAGTGCTCTAGTTATTCATGGTAGCTAGAGTAATAATCTATAGTATAGACATGGTGTCTAGGCTATAGGTTACCTGAGTTTGCGCCCAAACCTACAGATAGTTGTGGTAGCCCCTGTGGGTGACAAAATCAGAAGGCCCGTGGTAGTCCACCACGTATGGTTTGGTGTTTCAGTAGAGCTTTTGGCAGCCTTCCCCTAAGTTACTTCTTCCAGTCTATTCGAGAACCTGAAAGGTACTGCTGCTTCAAAGTGCATTAGTGTAATTGCTATCATAGAACCTAAGTAATAGAGATACCCAGGAACCTTAATCTCTCTCTTTGACCTCTTGATTAGTTTAGTTGTTCTATGACATTTAGGTAGCTTATTATTTTATACTTTGATATTTACTTATGCCTTAACAATTACCTCCTCACTATAGTCTAGTGGTTTGCTAAGTTAGTAGATACATGATTGAGACTTATTATATTCTTTAGTCAAAGCTTCCCCGTGGATACGATACTCTAGAATACTCATCCTAGGAAAAGCTACAATGGTAGGTGTTCTGTAAACGCTTGCGTAATCCTTCATATTCTTTTAGCACTTAACAAATGCCAACAAGCTTTTTTTTTTTTGCCGTTCTTGAAAGCAATTGGCCTAAAGATTCTAGTAATGATCATGATGTCCGCTAATTTAGTATATCACTAGCTTTAGTAGGATTATCCTTGTTACGCTTGAGTTGTGGAATAGACAGACAAAAAGATGACATTGCGACCTTCCGACAAGATTCCACAAGAAAAGAAAAACATAAAGATTGAAGAACCCAGGTGCCTGATCATTCAAGATTCATCACACATTGGAACCCCCACATCTCAAAGGTATGTATTTAAATATATATTATTCTAACCATGAATAGATTGGAGAAGAAGTCGCCATCACAAGAATTCAATGCACTCATCTCAAGTGACATACATAGAAGCCGCATTGTGGTAAGTATGATTAATAAGGTGAGAAAGTCTTGCTCATAGACTATAAATTGATTGAGTAGTTATCATTTAATTTCTTGCATTGCATTGCATGTTTTACTTGATAAACTCATGCATTCACTCCGTTTAGTTTATGCTTTCTCATAGTAGATCCATTGCATGTTTATTTCCTTGCATATATCCATATAGTTTGCATCTCTAAAAAAAAACTCTCACTATGATCATGCTCTTTCATTTTTATTTGATAAATCTCTATAGTGCTTTGATGCTACCTTTATCTATTATAGTAATCTTTGGTTTGGGAGTACCGATCATACTTCCATAGGCTTTTAAATTAAGCGTGGTGCTTAGGTTAAATAGTCTTCCTTAATTGAATTAGACATGGAGTCTAGTCTAGTTATTGAACCAAGAATTGCTTGCATAGACATTGGTTATTGTGTTGGACTAACCCCCGCAGAAAACTCTCAAATCCAATTTGGGTAAGTCAAGAGATGAACTCGGATCGAGATGAAGCAAGGCATCCGATGAACTCCAACCTTGTGCAAAAGACACGGCTCATTCATCATTGATGGAAGAATTGTAAGTATCAAATCATTTTCACTGTCTTTTTGCTACAAGTTACCTTTGCCTTGATCCACATGCTAGAGTGCAGCTACAAATAAAATGAGTTACAAGACTTGATAAATAAAATGCAAGCTAAGAGTAATCAAAGAACCACCTTTTTATTAGCATAGATGAGATCTTATGGACAACAACCCCTGTTTCAACCATGTTGTATATTCCCTGGGTATGTGTCCACTAATATTTTGCAGGGAAGGATCTATGCTATGTTCATTCGATGAAGAGGAGTGCCATACAACACAATCACGAAAAGTAATCACTCAAGAATTGGATGGACAAAGCTACGGGCCATAAGAACATCAAAGACAGTAAGTAAATATAAATCACATATTTGTATCCAACTTTTGTCTTATGTTCTAAAGAAAAAATAATAATAATAATATATATCCGAGCACATGAAGGCTCATGCTAAAAGAAACATGTTCCTAGGACAAGTTCCCTTCGGGTATTCTTGGTCACTAACCTTGTAGGGACAAAAGGATGAACAATGTCTAAGGACATGGTGATTGCATTACACGATCAAGGATGGTTCAGCATTCACACTTAAAGTGTGGAGTGACAGGAAGGCTCGAGCATGGGGGAGGAAGGTCGACTCCTCTAAAGATCATCCGACATTACTCTTCCTCTACTCAAGCTCTCGTCACTCTGACATGCTGGTTTGCAATCCCTCTACTCACTATTACTTTGTCTCTCTAAGTTTGATTGATTAATAAATGTCATACATCAAAATCAAACTTAAGATATGATAAAATTTCCAACTAGAGAGAAAGTAATGGTGAGCATATAAAATATCTAATCAAAACTTCTTCTCGCATAAAAGAAACCTTTGAGCTCCATGACAGCTTATACCTTTGTTTACAAGCACTTGTATTCCTTCTGCATATCTGTTGTCAACTAATATTACAGAATAAAAATCATGAGAGGAACAAAAAGGTCTAGCACAATTTAAAAGACAAGAAAGAAAGGACGATGCAATAAAGGAGACAAGTGAAGAACAGACACACAAGAGGCCAAATAAGAGAAGCATCAAGCAGATGGAAAGATTCACCACGAGGTGTTACGGTGCTGGCATGCTCCAACAATTAAGGTAACATCTTGAGGTAAGTTGTCAATAAATAAGCTTTTTCTTAAAGTATGGCATGTTTATAAACAAAGAGCCAAACATGTTAGAGTAACAACTTTTGCCCGATCCAACTTCATTAGCTCAACATGTTTCGCTTTCTTTAGTTGTTCCTACCACCATTCTCTTGATCTCTTAGTCCTCATCTTATAAGCTAGAATTTTGTTTACCTTGTTTTGAAAGAACATAATTATAATCATGCCTGTGGTGTTTAGATAAGAAAACCCTCCAAGAGTCAACGAGCTTGATTTGATCCGGTCGAATGTTTTAATCACAAACAATCATGCTCAATCTTCTGATCTTGTCACCCAAGATAGGTTTAAGAAAAGTGTATAATAAATCAACCCCATCTTGTTTGTTGTGCCTATGGTTAGAAAAAAAACGAATGAACACACTTTGGGCAAAAAGGTGGAGAAGCCTATCAGTCTCTTCAAAAATTCAACAAGTGAATGTCTTGCAAGTGTGCACACAAAACAAGACGCTGCCTACGCTTCACCCAACTCATAAGACCAGCAAAGAACAAGGGTGGCGTTGTCCTTCACCATCTCAAGGAGCACAACCGTCCAAGATCGGGTAATTCGCCAAGGAAATAACAAGGTAAGAAGTCTCGCTCGGAGGACTTACAACACTCAACCCTCGCCAAAAAGGTAAGATCGGTAGTTATCCATATTTATCTCCTTGCATTGCATAATTATTTTCCTTTTAGCATATTTACATTTATAGTACTATTCTTGCATTAGAAAAGAAAATAAATATTTGTTTGTTGCATATGCATTGAAAACTCTAAGCCCCATGTGAGTAATTTTGTGGTGTGTAACAACCCACAAGGATATTTACATGTGGCATAAAAAATAAAATAAATATATGCATGCATCATCTATCCTTATTTGCATAGAAAATCCAAAAATATTAATGCTTTCGCTGACTATTGTTTTAATGAAATTATCATAGTCCTTGGCAATAAGAAACTAAGTGGCTAACCCCTAACGCTTTAATCAAGTTCCACTAGCTTTGTTGTCTATTTAAGTTCAGCAGAATCACAAGGAAGAGAGACATTGCACACATGGTGTCCAAAGAAGCTTAAAGAAGATCAATCACCACTATCACTATCTACCTCTACTTCCAACCATCAAGAACATTGAAGACTATGTCAACATCCAGCTTGGGGAGTGCAACCCCCATATATCCGAATAAGTATTCCTTTACCTTATTTAATTTTAGTTAGATTTATTTGCTTTATTAGAAAGAAATAAAAAGATACATAATTATGGAAACTAAATAAAAAGAGTCTATATAGTTTTTATTAAAGAGTCTTAATTAGAGTGTGAGAATAAAACAAACTCAAGATAATCTCTAGCCTTGGAGATGATGAATAGTTGTTCACGTCATAATTCCTTTCAAGTACCTACCTTTCAAGCTTAATTTCTCTCGAGCTTTTAAATGCAACCGCTTTGACTTGAGATTTGCTTTGAACCTGAAACCCGTCGGTAGCAAATGCTTGCTCTAAAGTCTAGGTGATTGACGGATATGATAGATGAGAGTCCTGAAATGCTATTTATCTTACTTCTAGTGATATTAGATTTCGGAGAATTATATTTTGAAAATTGAAAATGCACATGATAAGTTCCTGTGTGACAAGAGTGTGAACCTCCTACCACAGCCATATATACATGCTACTTAGATTAGGAAAACCTTTTGATAAAAATATATAAGTGCTTGTTTTGTATTGAGTTTGTTCAATCTTTGTCGAATTCCTTAGAAACTTATCATGCTGATCATATACACTCCACTCCACTTCATTCCACTACATTCATTCACTCTAGCCAAAGAAAAAATGTTCTACTACTATCTCAGGGGAGAGCAACTAAAAATATTTCCTTATACCCATCCACTCATTCATTGCTAGCCAATATCTTACAAAAGCTCCATTATATTTATACCTCTCAAAAATTATTGCAAAAAGAGATCCGAGTTGTAGACTTAAAAAAAAAAAAAAAAAAAAGAAAGAAAGGGAGATGAAAAATGGACAAAAGTCCTACGGGCGAGTAGAGCCTACCTCCCTAAGAAAAGGAAAGAAGAAAGGGAGATGAAAAATGGACAAGTGTCCTACGGGCGAGTAGAGCCTACCTCCCTAAAAGAGATGAAAAATGAACAAGTGTTCGAGGGCTTAGTAGAACCCACATCTCTAAAAAATAAAAGAGAGAGAATAATGGACACAAGTCCGAGGGCCAGCAGAGTCCACCTCTCTAAAAAGAAAAATAAAGAAAGAAAAACATACAACCCGTGGTTCTCTATAAAGTTTCCAAATTCAAAAGAGAGAAGATCCTTAAAGGAGCAAAAGTAAGATATTCCTCATCTACTCTATTCACTATATACTTTACTACATTCCATACCATATTCTCTATCCACCATACACATGCATCACTTGATCAGTGTGACTTGTATCTTTGGATCCATTGCTTGAATTTACAATATATGCTTAGTAAGTAAATAAATTATTTTCTCCTACCTATAAGCTCCATATATAAGCCTTAGATATAGGATGAGAGAGAAGAAGGCATAGTGTGCTACTACTTGAACCAAAAATACTACATATTATGAGAGAAAGGCAACACTACCTTATTGCCTAAGAGAGGATCCACCAATACCACAAATGAGAGATTAGAGAGAGTCATACTTGAGGAACTTTGAGTTTTATTTAAAAACCAGTAAAAACTCTAGAAGGACAGTTAATCAAAAGAGTTTGAGATTTAGTGCTCGACTTGACTGTTCTATCTTTCAATTGCTCAAGATCCTAAGAAAAAGTTATAAGCCCCAAAAGGTAAAAGGTAATTGGGTAAGTTGAAGTTTTGAAAAGTTTATCTTTATTTGGAGAGAAATTTTTGTTTGAAAGCATGTGTACTTTTGAGGTGTGAAAGCGTTGTAGCAACTCCTGATCCATTGTTAAGTTTGGCTTTGCTAGGGACTAGCAAAGGGTAAGCTTGAGGGAACTTGTTGACACCTGTTATAGTATAATATTAATAGTCAACTAAATATGAAATTAGGGCATAAAGTGAATATCAACATAGACTAAGGGGTAATACTAACATAATTCCACGAGCTTTGGTGATTTATATCTTTTTTTGGGACTTAACGATAAATGCAGAGAAGAATGGAGAAAGTTCCAGAATAAACATCCCATACGATGACAAGACTTGACCGTGAAGTAACTCGACCTGAAAAGTGGACTAAAACACTCTAGAAGATACCAGAAGACACCGGAAGAGACGAGAGGCCGAGAGGAGACTGGCCCGGCAAACGCCAAGCAGCATTTAGCTGGCCGCCAAAGCCACGAGCCAATCAAAGCTCATTTTTCTATGGCGGTTTACCACCGATATTGAGGTTGTATCTACACCGTTGCCAAGGTCGGTTTGATCCAAGGGCTATCGTTCATCACCAAGGCCTATATAAGAAGACCCCCTGACCCTAGGGTAAAATCCTAACTCATTCTATCTCATTCTATTCATTAACTCTCAGTTGTAGAGGTATCCCAATGTAAGGATAACCTCTCTCTGGGATTAGTGAATTAGATATAGATTAGAAGAAGATTAGCAATGTAATTAGAAGTAGATTAGATATATAATTAGAACTAGATTAGATCTAACTTAGATCTAATCAAGAGTAAAAGAGAGTGGAGCTAAGCTCCTGCTCGAGATGTCTTCGAGAGTATGGTATGTCTTTGTATCTTCTCTACAAGACTTATGATTCATATATTTATCTTCTTTGTTACTTTATGCTTTCCATATATGGTTAAGTATAGTTGTTATATTGTTGCATGGGATCTCCGCTCGTATTGAGTGCTCTAGTTATTCATGGTAGCTAGAGTAATAATCTATAGTATAGACATGGTGTCTAGGCTATAGGTTACCTGAGTTTGCTCCCAAACCTACGGATAGTTGTGGTAGCCCCAGGGGTGACAGCTCTGTAAGGCCTGTGTAGTCCACCACGTATGGTTTGGTGTTTCGTAGAGCTTTTGGCAGCCTTCCCCCGGTTACTTCTTCCCAGTCTATTCGAAATCCGGAAAGGTACTGCTGCTCCAAAGTGCATTAGTGTAATTGCTATCATAGAACCTAAGTAATAGAGATACCCAGGAACCTTAATCTCTCTCTTTGACCTCTTGATTAGTTTAGTTGTTTTATGACATTTAGGTAGCTTATTATTTTATACTTTGATATTTACTTATGCCTTAACAATTACCTCCTCACTATAGTTTAGTGGTTTGCTAAGTTAGTAGATACATGATTGAGACTTATTATATTCTTTAGTCAAAGCTTCCCTGTGGATACGATACTCTAGAATGCTCATCCTAGGGAAAAGCTACAATGGTAGGTGTTCTGTGCGCTTGCAGAATCCTTCATATTCTTTTAGCACTTAACAAATGCCAACAAGCTTTTTTTTTGGCACCGTTGCCGGGGAAGCAATTGGCCTAAAGATTCTAGTAATGATCATGATGTCTGCTAATTTAGTATATCACTAGCTTTAGTAGGATTATCCTTGTTCTGTTGAGTTGTGGAATAGACAGGACAAAAGATAATGTTGCGACCTTCCGACAAGATTCCATAAGAAAAGAAAAACATAAAGATTGAAGAACCCAGGGTGCCTGATCATTCAAGATTCATCACACATTGGAACCCTGTCATCTCAAAGGTATGTATTTAAATATATATTATTCTAACCATGAATAGATTGGAGAAGAAGTCGCCATCACAAGAATTCAATGCACTCATCTCAAGTGACGTACATAGAAGCCGCATTATTGTGGTAAGTATGATTAATAAGGTGAGAAAGTCTTGCTCATAGACTATAAATTGATTGAGTAGTTATCATTTAATTTCTTGCATTGCATTGCATGTTTTACTTGATCAACTCATGCATTCACTCCGTTTAGTTTATGCTTTCTCATAGTAGATCCATTGCATGTTTATTTCCTTGCATATATCCATATAGTTTGCATCTCTAAAAAAAAACTCTCACTATGATCATGCTCTTTCATTTTTATTTGATAAATCTCTATAGTGCTTTGATGCTACCTTTATCTATTATAGTAATCTTTGGTTTGCGAAGTACCGATCATACTTCCATAGGCTTTTAAATTAAGCGTGGTGCTTAGGTTAAATAGTCTTCCTTAATTGAATTAGACATGGAGTCTAGTCTAGTTATTGAACCAAGAATTGCTTGCATAGACATTGGTTATTGTGTTGGACTAACCCCTGCAAAAACTCTCAAATCCAATTTGGGTAAGTCAAGAGATGAACTCGGATCGAGATGAAGCAAGGCATCCGATGAACTCCAACCTTGTGCAAAAGACACGGCTCATTCATCATTGATGGAAGAATTGTAAGTATCAAATCATTTTTACTCTGTCTTTTTGCTACAAGTTACCTTTGCCTTGATCCACATGCTAGAGTGCAGCTACAAATAAAATGAGTTACAAGACTTGATAAATAAAATCTGTATAAGAGTAATCAAAGAACCACCTTTTTCATTAGCATAGATGAGATCTTATGGACAACAACCCCTGCTTTCAACCATGTTGTATATTCCCTGCATATGTGTCCACTAATATTTTGCGTGGAAGGATCTATGCTATGTTCATTCGATGAAGAGGAGTGCCATACAACACAATCACGAAAAAGTAATCACTCAAGAATTGATGGACAAAGTTACGGGCCATAAGAACATCAAAGACAAAAAGTAAATATAAATCACATATTTCTATCCAACTTTTGTCTTATGTTCTAAAGAAAAAATAATAATAATATATATCCGAGCACATGAAGGCTCATGCTAAAAGAAACATGTTCCTAGGACAAGTTCCCTTCGCCTTGGTCTTCATCTGCCGGCAGTAGTCGCTAGCGTAGAGGTCACCCCGGGCGAAGGCGCTGAAGTCGCCTTCGAGCCGGAGAGCCCGCCTCGGCATTACCGGCGAAGTGCCCCTCGATGGCGAGCCAAGAGTCGTCGCGGTGGCACCGTGAGCCCGACACGGTGTCTGGAGCTCGAGGGAGATGGTCCCAACGATCCAGGATGGGCGACGTTGTCGAGGCGCCGCCATGCCGCATCTCGCGCCGTGAAGGTTGTGTCGAGGCGGATGTGGTCGCCGATGGCGTAGCGACGGAGGGCGAGGAGCATCCGGTCACGCCGGCGTAGGTGGTGTGCGTGGAGTCGAAAGATGATGGTGACCAGGTTCTTGACGTGGCGTGACGCCGACGGCCCGGAGGTGGGAGGTAGGCGACCATGGGGTCGGCGGGGTCGGGCCCGGCAGCCGACACTCGGGGAGTAGGTGCCGGGGTGGTGGCGCCGACCGGTAGGGAGGAGGACGCGCCATGCCCGCTAAGACGGGTGGGCGGCCGGGCGGACCGAGAAGGAAGCGCCCGCCGACAAACCGACGGGTTAAGAGCATCGGGCGGTCTGCGCGCGCTCCCAAGCGAGGGTGGCCGCACGAACACGCTTCCCGAGCCGCCGCAAGCTTGAGCCTTGGCGTTTCCGTAAGGGCCTCGCAAAAGCCGCGTTGGTCCGAGAGCGCCGCCGAGGAGGGTCCCCTTCCCGCCAAGAGTGGCCGCGTGATGGGCACATCCAACGTAGGCATGTGGTTGGTATTTTTAGCGTAGCGTATAATTCCGCAAGCGCACGGAATACCGCTGTAGCTTTCACCGTGAGTATTCGTGGTATCGATTTCACGGGAACGAGAAGTGAACCGTAAATGAAACAAGATCGCCCAAGAGGTAAGGTAGAAGAATATTTTTGGTAGGATGAGAGGGTTTTCTAAGCTTAGCCCAAGGTCACTAGATAACTAAAATCTCGGCTTACTACACTTGCTTACTGAAAAAAACGACCCTTCCGATTCTCTAAAAGACTGAAAAACGGTAATCGGGAAAGCCGCCAAAAGCTCTACGAAAAACACCAATACGCACGTGGTGGACTACAAAGGCCCGGTCGAGTCACCACCCCCGGGCTACCACAACTATTCTCAGAAAGCATTGGGCGCAATCTCGTGTAAACTCTAACCCAAACACCATGTCTCAAGGCTTAGCGGTTACTTAAACTAGTTTCACATGAAAACTAGAGCCTTCGGTCGAACGGAGATCCCGCAAAGCAAGTAAGTGAGCACTAAACTTTAATCAAATAGATTACTCGAATTGCAAAGAAAGCGAATATTACTCACGAAGGAGTTGTCTCGTAGAGGTACAAAAAAGTCGAGGTGAAACCGACAAACCCGCTTCGCCTCCGCTCTTCCCTCCTCTCTTTCCTCTTTTCTAAAATGTACAACTAGGTGAAGAACACCTAGAGGGACACCACTACATTGTGTATGATATGTGTAAGTGAAGCTTTGTGAAGTGTGTAGTGTGTTGTGTTGTGGATGGAGGGGTGACCCTATATTTATAGTTGAGGAGAGGTGAAAATGGGCGGCCATGCTCCCTTCATGGTCTTTTGGCGGGAAACTTGGCGGTAAACGAAAACGCACCGCATGCAACCACCGCTACGGACCCGGACGAACCGCCAGACGAAGATGGGCCCGAACCGCCATTCACCCGGCCGGCCCCCCCATGCGCCGGCCGCCCCAATATTGGCTCCTTTTGGGCTGAAATTTTGCACGAGTGTGTGGGCCTCGGAGTAAGCTTCATTTCGAAAGTGGTGGATCGCTGAAATCTGATTTCGTATGAGAAAGTTATGCCCAAAACATTGAACCCATGTCCTACGCCCCTAAGATGATTTCATGTTGGACTTAGGCCTCCACTTTTGTAGGCTTGGGCTTGATATTTGTGCGGAAATATTGGTGCTCCGCCCTTTTGTAACGTGTCATGGCCGGTTCCCTCCTCTTGGCCTTTTCGCACTTCTTGTGATACGCTTCATTTGCGCATTTCCGTTGTTTTTCGCTAAAATTCCCGTGAAACAACTAGAAACACCAAAACTCGTGGAACTCGTCGATAAATAATATTGGTTATGTTTTCACATGTAATATTGTATTTGTGGTTCACTTTAGTGGTAATGAAAACATGCAATAATTGAGTGTCAACAAGTTCCCCACAATTGGCTCTTTGCTCGTCCCCGAGTAAAGGTTAATGATGAAGTATAACAATTCAAGTTATGAACCTAACATAAAGATCATCCCAAGACATTCCTCATTACTGTGGGATATGTGAGTGTCTAACATATATCCTTGAGCGGTTGAGAAATGGAACAGCTCTGAAACAAAGTCATCTCAACCCAATTTCACATCTTAGTAACTTGGAGTTTTTTTTTATATATATATTTTGAAAATAAAGCATAGCTCACAAGTACTCCTCAAATGGCACTCTCAAATCGCCGTGGTGTATGCTCCCCTTACCAAGGCATTTATAGCATTGCCTTCTTTTTCTTCCTACTTCTAAAAGGCTTATGTGGAGCTTAGGTAGGAAAAATTTTGTGGGCATACTTGTATTGCATATTTTTTTTGCTAGGTCAAACAATGGATCCACAGAGAAAAATGTCATGCAGTCAAATCAAGATGTGCTAGTGTGTGGATATAGTAGGGATATAGTGGCTATCCTATTTCTACTATGCTCCTTGAAATATCTCTTTTATTGAGACTTTGGAAAAAAATTTTTGTGATAACATGGGCTATCTTTTTATTCTCATTTTTTTTCATCTTTTTTTATATATAGAGAGAGGCAGGCATCTAAGTACCCATTAATAGAGGACACTTGTCCATTTTTTTCCTTTTGGTGATAGCCTCATGTCTCTTTTTGGAATACTTTTGAGAGGGATATATCAATAAGTATTTGGAGCATTTATTTTGAAAGAAATCTAACCAAGATATTTTTGTTCACTCCTAGTGTAGGAGTAGAACATTTTTGGATGGATCTAAATGGAAGGCATGTTTTTGCGCCTACCCCAAAGTGTAGGAGTAGTGCATTTATTTGGTGGCGTGTAATGTGATCTTGATTTAAGAGCATGATAAAATTCTCAACATGGGTCAACAAAGTTTGACAAAGCTCAATGCAAAGAACAAGTAGCATATGTAGAAGGTTTTCAGGATGTAATCATGATATATTTGGCCTTGGTAGGAATTTCTCACCATTGAGGAGTAAGTGAAACTATGGATTTTAGCATTTGATCGAAAAGAAAATTCTCCAAGTACTTTGAATAGAAAAGGTTGGATTCCTATGCCAAAGCCATATCTCACTTCACAACAACTTAGGCAATATGTTTTTCCTAAATATATTTTTCCCACAAGCACTAAGGATATGTAAGGAACAAAATTTATGTAGGCCATACTCAAAGAGCTATATTCATATTTACTTTCAAAATTTTAAAAACAAGTGTGGAACTTGGTTCGTTTTAAATTTCAAAATTTAAACAAGTGTAGAACCAAGAGCTTGCATATGAACAGTGGGAAGGAAGTGATCAAAGCGAGTTGTAAGTATGATTCTCCACCAATTCATGATGTGGGTTGGTGCTTTTTGTTCTTCGATAACGCTCACCCTTCGCTCCTCGAAAGTGTACTTTACCGGCAAAGCATGTGGATGGGGTTTTGAAGTTGTTTGAATCGGTTGGTTTGTTGCACATGATCCAACTCTCAGGCAATCATCAAGGCTTTGACCCACACATATGTATAGTGTGTATAGATCATAAGCTTTGATGATAGCAAAGGTCTAGAAGAGAATCCTCCTTCTCTCTTCTTTTTTTATTATTTTTTTTTCATATTGTTTTTTTTTTTGCCATTTTTTTTCAATCTCTTTTTTTTTTTTCTATATTTTTTTCCAACCCTTCTCTTTTTTTTTATAGCAAGGCCAGGCTCACACCATCTTTTATTCTTTATTTTTTAATGACCCCTTGGTGTGTGTGAAACTTGGGCTTATACCTTCATCCCCACACTTGAACTTTTGTGTAAAAGTCAAGTGTGCAAGGTCGTGGTCTCCTTTTGAGTTTGTTCCATCACCCAAGAGCACCATAGTTTGTAGTTGATGTAGCCTTATGTTCTCAAGCATTGCATGCTTCTTCGTTCTTCTTTGTCTCCACCTGAAATGGTTAGCAACAAGAATACCCGAAGGTGCATACTAGTTTGATAACATGTTCTTGCTTTTTATTAATGAGAAAAGAAGCTTTTTTTTTTTTGCAAAGAATAATTTTATTTGAAAGAGCGGGTTATCTCCCTGGATGTGCTTTTGTTTAAAGACGAAAGCTCGTCCCTTGGGAAACCCTTTTGAATTTGAAACCAATGTTGGTGATGTGGTTCCCCCTCCAACACCAACATTTGTGGGCGATCTGTAAAACTCATGCCAAGCCACCACGAAATTTGTAAAATTTGTGATAGACAAAAAGTATCTACAACAACCTTTTGAAAGTTTTTATGGCTAGAGAGATCATAGGGGTTGTGGAATTTTGCAAGTGGTGGCTGAGTTGTAGATCGACTCAAGAGATTTATCATATGAGCACGGAGTGGATGGGTCATTTAGAATGTAACTTCCATGTTCATTGATGAAATCTCCTATTTGTGGGGAGCACTTTGTTTCTCATGATAGATCAAGTCATCCGCAGAATATGGATCAAATATAATTATTGTGGAGACTCTCACGTTCTCCCCTGAATGAGACATCATGTGTGGGCATAGAGGGAGAAGGTATAGAAATGTCTTCTATATGAATTGATTCACCCTCTATGTGTTGTGAGTGTTATTGATGTCTCATATAGGAATTCGAGGTATATGATGATTCTGATATGGGAATTTCTAAAGCATTCCCAAAATCATCATCAAGAAAAACGTCATCCTCGAATTCAAAGGGACATGCAAAAAGATTGGATTCTTCATCCCCAAGTGTTTGATAGCATGTTCCCTTAATGGGAGGTTCCTCGACAACCGAATTATCAAAAGGATTTGAATGAGTTTCAAATTGGTTGTAGGTGCCTCCCTCTCGTCGGCCGGGGCTTGATTTGCATTTATTTGTTTAGGATGCTTGCCATAAATGCCGGTGTAAGGGGTGTTTTCAAAGATTTTCTCTAAAATGACATTTCTCCGACTAATGGATTTATGTACGAATGAGCCTCCTAAAGATAGGTCATTTTGGAGAGCATCTTTCTTGCTTAGACCAAGATCTAAGTGAATCATAAGGATGTGGTCAGGCAAGGAAAGGTTTGGGCCTATATTTATGAGGTTTGTGAATCTGGCCTAAACTGCTCCTAGAGTCCGCTTCTCTATTTGCTAGATTTTTTAGAGTTTTTATCCGATGGGCGGTGACTCGGGAAATAGGGAAGAAAGCGAGACAAAGTTTGTCTCGGTTCATCCCATTTTCTCGTGAGGATTTTCGCCTTCTCGCCTAGAGAATGGTTGCTCCCAACCATGGCTATGAAAGCGAGGGTGAAGCTCATAGCCATTTATAAAGATGGGGTGTGAGGATGGTGGAGGCTCCAAATCGAATCGCCCTTTGGAGCCGAGAATTTATAAATTGGAGTTGAATTCAAGTGGTAAGGGTGGTGATGGTGAGGTGCATAAAAATGGTAATAAAAAGGGTACACGGACGACTTGGTTCGATTCTAGAATAGCTACCGTTCCCGCAACGGCGCCAGAAAAGCTTGTTGGTATTTTTTAGCGTAAGCGTATAATTCCGCAAGTGCACGTAATACCGTTGTAGCTTTCACCCGAGTATTCAGTGGTATCGATTTCCACGGGGAAATCGAGAAGTGAACCGTAAATGAAACAAGATCGCCCAAGAGGTAAGGTAGAAGAATATTTTTGGTAGGATGAGAGGGTTTTCTAAGCTTAGCCCAAGGTCACTAGATAACTAAAATCTTGGCTTACTACACTAGCTTACTGAGAGCAACGACCCTTCCGATTCTCGAAAAGACTGAAAACGGTAATCGGGAAAGCCGCCAAAAGCTCTACGAAAAACACCAATACGTGCGTGGTGGACTACAAAGGCCCCGGTCGAGCTGTCACCCCCGGGCTACCACAACTATTTCAGTAGCATTGGGCGCAATCTCGGGTAAACTCTAACCCGCACACCATGTGTTCAAGGCTTAGCGGTTCTGAAAACTAGTTTCACGCGTGAAAACTAGAGCCTTGGTCGAACGGAGATCCCGCAAGCAAGTAAGTGAGCACTAAACTTTAATCAAATAGATTACTCGGGAATTGCAAAGAAAGCGAATATTACTCACGAAGGAGTCGTCTCCGTAGTGGTACAAAAGTCGAGGTGAAACCGACAAACCCGGCTTCGCCTCCGCTCTTCCCTCCTCTCTCTTCCTCTTTTCTAAAATGTACAACTAGGTGAAGAACACCTAGAGGGACACCACTACATTGTGTATGATATGTGTAAGTGAAGCTTTGTGAAGTGTGTAGTGTGTTGTGTTGTGGATGGAGGGGTGCCCCTATATTTATAGTTGAGGAGAGGTGAAAATGGGTGGCCATGCTCCCTTCATGGTCTTTTGGCGGGGAAACTTGGCGGTAAACGAAAACGCACCGCATGCAACCACCACTACGGACCCGGGACGAACCGCCAGACGAAGATGGGCCCGAACCGCCTCAATTCTGGGCAGGCCGCCCCCATGCGCCGGCCGCCCCAATATTGGCTCCTTTTGGGCTGAAATTTTGCAGGAGTGTGTGGGCCTCGGAGTAAGCTTCGTTTCGAGTGGTGGATCGCTGAAATCTGATTTCGTATGAGAAAGTTATGCCCAAAACATTGAACCCATGTCCTACGGCCCGGTATGATTTCATGTTGGACTTAGGCCTCCACTTTTGTAGGCTTGGGCTTGGATATTTGTGCAGGAAATATTGGTGCTCCGGCCTTTTGCAACGTGTCATGGCCGGTTCCTTCCTCTTGTCCTTTTCGTACTTCTTGTGATACGCTTCATTTGCGCATTTCCGCTGTTTCTGCTAAAATTCCTGTGAAACAACTAGAAACACCAAAACTCGTGGAACTCATCAGATAAATAATATTGGTTATGTTTTCACATGTAATATTGTATTTGTGGTTCACTTTAGTGGTAATGAAACATGCAATAATTGAGTGTCAACACATGCCCAGGCCCCGGAGGCATCGAGCCCCTCCCAGCAGCGATGGCAGCACCCTCTGCACCACCAAGAGCGTGGGGAAGAGCAGCAGGAGGGGCGCCCGGGGAAGAATCGAGGGAGGGGCGCCACCCGCTGCCCCGCGTGAGTCGGCCCTCGCGACCTGGACACCCTACGCCCGCGCGCTTGCAGCAGCGGCCCGCCGGGAGGAGGAGCCGCAGCACGGGGTCGGGGGGCCGAGGAGGGGGGCGGATCGGGAGGGCGCGCCCGCGACGCAGACGGGCGGCAAGGGTCGCGACGCCAGCGCCGCGCCCACCGCACTGAGACAAGAGTCGCTTCATGAATCCCGCCCGCGGGCGTGCTCCCGGGGCAGCTGCGCAGGAGAGGGTGGGGAAAGAGGAAGGGAGAAGGGAGGAGGGCGGCTGCTCGCCGGGGAACGGCGGCGCCGGCGGCCGGCCGCCATGGGCGGCAGCGGCTCTTTGGGAAGGGTGAAGAGAGAGAGGTAAACCTAAGCTGATACCATGTTAGGGAATAATTTCCTGTGTATTCCTCGAAACCCTAGAAGGGTGGGCTATATGGTTGCTGTACATAGGCCTCTATTGGGCCTTTACACATATACACTAACATGTACCACATGACAGGTTATGGTGGGACGATGATCTCCATGAGCCTCTTCGTTTGCGAACCCGACTCCGCTGAGTATGAGCTGAGAGCTGCAAGATTCAGAGAAGAGTTCAGATAACATGCACCGGTAAGGTAAATTTGATTGTTATGTACTTGATAAGTTCAGGTACAGAGGTGCAACTGTAATGATCATGTACAACAAAGTTCTATTTCCTATTATTATCTGGCATATCAGTAGCTTGATTTTTTTTCCTTTTGTAGGATAATGCTGTTCTATTATCTAAAAAAAAGGATAATGCAGGCATGCAGAATCTGGGTCTATTAAGAGTCAATGACAAAAAGGACTGGCCTTTATGTTAGTAGCCTAATAAGAAACGTTGGTGCTTGCCTTTGTCAACAGTGGGCATCACTGTCATTGGACCTAGCAGATGGGACTATCCTGAAACTTGGATGTTCCCATCGAACACTTTGCAAGGACCATACAAGAAGTTATACTGAAGTTACTGGACTTCAGTATAATAGATAGATAGGTATGGTGGGCATCAAAGTAGACAGCAGTCATTTATTTAACAAAGTAGAGAATGAACAAGGCCTTACATTTAACTCTAAGGAGAAAAGTTGTCATTTATTTATCAAAGTACAGAACATATCCAAGCATTCTAAAAGTAGACAATACAGAGTAAGATGAACAAGGCCTTATATTTAATTCAAGCAGCTACTTGATAATAGAACTAGAAGATTCACTTTGCACTTGAAGATTCAAATTCAGCAGCCTGCCATGTTCTAAAACAGCAGCCTATGTTTATATGCATTTAGAAACTTGGAACCAAGCCAAGGTGTAATAGAAACAAGCTCCACCAAAGTGTAACAGAACCCAGCCAAGGTGCATGGGCAGTGACCTATTGTATCCAAAAATCTAGAACACATTACACACGGATCTCAGGGACCAATATTTCACAGAACTTGGGATGGAAACAAAATTGAATAGAGATTCATATGGATGAGGAGCCAAGAAATTACCATGACAGCAATTTTTGTATTTCCTAAACGGCTAAGCAAATGAAATTGCTGGAGGAACTTGAGCGAATGCAGCAATGGCTTCTAAAGACGAGAGAAGAAATATCTGGTCACGAGGTGACATGGCCTTAATACTAGTCAGTCCAGTTTCACTGCGATGTGCCATAACAGTTAACAAAAATTCCGATCTATCAGTCTGTCTGATGTGGCTCAACTAAGATTCTACGAAAATACCAATAGCTCACCATACACACTCTCTCCACCAGTCACCACACAAGTTCCAAGAAAACAAAATATAAAGAAACAAACTCATTCACTTGACTCAAACATCGACCTGTTTGTGTAGCCTGGATTTTGTTGTTGGTACTCAAATAATTTGTAGTAATTACAAATATCATTTCATGTTCATGGCATTATCTAGATTCGTCCTTTGCTTCCAATTGAGGGTTCATGGAAATTAATCTCCATCATTGCTATTCCTTCGCAGCATCCAACAACAATCCTACACAAATTTGTGTACTCCCTAGTCAAGAATTTCAGATAATTGAAAAGAAACTAAATGTATGTTTCATCAAACTTCAAGAAATGAGTGAATATTAACAAAGTTTTGGTGAGAAAACAATTTTTATTCAATAAAATACTTGTCTTAACCTACTTAAATTTTATTGAACTACTTCATGTATGTTATTGGATATCTTTAGTGTCCTGAACCAACCAGATTCATGGCGCCTGCTTACATGAACCATTATGAACATAAATGGAGGAATATAAGAATTTTTCTTATATAATTATAGGATAATTATTAATGTTGTGGCGTATGATGTATAAAGCAAATATGAACAGGTATTTGTTGTTCCTGGGAGTATAGATTGTACTTTGTAAGCCATGAGGTTCATTATTCATCCAAAGTAGCTCATTCACTATTCATCGGAAGTAGCATTGCGAATAAAGTAGTGAGGAACAACAACTTTCGAATTACCTTTGTAACTCCTCTATGTATGCAACATCAAAAACTGCTCCTAGGTTAAGAGCAATAATATTCTCAAGCCTGTAATCGAAGAAACTTATATATTGTTAATTTATTTGGTAATAAAAAACTCAGATGGATTATTTCAGCCAAATTTGAAACCAATCCATCAACTATGTGCAATGTATTAATTTGTCCATATGACAGTTTTCATAATAACCATTTGTAACATTTATTCTATTTTGACTGGTTCTTGTTTGAACCAAATGCCCATCTATGTGTCAAAGGAATACCTGTAAGTGTTAGTGTATATGTGTAGAGGCCCATGAGGCCCATGTACAGCAACTATATTGCCCACCCTTCTAGGGTTTGAGGAAGACAATCATTGTTCTAACATGGTATCAAGCTAGTCCTTTTTTTTCTCTTCCCGATCCCGACCTCCAGCCGCCGCCGCCCATGGCCGGCCGGCAGCCATGCGCGGCCGTCCTTCCCCGGCGAGCCCCTGGTTTCCTTTCCCTTCACTCCTTCCCTTCCTCTCTCCTACAACGACGCCCCTCAGGGGGACCTGCGGCGGGCGCTGCCGGAGCTGGCGGAAACGCGGCGCGGGCGTACTGTCGGACAACCCGGGCGCGCTGCTGTCGCGAGCGTCGCGACGGCCCTCGTCGCTGGCGCGGCGAGGCCTCCTCGGGCCGCCGCTGCCCCTTCCTCCTCCTCCGGGCGTAGCCGACCCGCCCTCGAGCTCACCACAGGGAGCCGCCGCCGCCGCCGCCGCCGCCGCAGCCGCCGCAGCCGCGGGCGGGACGCGTGGGGCGCGGGCACACGGGCGACCCTCCCCGCCACCGAGGGGCTTTGGGAGGGACGCCGAGGCCGGGGGCCATGCCCGGGCTTCCGTGAACCCAGCCCCGCCCCACCGACGCCCCGCAGGGTGCCCACCTCTACGCCGCTGGAGGCTACGCTGCAGAGGCTGGTCCGTGGTGCTCCCCGCCCATCTCTATGGCCCTAGTGGGGTCATGGGATGCACCCGCGAGGA
The DNA here is from genome assembly GCA_015847255.1 of Hyparrhenia diplandra. Lineage (NCBI taxonomy): Eukaryota > Viridiplantae > Streptophyta > Magnoliopsida > Poales > Poaceae > Hyparrhenia > Hyparrhenia diplandra. Next base: position 475,814 of record JADLZK010009272.1, on the reverse strand, counting down.
TCTTGCCGCTCACCGTGGGCTGCTCTTCGGGGCAAGGATCTCATTGATGGCGCTCCCGGACCTTAACGCGAGCTTGCCCGTGCCCTTCGCGGCAAGGTCCAAGCCGGAGGCGGGGCGTGTTAGGTGCTCTTGCCCTCGCTTGGGAGCGCGAGCGCGATGCCGCCGATCTCTCGCTCGCCAAGTGGCCGGGCGGAGCGGTTCCTGCTCGGTCCCTCCGTCCCCACCCCATTGCGAGCACGGCGCCGCCGTCCTCCGGCAGCCACACCCACTCCGGCGCCCTCTCCACCGCGCGTCGACACGATCCCGATCCATGGTCGCCTACACGCACCTCCCAGGCCGTCGCCGTCAAGAACCAGGGTCACCGTCGTGCTCGACTCCACGCACACCTCCCTCGCTCGTTGGCGTGATCAGATGCTCCTCGCGCCGTCGCTCACGCCATTGACGACCACGTCCGCCTCGACACACCCTTCGCGGTGCGGGATGCGGCGTGGCGGCGCCTCAACAATGTCGCCTATCTTGATCGTTGGCACCATCTCCTCGAGATCCGTGACACCGCTCGGGCTCACGGTGCCTCTGCGCTGGCATCTTGGCTCGCCATCGAGGGCCACTTCTTAAACACGCCGAGGCCCGGTCTCTCGGCTCGAGGCCGACTTAGGCGCCTTCGTGCGGGGGGGACCTTCGCTGGCGATCTTGCGCCGGAGATGAAGACCAAGGCCGACGCTCTCAGCGACATTGGCTACCCGCTTGGCGACCGTGTCCACGGTGCTCAACCTCTGCGAGGCCTCAATGGGCGGTTCGCGCACCTCGAGGACTTGGATCACTCATCGGACACGCGCCTTCCCCACCTTTCGCAGGTCCGGGACGACCTCGTCCTGAGGAGCTCCATGGGGGCCATCCCACACGCCCCCACGCCCGCTCCCGCCCGGCGCCGCCACGCCCCTACCTCTGTGCTCGTCGCCCCCGCCTCCCCCGGCCAAGCGGGAGGTGGAGGGGGCCGCGTGGTCGCCGTCGTGGTCGTGGTGGCCGTGGTGGTGGTGGTGCCGGACGGGTACCCGTGGAGGCGGAGCCGACCGGGTCGTGGCGGGCCCACTCCACCGCTTGCTCCACTTCCAGCCTCCCTCGGCGGTGCGCCCCGTCCCTCCTTCACCAACCCATGGACGGGGCGCATCTCCATGTGGCCGTTCCATGGACGTGGCGGCGAAACACTCGACCTCCACTCCAGCGGCCGCCATGTACTCCACCATGGCTCCTCTACCGCCGACCTGGGCTCCTCCTCCGCCTAGCCCGTCCTGGCAGGGGGGGTGGAATCAGGCGGAGCTCGCTCAGTCCTTCAGCACCATGGGGCTGACACCGCCCACTGAGTGGATTGCTGACTCTGGGGCTTCCTACCACACCACTCCGGATGCTGGTATACTCTCGACTCTTCGACCTCCCCACCCCTCTTGCCCTTCTTCTATCATGGTGGGGAATGGTTCCTGTCTTCCGGTCACCTCTGTGGGTTCTGCTCCTGGTCCTTTTCGTCTTTCGAATGTTCTTGTTGCTCCTCAGATGGTCCACAATCTTCTTTCTATTCGTCAGTTCACTGCTGATAACTCTTGTTACGCCGGGTTTGACACTTCGGTCTTCTTGTGAAGGATTTGGCTTCCCGGCGACCACTCCTCGATGTGAGCACCGCGTGACCCCTTTACACTCTTAAGCCTTCCGTCTTCTTTGCTTTGCTCTTGCCGTGACGCCGTCTTCTACCATCGGCACCGCCCGGCTCGGTCATCCGGCGCGATGTTTTGGCTCGGCTTCGGTCGTAGTCGCGGACATCTCTTGTACTGCGTACTCATGCCGAGCATCTTTGTCATGCGTGTCGGCTCGGTCGTCATGTTAGACTACCTTATTCGTCTTCTTCTTCGCGTGCTACGCATGCCTTTGATCTTGTACACTTTGTGATTTGTGGACCTCTCCATTCCGAGCATTTACGGGCTCAAATATTATCTGGTGCTGGTTGATGATTTCTCCCATTACTCTTGGACTTTTCCGTTCGTGCGTGCTAAGTGCGAGGCGTTTCCCACCCTCCTCCACTTCTTTGCACGGGTGTCCACTTCGGTTCGGTCTCACCGTCAAGGCCGTCGGTCGCGACAACGGGCGTGAGTTCGATAACAACGCCTCTCGTTCTTTCTTCCTCTCTCGGGGTGTTCAAATTTGCGCATGTCTTGTCCGTATACTTCTTCCCGAGCGGCAAGGCTGAGCCGGATGATCCGCACCACGAACGATATCATCGCACTATCCTTCTTCGGGCATCTCTCGCCCCGCGCTTCGGGCGAGCCTCCACACCGCCACCCACCTACTCAACCGCCTTCCGTCCACCGCTTGTCCCGCTCCCACTCCCCACCACGCCCTCTTCGGGTCCCTCCCTACCTATGATCACCTCCGTGTCTTGGGGTGTGCCTGTTACCCAAACACTACCGCCACCGCTCCTCACAAGTTGGCACCCGCTCGACCAGGTGTGTGTTCATGGCTACTCCCCGACCATAAGGGGTACCGCTGCCTACGACCTTTCCTCCCACCGAGTCCTCATCTCCCGGCCGCGCCGTCTTGACGAGTCGGTTTCCCCTACTCCACTTCTTCCACACCTTCCACCACCGGCAGTGGAGTCCCCGTTTGTCGACCGGTGGTTCGGACCACCGATTACCTTCTGGCCTCTTTCTACAGGTACTCAGGCTCCCAGCTGCGCCACGTGCGGCCCCGGAGGAGGCCACAGTACCCGCCCGCGGCCCGGCCCTGCACTGCCCACGCGCGCGGCCGGCGCCTCGGGCTGCGCCCAGCGGTCCCGGCGTCCCGGGCTTCCCCAGGCACCGGAGGAACCCGAAGGCGCGCCCAACGGCGGCCCGAGCCTCGCGTCGTTCCCCGTTCCGCCGGGGCGGGACCAGCGTGGCGGCCGACGCAGGTGTACGTTCGTCGCGCGGCCCCGGGCGCCGGTGCCTTCGGACCCGGCTCGGCCCCCGCCACCGGCCCCCGCGGCGGTCCGTGGTTACCTCCTGCGGGTACCACCCGCAGATCGTTCAGCCGAGACCCCGTCACACTCACCCGATGGTGACTCGCCATGCGGCGGGGTTCTCCCGTCCCGCGGCCCTCCTCGCCGCCACCGAGAGCAGTCCGCCGGTCTCTCCGATTCCTTCCTCTGTCCGCGCTGCATTGGCGGATCCTAACTGGCGGCGCGCGATGGAAGAGGAACATGAGGCCCTCCTTGCCAACCAGACGTGGGACCTCGTGCCGCGTCCGTCTGGTGGCAATGTGGTCACAGGCAAGTGGATCTGGACGCATAAGCGTCGAGCTGACGGCAGTCTGGAACGCTACAAGGCTCGCTGGGTCCTCAGAGGCTTCACCCAGCGGCCCGGAGTTGATTATGATGAGACTTTCAGTCCGGTGGTCAAGCCTGCTACAGTGCGCACAGTCCTCTCACTTGCTCTCTCTCGCTCTTGGCAAGTGCATCAGCTGGATGTCAAGAATGCATTTCTCCATGGCACCTTGTGCGAGACAGTTCTTTGCAGCCGGCCGGTAGGGATTTGTCGATTCGGTCGGCTGATCCGGGTTTGCCGGCTCAACAAGTCACTATATGGTCTGAAGCAGGCTCCTCGTGCTTGGTACTCTCGGTTTGCCACCTACCTTCTCACCTTGGGGTTCAGAGAGGCCAAGTCAGACACTTCTCTGTTTGTCTATCGCCACGGAGCTGAGACTGCCTACCTGCTACTCTATGTTGATGACATTGTCCTCACAGCCTCCAGCCCGCAGCTTCTCCAGCGTGTCATATCGGCCTTGCAGCAGGAGTTTGCCATGAAGGATCTTGGTCCACTTCACCACTTCCTGGGGGTTACTGTGGAGACTCGCCCTTCGGGGTTGTTCCTGCACCAGCGACAGTATGCTCTGGACATCCTCGAGCGGGCTGAGATGACAGCGTGTCACCCCTGTGCTACTCCAGTTGATACTCAGGCGAAGCTTTCTGCTGAGGAGGGCGAACCTGTGGCAGATCCTACTGCCTTCCGGAGTTTGGCTGGTGCCTTGCAGTACCTCACCTTCACCAGGCCTGACATCGCGTACGCCGTTCAGCAGATCTGCCTTCACATGCATGATCCACGGGCACCCCATCTTGCTGCGATGAAGCGCCTTCTCCGCTATGTTCGTTAGCACTTTATTGACTCGGCCTGATGCTTCACCGGTCTCCCTCCACCGAGCTGACTGGTCGTATACGGACGCCTTGACCGGGCGGGCTGTCCGGACACTTCGCCGCTCTACCTCCGACTCGCGCCGTCTTCCTTGGCGGCAACCTCGTCTCTCGGTCGTCAAGCGGCAGCCGGTTGTCTCCCGCTCCAGGTCGCGGCGAGTACCGGGCTGTTGCTAACGGTGTCGCGGAGGCCTCATGGCTTCGTCGGCTCTTGCATGAGCTCCACGGCCCGACAAAGACCACACTTGTCTATCTGCGACAATGTCGGGCCCGTCTACCTCTCCACCAACCCGTTCAGCATCAGCCAGACGAAGCATGTGGAGATCGACTTGCACTTTGTCCGAGACTTGGTTGCCATCGGCGCTGCTTCGGTGCTCCATGTACCGACCACCTCCCGGTTCGACATCTTCACCAAGGGTCTGCCCTCATCGACCTTCTCCGAGTTCGATCCAGCCTCAACGTCGCCAAAGGGCTAGTTGTGATTCGCGGGGCCCCGTGTGTGTTGATTTCTTTCATGTCCAGTCTTGATCTCCGGCTGCGCCGGTAGTTCGGGACTGCGGGGGGGTGTTAGTGTATATGTGTAGAGGCCCATGAGGCTAGGCCCATGAGGCCCATGTACAGCAACTATATTGCCCACCCTTCTAGGGTTTGAGGAAGACAGACAATCATTGTTCTAACAGTAAGTAATGGCTTCCCAAATCCGAAGAGTCCCATCAAGTGAACCTGTAATTAGTTTCTGATGATTTGGATGATAGTAGACAACACTAACATGGTTTGTATGTCCTTGTAGGTATTCCCTGCGCCTATGTATCTCTAGGTCCCAGATCTGGTTGAATTGAATAAAAAAAAAATCCAGAACGCATTGCAATGGTATTAACCATGGAAACAGCAGATGAATAATATGAATGTACTCTATAACTAAAGATGCAAAATGAAACCTGTGCAGTCTGATCCTTCGAGCCAGTGATAAGGTGGTGGCGATCGGCACTAGTGATGAAATCAACACAAAGAAGGCCATCCTAATGCGTTTCAGACGTGATGGTGTTGCACGCTTCAGAGTTATTAAGATCCCAGATCTAGGAATGCAATCATAGCAGGTCCATTTGAAAATATGTTCTTGAAAATGTTGATCAAATCATCTTTTTTACAAAAAAAATAAAGGCAGGAGCTCTGTCGCTCAATTAAGAAGGATTGATTGAACATCATCAATTTTTCTTGTTACGTTAGTAGTTTAATAAGGAAAATAGAAATCAATGTGCCACATGAGTTTCCTATAAACTTCCACAGAGAAAATTAAAAATGACAATGATGCACTGGCGAAGAAACCGGGGTCCTCCCGGTTGAAAACTAGTTGTGACACTCTGTCAGTGTGTCCCACGAATGTACGAGTACACACCCAGGGCCCCTTCTCAAAGTCCCAATGCACGTCCCAGTGCCAGAGCTTAATCAGGTGATCGTCATGACGATGACAGCACATAAGAATCAGTGGGATGAACAGCCAAGGACATGATGCAACCATCATGAGCTTCGAAGCTCGTGGGGTCTTGGTATCCATCGTAGCTGTACACATGAATCCACCCATTGCCATCTCCAGCCACAATCCATTCCTCTTGTGGGATGAATTTAGCAGCAGAAACTGCAAAATTCGGAATGTGATTAAACATCATAAAAGTCATGAAAAGATGTCGGAGAAGCTAATGGTAAACGGTTAAATGGATTAGTTGGAAAGCTTCCATGCCTGGTTCGTCTTCAAATGAATTCAAGACTTCCTGCAGGTATAAATGAAAATATGAACTAATTAAGTTTTGTGTTCATCAAAATTAATCGGAGTAAGAGCCACATTGTACTGAGCATTGTGAAATGCAAATATACCATTGTCTTGTAGTTCCAACGGCGAAGAATCCCTCCTTCATGAGTTGTAAGAATCCTGAGGCAGGCAATTATTATTTGGACGGCGTTTTGGTCAGCAAACACAAAGTAAATGCTACTCCCTCTATTCGAAATTATAAAACGTTTTGACATTTTTAGATACATAAATTTTGCTGTACATCTAAACATACACTTATATCTAGATACATAGTAAAATCAATTGATATGGAAAAGGCAAAATGTTTTATAATTTGGAATTGAGGAAGTACTATAAAAGAAGTCACCATGGTTCCATCGGATGCACTTGTACGGATAACACTTTATGTGCGTTCAGCATGGCTATGATCTGGTTCAACCAAATGCGAGGGTGTTGTCATCAGTTTAGAGGAACCAAATGCAAAGGTTCATGATTTATTATTTCTAAATATTTTTCTTAATCAAAATGAATTCCTTAATTAGCAACAAAAAAAGAAGATATATAATTACCTCAATTGTTTGTCTTCTGACATGCTGGATCAAAGTACCAATTCCCAGGAAAACCATAAATAAAAAAGCAAGAACCTTTAGCATTTGGTTCATGGGAGAGGTCACTGAAAAATGAAAAAGGCAGTAAACGTACATTGGAGGAGGATGCATCTTCAGCTGATGGAACAGAAATACAATTGAGCGTCACCTCTTGCACCTCATGGTCAGCCGACTCCTGCACTTTCCTGAATATATTTTCATATTCTCTGGACACCGAGGAACTAGCAAGCTCTAATTCCTGAGAACGGCTCATTGTGACGCTCCACAGCACCAAGCCTTCGTCGCTGTCCCACAGTCGTGGTCGTTTCAGCTGCTTGCTAGTCATCAGGGCGACAGTGTAAGTGCACCTGGGAGGCACCATGCCGTGGAGCGGCAGGTTCATGTGGTACCTCTTCGGGCTCTTCGACAACATTCTGAACGCCACCGGATCGTCTTGCTTGTAGTGTAGCTGCAGCAAGCAGGAGGCGTGCTTTTGTGCTTGGAGATGAAGTAGAGTTCCATCGGATGCACGTCAAGCAGCTCACTGTCGTCGCCTTGAATCCAGGTTTCTGTTTCATCTAACGCACGGATAACCTCTCCAATGTCAGGGCGTTTGTGCCAGTCCACCTCAACACACTTCAGTGCTATTAGGATGCATTCCTTCACTTGCTGGCAATATCCTTCCCCTGACCGGCCCTTGGATGTCTCCTGCTGCAGCCTTTTCCTCCAATACCTACAGATTGAGTTAACAGCGAAAGGTAAGACCAGTCGTTAGATGAGAAAAATATCCATGTGTATTCGTATACATAGAGAATTAAAGGCTGTTTCTGCCCCTTACAAGTTCGACAAAGTCTTTTTGGGGTTCAAACTCTTCAGGGTAATCCCTGTGTCCTGTGATCATCTCCACCATTATTACACCCAGGCTGAATATGTCGTGCTTATTTGAAATTACTCCTTTATTAATGTACTCTGGTGGCATGTATTCTCTGCAGAACATCATAATATCAGACATGGTTCTGGTAAAAGAAAATGCAATTTAACAGCCAAGGGCAATACCCACGGTGTCCCCGACCGACTCAGTGTCACAGTGAAAGGTTTTTCTTCACCCAATAGTCTTGACAGAGTAAAACCTCCAATTTTGGGCGTCATGTTCTCGTCTAGGAATATGTTTTGAGGTTTCAGGTTCAAATGGATAATAGGACAGGGAGGTCCTCGTGAAGGTGCCCTAAACCATCACAAATTCCCTTCATTATTTTGTAGCGTGTGCACCAATCGAGTCCACAAAATTCGTCTGAAAAAGCAAACCAAATATTGTATATGTCCAAGCTTTCAAGTTTAGATTAACAAATTAAAAAAGTGCTCCACCGCCGTACCTGAAATATAGTGACTGAGGCTTCCGTTTTGAAGATACTCAAAGCAAAGTGCCCATTTTTGTCCTCAACGACACATGTTCTTAAATCTGTTACTGCACCGTAGGGAACTAGTATGTCTCTTGTTTCTGCACCGTAGCCAACTAACAGTACAATATTTTCATGCTGGACACGGGAAAGGTTTGTAGCCTCTGTTTCGAAGTGCCTTTCAACCTCCTATGGATGAAAAGAGTGGAAAATCTTCACGGCCAAGATTGTCCCATCTTTATAAGTTCCCTATTTAAAACGTTATTTTAGTAAAATTAAATCTCAAGTGGTAGGCTAGCTATTTTAAAAAAACTAAAAATCAGATAGGACAGCTGACAATTATATATAGTATCAAAAGAAGAAAAATTCCTGACTGGACAATGCAATGAAGCGATAACAAAAAAACCCATTCATACTAACTTCAAAAGCAAACTTTGATTGTACCTTGTACAGTGTTTCATAGCCGTCTTGATCAATTATCCTAGCAGACGAGAGATCATTTGTAATCTCTTTCAGTTCATAAAATGGTAGACTCTTCGGCGTCACTGTTGGCCAGTTGGACCTCCTGTTTGTGTGACCAGATTCTGGTTGCATAACATTTCATTACACGTAAAGGGAGTAGTTATGTCCAATTGTATTTAGGCATAAAAGGGAAACATGTATGATCTATCATTACTAAAAAGGCCTTGTAACAACGATTCAAATAACTAAAGAATACCAGGGGATTTGCTCTAGGAGGGCTTAAATCATTTTTATTACGGGTTATATATAAACACATAACAAAAATCAAAGGCAATGTTTAAACCGGGCTAAAAAGTAATGGTATAAACTCTATTGGTATACCATCAGTTGCAACAAGATGCCCTGATGACATCTACCTATGTTCATGACTGCAACACTGCCCTAAGATTCTAAGAATAGGGTGTGTTCTGAGTTTAATTATGACCAAAACCAATTTGCTCACATGTCCCTATTTGGATTGCGGTGCTCATTCTTATCCATCCACCGATCGCCTCCCCTATAACATCTCCTACCCATCCTGTTGCAGATGCTGTGGCATGGCAGTGCCCGATAACTTTGACACGGCCGGTAGTTAATGAATTATTACTATAGGAATTGGCTATATATACCATACCATCTGTTGTAGCCAATAACACACCATAGTATAATATGTTTACGCCTTTAGTTCTAGCTGAAAGCTTTCAGTACTAGTATATTTGCACTCATTTGACTACTGGGTTTTCAAAATCAACATTATATTAGAAACTATTTGAAATCACCCGAAGTGGTTGTCTGTAGTAGTGGTCTGCATTATTTTAAGGTAAAATGCATTTTTACAATGGAAATAGGAAAAAAGATGCTACTTCAGGCAGTGGCACAATGGTGTTATCTTGCACAAAAAGCAGAACAGCCCAATGGTGACAGGCATCCAAAGTCCAATGTAATGAGAAAAAGGGGTATTCTGATTGGAGCTAATAAAGCATTTCTTAGCTTCCAATCCCTCCACACACCAACCAAATAGCAGAATGATGATGCATTTATTCATAAAGACTTCGTCTAATAGCATCAGTAAAAGAAATATGTCTTCAGGTGATGACTAATAACTGTATTATCGCTATCTCTTGTAAGAAAAAACAGATGGTAAAATAGTTTGGTCGCCCAAAAAAACATGGAGAAACCACAACAATTTAGGAGTAGCAGTTGAGCATATATTGAATAGTAATTTACAAATCCACATGATTTATAAATCAAGGCTGGAAAAAGAGAACGCAGGAGGGTTCGGTAGAGGTCACTAAGGGAGCTACTATGTGGTCTCTGTTGACACTGCTCTATGTGGATGAAGCATGATACAACAGTATTGAGAGTCATATGATGAAGGCAGGAAATCACAAATTGATTAGGCTCATTAGAATAGTTTGTTACCTCATTCTAGAATAGAGAAGAACATGGTTTCTATAGGGAGAAAATGACATATTAAAAGTATCAAAGTGAACAGAAAATGCATGCGTGAGGGCAAAATTAAGGGACAGACAAACCTAGCACAAATCTTCTCAGCGTCTTTTGAAATGTCCACTTAGCTAGCTGTAGTGCTTTCGAGCCCAAGCCTCTCATTGGGAGCCCAAATCCAACGCAAACCTGGTCACTGATCCAATGGCTCTGGAAGCAAAAGCTGTAGGAGTGATTAAGTTGATTAATAATTACGTTGATCAATACTAAATCAGAAAAAGAAGGCCCCCTTATAGCTGTGTTTCTAAATCTGAAACATGAATTAGAAAAAAGGTCACTTAGGCAGACACATGAAGTGCAGATTAGCACACCCTTTGATTTTTTTTCATGAAAACGCAGGAGAACTGCACACCATTATTTTTGGAAGAAAAAGGGGCAAGAACCATGATCAAAAGACATGATCAGATTAAAAAGCAAGGAGAATAGCTCAATCTTAGAGTGTTTCTGGAACATATCATGAAACACATTGGTAAGATTGCGAAGGTCACTACATAAGTCAATTTATATAAAGAGTATAATTAGAACACGCAAATATTAGAAAGTTATGAAAAGAATTGTTACAAAGCGGAGAAAAGGTGGAATTACATATCATCTTGATGTGGGGAATCCAACTGTACTAAGCATAAGCGTAAGCTGGTAACAGAAATAGAATTGCGCATCAAAATGGAAACAAAAAGACAGTACATAGTGCCTTTTAACTTTCTATTTATTTTATAGGGACACAATAGAATGGAAGTGCCCAAAAGATGCCACTTCCTGCTACTCAATGGAGGTAGAACCAATAATCATTGTTGGCTCGTAAATCAAGTGGTCTGAAGCGTCTAATTAGATGAGTTCCAATGATATGACATAAAAACTATCTACCTCATAAAGATGCCATGAATGAACAGGGAGCTACCTGAAACTAAGTTGTGGTTGCAAAATATCAGATAATATGGTACAGCTCCTGGTAAGAAAATGTTGTTAGGTGAACTGCAGTTATCACAGATGGTTATCACAGATGTGAAGTGGAAAACATCAGCTATGATCCTAGAAGCAAATAATGTGAAGGTAAATAATCAAACAGGTAAATAATAGAGAGCAGCGTTGCTGCAATACACAGGATGACTCACCTCCAGCACACTATCAATTTCATTTTGAATCCTCCAATTCAGAACTGCAATCTAGAGAAACAAAAGAATCAATAACTAAATTCAATGGTCTAATCACTTCACCCGCACTTTAGAAACTTACTAGATTCATGCCCGAAGTTGCACCGGGGTCAGGAATATTTATCTGTTTATGACGACACAAGGATTCTTTTGTTCGACTGTTTGAAACAATAAAATTTCTATAGTGCCATTTTCTCCCCCATTTTTCATTTTATTTTACATATACCCAAGTATTGCACTTGGATCACGATTTTTATATGTCTATGGTGACAAACATAGATTTTTTAGTCGAGTTGAAGCTATTCTAAAAATGTTTTGTAAAATAGTTTCGTTTCGACTTTTTGAAAACAGTGAAATGTCTATAGTTCTCTTCTTTTTTATATTTCCCTATTTTTCTTTTCTTTCTACTTCGTATTACATCTACTCGCCACATGGACTTGCATTTCGTTCATGCGATTATGTTTATCTTTATTTTTTTTTATTACTTCGACGGGTTTGTTTTATGGAGCCAGATTTACAGGAATTCTATTTTTAGGGGTGGGAGGGATGTGTCGCTAGAGCGGTTTTTTATGGAGTCAGATTTACGTACATTCTATTTTTTTAGGCGTGGGAGGGAGTTGTGTCACCGGGTAGCTTTTTATTCAGGAATGCATACGCCCGCCGAGTGGACGATTGCTTCACTCTTTTTAGTAGTAAGATAAGATATGAAAGAAAGCACGGCTCAAAGCATTGGTAAATCTAGATAAACAAAAGAATCGATAATTAAATTCAGTGATCTAATGACTTCACCCGCATTTGAGAAACTTGTATGAAACAAAGCACGGCTCAAAGCAATAGTAAATCTGGATAAAGAACAGATATATTTGTGCTTTCTTTCTGTGTACACTTGGACACTCAGCTCAGCCGAAGCCAAACAAGCATGTGAAACACTAAATTCAGCTAAGAACTTGGCATAGATCTCTAAAACTGAATCTTATGTTCACATTTTTTCTATCAAACACAGCAGATCGATGAAGGCAAACAACACTGTTACCTTGGCAGCTCTCATCATTTTAGTTTTGGTGGAAGGTTGTTTTGATTCAATCATTACATGCCTAAAATCTCATTAAGGAGGAAGGACTAAAAAGTTGTCAACCACTAGAATGATAAAAACAGTAGAATGATGCAAAGAACAAGCAAAATACCAAGATAAGCGAAGGGACGCATCTTGTATGTGAGCTCTTCAGTAGTGTCTTTTTCTGCATAAATCAGTCTTTGATAATATCTCGATGCCTGAACTGTACACCATAAGCAAATTTTTTAGTAGACCAAAAATACGAAAATAATCACTAGCTGATTCGAAAAAAATAAAACAGAATTAGTGTCACAAAATACAATTGTATTAATAGTCACTGCATTTCATTTTTATGCGTACAAAAAGGGAAAATAAATCCTTAGTTGTTCCATTTTGCAGATTCATCTAGCCATTGGCACACGTCGCATATCGCCCGTGTGAGACCCACCACAATTCAATTAAACTTTCCCAATCAGCATGCAATGGAAGTACTACATGCTAGTTGCCTATTGTCTAATTTTTCATAGTACAGCCAGACACTAAAAAAAAGCATAACTATCTATTATATAAATCTTTGTTCTGTACCAACTTTTATAAAATTTTCTGACCTTTTTCAACATTGCTGCTATTTTTGTGAATATATTAGAGTGACAAAAACCCAGCAGGAGAAACACAGGATACAGAAGAAACCCAAGAACTATTGAAGTTCAAAATTTCTCTCCCACTTGGTTTGCAGTTTTCAGCTCTACTTGTGTTCTATCCTGATTTAGTGCACTTTCATTTCTGTTACCATGGCACTCAACAGGTTACTCTTTTCCTCCACTTTTTGTGATGGTCATGTTCAGCTCAGGCCGTTAAGTGATGTGCTTTCACTGATGTTTGCCACCACGTGTCCTCTATCTTTGCTTGGACTGGAATGACAAGATAAAGCAAAATCTTTTCAGCACGATGGTCCTCCTGTTGATCCCTTCATCACAAGGCCTGCTTATCAAAATGAAATGAACACAAAAAGAAAATGAACAAAATAATAAATAACCTAAAGTTCTCCCACTTCAGAGGAGACGGCAGGGGAGAGGGAGACGCAGGAGAGCGGAGAGACCAGGGAAGCCAAGGCTATTTCTTTATTAGATTAGATTGGTTACAATGCCCCTATATATATTTAAGGTCCCAAGTGGACATGTATCTCATCAAGTAAACTAGAGAGAGAGAGAGAGAGAGAGAGAGAGAGAGAGAGAGTCCTTATAGATTTGGACTCAGATCCCATCTAATCTTAGATCCTATTTCTATTCTTCCTATTTCTTTCTATTATTCTATATTCTCTGAGTTTGGGGAGTTAACGGCGTGGCTAGAGGCCGCCCCTCATCTGGTCGCGCCACCTTGATGGCGCCGTTGTCCAGGGCATGGCCAACCTGGCCCCCTCAGGCCCACACTTGCACTCCTTGACAGTCACATTCAGCTCCAGGTGTTAAGTGATGCGCTTTCACTAATGTTTGGCACCTTCTGCTCCAGGTGTTAAGTGATGCGCTTTCACTTCAATCTTGGTCTCTCCCACTTGGTTTGCAGTTTCGAGCTCTACTTGTGTTCTATCCTGATTTAGTGTGCTGGCATTTCTGTTATTATGGCATTCAATAGGTTGCTCTTCACCTCCACTTTTCCCTTCCATGATGACCATTGCTCAGCTCAGGCCATGTGCTTTCACTGATGTTTGACGCCACGTGTCCTCTATCTTTACTTGGGCTTGTGGGGCAAGACAAAGCAAAATCTTTTCAGCATGCAGGTCCTCCCTTTGATCCTTTCATCACAAAGCCTGTTTATCAAAAATGAAACAAACAAAAAATACACAAAGTGGGTAAATTTCCATCCACTGAACTCCCGCAATGCAACTACTTAAGTATGAACACATTGTAGATTCATTGTCGATTCATTGTTTTATAAAAGATAGATTGAGCAGACTTGAACAACACAGGAAATAAAAAATGAGCACAGACCTAAAGCATAGACAGAATACATAATGCTTTCTGGAAGATATCTGTAATGGTTCAGCAATAACATATTTATGCTTATATGTTGCAGTCCAAATGAAAAAACCACACTAGCTCATTTTTGATGCGAGACAAACATAGCATTGGATCAGAGAGGAAATTGTTATACAAGAGAACCGATAGTGAATATGTCATGGACTGACTAAATCTGAGGTGTGAAAATGTACAAATTTATGATTCAAGTAGAAAACTTACAGTATATGCAGACACCCTTGATGGACTGCGGAGCAAGAGAGCATAATCTTTTCAGCAAGTCAAAGCAAGTGATGGCATAGTATCCTTCCCATTGATCCAATTAGCACAAATGACACAAAATAGAGAAAGAAACAAGAAAAAGGCATACTAGAACGAAAAATAATAAATTTCTATGCATTGAAGTGCTCGCACAATGCAAATACTAAAACATGAAAACATAACACATTACGGCCAGCAATAGCAAATGCATGTGACTTCATTAATAAAAATGTCACTATAATGCAACACTGACAAGAAATACACACAGGCAGCAGCAACATCAAAATGCCCTTAGATGTGAATTCAAAAGCATACCAAGGAGGGGATAACCTACACCAGGAAGATCTTTCACAAGCAAGCCAACCATCCACAACACAGATGTGAATTCAAAAGCATACCATTTAATAGTTAAACCTGACGCATCATCTTCCAGTTTCCAATGGTGCCTAAACAAATTTAAAACAGAAGCAAAGAAATCTGTGCCAAACCAGACAACGATAAATGGAATCTAAAATCCAGATATTTTCTGTTCAAAGATTTAATATTTCAGACACTTATATGCACAATTAAGCAATAGGACAATTAAAGATATTGAATCAAAGGTAAGGCTGGGAAGGGAGACTGGCAAAGCATGTACCTTGAGCAAGAGCAGAAACACCTGTAAGCAGCGAAGTAAACAGGTTTTTTTTTTGTTTTTTTCTCTTTTTTTTTTTTTTTCTTCTTTTTTTTTTTTTTTTTTGCACAAAAGTAAACAGAGATTGAGCATAGACTTAGTAGCTAAACTAGAAACACGCATGCAGCATCTTCCAATTCCTAGTGGTGCCTAAACAGCAATGAAAATCTGCACCTAATCATATGGGCCACAGATAACTATGTATGGAACCTAAAATCTAAAAATTTCTTGTTTCAAAACTTAATATTTCAGATTCCAGACACTTATAGCTGCATAACAAAGCAATAAGACAATAAAGAGGGCCGGGATGTGGAGGGCATGTACCTTTAGCAAGGAGAGCAGCGACACCTGTGTAGATATGCAACTAAAACAGAGTCTATCTTGAAGAATGGATCAGGGAACTCACCTGGGGCCAGCAAGCATGAAAACACATACCAGACACAGGGACCAAACACCTAACACATGTCCATCTCCGGAGGTGGAGGTGGGAGCAGCAGCACCACAGCCGTTGCCGGCTGCTGCTTGTTCTTCAGAGCGTACACCCCAAACACGGGCATGTTGTAGCAAATCCAATGGCAGCAGTGGAGCACAGTAACAGCCACGAGGAGGTTCAGCAAGACGCGGAAGCAGATCGTTACCTCAGGATTGGGATCGGGCATGTTGATGCAAATCCACTGGCACCACTGGAACACATAGAGGAAGCGGAGCCCAATGTGGGCCCCGACGACAGCCATGCCGCGAGCGCGGTTCTTGCAACGGCCGAACGCCCGGGACACGGCGGCGTACGGAAAGAGCAGCCTCATCTTGTTCAGCAGCGGCGAGGACGCTTCCGATCCGCCGCCGGAAAGAGCAACCTCATCCTCTTCAGCAGCGGCGAGGGACGCTTCCGATCCGCCGCCGGAGGAGGCGGCGGGCTCGGCGTCGCAACAGGATGCGAAGGGACGATGACGACTCGAAGGAAGCGGGGGTCGGGCGAGGGAGGGAGGAGCAGCTGCGGACGACATCGGCGATGGCATGGAAGCAGGATCGAAAGGCGGCGACGGCTCGAGGGGAGCGGGGAACCGAGGAGGGCGGAACAGCTGCGGCATCACCGGAATCGGTTCGAGGAACTGGGGTCGAGATCGCGAAGGAAGCGCGTGCGCGGAGCTGTGGTCGGGAGGGAGATCGAGATCGCGGGAATCGAAAGCTCTGGGAGGCGCGGGGAGGCGGCGGCGCCGACGCTCTCGCGGGTTTTATCGCCCGGGAAGATAGGTCGGTTATGCGCTAGCTGGAAGAAGAGGAAGACTCGGAATCGGCAGCCTCCCGCCACGGCTCCGGCGGCGGGGTTAGCCACGGCCCACGGAGGAGGGGGTTTTCCATTTATACCGTCTTTACCCCTATTAAGCCTTTTTTATTGATTGACAAAAATAAATAAAATAGGTTTTTTTTTTCATTATTACCGTCGTTACCCTTGAGTCTTTGACCAAGAAAATTGATTGTTGTATTGGTGTAAGCTTGACACCAAAAATAAATCTTTTGCGTATCGATTCGAACTCCAAAATATATATAAGTTTGGGACTTACGCCGAAGAAACTTTGGTTCCTTGACCGCCGTTGGAGAGTGGAGCCAACTCGGTGGGTCCAACCCCTTTTTCGGTGTTTGGATGGGGAGCCGAGGGGACGGAGCCAACCTAGCGTGGAATATTCGGGTAGATGTGGGTTGGCTCCGTCCGTCAAAAAATCGGGCGGATGGAGCCGCTCCGCTCGGGTCGAAAGCACGTACGCACGCGAGTGGAGTCACCCCTCTCTCACATCCACTCCTCTCACCCCCACCGCCGCCCGGCTGCTCCATCGGTCTCGCCCGATCGTCGGCCCCCCCCGCCGGGTCGTTCCTCGGCCTTCCGCCCGAGGGGCGGAGCCCGCCCGCCCGGTCTCAAGTAGCGGGAGAGGGCCTCCTCCGGGGCTCGGTCATGGATGCTCGTTGCCCTCCCACACTAACCTGTTCGGGCTCTCCGCATCATCTTTCTTGCCCTAGCTTGACACTAGCTCTCAATCTGCCACCTTGATTGGGCCCCTACATTGTCGCGTGCCCCGCCACCTAGCTCTGGCCTCGCCCATACGCTCATGACACCCATTTCCTCTATGTGTACGGTCATGGTCTCACCCATCCCTGCTGCTCACACGTAGCTATAGAGCACCACAAATTTACCCCCGCCCCTTGGCTACCGGCGCGCGACCCGCCCCGCCAGTTTGATCCTTGCCCATGTCTCAGACCCCCGGCATGCCCCATTGCCTAGTCCCGACCGTCCCCCACTACTCGCCGCCATGGTCACATGTGGGAAGAAGATGAAGTCATGTTTTTCAATTTTGGTCCTTGATTTTCATCATTATATATGAGTCTATTTCAAAGCTAGAGCTCTACCAAACGGTCTTTTGGGAGCTCACATCCACCATAGAGGTGCTGAGTGGCTGCTCTAAAGCTAGGAGTCCGGGATTGATTGCTATGGGAGGCGGGGGAGGAGGCGCTGCCAATTAAGCTAGGGTTTTATTTCCCGGAGAGATAAGTAGCAGAGTCGATTTTGCCAAAGTTTGGTGTGGCATATCCCTCGCGCCAGCCTTGTTTTGTGAAGAAGAGGAGTCGGAGTCGACTGGTCAACCTTTTTCATTATACCATCTTTAGCCCTAGCCCTTTTACTATTATATTAAATATATTATTAAGAGCATCTTGAAGAGTACTCTATATTTTGCTCCTCAAAACATGTTATTTGCCAACTTCGCAAATAAGTATGGGGAGGAAAAAAAGAGGTCATCTCCAAGAGTATCCCACATTTGACTTTCTAAAATATAGAAGACAATTTTTACCTCAGGAATCCTATACAATTTCTAAAATATTATAACAACTCTTATATATTTTTCTCAAGTATATTTGCATCAGGATCCATTTTTCTACTGTCTATTTGTTTCCAAACGCTCCACCTTTAGAAGACGTCACGTGAAAGAGTGATGCGCGCGAGAAAGGTTGCACGCATTTTTACACATGATGCCGCCCTGTTTACCAATTGCTAAAAGGTGGGAAGGGACATGAGGGGTACTCTTTGAGACGATATTTTTGTTTCCCCCAAAAAAAACATGTATGGCAAAAAAAAAAAAGGGTACTCTTAACAAAAATAAATAAAATAGGCTCTTTCATTATTGCCGTCTTTACCCCTTGACCTTTGATGACAAAAATACAAGTAGCAAACCTCAAAATAAATAGGTGTAGTAGTGTAAGCTTCACCCAAAAACTAAAAATATTTTGTGTATACGGATTCAAACCTATTCCCTCCGTCCAAGAAAGCATGCAATTCTAATATAGTGTCATGTTTTAGCATTTTTCATAGAATACTAACCACAGAAAAACCAGGTATATCATCAGATTTGGTGGATTTGATAGATCAATGGTCAAAGATTCCAAGTTTTAGTTCTGGCACTCAATAGTATCTTGTAGGCAGGGTGACGATGGGGGGCGATGACAAAGTTCTGTTCCATCTGGTATCTGAATATGACTATCATATCATCTTTTCGTCTTTGGCAATGGATACTTAAACGGCTAGGAGAGATTGTTTGTTTGGACGTAATAATGATGTAAATCTAGCAAGGTAAGATTGTTTTAGGGGAATAGGGGTCCATGCTGCCTGATTGTCGCACGAAGAAGAAATAAACGAAATGGAATCTAACACTGCGGCCGTTGAAAGACTGTTAGTAGCCGTGCATGCATAGCCAATTGACCTATATTCACCTCCCCAACAACCCAATACTAGTAATGTTGCACCAGCGAAAAGAGGCCGCCGCCTAGGTCTCGCGGAAAGAAGAAAGCGCCGCCGCCGCCGCCGGAATGCGGCCCCCGCTCCCTCGCCTCCGCATCGCTGCCGGTGGTGACGAGGAGCGGGGGTCCGCCTCTTCAACGCCTTCGTAGGGTCTTGGTCGAGTCATAGGTCTAGGGTTTGCTCGCCGTCGATGTTCGGGCGGTGGAGTTAGGTTGTGCCGGAGGAGTGTGGCTCCTTTGCGGTTTGTTTTTCCCGGGCGACGCCGGGCGATGCGGAAGCGGCGACGGCGCAGCGAATAAATTCTCGCAGCTTTCTTCCGTTCTCCGATGGCGATCTTCTCCGACGCCAACGGAGAGGCCGTGGAGACCTGTCCCAGAGTCGAGGGCCGGGCGCATCGTCGCCTTCTTCAGGTGATGATGTTGTTGACCCCGTTAATCTCAAGGAAGATGTTCTTTGGTGAAAATCGAGCTTTGCTCGGGTTGCCGGGCGGTGGAATCGAAGGATGCGCCATGGGTACGGGAGTTGGCCGATGCGCTGGGAGGCAGTTTATTCGGGCTGATTTGCCTAGAAGTAAGTCCTCCTCTGCGGCCTCCACCTTGTGGAGTTTGGCTCGTGCCCCACGACGATTGGGAAGCGGCCGGCGACGGGCGGTGACGAACAGATCTTTGAAGGCTTTGAGGAAGATGAACAGGAGTTTTATACTTCTTTGTAATTTTCCTTTTCTTGGGATTTCTGTTTGTAAAAGGGTCGGTGTGATGCACCAAAATTAATACATGTTCCTTTAAAAAAAAAAAAAAAAAAAAAGCAACCCAATACTAGTACACGAAGCAAGCAGCTGTCTTCTCTAGAGAACGATATCTGACAAAACAAAAAAGACTTGAGAACTGTACACTGTACTGTAGGGTGGTTAAAGTCCATTCACTAGGAACAATTACGATTATTAGCCACTAAATACAAAGTGTAGAAGCCACTCGTGTGTACCAGTGTACGTAAGTACCCTAGCAAGATAGAGAAATCTTGTTTGTCATCACACGAACGAACGGTCACCTAAAATATGCACATCTCTAGTGGATGAAAAAAAAAGTAATAAAGTTTCAACCATTTGAAGATTATATATACTCGAACATTTGTCAAACAAAGGATCCGTAATCGTCGTTCTATAATATTCATATAACTACCCACTGGATTACTAGTAGTAGGTTATGCTTGATGCCCATATATTCACCTCAATTCATATGTGTTGTGTTGAAGTGGTTTGGTATATAGAATTTAGTTTAAACGAAAGGCCAACATTGTGAAGAAGGTGTAGCGACTCTGAAGTGCTTTCCCGGTTTGGGCCTCAAAACCCCGAGAGGGGGGGGGTGTGTCTTGGTGTGGTTCGTGGCATCATCGGGAACTTGTGTCGAGGTGAAACGACTTCGTGAAAGGACCCGTGGGTCGCTCGATGCAAGAGGGAACCCAACTTGAAACTTGAACGACTTCGTGAAGGACCCGTGGCCGTTCGATGCAAGAGGGAACCCAACTTGAAACTTGAACCATTATGCCCCCATGGCTAAGTGGTTTAAGTGAAATATCCAGGGGCAGTCTTGGAATGCAAAATAGCTTAGCCTTATAAATAATAGAGTAGTGGTTGCCCAAGCCAGCCATCTTATCTCTCTCACCCCTGTTATTTCCATAGGCTAGCCAAGTGCTTCTTGTTGTGTAAAAACTTGTATCCTAGTCTTTCATCTTATTTTTGTTGTCTTTTTTTGAATGCTTGTGATGCTTACGGTTTGCCTCCGTCAAAAAAGTGTTTCTTATTTATAGGGAGCCTAGGAGGACAGAGAGTATATAAACACATATTTGGGAAGATTTGAAGTAGAGAGAGTAAACACCTATCTACAGCGATCAGAAGTAGAGAGTGTAAGCAGCGGCCTCGCCGAATCGATCCGACGGATCGCGTCGCCGAATCGATCGAGGATCGAGCCGCCGGGTCGAATCGTCAAGCCCGTGGAGCTGTGGTCGCGAGATCAAAATCGGATTGGCGGAAATCGAGAACTCGGGATCGATTGCGGAAGCGATACGCCGGGCGCCGCTAGGCTCTTATTTTATTGCCGGAAGATGAGTAGCCCTCATGTGCCAACCTGGCTGTTTTGAAGAACAAGAGTCGGATTTTGCTGCCGGTGGGTTTTTTTTTCCCATTATTATACTGTTTTTACCCTTGGATCTTTTAATTATTGATTGATATTTAATTGCATGAAAAAATAAATAAATAAGGGTTTTCCATTATTATTGTCTTTATTTATTGCTTGAGCCTTCATGATAAAAATAAAATAAAATAAAATAAATGGATGCATTGGTGTAAGCTTCACGCAAAACTGAAAAGTACTTTGTATATCAATTCAAACCCATAAATAAATCCTCGCTTAACATATTGATGTAGAGAATAGCTTAAATATTGATGTAAGATTTTTCCACGAGTTTATTAGTGGAAAATGAATGCTTTGTTACTTTCCTTCGTCCTCGCGGTTGTTTCGGGTCATGCCGCACCAATCCACTCTTGACGCTAGCTCACAATCCGCGACCTTGATTTGGCCCCTCAGCTATCGCTTTGTTCCACCACCTAGCTCCAACCTCACCCGTAGGCTTGTCAGTCGTCACACCCATCTCTTCTATGTGTACGATCGTAGTCGCACCCATCTCTATTGCGCACACCCAACTCTAGAGCCGCAAGCGACCGACCATGTCCAAATTCGCTAGCATGCGACCCGCCTCCCAATTCGACTCCCTCCTCGCGACGCTCCACCACACAGGTCCGACCCTCCCTCCCCGGCTACTCGCTACCATGGTTGCCCGTGGGAAGAAGATGAAGTAATGTTTTTGTATTTTGGTCCTTGATTATGTTTTTATTTATATATGAGTCTATTTCAATGTTGGGGTAAGCTCTACAAACGGTCTTATGGGAGCTCAAATCCACTATAGAGCCGCTCTATAACGGAGCAACTACTCTAAAGCCTAAAGACGTGTTTTTCGAGTTAGAACACATGCCCTTAGCCACGGGCTTTTTCATTGTACGATCTTACCCATTGAACCTTCTTTTGACAAAAGATAAATAAAATAGGCTTTTACATTTTTACCGCCTTTACCCCTTGAGCAAATAAAATAAAATAATATAAATGGGTGTATATATTGGTATAAGCTTATCGCAAAATCTAAAGAGTAAAATACACCGTAGGTCCATTAACTTGTAGCAGCGATTGTCCCAAATAGGTCCACCAACTACAAAACCGGTATCCGGGTCCGCAAACTTGCATACTAGTTCACCCTAGGTCCAAAGGGCGGTTTTGTCATGCTATTTATCAAAAAGCCCTCCCCACTCTCTCATCTCACCAAGATGCCCTCCCCATCTCCTTCGCACCGGTCGTATTCTCCCGATGTGCCTCGCACCTCCTAGAGCGCACTCCCCACGCGCCTACCACGGCCTTGCCACCTCCGTCTCTACGGCACAACGACACCGCCGTTGCCACCGCCGCGTGCCAGACTTAACGCCGCCGCACCTACGCGCCCACGGCGGCGGCACGACCGCCGCTACCGGATAGAGCTCGTCGTCGCGTGTCCGGCGGTGCAGACGGATATTCTTCGCGGCAAAGAGTTCTCTCCTCGAGCTTGGCGCGGGATGGAGCGCGCAGCAAGCTCTCGGCGCCACACGGTGCTCAAGGCCCGCAGAAGCCGCTGAATGTCGCCCGCGGCGGCGCGCTGCGCGGCGGCGCCGTGGCCTTCCGCAGCTGGAGCGCGGCGCGCCGTGGAGGTGGCGTAGGCCCGAGCATGTCCAGGCGGTCGCAGGAACCCCCACATGCGTCCGGCGACTCGGGTGTCCTCGACGCGACTTGTCCACGGTCTGGTCAATGCCGCCGATGGCCGTCTCCGACATGTCCGCCGACGCTAAGAGGTGCCTCGCGCTGCAACGGGCGAGGTCGAAGCCCACGTCGGGGCCACCGGGCGCTGGTGGACAGCGTGGTCGAGCCGAGTTCGAGCTCGGCCGAGCCACGGGCCGTACGCCGTCCGACCAGTTGCCACGGGCGCCACCACCGCTGGCGACGCCGACGGCTGGGTGCTAGTCACGCGGAGAGGCACGAGGAGGAAAGCGAAGGCTTCATGGCTCCCGGCGCCCACGCACAACCTTCTTCATCTCAGCGATCCAGATGGCGGCCGGGCGCGTAGCCGGCGCTAAGGGCCCAAAGGGCGCATCCGTAGCACGAGGCACGCCTAGAGGGACATGCCGCAGCAGCAGTTTTTTGCGCTGGTCCACGCTGCAGCGGGTGTGCACGGAGCCAAATACGCGCCAAGAACTTACCACTTTCTTTCGATTCTCGTTAATCTAATGACGCCTAGATCGGAAGTAGTGTGTAGTGGTGTTTGCTCAAGACGAGCTAAGGTCTACGCCTTTTATCTAGAGGGCCATAGAGGTCGACTCGATCGACTGCGGAAATACGAGCAAGGCTACGACTTAGCTCATGCTTAGCAAACCACCACTCTTTCTTTAGTCCAAGGATCGGATATACGCCGAGAGGGCTCGCCCCTCCCCCCCTTTGTGTTCCTTCGGTGTTGTAGTCCTTTTGAGTCCTGTCGCCTCTTTATTGATTGATTGCTCTCTTGTCGCGTGTAGTCTCGCGAGGTAGTTGCTTCGAGGTTAGCGTTGGACCAAAGCTCGGTGGAGGAAGAGAGCATGGATGACAACAGGACCATGGAGTGGAGTCGCCCCAGGAGGAGACCCCGGTATACGACTACAACAAACGAAGACTAGTACCACTACTTCCTTGTCATCGCAGGTGTCATGGCAGCACTTTACTTTAGAGAATCCTATTTAGACATTGCCAATAGATATGCTAGCGCTTTTACTTTATTCCTTGCTAGTATATGATGCATGCCTTTGCCTGAGCCCTGAATGCCATGCTTAAAACCCATCCACCACAATTACCCAGCTTTGCGCTCGCACTTATATATTTCTACCTGCTTGCTTGCACTTGCCGCTTTGTGGCTATACCTCACTTGAGTGTATATATATGAACCAGAATATATGAGCCGGGCGTTGAGTATGGTGTCGGGCGACTTCGGTGCCCAGTGATTTGTGCCATTTGGGGAGTGAGATTTTGTGTATGCCTTAGGTGTGTGGTGGTGAGGGTCGAGTCGACCAGGCAGGATCTACGACGAGTCGTGGAGGCCAGTCT
Source organism: Hyparrhenia diplandra (assembly GCA_015847255.1). Classification (NCBI taxonomy): domain Eukaryota; kingdom Viridiplantae; phylum Streptophyta; class Magnoliopsida; order Poales; family Poaceae; genus Hyparrhenia; species Hyparrhenia diplandra. The sequence continues at coordinate 451,682 of JADLZK010009272.1, read as the reverse complement.
TGCCGGGGATACTTCTAGGCGTCCCCATTTCTATCCTACCTGTGGCGGGTAACTGTGTGCGGATTTGGAGACCCGGTGCTGACTCTTGTGATGGGATGAAGGCCGGAAAGGGAGTGTGAAGATGTCTTGCCTGGCCCTACCTAAGGACTTATTGTCTTCGAGGACCCGAGATCTAGGGAATTGGTGCTCACCTCACGTCTTACGTATGGGGGGGTTGCGGATTGCCCCTTTTAGTCAGGCAGTGCCATACTTACTAGGTGGTAGCGGTTAGTGTTAGGGAGTGACAGGCCCGAGGGCTTCCATCCTGCCTGAGACAGCGAGAGTGATCTTGAGCCGCGAGAGCTCGATAATTCGTTCTCACAGTCTCAGCGCGACGGTGGTACTCCGAAGCTTCCCAGAGCTGAGTGGTAAGGTGGCATCGTCGAATTAGGAGGTCTCCGTATGTCATCCTAGACGTGTGATCAACATCGATGATGGTGACCGTGGCGTCTTGAGCACAAGATCTGCAGAGTTGTAAATCTATACATATAGTCCGGACTTCGGGCTAGGACCTGTCTAGACCGGGACTTGCTAGGGTTGCGCGGCCTTTTGCCCGAAACCTGCAGCCTGCGCCGGTCTTTTGACCATGTTTTCCCTGGATTTCCCTTCTCCGAGTAGAGAGGGTGTTTTCTCTTCTTACCCCCGGGTTGAGTGCTTGTGCGGGCGCTACTACCGAGAGCCGATTAGGCAAGGCGAGGAGCAAAGCGAGTGCTGCCTTGTCGCCTCGTGTCGGGCTTGTGAGATATGAGATGTGTATTGCGATTGAGATGGACTTTGGGGAGATGTTGGGAATGAGTTAAAATGTGAAAAATAATTTTATTATTAATTGCTGCTTCACATGCGCTAAAGATGCAAATCACAACCAAATACTAGGATCGCCAGATCTCTTATTTTCTGTTTTCCACCAAAGCTCATTCGGTCTTGACCATGGCCTGCACATATCCGGGCGGTGCGATTACCCGCCTTGCAAGAAATAGAAGGACTAGGTGGTCTCGTGCCTACGCTCAAGCTTGGATCCAAAGAAAACGATTGTTTCCGCCAATATCTACGCCGACTCGATGAAGCCCGTGAAGGAGGAGCCTTCACTTGCCGACGTGCTACATCTACCCCGAGATCCTGAAGTTATGCTTCCGCTAGGTTAATCTTGTATTAGATGAGTCCTTAGGAGTTGTATTGTCTTGAATGTTGTAAATATACGATGTATGACTGTGATATTAGCTGTAAATAATAATGTGATGGAGTGATCTTGTGGGACTATCACATTATTATCTTATTCTCATGTATTTTCCCTTCGTGGAAAACCGGGGTGTTACACCACCCGCCGGTGAGAGAAGCACCTATCACTTACAAGCAGGTCCACTCGTCAAGAGTAGTACACATCATCATCGATTCCACCTCATCCCGCCAACATGGCAAAACCGCCTTGCAAAACCACCATAGGAGGTAAATTGACATGTTTTGCAAACTTTAATGTGTTTGTTATCCGGTTTTATACTTGGGGGTGTTAAGTAGACACCACTCCAAATGTCGGGGGATGATATAGACTTTTTTCGTTTCAAAAATCATTGATGGATCTACTGCTATGAAATTATTATTGTTAAAAAATAGAATTGCAGCCAACAACACCATCCAAAAACAGTATCACTGCAAAGTATATAAACCAAGCTAGATTCTTGGCTCAAGAACTTTTGTGCTGTAAGAAAAAAATGAAAAAAAAAAAAAGAAAACAAGAGAGATCAGAATCAGAGAAAAAATCAAAGGGAAAAAAAACAGAAGATAGAGATGGATGAAGAAAGTCGCACCTGAAAGAAAAGATATATTAAATTGAAGTGGTTGAAATATTTATTTATATATCTAGTGTTAACTGAAAATAAAAATAAAATTATCCAAATAAGTGGAGCCAGAAGCTTTAGAAGCCTAGCAATTCTAGTTATGCAAAAATATTTGCATAGCAAATTACAGTGCTCTTCCCGTGCAGCCAAGAAACCCCCTAGGTTCATTTTAGGAGCTTTGGTGAACGATGTAACTGTTATTCATAATCAATAAAGTGCGCCAAATGGCTTCCCTAAAAAAAAAAAAAAGAGTTGTCAAAAGTTTGTCATCGGGGCAACCATTTCTCATGCGAAAAATAGATACAATGTTCAGGGAAACTAAAATTCAGAACTGATCATTGATAAACAGGTCATGAAGTTTGTCAAAAGCATTCTGTAAATGCTTCAATAGACATTACAGTAAGATACACAAGTTACTAAGCAAATTCAGATCAGTAGCTAAATGATATTCTCTCTTGAATACAAGTATTGATTCATAGGTGTAGGTCGATCCACTATTCTCTTCAGCATCAAACTAAATCAACAAGACGTTAGTATTTGCTGGCTCAGCATCAACATGCGAGAACAGGACACACTAAGGTGTTTTTCGTGGCAGCTGTACAAATCAAATCAAAGAATGGCACAGTACGGAGCAACGGTGGAGAGGAACAATTCTTTGCTTCAAAGGAAGCAGTTGCCAGAACCATGTACTCCCTCTATCCCAAATTATAAGTCATTTGACTTTTTAACTCTAAGTTAGACCATTCGCCATATTTAAATAATTTGCTCAAATATAATCAAATTTAAGTCATTCTTTAAGAACTTTTATTAATAAAGAAAGCCACGGCAAAAGAAGTGATATTTTGCGCAGATTTTTGAAGAAGACGAGTAGTCAAACTTGTTATCAAAAAGTCAAACAACTTATAATTTGGGATGAAGGAAGTAGTCATTAAAATACTGATCGTTGTGTCGTCATCCAAGCCGTGCAGAGTGCAGAGGATCCTTGCATATATTCAACTCGTTAAGGCCGTATGGTGATCACTACCGATAGAGAAAAAAAAAAACACCCAAGGCCACCTAGTGTAGATTCATGATGGATGTCCATATACAAGAACTACTAGTTTGCATATAAATACTTGCATATATAGGACACACAAATTGTTGTCAATCAATGGTAGGTACTCCCTCCGTTCCAAATTGTAGTTCACTTTTGGCTTTTCTAGATCCATTTGTTTTGCTACGTATCTAGACATAATGTATAACTAGGTGCATAACAAAATCAATGTATCTAGAAAAGCCAAAGTGAACTACAATTTGGAACGGAGGGAGTACCATACGTGCCTTGCCAGAGCTTTTACGCCGTCCGCAGCAGCACGAGAGGCTGGCAAATAACTAGAATCTTAATAAACAAATATAATGAAGCATTCAACTAATGTTTTCTTAAAAAAGATTGCATTCAAGTAATATCTGATTAATTATTGATATAGTATCTTAACATTGCTATCGTGAAAGTTTCACTGATAATACACCACTACTAGTAGATCAATAGAAAGAAACATGACTGCAGCAATACTAACGACCCACAATCAAAGTTAACACACCAATCACTACTGTGAAGATGAAGAGTACAGCAAAATACTACTCATTGTTGAACATCCAAGCACCACATATCCCTTGCTCAAGAACCACACAGGCGGAGCATCATATGGATGCAACACTCTTTTGGAATGTTATAGTCTCCAACAGTGTGGTCATCCTCCAGCTGGATGCCACCAAAGATGACGCGTTGTTGTTTAGGCCGAATACCCGTGTTCTTATAGATCATGGTCTTGACATTGAGGATGGAGTCTGTGCTGTTCACATTTAGAGTTAGGGTCTTTCCATCCATCGTCTTTGCAAAGATCTTCATGGTACCTCTTGGAGGCGAGTGGAGGACAAGGAGAACGTTGGCCTCCTTGCCAATGTTGTAGTCTGCCAAGGTGCGGTTGTCCTCTAACTGTTTGTTATCAAAGAGGAGGCACTGCTGATGCTTGGGAAACCCCTCTATTGATTCAATTTTGTCCTTCACAGTACCAATGGTATCTAAGCTATCAACCTCAACTGTGATGTTTGTGCCTAACATCGTCTCCACAACATAAATTTGCATATTTTCTTGAAGGTCAAGTGTGGACCTATTCTGGATGCCATAATGATCCAACGTAGGGTTATCCTCTAGATGCACTCCATCAAAGACAAGGTGGTATTGTTCCTGGATCTTTGCCTTGACACTAGACAAGGTATCAGTTGGCTGGACCGTGAGACGGATTGTTCTACCAGTGGAGCTCTTCACGAAGATATACATCCTAGATGAGCAAACAAACACCAAAACTTTTAGACAAATAGAGTATTTTTGTTCAGATTAGGCAATATATAACAATATACACTGCAATGATTGCAACATATAGTACATGCAAGAACACTAGCTAGTTATCTAAATCTAATATAAAAAAAAGTTTAGAAGTAAGACTCAAATCTACTGCATAAGAGCATTATTTTCCAGTAGAGAACAAGGTGTCGCATGATAAGTCTATATTGCGTACAGAGTTAAGTATTCAGTGATCATTGAAAAAATAGAGAACTTGGTCCACTCAGTTCTCTACATCGAAGAGAAAGTTAATATGCATGCATGGGCGCGTTCTCCTTTAACTGTAACTTTTCTAGTATTGGGAATAGAATTTGACAACCTCTGAATGCCACATAATTTGTCAGTCAAGAAGACTCTTAACGTTACACAAAGTTTCTAGAATGCATCTATATCAAAAACAGATGCATCCTACAATTTCCACCGGCAACAAATAGTAACAACACATATATACTTTTTTTTATTATAGTCTTTTTATTTAGCCTGTATATATAGTATAGAGCTATATTAAGCAAAACTTCAACAATCAAACTGGTAGTATCAGAAAGAAGATAGATCTACAGTGACAAAGATTGACCTATAATATAACAAGACTTTCTAGTATTGCCACATACTCCGTAATAGGAGTAGCCAACAAGACTAATTAACGCTAAAGAAGCTTGCCCAGACGTTTAAGTTTCTCAATGCATCTATGAAATTGAAAACTCACACGATTTCAACCACCAACTAAAACATCTAATATGCAAACCGTCAACAACTCAAACACAGATAGCAGAAGAAAGAAGATAGATCTACATTAACAAATTTCAAATTTGCTGCCTGTAGGCTTAATTAGAGATCCAGCAGACGACCCAATCCAACAGGTAGTAGAAGAAATTAAAGAAGGTAGATCAAACAGCCAACAACCAATCCTAAGATCCAGTACACGATACTAGCTAGATGGGAACAGATTTCCTCCCGTAATCCTGACTGATATTAATTGACTGTCTGTAGGCTTAGAGATCATGGACACCCACGAGTATGACTGAGACTAGTAGTAGTAGATCGAGACAGGCAAAAACCAACACGTCGAGCGTACCTTGAAGTCGGGATCGGTGGGTGTTTTTGCTTTCCACCTGAGAGTTAGCACAGGGAGATCGATATAGCAACCGGCAACCGCAAGTGCAAGAGTTTAGGGTTGAGGATAGACGGCAGTTTTATAAACGCCGCCAATCCGCTAATAAAGCGGGCCGGTTTCTTCAATTTTTCGCGACGGGACGGGAGCTGCTTGTCTATCTGCCTCCCTATCCGTGCCGTCCTTTCCTCAATCTCATCTCATCATTGGCACAACGTTGGGAGGATAACATGTTTGGGAATTGGAACTGCCACTGCACGGTTGCGATCTGCACAGCTGCATGTTTTGGTCCTCGATCCTCGTTGGGTAATGATGTTTTCAGTTATCCCTAATATAAGTAAGTTAGTTAATATAATGGTGCTTCCTAGTTGTCACCTATACAACTTGCCTTTGTTATTGGTTGTAGTCTACAAGGAGCTTTCTCCATAAACTGGTTCGTCCAACAAACTACTGATCTTCATTCATTACCCTAGCTATGTGGTCTCGTGCAATTCAAAACCATAAATATATTGAAATGTGAATGACCTGATCATGAAAAAAAGAACCATAAATATTTGGGGTTTTATGGCTCAGCTTGCACTGGTATTTCCCGTAGAAGATTGCATTTAGAGTCGTGACATTGTTTAAGTTCCATTTTTAGTATAAAACCGTCTACCTATATTTATATATCAGGATTTTCGCACTTGTAGACACCCTTGGACCCCGTGTAACCCCCACGCAGGCGGCTCCAGCGGCTCTCCTAACCCTAGCACCGCCCCCACCCATCTCCTCCCTCTCGCGCCGTGTCGCCCGCAGGGCTGCGCGGGTCGTCGGGATGGCGGCGGTGGGGCCTCTTCTCTTTTTGGCGACATGGGGTGGCCTAGTGGTCCGGCGGGGGCGTGACCGAAGCTTGAGCCGTGTGGAATTCGGCAAGGCTGCCCCCTTTTGTTGTGGCAGTGCCGGCCAGGGCCTAGGCGAGCGTTTGCGGTGGCGGGGCTCTATCCTACGTCCTCTTGTCCCCCCTGGCGGCGACGTTGGTGTCAGCCTGGGCTAGCAAGATCCATGGCCCGGGTGGCTAGATCCGTGGTCCCGACGATTGGCTCGGCCTGGTCGTTGAAATATATCGACTGACAACGGCTGTGGTTGCGGCGGTAGGGCTCACACAAGTGCGGAGGGCGGCAGAAGGAATTCATTTCTTCTCATTTGTCAGCTACTCCCGCTAGATTCCCCATAAATGGAACATGCACGGGCGTAGTTGGAGGCTCCCAGTATCCCGCTGTGACGGTTTATACTGGAAAGGTGTACTGGAGTATGCTTTCCAATACAACAGTGTTGATAGTCTGAGGCCGAGCATACCCCTTTTCAAAGGGGAACCACGCTCTTCCTTTCTTATGTGTCGCCATCCTTCTTGCTTGCCAGCACCACCACCTCGTCAGCCGCTGCCCCCACTGACCGACTGTTGCCACCCTCTGCCGCCGCCAACCCCTCCCAGCACCGACCGTAGTGGAACAAGAGATCCAAGAGAGGGAGGTCCGGTGGAGATATGGGGAGGGAGGCCTAGTGGAGAACCAGGACATGTCGCCACCGCCACCGCCATCGTGCTTTTCCTCTGACAATGAGGAACAGGGGCTCCGATCAAACTAAAACGAAAAGCTTAACCGATTCATGTAGAGTCCTTAGCATTAGATAATGCATGCACACACGAGTGGAATGAACGGCTTTGCCTTATAATGATTTGGAAGGATTGAGTCGGCTACCCCCAGCCTCACCCCGCATCACCGTTCGGGTGTAGTTATGGATCTGCGGGGGGGAAGAGGAGCGGAGCTCATCGTGCCCCTCCTCCGCATCGCCCGGCTAGGGGCGGAGGCTTCGCCGTGCCCCTCCTCCTCTTCCGTGCCAACCCCTCCCTCTCCTCCTCCTCCTCGCCCTGCCATGACCGCCGCCGCCACACCGGTGGCGGGGCGGACGGAGGGAGCTCTGTCGAGATGGAGAGCGTCGTTGCGCCTGAATCGCTGCATGGGCTCACCGGGTGCGTGCACAGAGGCCCTTGCTCCACACAACCTTGCACGCTCGGAGCTCCTCTACGGTGGAGAATCGTGTGTTTCCGCCATGGGAGGAGCTCTGAACGCCGCCTAGCCTCACTGGCCATGGGTGCATCCTCTTTGGAGCTACTGATTCACCACCAAGGGAGGTGCTACAGGGGAGGAGAGGGGCAGCTAGGAGGGAGAGACGGAGAGGAGCGGTGGTGTAACATCCCGAATATTAAAAAAGTAATTAAAATTTTAAACATGATCATCATCATGTGTAATTATCAAGTATCATGGCAATAATGCATTTCATGTTTCAATTTTATCATATGAATATGAATGTTGCATATGCCATGTTTCTTTTATTTCATGAAATGCTATCTATGTTAATAATTAAGGTTTTGGTGAGTTGATATATGTGAATTTGTTTAAATACTTAGTAAATTATTTTTTTTCATGAATAAAAATTGTCCAAATTTTGTTTCATTGATTAATGTGACGATGATGTGATGTTAGATTAGTTCTTAACCTTCAATTAATTGCTCACACTTGGTTAAATAGAACCCTTCTTTTAAAAACCTGAAACTGAATTCAGTTTTCAGTTTTCAGTTTCACTGAATCCCTCTTTGGATTTAAAATCTCTAAAACTATCAAGTTTTGAGTGTTGATCCTTTAAGCAAAGATGGAGAGCACATGTAGATGAATATCTTTCGTTCTTGGAGCTGATCGAGTTGCTGCACGAAATCAGGAGAACAAGTGAGCTGAAAGGCCAGGTTTCAGTCTGCTACAGTACCGTCGGGAAGCTACTCCACTGCCTGCACACCACCGACGTCGCCGACCTTCTCACCCCTTCCAGGCGTATCCATGCCACCTCTCCCTCCCATGTGTTATCATTTGATTGAATGAGTGAAGAATTCCAATTTCTCTTCTCCATCTCTCCCTTTCCTTCTCTGTCCCCTTCCCTTGTCTACCTTTTTTTCTTCACAACAGAGCACAAAGCAGCAGCGGCTGCCATGGCCGGACGCCGGGCTCGCTGCAGCAGCCATGGCCGGGCCAGGGCTGGCGCTGGTTGGCCGAGCCTCCGGTCGTCAGTGGACTGCAGCAGGCCAGGCCACCCCTCCTTCCTTCTCCTTGCCGCTGGGAAGCAGCCACAGAGAGCAGCGCCATGTGCAACGCTGTCGCCCTCACGTGGCCGGAGCTCCACGAGCCGCCTCGGGACGAACCACGACCGTCATCGGAACCGCCCAAGCGAGGTGATGCTTCCCCACCTCTCCTTTGCCGCCGATAAGCAACTCCATGGTCGAAATCGAAGCTTCCTAAGCTCCTCTGTTTCCAATTTGCGACCAGGGTCTTCGCGGTCAAATTTGACTCAAGGCAGGGGCCTAACCGCACAGCTATAGACTCAGGTGAATAGCGCCAACAGTGCAGTTTTTTTTCTTTTCTTCTTCTATTTCGGCTGAAACTTTAGAAAACCATAACAATTCATAGAAAAATCGTAAAATAGCAAATGAAGATGTTTTGGAATCCTTGTGAGTAGCTGTATGCAGTATATATATAATATCATGTGCTTTAGTATAAATTGTTGATGTAAGTTTAATCTAGTCTTTATGTGTTATTTAATAGGGCATGTTTTCTTAGTCCAAATGTAGCGAAATTTTTACAGCAAGCTTATGTTGATGTGCATGTGCTGTGGTATAAGTTTCATGTATAAGGGATGCTTATTTCTTGAGTTATTAATTCATCTTGTAATATGCTTATTTAATAGGTTTAAAGTAGTTAGATGTTAAAATAGAAAATAGGTGCCATCTATGTTTATAGCTGTTGGTATGTCCCATGAACCTTGTCTTGCATGGCTAGTATAATGTGATGAGTGTTGCTTTCTTGATAACCATGTGATGGAGTTGTTGATCAAATGATTAGAATAATTTATGAAACGTAACCCTAATTGTACCGTGAAGGAAAGTTGTACTCAACTTTTAAGTAAGTTGTTTTAAGTTCCTTTATGCATTTTATGCCTTTAATCATGCATCATACTATACATTCCATCATGTTAAGCAAGGCATCATGTATTACGTGTAGTAAACGAGAAAGAAAAGATTGGAAGGTGCAAGTACCAAGCGTGTGATGCTTTGGTCTCGTCGAAATTAAGGCAAGTGTATGACGAATCTTTGCTTCGACTTTACGCCTATTATTCGAGTTTTCCTTTGCTTTCCAATGTTCAAGTATTATATTTCTGGTTCAAGTTCAAGTTCAAGTTTCTTGTTCATGAGATTCAAGTTTTAAGTTTTCATTTACATTCAATTCCAGTGCGGGTTTATCCTGAGGTGCAATTGGTACTTATATTCAAGTGCACGTGAGTAAGTCTTTGGCCCCACTTGCTCGGCTTTACCGGTAAATGCTAAGGAGTATTCAAGTTAGTCCGTTTCGGCGGAAACTACTATTTATTTGCTATTCTAGTAATTTGTTACGGTTTCCCATGAGATAACAGATTCTTTTGGTTCTAATTGTACTTGCCGAGTGTTTTCACTCACCCTTGTGTTTATTTGGTTTTAGGTGCTAAACCGTCACGACTTGCATGGGAATCGGGAGTAGCACCATCATCACAAGTACTCACTTTTCGTTTACAAACGTGCAATCTTTTACATAGCGGCCGTAATGGGTTTTTAATCCTAGTATATATGTGTTGAGGGTAGCCCCGGTGGTGTTATCCGGTCGGGCGTTACAGGTGGCGTCGGTGTGGTGGCTGGGAGGCGAGTAGAGGGCTTACACGGGATGCGGAGTGGAGGGAGAGGTGAGGGTGGTGGTGGAAGGGGGGGCGGTGGAATTAGGGTTTGGGAGGGGAGGGGAGGGGGATTTTATTCGGTCCTAACGAATCTTGACCACAACGAAGGAAAGCTCTTTGATCTGTGCCACGTAGAAAACACACGACGACGAACTGTTGCATAATTGCACTAGGTAATTGCCCGTGCGTTGCAACAGGAACACATAATACTACAATAACATATGTATAAGCATGAAAAATGCCATTCAATAATATTTGTTATGGAAATAACTAAATATTATCTGAGATAAACATGTTAGAAGTACTACATTCAACATGTTACAATAATATATATTATCGCTCGTTTGTTTCGGGCTTCCTTTGTTACCTGAGATTTAGATGGATACAACCAATGTTAGTAACAAAGGACACAAATGTAAGAATATAATAGTTGTGCATAACATAAGTCAATACCTTGTCATTTAGGACCTCCTTGTAAACAATATTTTTGTGTATCTACCATTTACTGCTTTCTTTCTTTTTCTTATCCTTGGTACCATTAACAAAAGTCAATACCTTGCTCGTTTGTCCGTGCAAGGATCCTAATGTTTGATCTGGCAGTGGCTCTAGATAGTGCAATATACACCGACCATGGGAGAACACCGGTTCAGGCAGATATACACCAACATTTGGGATGGTCTACACATGAGCCTTGTTAATCATCGTGGCAAAATTTAGCCTAACAGGAAACTGCTTTCTCACCAACACGAGCACGGCGGGTGGGGCGGTGGCCCGAGGAAATCAGGGCAGCGGGTTTTCTTAATGGCTACAGTGTGGAAGAGACAATGGGGCCCACATGTCAACGCAGAAAATCTCACCAGGATCGTGGCTTCACACGGGGCAGCAGGGCGATGAAGCGAAATTTTATGGCACGAAGGTGTTGTCTCCTTTTTACTTTGTGGGTGTGAAGTAATTTTTTTGAAAACGTTGGAGAGTTGTGTTTCATTGTATTAAAGAGAATGAAAAAGAGGTGGCCCAACAAGATCCTCACTCATACGGGGATGAAATATGAGTGAGGTGATTAGACAAACTCAAGAATACAACACATAGGAAAGTAACAAACCCGGCACGACCCAATGTGAAGTAATAACCTTGGTGTATAACAAAGAGGCAATCAAACCTAGAATGTAGTAGTTTGGATGTGAAGTGATAACATAATAAACAAGACAAGAAGAAAGGAAATAGACCAAAGAGCACTTTACCGGTTATTGGCTTCCATTAGTGTCTGCACGTACTACCACTCACATCATCTCCGTCATAGCCCAGACCTGCATCATTCAAGCTGCCATGAACCAATTTAATAGCAGCACATCTACGACGACAACCTCTTCCTCGCCTTGTAGACCGGCAAGATCCGGTGAGGGTGGGCAGGGCTGGGACGACAATGTGGCGGGGGTGGGCACAAGTGGCGGCAGGCGGGGCGGCGGCTGAGGACATCAGGGCAGCGGGCAGGATTTTTTTTCTTTGAATGGCTGTGATGTGTGGAAGAGAATGGGGCCCACATGTTGGTGTAGAAAATCTCACCAGGGTCGCGACTTCACATGGGTATATATGTGCATGCAGCCCGAGGCCCGTCGGCACGGCCCGTGGCACAAGAATCTGGCCTGGCCCGAGGCACGGCACGGCGATACTAGCCCGAGGCACGGCACGGCCCGGTGACCAGGGCCGGCACCACTGGCCTGTGGCATGGCATAGGCACAACCCGGCGGCCCGATGAAATACAAAAACGAGTGAATTTTGGCCCAGCCCATGTGTTACAGTGTTCACTTCTATATTTCCTAACCAACCAGCCACGCGCCGGGAGCAGCTCGGTTCCCCCACGCAGCGCCGCCCGCACTAGCTCCGTGGCGTGCCTCCGTCCCTCGCATCGTAGGGAGCAGCTCGCGCGGTCGCGGCCTTGCCTCGCTCCCTCTCTTCCACTCGCTCTCCATCAGCGGCCACCGGAGGCGCCGCCCTCAACCTCGCGAGCCCGCTCGCCTCGTCTTCGCTGCTCGAGCTCGGACGCCCGCTCTCCCATCTCCTCCGCTCGCTCGCGGACGCCCGCTCTCCCATCTCTCTGCGGCGCTCGCCCGACGCAAGCCCGTCCCAATTCCGAAGGCGAGGCGTGGGGCGGCGCAGCATCCAGCGGTGGCCGCTTCGATGATGAAGATGACGGGCGGCGGACGGCGCGGCGGCTACGCCGGCCGGCACGGCAAATGGCACGCGGGCCGCGCCATGGGCCTGAGGCCGCGCATGAGCACGACCAAAACACGGCAGCACGCCCGCGGCACGGCGGCGTGGCGGCATCGGCGGGCGGGCGTGCCGTGATGGCACGACACGATGCCCATATATTCGCATGGGCAGCACGTCCACGTGGTGGCCAAGTACACCATTAGTACTCCCAGCATTTCAAATTATAAATTATTTTATTTTTGTTAGATAGTCAAAACATCTCAAGTTAAACAAAAAATTATAATTTTTTAAAGATTAAACATGTATGTTATAAAAAATACAATTAACTAGCCTATAACCCCGCGCGAATCGCGGGAAGATTACAATGAACCAAAATTGGAAGTAGCTAGAGGACACAATGAATAAACAGAAATACTGTTGTAACAATCACAAAGTAAGGAAGCAGTAAGCCACCGGCATCAATTGTATATACTCCCTCCGTTCCAAATTGTAGTTCACTTTGGCTTTTCTAGATACATTGATTTTCTTTATGCACCTAGTTATACACTATGTCTAGATACATAGTAAAAGAAATGAATCTAGAAAAAGCCAAAATAACTCAATTTGGAAAGGGAGAAAGAAAGACGTATCGTGGAACATGCACTTTTGTTTGGGCAAATGAAGGTTATATTATATCATATACAGGGGTGGTCGAAATTCATGATAGTACGCAAACATAATTACAATAAAGGAGCTACTATTTTTTTAGGATTACAATTGCTGGATAAACAAAGTAATCTTGTTGCCTCAACAATATATATTTTATTGCTTTGAATGGAGATGTTGAATAAGTATACCTCAGAAAGTTAGTTATATGGAGATGTAGAATAAGCATAGTAGCATACCTCAAGGAAAGTTTTTTGGAATCTATAGCTTGCTCTCAGATCATTTAATCATTAACACTAATTTTAAGCCGGCTTGACAAACCAATATTTGTAATTCTGAAGAAATAGATGAGAAGACAAAGGATAATTAGTAGCAGATTGCTGGTACGCTGCATTAGCAGGGACGATGCTCATCCACAGTGGCGTTCCTCACCAAGATCTTACGATAAACACAAACATGTCAGTCAAAACATAATGACAAAGCAATTATAAATGCGATAAACTTTCATGACAGATTGAACTGACAATAGCAATGGACTCAAAGCTGTCTGATACACAGTGTGGTTTTGATGAAACTTCCTATTGCAATGGTGACCATTTCATAGTTGACAAACTATAGGCAAAAAATATTAGAAGATCAGTACATATTTAGTAGTTACATAAGCCATTCCGTAGGATATAGGAATTGTGCAATTACAGTGAGGCTGCTGTTCTGAAAACTACAAAAGACTAAATGTAATGCCTTTGTGAAAAAAAAATTCTGGCCGGCCCAAATTGGCAATTTATCGAACATGAAGTGAACATCAGGAACCAAATGATTTACTGCCACATCTGAACATATCACCTTGGCATCGTATCGAACATGATGCAGGCATGAATTAGGAAGTAATCTATATCAAGGAGACCACCCTGGTACCTGCTCCGGTGTTGGCGTCCTCCCCGTCGTTCGACGGCCGCGCCCATATGGTACTGTAGGGGCTCCGCAAGGATCGACGCCGACGATTGTCCCGGGATTTGATGGTGTCGGCGGGTGGTGGTCGTACTGGGCGGTGCCGGTGTTGTGGTCCTCCGCGTCGTTCGCCGGCCGCGCCGATTTGCTACTGTAGGGGTTCCGCAAGGATAGACGCCGACGATTGTTCCGGGATTTGATGGTGCCGGCGTCGTGGGGTGCGGCCGGTTGGAGGGCGTGCGGGGAGGTGGGGACCGTGGCGTAGAGAGCGCGTGCGGGCCGGGTGTATCGCCTGCGGGGAGGTGAGGCCGGCGACGTACAGGGCGAGGTGAGGATGGCGGCGGACGGAGCGCATGAGCGGGAGGGGAGGACGACGGGAGGTGGACCGACGACGGCTGTCGGCGGAGCGGCTGAGGTGTTTTTTTTTTCCGTGGGTGCGGCGGCGGGGATGTTTGTGGGAGGTGAAGAATCGGTGACCTTCGAGTTGTTTCTGTGGGGACAAATGCTGGAGCGCAGGAACGGTTGCTGTTCAAGGATGCTGGGATCCAACGGTCGTTGTTGTAGAACTGTTAAAGTACAGTAGCTATGTGAGGGAAACCACTGTTAACGTACAGTAAAGTTTTTCACCAGGATTAGAATCTTTTATAGATATACTCCCTCCGTCCCAAAATAGATGTCATTCTCGACTTCGCGAGAAGTCAACGTTTTTAAATTACCAAAGCAATTATATATTAAAATATATAAATATTTATGCAAAGTAATTGGTATCATCGGAAAGATCTTTAAGTCTAGTTTTTTAATAAATTTATTTGGAGATATAAATATTGCTTGACGTATTTTTTACAAACGCAGTCAAAGATGAAAAAAGTTTGACCCAAGACGCACCCCATAGTGGCATCCCTAAAAAAGGACAGACGAGTATATACTATGCAATTGTGGTCTTCATCTTCAGTGTGTACTTTTCTGTGGCCCAAAGAGTGAATAAGCACCAACCAACCGGGTCGCCACACGTGTGATTTCCTCCCGACTTGCACCTATGCGCTACGGATAAGGTTCCTATGCGGCTGTGCCCGTGATCGAAGTTCGAAGCTTCGAACCGATCTAGCCAAGCTGCGGCTGCTTCGTAATCGTATCCACGCCTGAAGACACACTGAACGGCATGGCAGCGTTCATGGCGAGCGGCAGGGCCATGGCGTCGAGCAGGCCAAGCTTCGTCACTCCTCGAAGCTTCTTTAGCTGGGGCAAAGGCGCAAGAGAAGCCGAGCCGCCGCCACCACCGCCGCAGCTGCAGTTCCGGTACCACGACGTCGAGCCGCCGTTCTCCATGTCACTCGTGGCAAAAACACCCTCAGAGGTGCAGGTGCTTACAGTATATGTTCTTGAATTAATTGGTTAATTAACAGGGTGATTAATTGGTTAATATATATGGCGCAGACCGTGAGCTCAAGTGCTGCTACAAGGCCACCGTGGACGGCTTCAGCGCGACGGACTTCCACCGGCGGTGCGACTTCAAGGGCCCCTGCGTTGTCGTCGGCTACACCGACGGCGGCCTCCGGTTCGGCGGGTTCAGCCCGGAGGGGTACCGCAGCACGGACGACTACTACGACACGCTGGACGCGTTCCTCTTCTACTGGCCCGACGGCGAGCTTGCTCTTGCCACGGAGGCCTCGCCGCCGTCGCCCGTGGTGCTACCGAAGGTGGGTGGGAGCGGCGCGGCGCTGTTCGACTACTCCCGCGGCGGGCCGCAGTTCGGCGCCGACGGCCTGCTCATCGGCCCGCCGCTCACCGCCGTGATGGGCGTGTTCACTGGACCCGACTCCAGCGCCGGCGTCGGCGACCTCCACAGCGCGCGCTCGCGGCTCGGGCTGTCGTACGCCAGGCGGCCGGACGGGAAGGAGAGCCTGTTCGGCGACGAGGGCAGGGGCACAGCTCGCGGAGGTGCTCGTCTTCTGCAACCCGCAGATCGCGAGCCTGTACTGAATCCTCTCATTGTGATTTGCGAGCCTCTACTGAATCCTGTGGAATCCTGTGCTAGAGTGTGTAAACTGTTTGTTCATGATAGCTCAATTTGGAGTGTAAAAACATCTTACTATTACTAACTGAAGGCTCCAACGGAGGCTTCCACATTAACTCCCAACAGATCTTGCTAAAAAAAGATAAATCTTATAAATTCTCACGTTAATCGAAAACATCCGACCATCAAATTAGAAGTCTCAGAAGCACCATTGACTGTTGGATCTATTTTTTGCAACAAATTACCCACCTCTGCCATTATATATAGAAGATTAAAAAAATATCTCCAAGATATTGGAGGCTATCGGATCTACGCCTAAAAAACAATATATCGTTTTCTCACTTAATAAAAATCCTTCTCTCTCCATAATAGATATATCGGTGGATACCTAATCTAATCTATCAGAGCCAAATTGTTCATCGTTCGTGTCCTGCGCTACGTCCCCGTCAAAGAAAGGTTCGCTGCGAACGTTGCCGCCGCCGGATGGACGTCATGCTCAACAGCGCTGGCATCGCGGGCTAGCTGTCCCACGGCACGTCGCAGATGGCCAGCCTGGACTTTGTGCACTTCGACGCCGTCATGTCTGTGAATGGATCAAGAACGAAGCGTGCATCATGATGGAGGGGCCGCCACCGCCTGTGGGCTCAATCCTCTGCATGGCGAGCATCAGCAACATCTTCAGCGGGCTGGGGCCTAGGGACGTACCCTACTCGGTGTCCAGGTTCGCCATCGCTGCTGTGGCCGAGGTCTCGCACCACACGGTGTCCGCGTCAACTGCATCTTGCCCTATGCGGTGCTCACAACAATGGTGGTGGACCAGTTCTATTCTCCGACGACGAGGCCAAGATGCCAAGTACGTGTGTGGTCACTCGTGCAAATAGCAATTAGCAAGGTTGGTTTGATTGAGAAAAATAATACAAACCATGGCAAACTTTTTATATATAAATAAGATGTTATGTTTTTTTTTGTCTTATGCTTATTTTCCCTATTATAGGCATTATTCAGTGCAAACCTTATGGGTACAAAGATCAGAGCTTGGACCTAGGATATATAATGGTTGATTTGCAATGAGTGTTAGTCCCAGTCATCAAGGTAATGCATCCACCTCTACATAAACAAACTATTCATTTTTAGTAACTACCTATAAGTTATTATTATTTGAGGCAAATACAATCGCCTAAAAAGTTAAACAACCTACGAAGAAAGTGCGCCACTGAAGCATTTCCTAAAAATAGTTACATTTCTAGAACAAAGAATGTGGGAAGAACATCTCAAATAATAGTTTCCATATCCAGCCACTTAATAAATCCTTAACGTGTATGCAAAATCACCATTTAACAGGTTCCTCCATCAACACATTATATTTGGTGATATGGTAAATCTTCCTTTGTGTCTGTTCAATTTGGGGTGACAATGACATGTTGTCCACCCTATATGTTATTTGCGGTTCCTCTTGGAGAAAGGAAAATTTTAACGGAGAACATTTGTTAAAATCCACGGGACTAAGTTTAATTTAGAATGGAAGATGTGAGGATATCTAATCATATGCGTGGTTTAATTTTAGAACAACATGAATTAGTTAACTATACTTTATGAAATTTCACAAAAATGTGGTCGTTATTGTGTAATTTTCTCTACGAGATTGTGAAGGGATATGGTTTGACATGGGACAATATATTTTATTAAAAAAAAGATAGTAACAATTTGTTGTAAAGCTACCGTTTAATATGGAAAAATATCAAAACAATTCGAATACTCCAGCTTGCACATGACCAATCCAAATGTTTGGTCTAAGGGCAACTCAAGGAGACTCTTCATATTTTTCCTATTTTAAAGGAATGGAGACTTTGGTGAGAAAAACGGTACTGAGGCGGCCAGAGATGTGTATCGAGAGGAGCAACGGAGCATGTGTGAGCAAGCAACAGAGACCCTCCTCTTGGCGTGCGTGAGCAAGGTGTTCGCCGGAAGCAGTATATGCGGCGTGTATGTATGGGAGCATCAAATTAAACAACAAGAGTGTTGCATTGGCGTATGCATGCATGTGGCCTTCCAGCAGCGGCGCGTCTGTGTGGATGCATGAGCGTGCGTGAGGGGAATGACCCCTCATGTTTCTTCGTCAAGCAAACTAAACAGGTACGCATCTTTATTTGAATTAGATTAGATTAGATTTTCACCTCCTCTAAGCGTGTACCGTATGTACCTAGAATAGTTAGACCAAGCACAAAACAAGTACAGAAAATTTATAATGTTATTTATAATTTAATATGTACGTGCACCATGTTTAAAATTTTACATAATTCTTTGCATGCAAAAATATTCCACTTATACAAGAGATACATATTAATCACCATTACACAACGAACGGCGGCAGAGAGCCAAATCAACGCATTATTACAATAGAAGAACAAATGAATTTGATTTTGTTTGAAAAAATAAATCAAGTATGCATCAGTTTGACCAATACGCACTTACTTTTGAAAAACTTTCATACAAATGAATGATATATACATACTTATGAGAAAAATTATTTAGTGTCGAAGCAACAAGTACAACATATGGATGGTACTATTTCTCATGTAGTATTAATTGCAATAACCAACTTAAAAAAATAAATTGATCACTACTGCTGAAGTAAATGTACAATAAAGCTGAAGCTAAACCACGGTAAGTGACTTATTAATTTCTACTATACTATTTGTGTTTGAATTTCTAACAAAATTAAAATGCAAAGAGGTACAAACTAAGATTGAAATAAGGGATCTTACAAGAACCACGACATGTGTGCACTTTTGAAAAGGAAGCCAATTGTTTAGTTGTCAATTCCACCAATCATAATACTATGGAGGTATTACAAGCAGCCAAAAATATATAGAGAAAACCATGATTTTCTAGAGAGATTGGCTGACTGCTACAACTTCATCTCCAATAATAGTTTCCTATCGAACCTCTTAAAGCCTTAACGAGTATTCCAACTATTGTGTGGATACACCCTATATATGGGGGTTAAGTTTGATTTAGAAGTGCTCCTGGTTGTGAGGATATCTAATCATCCTTTTTTGTGGCTTAAATTTAGGAGGACACATGGATATAATAATCCTATATGTTAGTAGTAGCTTCCAATTACAACAACATGATTATTTAAATCACTTTATAAAATCCCACGAAAATATATGGTTATTGTTTTGTTGTTCTCTACTAGATTATGAAGGGATATGGTATGGCATAGGACACTAGATATCTTTAAAAAAAGAATATTAGCAATTAGTTGCCAAATTACAGATTTGTATATTGAAAAAATATCAAAACAAATTGATTACTACCACATGCACATGACCAATCTGGTCTTAGAGGAACTTCAAGAGACTATTTATATTTTTTTCTGTGACAAAATTTGCCTCTAAGAACCTAATTTATTGGATTTCCAAATATAGATATCCTATATTCTAGATTTCTCTCTAGCCAAAGATATACAAAATAAGTTTTACTCAAATGAATCTTCAAAGAATGATCTATATAGAGTAAATTTTAGAATGGCACTTGGAGATGCTTTTTATATTGTAGTCAAAGTTACAATACTTTGGACGCACACTTTCTTAGGTGTTTTGTATCCATGAAGTGCAACATGTTTCTAATACCACAACAAAAAACTAGCCAAGTCAAGTGTGCTTAACGTTGTTTGTACTAATTTTAAATGTTCATGCTCAAGCAATTCATCGATATGTAAGTCAACAGTACATTTAGATTTTCATTTTTTTTTTTTTAGATCTATATATGTCCTGACTTTTAAGGTTTGTAGAATGCTAATAATTTGTGTTTTTGTTCTTATGATTATGATATATTTTTCATTAATGTAACCACATAATTAAAAATGTACTTATCCTTTACTAGAGCTAAAGTGAGAATAAGGTTTCAATAAGTGAAGAGCTTATTAATTACATAGTTTTCTATATGTTGCCACAACATTGTAAATAGTATATTACCAAATTTTTTGTGGAAAACTTATTTGTGCATCACCATTAATGCCTTTACAGAAACAATAAAGGAATTTAAATTTACATATCTTCTTGATATTCGCACCGCTGCCCCATCCTATCCTATATATGTTTCAATTTCAAGCTCTCGCGTTGATCTTATGCAATGTGATGCAAGTTAAAAATGATTATTTATGCCTTCCTTAAGACCAAGAGTTTCAACTTAATTTGCGAATAAAAATGCAGGATTAATAATATTTAATTTAAAATTAAATAGTTAAATACATTATATCATATAAGGTGTGGGCTCAATAAAGGAACTTAAATTTACATGTCTTCTTGATATTAGCACCGCTGCCCCATCCTATCCTATATATGTTTCAGTTTCAACGTCTGGTGTTGATCTTATGCGATGTGATGCAAGTTAAAAATGATTAGTTATGCCTTCATTAAGACCAAGAGTTTCAACTTAATTTGAGAATAAAAAATGCAGGATTAATAAGATTAAATTTAAAATTAAATAATTAAATACATTATATCATATAAGGTATGAGCTGCAACAATAGTCATTTTACTTTAAGCCAAGCTGTCGTGGTTTTTTACTAAATGCATATTAATGTTAGACAGAGGTGACATGCAAAAAGGAAAACTATGGCTGTAGATAAAAACATTTAGTTAATTAGTTGAAGATAACTCTATAAAAATTTAAAAGTGACCGTAGAGTACTTCATCTCAAATTGTAAGTAGATTGACTTTTTAATATCCCAATTTCAATCACTCATCTTATTAAAAACAATTTAGGCAAACATAGCCAAAGTTAAGTCAGTTTTAAAAAACTTTTATTAATAAAGCAAGCTACCACAAAAGAAATGATATTTTTCTTAAATTTTATATAAGACAAGTGGTCAAACTTTGTGTCAAAAAGTCAAATGACATATAATTTGGAGATGGAGGAAATACCTCTTAATGTATTAGAGAAAAAGCACTAACTAATCTTGATTCTAACCCGTGCGGGAGCACGGGTTGATGGACTAGTACTACTAATAACAATTTAGAGTTAATCAGTTTATTAAGTTCTTGACTTGATGAAAAATCATATACCACTACTCCAGAAACTATTTTTAGAGGCGTCTCCTGTTTTGTGCACATGCGGGGTTCAATAAAAAATTGCCTCTAAAATGGTTTATGTGGTTTGCTTGTAGAGAGATATTTTTAGAGGTTTATTAGAGACGGTCAGCAACCTCTAAAAGCGTTACAGTCTCTAGAATTAGCAGCATATGTAAAGGCGGCAGGAATTTTAGCCGTGCTAAAGAAACATATTTCTCCATTTTCAAATGTGGATGGCAATTTCCTCTACCTCTCTGCAAATAGTAGGTGGGGCACATTAAATTTTATAAATTTTGCAAATCAAGTAAAGAAAAATAGAAACTATATTTCAAATTGTAGTTCTGAAAGGGGACCTACAAATTTGTAGTTGTTATTTTTTATTTGAAATCATTTAAGGCTACAAAATATTGTTTAAACATTTCATAATTTGATTAATATTTGATTTTTGAAATGACTGTAAATGTAAAAATGACATGAAATTATGTTGTAATAATAAAAGGGATCTACAACTTTGTAACTTTAAATCATTTAGTGTTGATTTTTTAAGGATTCAAATTTTGAAATTCATATTTATTTGAATTTTTAAAGTATGGATAAATGATCTAAATACTCGAACAGATATGAACCTTTATAGTTTATATTTATAACCTTTTTATTTGAAACCACTTATGTTATAATTAACGAATTTGAAATTCACATTCTTTTGTATTTTTTGCTAATGTGTAGTACTTCAAAAAGAAACAGTTGAGACAACTCGTGGAAATAATATTTCTTCCTCTTCCATGATGTTAGAGAGGATACAAGAAGAAACTACTAAAGTGAGGTCTTTTCCTTTTCAAAATAATAAAAATAGAAGGATTCATTTCGGCCTCAACGAAAAGATAGAAAGAAAATTCATCATCAGACTTCTTATAAATCTTGATATAAGATCTCACACGTTAAATTACTGCCATTGTAAAAGTTTCACTTATGACATACCACTACTACTAGTACTTGTAGAAAAGAAAGAAACAAGACTGCAGCAGTAACACTCCAACCACTACTGTAAAGAAAGACGAGCACAGCAAAATACTTCATTTTTTGAATACCCATGCACCGCATCCCTCTCAAGAACCATACATGGTGAGCACCACTTGGAGGGTACACTCTTTCCCAATGTTATAATCTCCAAGAGTGCGGTCATCCTTCAGCTGCCTGCCAGCCCAGATAAGGCGGTATTGTTTTGGCAGAAAGCCCTTCTTCTCATAGATTTTCATCTTGACATTTACGATGGTGTCTGCGCTATCAACTTCTAGAGTTAGGGTCTCTCCACTTAGCGTCTCCGCGAAAATCTTCATTGTGCCTCTTGGAGACGAGTGGAGGACAAGGAGAAGGGTGGCCTCCTTGCAAATGTTGTTGTCCGCCAAGGTGCGATTGTCATCTAGCTGTTTGTTGTCAAAGAGGAGGCACTGTTGATGCTTGGGGAAACCCTCTGAAGATTCAATCTTGTCTTTCACATTACCAATAGTAGTATCTAAACTGTCAACCTCAAGAGTGATGGTGGTGCCTAATAGCGTCTCCAATACATAAATTTGCACCTTCTCTTCAAATTCAAGTGTGGACATGTGTTGGATGTCATAATCAGCCAACGTAAGGTTGTCTTCAAGCTCCACTCCATCAAAGACAAGGCGGTATTGTTCCAAGATCTTTGCCTTAACAGTAGATAAGGTATCAGATGGCTCGACCACGAGAGGGATTGTCCTGCCAGTGGAGCTCTTCATGAAGATAATCATTCTGAATAAGCACAAACATCACAATTTTTTAGACAAATTGTTCACATTTAATCTAGGCTATAAAAATAACGATTAATACATATATCATATCTAATAAAACAGTAAAAGCAAGACTGAAATCTACTGACCGTTGCTCCCTGGCGGGCGACTGCCCCACCATCGCCGGCGCCGGTGGCCTCACCGGCCCGCCACCCGCCCCTGCCCTCGCCTCTCCCTCCCCTGCATCCTCCCCTCCTCCCGCTCTCCGGCCCCCTCCCTCTCCCTCGTCCCTGCCGCCGGGTGTGGCCGGCCAGCCAGCGACGCGCCGCCCCCTGCCCGCCGCCCGGCGGCCCCACTCCTCCCCCACGGCCGCGGGGCGGATCCGGCGCCGCAACGGCCAAATCCGGCGGCTCCACCCCTGTCGTCGCGGGATCCGGCGGCCTTGGGCACCCAGCGCTTCGCCTGCGCTGGGCTCGAGCCCAGCCCGGGCCGGGACCGTTACCGCCGCGCCGGGCGCGCCGGTGGGCGTGGCCGAACCCCGCCGTCCCGTCGTCCCGAGGTTCTCTACCGTCATTCCCGGCGTCGTGCACGCGCCGCTTGTGCCGCCACCGTCGCTATCGGCGTTGCGGCCCGGCGGGCAGCCCATCCCCTCCGGCGGTCGCCCCTCTCCCCCCGCGGCCCCCCTTCCACCCCGGTGGGAGGTCGTTGGGGCGCCCAGGCGAACCCCGATGGGAGCTCCGGCGAGGAGGGAGAGGCCCCACTTGCTTCCACGCTTCCTACCCCGCGGCCTCTCCTTCAGCCCGGTCCGCGGCCCCATCCCCCGGAGCCGACGCTGCTGCCTCCGCCGTCCGGGGGCCGTTGGAGGTCGTGCGCGCACACGCAGCCCGCCCGGCAACGGAGGCATGGGAGAAGAGCCGAGGCGGCCATGGCTTCAGGGTGAGGGGGGCGCCGACCCTTGCGGTGATGGCGTGCTCGGCGCCCACCCAATCTTGGGAGGGGACGCGCGCGCCTGCACATCGCCGCCTTGGTCCCCTGCCCGAGGGCGGGATTCCAGCGAAGCAACGCCTCGGCCCGCGAGTTGGGGCATCTCCGCCTGTCGATGCCGACGGTTTCACGCTTGTTGTGAACCGGCGGCGTGGCGCGCGTCGTGCCCAGCGTTCCCCGCGCCCGGCGGCGGCGTCGATCTTGACTTTCGCTCGTCGGGTTATGTTTCAACCGCCGGCGAAAAGGCCACATCGCCGCCGCGGTGCACTTCACCGCTCACGCTGCCTTCTCTTCGCTCAAAGACGGGCGCACCGGGCAAGGAGTTGCGTGCCGTCTTCGCCGCCGCCCGGGGCACCTTTCGCGGGCTGCGCGCATGGCGTGCTCGCGCCAACCCCTCTCGGCCACCATGCCGATGATGGCCATGCTACTGGCTGCACTCGAGGTCGCTGCGACCTCTATCGTTGTCGGGCAGATCCTATGTCCGGCTACGCCGACCGTCACGGGTGGCAACCCGCGGTCCCCCTCCTGGCAGCGCCCGGCCGTTGTCTCGGTCGAGACAGCGCGAGGGGGCCTGTGGAAAGCGGCGCCCGTCGACGTCGGGCCTCACGCCATCGGCAGCGGTGACGTCGGGCATCTGCGATCCTGGCGGCTTCGGCACCGTCGCGTCCCCGGCTTTGCCATCGTCTCCGATCGGCTGGCGGGGGCTGTGCGGCGCGCGAGCTGCGCTCGGGCGACCCGATGCTTGATGAGCTCGCCGCTGCGTTGCCACACGTTTGCCTACTCGGTCGCTACCCCCTCGGCCGGACCCGACCGGCGTTATCGGGCGGTGTCACCGCCACGAATGACCGGCTCTACCGCCCAGCGGATCTGCGGAGGCGGTCGAGGAGGGTGGCGACATTGTGGTGGCTTGCTCCCCCCGGCCGGCTATCCCCGATCTTTGGGGTGCTGGAGGCGGATGATGGGGATGCGGTGGCACCGCGTTCGGCTACTGCCACTTCTCACGACAACTCCCGCGCTTGTTGTTGGTACACCTGCGGTGGCCTCGACAACAACGCTCGTCGATGCCTCCATGGTAGAGGCGGACACCTCTTCGCCACCGGCACCCCCCGTGTCGCGCCGACTCCTCCGGCGCCCTCTGCGATAATCGTCGTTGGGGGTTCTGATGGAGGTCGCTCGGTTACTGGAACAAATCGAGTCTAAGGTGTGCCTCCCCTTCCAAACCCGATTCTTCGTGATGGACCCAAGCTGCGACGCCCTCGTGCGCTGCCTCCATTCACACGTTGCGGAGAAGCGGGCGCATTGCGACCTAGCCGCGAACATGTAACGACACGGCAAGCCGCGAGAATGTGCTACTCAAGAAGCTAGGAATGCAGGTGCGGGAGGGCGCCCCCTAATGCGACATTGAGGCCCGGTTCATACGAGGCATTCCGTGGGGATATGTCTTTTTCGAAAGCAAAATGTCCTCGGTGTCCTGCTCAATGGGGAGTTCAACCCGGCGGCCTTGAACCTGAACACGGCGGGTCTGGGGGATGGGATGGAGTGAGCAAGCGTGCTACCCACCCTTTTGTCGCCAGTTAGTTTTTATGTAATCACAATCTCGTGTCTTTGGGGTTCCAAGGTTCGGTAGTCTTGCGACTACCGTCTCTCGTCTGTCTGTAACAAAACTCTTTTCTGCTTAATGAAAAATGCGCCTCTCTGGCGTCATCACGAAAAAAAAGACTGAAATCTACTGCATAATAGCATTATTGTCTATACAGAACATGGTGTAGCACTAAGCCTACATTATACGAAGCTTTAGATCAGTAATCATTAAAACCACATGGCTCACTCAGTTCTGTACATCTAAGCGTTAAAAGTTGATATGCTGATATGCATACATATGTTCCGCTTTACATTTTCTAGTATTGGAATAGAACTGACAACCGGTGCCGAATAATTGGCCAAGAAGACTATGAACTCACAGAAGCTAGAGCACACTTAAGTTTCAATGGATCGGATCTATCAAACTGAAAAACAGAATATGCCTCCAACAATTTCCACCAGCAACTAAAGGTAACAGCACATACATATTCTTTAGTCTTACTTTATTTATTTAGGCTATATAGAGCAATCGGCAAAATGTCGACAACTACAGGTAGTAGAACAAAGAAGATAGATATACAGTTACGGTTGTCTAGATGAAAAAAAAAAATAGGCAAGAAAACGTTGACAATTGCATTACATTCGACCGAGCTAATCAATCATAAGATCTAACAGATCCTAAGAAGATTTATATAAATAATCAAAAAGTCACAAATTAAAGTTTGTCCGTATGTAAATATAACGATTTGGACCATATGAGTTTGTTCATTTATGTAGATATATGAAGAGTACTATTATTTTTAAGGTAATAAAGCAATTTAATTTATTAGATTCTGTGGCAAGGACATATAACAAGAATTCTTATATAATACTATAATCCACCCTCTCTAGATGAACAAGTTTTTTCCGGCAAAAAAATAATAAACAATTATAATATTTTCGATCTAATCAATCTTAAGATCAAAAAAAACAAATGAGATGAAACCTGATGATCGAACCTGAGTCTGACAATACGATTCACTGACATCCTAAGCTAGGAATTTGTATGAGAGAGTAAAAGTAGTAGAGAGATAGGCAAAAATCATGTTCTTGTACCTTGCTTGAAGTCGACGAAGATGTGCTTCTCGCTAGGATCGCTGGGGCGCTCTTGCTTCCGCTGGAGAGCCCTGCAGGAGACCTGATCGAAGTGGAAGGGGTGGGGTTGGAGAACGATGCCATTTTATAACCACCTAGCGCGACGTTCAAATCTCTCCTCTCTGTCTCCGGTATCTGAAACGACGGACGTCTCTTCTTCCGTAATAAATTATTAAACCGGCCGACGCTTAGCTTCCAGAAGTAATGCACGTCAAAATTATCTAATCTTACCAGGCTGTCGTGCTAACCATGTACTAGGTTCTAAGGGCACACACTCAACTTAGAAACTACAATAGTTTTTCTCTATAAATTATGTTGTCACGTAGGTGTTTTGCTATGTGGCAAGCAATTTAATCAAGAGAGAGAGAGAATGGAGAAAACATTTCTAACTTGGAAACTCAATCTTCACGAGCATGGATGCAATCAAAACCACCTAAAACCATGTTGTGGAGGATGGCGCAAAAAGGTTCTTATTCACATGTGGGACCCCATGCGCGAAGCCTTTTTTTCTCGCTTAGAGGACCTCGCTCACCGTCGCCGGTACCTTGCGCGGTGATCTCGCCCACCGTCCACGTGACCTTGCTCGGGTGCCGTTGGAACCTTGTGCGGTGGACCCCTCACCCGTCTGCCAGTGAGAGCTCACAAGTGGGCGGTAGGGGGATTAGGGTAGGAGAGTAAGAATCAACCTCTTGCGATGCCCGTTTCGATAAAAAACTTCTACCCCTAAGAAATGACCAATTTTTAGGGTTTGGACCAATTTATAGCCTAGACTTAACATGGCAGGCGCCTTAACAAGCAGTTACATTACAAAAGCTGCCTCGATTAAAGTATTAGGTGACGGTTGCGTTACTGTAACCACCAGTTAACAAGAGCATTAACCATGTTGTTTTTGTTATGTCGCCTGCTACGCAAAAGGGATTAATCGTGGCAATTGCATTTTGCCTGCCCTACGGCCTGGCCTGGCTCTCCATTATCTGTGGTGGTTTCTTGATACGACCGCCCACAAAGAAAGATATTCTACAGTGGAGATGAACAATTTTTCACCTTGGGTGTGTTTAGCACCCCAAATTCCTCCCAAATTCCACTATGCAAAAAGAAGATTCCCCATCACATCCGTCGGCCGGCAACATGTATGGAGTACGAAATATAGGTAAAAATTAAAATAATTACACAGTTTAGATGTACATTACGAGACGATTCTTTTGAGCCTAGTTACGTTATGGTAGGATAATATTTACCACTAACAAACGAAACGTGCTACAGTGTACGATGTGACATACATGTCACATCCATCCAAAATTTTGCACCAAACTTTGGGTGCTAAACACCCCATGTATATGCCCGTGTCACCAAAGATGGGGAGAGGGGGGGAAGGGATGAGTGGAGGTTATGGGCCCCCACCATTGCGGGAACGGAGAGGGGCACCAGCGAGCCGCCCGTGGGGGCTCTGTCACCCTGGCCACCATTCCTTCGGGAGACGTCGAGAGCGAGAGATGACATGGAGAGATGCCTGCTACGGCGAGGGCAGTCAGCGCACCGCCGCCCTGCATGCACCCACGTTAGCGATTTGGGGAGATAGAGGGGAGGGGAAGAGTAGAGGTTGCGGGACTCACCATTCTTGCGGGACGGAGGGGGCGCCGGCGGCGCCGGGGGCAGTGGTGGGGCGGGGCGGCGGGGGCCATGGCCTCCCCCAACAAAAAAAAAATTAAGTAGTAATTTTTTTTTTTAGATGATGTAGTAGTTGTTAGGCCCCCACTTTAATGGGTCCTTAACCTTGCATATTAGTGCCAGGATCATGCGCTAATACGTTAATAGAGACAAGAGTGGACACAAATTTATTTAGAAAAGTGCCGAAGCTTTATTGATAGGATAAATAGGTCTTACATAAGTAGCCCGATGGTCACAGTCTTAATAAGTGCCCCCATGTCTACTCCTGATAGACCGTTTGCCTTCTCTGACCTCCTAGGTTAGATATTATACTTTGACCTAACAAGGTGTGAGATCATGCCGCCCCATTCCGACGTGTGGTTGTACGAAATATCGCACTAGGTAGATGGTCTATGAACCGGTCCTTAGGGAGGTGAGTATCTCTGCGCAGGATTTATTCCCGAGTGTGATTGGTCCACTGTTGATGCTCACTAACTCATATTTTTATGCATCAACCATTCATGGAAAAGAACTAAAATAAAATTAGATAACCTTATTAGGGTTTTTACTAATGAATTCCATGAGTTTTGGTAAAGTTGTGATTTGCAGGGACTTAACAGAAAATCAGCAGAAATGACGTGGCATACGACCGACGTAACGCAATGCAATCCAACTCCAAAATGAATCCGAAAGGCTACGGATCTCTCCCGACGTGAACTAACTTCGGAACCAAGAAATACATCATCTAGAAGACTCCAGAACACGCGACGCACGACGGGACCCAGAGGGGAGGCCCCCCTGGGCCGATCGGCCCAATAATGGGGCCGATCGGCCCCCCCAGGCCGCCGTCTCAGCTCCGCTTCTGGAATGTTCCTCAACCGCCTCCAAGACTCGATCTAAACCAGTTGATTTGAGTCGGTTTGATCCGAGGGCGACAGAAGAAGTGCGGGATTTATTCAAGGTTAATACCACATCGTCTGTTGAAGTAGAAGAGACAGAGGAAGACCGATATATAAACAGCCCAAGACCCCTCAAGCCAAGACAAGTCCAAGTTGATCTAAAGCTTCACGTTCAATAAGAAGTAGATCAAGGAAGAGCCAAGACAGGAACAAGAAGAGGAGACACCACGAGATAGGATAGCTAATTCATAGCTCTTTGAGCCTAGATTAGATAGAAAGTCAGGTTTAGAGAAGAGAGAGTGTATGCTCGGTTACGGATCGATAAGTTACACTATGGATCAATATAATTATTGTTTTCATACACCTTCGTGCTATTTAATTATTATGCATACAATTAGTTTACTTACACTTTATTCTAGTCATAGCATATTTGATATAGTCATTATTCATGGTAATTCGAAGTACTTATTCGTAGAGCTCCTAGTATATTACAGCTGTATGCTAGGTAATAGAGAGTATGTAGGCATGGTGCTTAGATATAATTTATTTGCGGATTCACCTTATATGCCGGGTCGTGTGGTAGATCGTAGTGGTGACAAAGACTATTGAGTCCTTTGCAATCCTCCCCCCGTGTATAAGACTAGTCGATAATGATTCTTGGGATGATCTTGTTTCGTTCTTGATTTTCTTAAGTAATCTTCGGGGTACACATTTTTATTTATGGTTTTGATTTATATATGATCTTATGCTATGCCTGTTTATTTCCACTTCGTAAATTCTTTGTATGCTACATAAGAACTGTCCCGTCTGTCATAAATCAATCCTAATCTAACTAGGAATTAATCTTATCCTATTGTTCACCACGTGCACCTCACCTGTCTTATATACCTTATCACTATTATCTTTTATTGGCTCACCCTGTTTAAGTAAATGCTAAACCACCGAATCTCATTAGTCTTCTATCACTGTCCTTAATCAAATGAATTGTTAATCTTATCTTCCTCGTGGATTCGATATTTAAAAACCCTCCCCGGGTGAAATGCTCACTGGATATCCGTGCGCTTGCGGATCTATTTCTCTGTAAGTTAATAAATACCAACAAGCATTTCTGGCGCCGTTGCCGGGGAAGATTTAGATAACTTTTCTTTTTGATTATTGATAGATGAATTCTAAGTGTGGATTTGCTACTTAGCATCCCTGCTTAAACAGATTTACCCGTTTATTGTCTTTTTCCATCTTACTTGCAGGGTATTAACAGGTTAGACTGTGATTCACTATACTTCATCATCCGAATCAAGTCAACCAGGCAACACCAAGTTCCCGAAGCCATGCACGAAAAGGCGTTGCGAGTTCTCTGCTCCAAACATCGAGAACATTCGCCTTTGGACCTACACTTCAAATCAATCATGAGTTCGAGCTCAAGGCAAGCCTCATCAACATGGTGCAAGCTAACCCGTTTGAAGGAAAGACACATGAAGATGCAAGCACTCATCTCCAGACTTTCATGGAGATAGGCGCCACCATCAATATCAAGAACATTCCCAAGGACATGATCCTGCTCCGTTTATTCCCTTTCTCACTATCAGGAAGAGCGAGGCAATGGTTCTACTCCAGTGAACAAAAGATAGACACATGGGAGAAATGTTCAACCACATTCTTATCAAAATTTTTCCCCATAGGCAAAACCAATGCCTTACGTGGAAAAATTACCAACTTTCAGCGACAAAAAGGGAGAATCTATTCGGAGGCATGGGAACGTTTTCAAGAATACATATCAGATTGCCCTCACCATGGAATGGAAGAATGGATGCTCTTACAAGGATTCTACCATGGACTAATTCAAAAACCAAGAGAGCATCTAGACGCCACTTTGGAGGATCATTCTTATCACTCATACCAGGGAAAGCCAACATACTTATGTGTAAGATATCAGAAAATCAAGGCTGGACCCTGAAGAACACCCAATACTGTCATCAAAGTGAAGAAATAGAAGAAGAACAAGAAGACTTGAAGGCGTATCAACTGGGATGGGCGTGCTACTAAATTGGCTTGAGGAGCGAGCCAACTACAAGAAGAATCGACAAGCTTTACAAGACTACATGAACGCTTCAAGAAGTTCAAGCTTGGTGGTTCCACGAATCAGCACCAACCCAAAAAGAAGACCCGCAAACCACGACCAACTTACGCGGTAAGTATTCGGGTAATAACTTTAATTCGGGTAATAAATTCAAGCAACCTTCTTTACGAGAATTAATTGAAGAGCAAGTTAAAATTAATGATAATTTCTCTAAGAAGTTAGTTGCTAATGATAAAATTCTAGAAGATATAAATGCTAAAATGGATAACTTTTCTGCTATGATAAAAGAGCAAGTTGCTTTTAATATCAAACTAGAATCAAAATTATCAAAATTGTCTCTTTGCTATGCCTGTTGTCACTAATCATGAGCAGGTACATAACATCCAGAACAAGAGGTGGTAAGCAAACTACCGATCCACCATTCCCCGACGGGGAAGCGGTAAGACCTTCCGGCTAGGAAACCTCGGCACCTGCGACCCTTTGCACAACCCGTAGTACCGGCCAACATTCGAAGACAAGGATGATGACGTAGAAGAAGTTGTGCGCCAAGAACACGTGGGACAAGACTTTCACGACACCAATTTCCTACCCTATCCAAGAAGAATAAGAAGACCTCAAATTGATGATCAATTCGGCAAATTCATAGAGGTAATCCGAAACTTTATATTAATGTACCTCTACTAGATGCCATGCCAGGTCCCTACATACGCCAAGTACATTAGAGATATCTTAAACAAGAAGAGACCATTACCAACCACGGAGATCATCAAGCTAACAGAAGAGTGTAGTGCGGCAATCCTAAACACGTTACCCATCAAGAAAAAGGATCCAGGATGCCCCACTATAGAGTGCTCAATCGGAGATCAATATTTCAACAACGCACTCTGTGATCTTGGAGCAAGTGTCGATGTGATGCCCAAGGTTGTCTTCGACAAGCTCAAGCACCCTACCTTGGTTCCAACATCAATGTGTCTACAACTAGCGGATCAATCGGTTAAGCTACCCGTTAGGAATCGGCTGAGAATGTTCGGTGAGGATCCGGGAGTTCTTTGTGCCGATCGACTTCGTTTATTTGGACATGCACCCGAACTCGAGGATCTCACTCATCCTAGGACGACCATTCCTTAGCACCGCCAACGCTAACATCAACGTCGGTATTTGGAGAGATCACATTTGAGATCAATGGAAAGGAGGAGAAGTTCGCCTTCAAACCCGGACGAACTTCGCCACCAATGCGAACATGATCAATCAAGAGAAGACGATGCCGGACGAACCATCCTCTCCGATGGAGGATGCACCAGAGGACTAGAAGATTGGAAGGTCCCCTGTTCGAGGACCTTAACTACGGACCCTCGCCGTCGGGTAACTTCGGTAAAATTTAAAAATCCAAAAATATTTTATTCCTTGCATTTATTTTTACGCAATTTAAATTCTTGCACTTTTACATTCATCGTAAAAAAAAAAATTACGCCCCATGATTAATTTTTTGCGGAGTAAAACCCGTTTAATTACTTTTTTACGTGGTGGCACAAAAATAATTTTTACATCTTTCATTTTTATTCAGAAAATACAAAAATATTACAACCTTACAAGTGGGACCCATATGTCATAGGGACAAAACATCAAATCATCACTTTCTTTATTCCTTTTTCTCCTCCACCATCCAATTTCCACCGGCATACTTCCACTTGACCTAACATATACTATTCTAGCGTGGAATTTCAGCAAATAATAGATGGTGGAGAGGGCACCCGAATGGGCCCACTTGTGGGGCCCAGACCGCCCAATAATCGGCCGATCGGCCCCCCCTCTGCCTATAAATAGAGCCGCCCGGCCTCCTTCTCTTCTCATCCCAACCAACTAGAAATTCTGATTTCCAAGAAGAGAGAAGAAGAACTGCCTTGAGCAGATTAGGAAAGAATTAGAGGAGAGAAAAACTTAGAAGAAAAATCCTTTAGAAATCCTCTCGCCAAAATCCCGGAAAATGTCGTCCTTGCTTGGAAGGTTTTCGCCGGTCACGCTCAAACTCTCGGGGCTGGTTCCGGCGATCAATGAGCACCGACACAAGAGCAACGCCATCACCTCTAGCTTCTCCATCTCCAATGCCTTCACCAAGCCGAGGTAAAACTCGACCTTGGGCGTACACCTTCATTTGCAAGCGAGGAGGCGAAAAGGAGTAGGTATGATAAACTTAAGAACGAGATTTTTCTCACTTACTCCTATGCTAGATAATACATTCATGGACCGTATAGGAATTTTACGAGAATTCAATATTATTTTTCAAATTACGGGATGGTCTTCTTTCTATGACACCTCGAGAGGGGTGCCGGCTTCTCACATTAGAATTTTTGTGCACACTAAATTACACTGAGGATGGGACCGGAGTGACCTTTCGGTTATTCTCAGCGGACTTACACGATGACATGGAACAACTTCAGTCTTTGCACTAGGTTTTGAGTCAAAATTTGCCCCATAAATGTAACCTCCACCTTAAGCGACTTCAACGGGGGAAGTATTCTGGAACGAAATCACTGGGAAGGGTATGTTCCACCGACCTCGCACAAATGACATCCACCTTCCAACACTAAGATATTTACACAAATGGATGGCCCTTGTCCTTTTCCCACGAAAAAGGACAATATCAATTTGACTGAGCATCGAGGCGGCATTCCTATATGCCGCTTGTTAGAAGGACATCCGTTTCACCTGTTATGTCACTAGTAGACCATTGGCTATCACTCCCCAACTTAGTTGGAGAGATAAATTTGCACTTCATTAATCACTCGTATAGCCAATGATCTAGGCCTGCTTTGGGAGATGACACCACCATCACGTACATAACCACTCCACGAGATATCATAGGGTGCGACTATTTTCGGCGGGGGCGTTGGGTAGAAAAGACCGAGAACAATATTACTACCTTCATAACAACAATGCAATCCCGTTACCTAACCCGGGATTAGGCATATACTACGTGCAATCTTTCTTGATACATACGCGAGCCACGCGGCCGGTCCAACGTCGACCATCCACGTCAAGCGAGCTTCAACATCCCAATACGGAGGAGGCCCAAACTCCGGAGGGTGCAGCGTACCAAGCATCACGAGGGCTTCGTGCCACCGCATCCACGTCGCGCCTACCCGGGAGGACCGCTGCCCACACGGGAAATACCGAGAAGGTAGTCATCTTTGCATTTACGCCGGCCCGTCATTCTTTTGCGGAGTTCACGAGTACCGCGATCCAGCGATATCCGCCGAGGTGTGCGACAATATCGCACCCTAATCAACACTCGAACGCCCACTCCGACATCTTGTACAATCGGCAAGAGTGGATGCGACAAAGGGAACAACTGGGCGACATCCGGGGCGGTGGAAAACAACACTGAGCAGCGGAGAGACTTTTCGGCCGCATGGGACATAGGTAAGTGCATCAAGCGGCTTGGGGGAGTGGTCCCGTTAAAACCACAGGTGAGGGGAACCCCTGTCAAACCAACCAATCGTCGGACCCTTGGGGAAGGAGTGCCCCCAAGGTAAGTATCTATCTATCTATTTATCTATTTATCTATATTACTATAGTTTTTAATTATTTAGCTATATATTTATATTTGAGTCTGTCTATTTAGCTAGTATAAATAATATTTGTTTTAATATATATATATATAGGTGTGCTATAAAAAAAAATGAGAATAATAATTATATTGATCTGTGAATTATGCTATAAGAACATGATAGATGTTGCTCCTCTGTGATCAATGCCTAGTTTACCATATTTATTCCTCCCAACATGGATATAATTGTTTAGATTCTAAAACATGCTTTGAACTTGAGTTACGTGGGGAGTATGATCTTAAATTTCAAGTCTAGGCAATTGATTGATATGATATAATAAAAGTTGAGCTACTATCTATCTTGTTCATACGTGGCAAAAATTACGGAGTATTAATCTTTGAAAATTTTAAATGAAGTCTCTGTATGACATAAGCCCGATAAAATAAAATAAATACCTTGTTGAAAATATGCTAAAATTGCTTACATTTATATATATCTCTCTATGCTTTCAAGAGACTTGGGCATGACAAGCAAAAATAAAATAAAAAGAAAAATATATATATATATGAGAGAAAAGTGAGATGAGAAAAGAGGGAGAGAAATGAACAAGTGTTCTACTAGGCGAGAAGAAGAGCCTACCTCCTAATAAAAGAGATGAAAAATGAACAAATGTTGAGGCGAGTAGAGCTCACATCTCGAGAAAAGAAAAGGAGAGAGAAGAATGTGACAAAAGTCAATACGAATGAGAAGAGCTCACCTCTCCAATTAAGTTGTCATGTAACCCAAGGTTCTCTAAAAATTTATTACTATAAGGAGAGATATATTTTTCAAAACAAAAGAAGCAAAGAAAAGGGCTAAGAATTTAAATGTTTACTATTAATTGTTGTCATACGGGGAATACTACATGCTTTCACTTTATAATCTTTTGTAAAACTCGAGTTATAGTGAAACCACGAACTTGAGACATGGTGTTTGACTTAATTGTTCTATCTTTCAATAGTCCAAGATTCATGATGATAAAAACTCCATGCTCTCAAGTAAATATAAGCAAGTTTATGATTCTAAATTCTTCATCCTACCTTGGTTGAGATTTACTTTGATAACACACACGGGGCCTTGCTAGGGACTAGCAAGAGGTAAGCTTTGGGGAGTTTGTTGATGCTCACTAACTCATATTTTTATGCATCAACCATTCATGGAAAAAAGAACTAAAATAAAATTAGATAACCTTATTAGGGTTTTTACTAATGAATTCCATGAGTTTTGGTAAAGTTGTGATTTGCGAGGGACTTAACGAGAAAATCAGCGAGAAATGGCGTGGCATACGACCGACGTAACGCAATGCAATCCAACTCCAAAATGAATCCGAAAGGCTACGGATCTCTCCCCGCGTGAACTAACCCGAACCAAGAAATACATCATCTAGAAGACTCGAACAACACGCGACGACGGCGGGACCCGGAGGGGGAGGCCCCACGGGCCGATCGGCCCAATAATGGGGCGATCGGCCCCCCCAACCGCCGTCTCCGCTCCGCTTCGGAATGTTCCTCAACCGCCTCCAAGACTCGATCTAAACCCGGTTGATTTGAGTCGGTTTGATCCGAGGCGACGAGAAGAAGTGCGGGATTTATTCAAGGTTAATACCACATCGTCTGTTGAAGTAGAAGAGACAGAGGAAGACCGATATATAAACGACCCAAGACCCCTCAAGCCAAGACAAGTCCAAGTTGATCTAAAGCTTCACGTTCAATAAGAAGTAGATCAAGGAAGAGCCAAGACGAGAACAAGAAGAGGAGACACCACGAGATAGGATAGCTAATTCATAGCTCTTTGAGCCTAGATTAGATAGAAAGTCGGGTTTAGAGAAGAGAGTGTATGCTCGGGTTACGGATCGATAAGTTACACTATGGATCAATATAATTATTGTTTTCATACACCTTCGTGCTATTTAATTATTATGCATACAATTAGTTTACTTACACTTTATTCTAGTCATAGCATATTTGATATAGTCATTATTCATGGTAATTCAAAGTACTTATTAATTAGAGCTCCTAGTATATTACAATTTGTATGCTAGGTAATAGAGAGTATGTAGGCATGGTGCTTAGATATAATTTATTTCTTGGATTCACCTTATATGCTTTAGAGTTAGGTGTGTGGTAGATCGTAGTGGTGACAAAGACTATTGAGTCCTTTGCAATCCTCCCCCCGTGTATAAGACTAGTCGATAATGATTCTTGGGATGATCTTGTTTTAGTTCTTGATTTTCTTAAGTAATCTTCGGTACACATTTTTATTTATGGTTTTGATTTATATATGATCTTATGCTATGCTGTTTTTATTTCCACTTAAATAAATTCTTTGTATGCTACATAAGAACTGTCCCGTCTGTCATAAATCAATCCTAATCTAACTAGGAATTAATCTTATCCTATTGTTCACCACGTGCACCTCACACATCTTATATACCTTATCACTATTATCTTTTATTGGCTCACCCTGTTTAAGTAAATGCTAAACCACCGAATCTCATTAGTCTTCTATCACTTTGTCCTTAATCAAATGAATTGTTAATCTTATCTTCCTCGTGGATTCGATATTTAAAAACCCTCCCCGGGTGAAATGCTCACTTTGGATATCCGTGGCGCTTGCGGATCTATTTCTCTGTAAGTTAATAAATACCAACATCCACCTCCATGTAGACCATCACCACTCACCTTTTTTGTTGGTATGGTTCATATTATTATTAAGGTGATATCGTCATCTCATGCACATAGCAACAATAGTCTCATATAAAATAATCTCATAAGCACCATGATCATCATCTTTATAGGGTTAGGTTAATTAATTAGGTCAAGATTATTAAGGGGTGGGGTAAGGACTTGCCTTGGTTATTGTAGTCTTCCCGCTTTGGACGTAGTCGGGGTCATCTCGTTCTGATAGAGGTCCTCGTCGTCTACTCTCGCGTACGGTGGCGATTACAATACATTAATAGGGCGATTGAATAGCGATAAAATGAACCATCGATAATGTGTAAAACCCGGTAGCAATGGATAAAGCTTGACTTTAGAAAAATAACGAGAAGTGGTTTGACCCAATTTGGAGTTACGGTTCGGAAGTTATGATTTTTTTTTTTTTTTTTTTTTAGGTTTAATTCCGTGTAATAAACATGGTGGGATTTTTATGTCATTATTTTATTAGTGTAAAAATATAATAAAAATCATGACAATTATCTCCATATGATCTAGTTTATTTACATATTTTTCCTGGAATTTTTTGGGGGTCTAGATTGGTACTTATAGCATTAGGGGTACACAATCTTGGGTAGACCTAGCAATTTCCTTCCTAATTCTACACTGTACCCACCCATCAATGACTGACCAGCGGGCCCGGCCTGGCCCACGTGGCAGTAACGGAGGGGGAAAAGGGTGGCGTGGCGGGTGGGCGGCGTGTCGGCCTCTGGTTGGCTCCGGTGACCGGCGTGGATGGTAGGGGTGACGGCGTCGTGGCGCCGTCCCGTCCGTCG
Source organism: Hyparrhenia diplandra (assembly GCA_015847255.1). Lineage (NCBI taxonomy): Eukaryota > Viridiplantae > Streptophyta > Magnoliopsida > Poales > Poaceae > Hyparrhenia > Hyparrhenia diplandra. Next base: position 413,483 of record JADLZK010009272.1, on the reverse strand, counting down.
TGCCCGATGGCGGGCTTCGCGGGCGTTTCGCCGGAACGGCCCTCCCGGCCCGCGGAAGCTCGCCGCAAGGGGTCCCCCTAGGCTCCCCACGCTGCCCCGGACTTCGATGGTGGGTGTCCCAGGGCGGCGGTGCGGGGCTCCCACCTCGGCGGCGCTCAATCCATCGTTCGGCTGCACAATGAAGGTTAATAAGATAGTAATGAATAGTGGGGAGGATAGGGCGACTTACGGGACTGCCAATTGCGCCGCTCCGGCGACCAATCGACGACGCTCCTCGAACCCTAGCGCGGCGGCGGCGGAAGTTGGATTTGGGGGAAATCGCCTAGGGCGGAGTAGAGGAGAGGGAAGAGAGATTGGGCGCGAGCACGGTGTGTTCTGGCTCCCGGTGGAGCTCTCGGTGCTTGGCTAGGTGGAATGGAGGGGCAGACGGGGCTATTTATAGCCTCGCCGTGGCAGCTCCTCCGGCGAGATATTTTCTCTCGTCCTCGGATATTTTCCGGCCGCGGGTGGAGGTGCGCGTGGTCTTACCGGCTCTGGCAATCGTCATGGCATCGTTTATGGAGCTCCAGCGAATCGGTGGTGTGCGGTCACATCGCGGTGGCCGACATTGCCCGGCGAGGTTGCCGTCCTCCTGCGTGCGCCGCGGGTGCCGCCGAGGCGGCGGCGCTTTGTCGTTCTGGCCGAGCCACGTGTGTTGTTGTGGGCGGTCATTGCTGCGTGCCTTGGCATGGCGGGGCTCGCCGGCAAGCTTGGTTGGCTCGCTGTGCGGTGGTCGTCGCCCGCGCCAGCGCCTTGGGTCTCTTGCGCCCGAGCCAGCAACTTCAGCGTCCGTCCGGTTCACTGAATGCTCGTGCTCCACGTGCCCTGGTCTCCTCTTTTACGGTGGCGACGGGGCGAGGCGACGGCCGAGGCCCGGCGGCGGTGCCGGGTCGTCGTCGCTGGCGCGCCGTGGAAGAAGGGAAAGGGGAGTGGGTCCCTTCGTCGGTGGCAAAGTGGAAAGAAGGGAGGCGGGCCGTGCGGCCTGGTGGAGTTGGGCTGGCCACGGGGGAAGAGAAGGAGGGGAGAGAAAGAGAGGATGGGCCGGGCCGGTTTCCTTTCACTTTTCTACTTCCTTTCCTTTTCCTTTTCTTTTTCTTTCTCTCTTATTTTCTTACTCCATTATTCTTTTATTAAATGCAACTCCACTTTAGGTCTTACCAAAATTTGTCAAATAAATTTGAGGTGCCAAAATAAATGGAAATCATCAAAGTGTCAAGTCGAAGCACGATTATCGAAAAAGTTTAAATTTTGAGCGAACTTTTGAAAATGGTCAAAAATCGGGGTGGTACAGTAATTTTCTTGGCCAATGGACAGTCACGATCGATAGGCTTGAGGCTTCCTGCGTTGCTGCGTTCCTGCCTTGGCCCATAGCTAGTAACGATACTTGGCCCATGGACATTGGACAGTCACGATCGGATCCATAGGCTTCCTGCCTTAGCCCAAGGCTAGTAACGCAACGCCGGCGGCCAGTCATCCATCGTGTAGACCGTAGATGCGTATGCGTACGTAGCGATGTTTCGTTCCCTTTCCCTAGTTCCGCCGTCTCCGCAGTCCGCAGGATGCCAAGACGGCAGCAAGCAGATCAACTCCGCTCCATAGGATGGCAGCAAGCAGATCCAACTCCGCTCTTGGCCTTTTGAAGGCGCCGCCGCCGTGAAGCTGTCCGTCCAGGTCCAGCACGAGCCGATCAGTGATCAACATTAGTCGATAACTCCCCAAGGTAGTGTATGCAGTCAATGAAAAAAAATTCGGTCCCCCTTTATTTCCTTGCTAGCTCCACCACTGTGGGGGGGGCTCCGTCGCCCTAGCTGCCATCCCATTGGGAGAGGTCGAGAGTGAGAGATGACAGGGAGAAATGTCCGCTTTTTTTGGTTGGAGGAGGGAGAAGATAAGAAGAAGCCATGTATATATTTGTTGGGCCAAGCTTCGAAGCGGAAGCGCCGGAGAAGTCGAAGAAGCAGTAAAAACGTGCCAGAAGCGGCAGAAGCTGTAGCTGCTGGGAGAATTTTAGGGCGACGTGTCGTATGCTTCTGCTCGAGGAATCGTTCGCCTTTGTTGGCGTTAAATAACTCCATCCACCAGGGGACAGGTGACCTTTTTATGCCAAACAATTTCACGGCTGGACATATCGACCCTTCTAATTTTGCCATCAAAGAAATTATACTACATCAATTTTCCCCCAATTCAACTTCAACCGCAAAGACCAGAAAAATAATGAAAATGTTATAGGTGCTCATACCATCTGAATCCAAGACTCTTCACTTGTACGAAGCAAGATATATAGCATTGCTAGAGGAGGTATGAATTTTTGTTCAGTACATTCTTTCTCTTTGTTTTTCCTTCAAGATGAGGATACACCCCACTTCCATTAACTAACAGAAATACAGAAAGTCTCAGTTATCAGAAACTGGGATACGAGAATGCACCAGTCGATTAATCTAGGACTAAATTTTCTTGATTCATGCAAATGTAACTAGCCTAAACTAACACCCACCTAAATTGAGTAACAAAAACTCCAGAATATCACAAGTCATAAACTATTTTTTAAAAAAAAAAAGTATTAAGCTAATTATTACTAGTCCACATGATCATATATCCTTGATGAAACCTATTTCTAATAATTAGCCATGGTGAAGAAAGAAACAATACTGTAGAAGTATACTAACGTCCAATAATAATATAATACTAAAAGGTAACACACCAACCAAGTACTGTAAAGAAACAAGAGTACGCAGCAATATACTACTCATTGTTGAATCCATGCACCACATCCCTCTCAACATCAACGCAGGTAGCGGATCACCACATGAAGGGTCTCCTCATTCTGAATGCCATAGTGTGCCAGTGTATGGTCATCTTCCAGTGCCTTGCCAGCCAAGACGAGGCGTTGTTGTTTAGGTGGAATGCCGTTCTTCTCATAGATTTTCATCTTGACATTGACAATGGTGTTTGTGCTATCAACCTTTAGAGTTAGGGTCTTTCCACATATCGTCTTCACAAAAATCTTCATCGTACTTCTTGGAGACGAGTGGAGGATAAGGAGAAGGGTGGCGTCCTTACAAATGTCGTTGTCCGCCATGGTGCTGTTGTCATCTACTAGCTGTTTGTTGTCAAAGAGGAGGCACTGCTGATGCTTGGGGAAGCCCTCTGAAGATTCAATCTTGTCTTTCACGTTACCAATAGTATCTAAACTATCGACCTCAAGAGTGATGGTGGTGCCTAATAGCGTCTCCAATACATAAATTTTCATCTTGTCTTCAATATCAAGTGTGGACATGTGCTGGATGTCATAATCAGCCAACGTAAGGTCGTCTTTTAGCTCCACTCCATCAAAGATAAGGCGGTATTGTTCCATGATCTTTGCCTTGACAGTAGACAAGGTATCAGATGGCTCCACCACAACAGGGATTGTCCTGCTAGTGGAGCTCTTCACGAAGATAAACATTCTGAATAAGCAAAAACATCACAATTTTTAGACAAATTGAGCGCTTTAATTTGTTCACATTTAATCTAGGCAATATAAAATAACGATTAATACATATATCATATCTAAAAAAAAAAAGCAAGACTGAAATCTACTGCATAATAGCATTATTGTCTATACAAAACATGGTGTAGCACTAAGCCTACATTATACGAAGCTTTAGATCTGTAATCATTAAAACCACATGGCTCACTCAGTTCTGTACATCCTAAGCGATAAAAGTGCATATGCTGATATGCATACATGTGTTCCGCTTTACATTTTCTAGTATTGGAATAGAACTGACAACCGGCGCCAAAATAATTGGCCAAGAAGACTAGTTACAGAAGCTAGAGCACACTTAAGTTTCTACAATGGATCGGATCTATCAAACTGAAAAACAGAATATGCATCCTACAATTTCCACCAGCAACTAAAGGTAACAGCACATACATATTCTTTAGTCTTACTTTATTTATTTAGGCTATATAGAGCAATCGGCAAAATGTTGACAACTACAGGTAGAACAAAGAAGATAGATGTACAGTCACGGTTGTCTAGATGAAAAAAATAGGCAAGAAAACGTTGACAATTGCATTACATTCGACCTAGCTAATCAATCATAAGATCTAACAGATCCTAAGAAGATTTATATAAATAATCAAAAAAGTCACAAATTAAAGTTTGGCCGTATGTAAATATAACGATTTGGACCATATGAGTTTGTTCATTTATGTTGAAGAGTACTATTATTTTGAAGTTAATAAAGCAATTTAATTTATTAGATTCTGTGGCAAGGACATATAACAAGAATTCTTATATAATACTATAATCCACCCTCTCTAGATGAACAAGTTTTTCCGGCAAAAAAAGGAAAAAGTCTAGATAACCCCTGTACTTTGGGCCTTTGGAATACATAGTAACCTATTCTACAAAACCGGTTTTCCTACACATTAAACTTTGAAATCGGTTTAATTAACCCCCTAAGCTGTTTTGGAGGCGGTTTTCGCCCTCGTGGCATCCCTTCGTGGCAGCCGCGGCCAGCGTGGAGCAGTTTGCCTTCGCCCCGGCGTGTCCCGGGCCCTTTGTCGGGTTGGCTCGGGGGGTGAAATACGCCTTCCCCTCTCTTTTCCGTCTCTCTCTCCCACGACTCCTCGTCTTCTCCCGCGAACACTCCGCCTCTCCTCGTTCACTTCTCCCCTCGGCGACACGGGCGCGCGCGGTGATGATCGGCGACACTTCCACGGTGACTGGACATCTCGACATCGATCGGGTGTGCGCTGTTCCCTTGAACCCGATTCGATTATGCATTTGGTAGATCACTCCAAACTCAAATGCATAATCGAATGCATAATCGAATCGGGTTCAAGGGAACAGTCTTGCATAATCAAAATGTCTCGTAGTCATTTTGCTATGTGGCAAGCAATTTAATCAAAAATAGACAAAACATTTCTAACTTGGAAACTCAATCTTCACGAGCATCTATGCAACGGAAACCACCTAAAACCATGTTGTGGAGGAGGGCATAGATTCTTATCCACATGTGGGATTCAATGCGCGAAGCCTTCTTCTCTCTTAGAGGACCTCGCTCACCGTCGCCGGTACCTTGCGCGGTGGATCTTACTCACCGTCGGTGTCACCTTGTGTTGACACCCAAAAATGGCTTGGACTAAGGCATGGTAAAATTTCAGACTTAGTCATATTTTGAAGGTCCAAGTTACCGTAAATTTCTAGACTTAGCCAAATTCTCGAGGGAGATCGAAAAGGGCTTTCTGGAGTGTGACCGGACTCACTGGCGCGTCCGGTCCAGCGTTCGATCCTAGCGTCGGTCGGGTCGCGTGCCGCGATCGGTTTGCGAACCTTTCGTTTAACCGTCGAGACCGCGGTCACCGGGCGTCCGGTCACCCCCGTGAGTCCGGTCGATCAACCGACGGCGGTGCTGATTCGGGGCGTCGGCCGGACTCAACCGTCGCGTCGGTCCTGCATCCGGTCCCTACGTCCGGTCGGTTCTTGCGCGTCGCGATCGGCTGCAAACCTTCGAAAGTCGGCCGGACCCGACCACCGAGCGTCCGGTCAAGGCCGACATGCGTCCGTCGCCCGACGCAGGGCCGCGGTCCGTCACGAGATCCGAACCGATTCGTTTCCAATCGTGTTTTGGTCGGTTTCTGAGGCTTGGGAACGTCCAAGGACGGTTTCCTAAAAGGATAAGACCACCCTCCTCTATATAATAAAGAGGTTCATGGCGATTTGATCCCATCTACATCCAATCGACAATCAATCTACCTCCCGTCCTGTTTGTAGGTCGTCTTCTTCCTTCAACCCCTCTATCCTGCTGTTCGGCGAACTCCGCGTTCTTCGTCGGCGTTCTAGGCGACCACGCCCGGGTTCTAGAGCACCCCTCATGTGCGTCCTCCCGACCGGGTCTTCCGGAGGTGCGTTGGAGGTTCTTCCGGCCGTCACCGAGCTCTCGTCACCTCTACCGATCCCTAGATCGGTTAGGGCGGCCACGCCAGCGGTGTTCGCTGCTCCAAGGTTGTGTGCAACCTTCGTGGGCGTCAAGGCCCTCCCGGTGTGTTGGTGTGAAGCCCTAGCTTTGCGTCAACACCTTGCAAGCCCAGATGTCATGCCGTGGCGGACCTCGCCGTCGCGTGGCCGGTGGAACCTCGCGCGGTGGACCTTTCTCACACATGACCGGTGGGATCTCATGCCATCACAAAGCTCGCCGCCACCAGCGGGAGCTCACTTTGTTAGAAATATAGGATCGTTACTAGGTGCGGGGCCGAGATGGGGTTGAACTTTGCATTTGGAATGAACACATGATTGATGAACTGAATCGAGATAGAGAGGGGTGGAGGTAGTGAATGAGAAGACGTGTATGACCGTACCTTCGGGCTTGAAGGAGATGGAGTCCAATCGGCGTGGGTGCGAGAGGCGGACAACGTTGGCGGGGGTCCATCCCGTCGCTAGCAGCCCTTCCTCACGATCGGGACGGGGATAGGAGAGTGGGGGGCAGGCTGCGTGGTGAACCTCATACCCTAAACCGTGGCCCCCACCTCCTCTTTATAGGGCTGCGCGACGACAGAGCCCACCAGCCTTGTCTTGGGCTGGGCGCCCCCATCGGGGCGTGAAACCAAGGGCCCAGATTGACCCGTTGGGCCAACCGGTGGAGATCAACCTAACATTCTCCCCTTGATCTCAACGAATAACATATACTTTTAACTTGATGACATTTACTTCTTTTCTTATTCCAATACAAATTGGTGCATAGAACTCGCCGTCGTCACGATCAATCACCGATGGACTTAACAACTACAATACACGTCTCGTTTTGAAAGCGACTTCTTTAACATTAGGCCCTTTATTGTCCTAAGTCATAGGCCATACCATAAACCCATGTCAATTGTGTGTTCTCACGAACGCACCGGGTGGTAAGCCTTTGGTAAAAGCAGTCCATAAGCATTTTCTCGTTCCTTATATGCTCAATACTTTTCTCGTTCCTTATATTATCAATACTTTTAATATGATTACGGACTTTCTCCTTTACAACGTATAACTCGTGTCAATGTGTTTGGCAAAAGACACTTGACCCGTTGTCATAGGAGTAAAATAGTTAGATGGTTATTCTTTGTTGTCAACCATTATCAACTCGGGTATAAATTCTCTTTATTACCTTTTTGCTTGTCCCTGAAGTCTCATAACAAGTTATATCTTGTGTATGCATCATCAACGACACCACAAGCTCGTTTAATTGGAGCTTTTCTACAACAAACTCCAATTGCGAAAGTGTCGATGACTAGTGTGGAATTCACTTTGCACATCTCGCCAAATCTCAACATTTGTACCCACAACTATATGAGAGTACTTGTTCTTTCTTACTCGATATGAGGCTTTCAGCACTTTATAAAATTGCAATACATTCTTAGCTCCATTCCAATGATCTTTATCCGGATTGGACTTACGCCAAAAATATCCCTGATACATGAACTTTGTAGGGTAATGACACACTTGTGCTTTAATTAAGCTTCCAACGGTGAAGCATGTGGTACCACATATTTCTTTGATCTATTTAACGTTGATTCTTGGAACACTAAAGTTCCCAAATCCATAAAGTTCCCAAATCCATTACCCTTGGATGTAAGAACAACAAAGTAGGTTTTCTTGCATGCATACTTTATTTCTTTATAATCTTTTTCTAAGTATGCCTTTGCAATAATACTAATACCCCTTTTCTTCTATCTCGGTGAATTTCAATTCCTATTATGAGAGGCATTTCACCGAGACCATTCTTGTTGAATCTTGAGGACAATAATAACTTCTTCTCCAACAATGGATTGGCACCACTACTAGCAAGCAAGATGTTATCCACATGTAGGATTTGGAAAAAAGAATTTTCCATTCTTAAACGTTTCATAACTCTGTTTCCATTCTTAAACTTTTACCCAAATATTCTATTGACTTTTCAACTTTAAACTCTACTTTCTAGAGACTTGCTCTAAACTTTAAATGATTTCTTTAGGTGACATTCCATATGTTCTTTTGCTCTCACGACAAAACCTTTAAGTTGTGCCATGTATTCATTTTCATACAAATCCCATTAGGGAATGTCGTCTTTACATCCATATGATGTAATTCAAACCATAACGTGCCATTAACTTTCATTGTAATCTATTCATTCTTTTACATAACTCTTCTCACCACAAGTGGTGATTTATTTCTTTTACATTTTCCCTTTGGAGTCACATTTCGCCGTATAGACCCATATGTAGTCTCTTTTTTGGCTCCGTTAGGAATTTCTTCTAAGTACAACGAGGTCGCGATTACCCTCCATTTGAATTTACCATAGACTTCACGATCATCGGAAAAACTGGCGTTTCATATTCTTTAAGACCTTCATGGTCCTTTGCTAGTGGCACTTTCTTTTATATGGGGTTGTTGTTGCTCTTTTATTGCATATAGGCAATTGACTCTATAGACGCTTATATTACGGATCCTTATTTACTTAATTCATCTTTTGAATATGCAACAACGGATGTTTATGAATCATACAACAACAACAACATGGTATTTCAATTCTCATGTCTCTACATACCATGCCCCCCGATTACTCCATCTTCTAAAGATAGAGTATCTTCATTTCTTTTATTTGGGTTTGATCCATTAAACTCATATGGCGCCATAAGCACCACTTTAAAACTCTTCAAATTTATCGAGACCCTATCTTCCTATCAGAACTATAAAAGTCTAGGAATTTAGCCATTACTTTCTTTAGGGGTATAACTATTATGATCATTGTACTCCCTCAACGATCACATTGTCTTTTATAGATCACTCTTGTATTCAATGTACAATTTGCATCACATCATCTATAATATAAGAGAGTATCTTTCTTAATCGTCTTTTTCTTAATTCACACATGTCTCCCCCTCGGAATGTGGTATGAACTCTTCTACCACGATTCGAAACTATTCAAAAACTCTTGTAAATGAGGAAACTTTGATTACTTTATTCATCCACATGATTATATCATGCATAATAAAATTAATTCTCAATTCATATGGGAGTACCTTTTCCTCGTTTCACTTCAAGAACTTAGCAAAATCCTTTATAATCAATATGTTTGCAAGTCACGCTTGCACATTAGTCTTATTGAGGTTCGTACATACTTTCTATTCACTTTACACTCATGAAGTGAATTCTAGGATAACACAAGAGCTACCCATACTTCTCACTATACAAGACACATCACCACATGAGTCATTATAATTTCTCCTGCCATACGGGATAGGCACTATGCTAACTTTACCTTGCTATGCAAGATAAGCATTGTGCCAACTTTACCCGCCATGCGGTATTATTTCAATCTTTTTCCCGACATGCGGAATAATTCCCTTGAAGGGATATCAATGCCAAGATTGGCTCATAATCGATCATCAATTCAGAAATAAATCTGAATACTACGTAACATACATGCTTAATCCAACGTTGATCAAATTAAACATGAATGTGATCTTTTACAACTCTTATCATAACGACGAAACTGAAATACATTCTTTTCATTGATAGTACATGGAAACATTTCCCAAACTAAACTTTCATATCAACTTTGACGCCATTGGCACCTCGATTCATTGCTTTATCATCTTTTCTAAGTCACAAATGCCCGTTCATTTTTCTTTACGCCTTCAAGAACAAAATCATGGAGATATTTGTTTGAAATATTCAATCAACTATAACGAGCATGAAATAACATTTCAATGATCCGGTTAAAACATGCATATTAAACTTTAAACATCTTTTTACTTTGCATTCTATATCACCGTTGGGCGTAAATAGAATAAAATATCATTCTTTATACATTAATTCCGCATCACCGTTTGGGTAGAAATGAAATCAACATATGGAAAACCAATAATCTTGAAGACATTTAACTGTTCCTCAAATTTAAATTCTCTTGTTGGTTCGAATTTAATTAGAGGATAATCAACTTCATTGCAAAGTGGAAACATGAAAACATTTTTCTATTTTTAAGAGCATCTCTTAATCTTTATCTATGCTCAAAAAATTGATCACTTTGCGACTTTATCAATTATAATATTGTTATCATCAATGTTGGTCGGAAAATAACAATATCATAATTAAACTTTAACTTTGAGTACTCCTCTAATTAAAAATAAAATAGAGGATAAACATAGCCATAATACTCTTAATAACTATAACTTTTCTTCAAATTAAATTCTCTCGTTGGTTCAAATTTAATAAGAAGATAATAAACTTTAACTTTGCGTGCGAAACATGCATCAATAATCTCATAATAGTACTTTTTAGAAGCATTAGATTCTATTCTCTTCTCTAATCAATTTATATGTTGGTGCATAAAGATTAGAGTTCAAAACTATACATTAAATTGCTTCAAAAAATAAAAAAAATTGCAAAACCATACTTTGTTCACATTGGGCCAAAGGGCGAACCAAGTGGTCCAGCCGTGAATGCGACTGTGACCCGACTAACGCGTGTTGACACCTGTTATAGCATATTATAAGTTATTTAACATGAAATAAGGGCTCAAGATGAAGACTAACATAAGTCTAGGGGTCTAACTAACATAATTCCACGAGTTTTGGTATTCTCGTGACTTTGCGGGGGACTTGATAGATAATTGCGAGAAGAATGGAGAAAGTTCCTAATATACAAGACATATGATGACAAGACTTGACCGTGAAGTAACTCAACCCGAAAAGTGGACTAAAACATTCTAGAAGATACCGGAGAACACACGGAAGGAACCAGAGCCCAAAGGGAGACGGGGCCTGGCGGCCGCCCGAGCCATTTAGGCCGGCCGCTAGGTAGGACCCACCTATCGGCCTCTCCTTTCTAGGTCGGTTTACCACCGACATTGAGGTTGTATCTACACCGTTGTTGAAGGTCGGTTTGATCCAAGGGTTCACGTTCATCGCCAAGTACTATATAAGAAGACCAGCTGACCCCAGGGCAAAATAATTATTCATTATCAATTCATTCTCACCAAGTCCAACCAAGTCTAGACCTAAGCCCTAGTTCATCATACTAGAAGTAGTTAGCTAACTAGCTAGTTCTAGTTGAAGATCAAGTTCATCTTGAGTTCCCGATAGTCAAGCAATAGCAAGAGCATTGTTCTTCGCTCTTGGATTCGATCTGTAAGTATTATTATTGATACACTACTTTTGTTATGACTTTGATCTATATAATTATTATATTCTCAATGTTATGTGTTTATGCTTGCTATGATTATATGTTTAGTTTAGTGAGATTGCTTTATATTTTATGCATGGAATTGTATAGCATCCATATAGATGATCACTATGTGGGTGATAAGCAATGTGTAAACGTGGTGTTTATACAACGTTTATACGCAATTGCACCCTACATTCCGGCCGTGTGGTAGATCGCGGGAGTGACAAATCTGTTGAGTCCTTTGTAGTCCACCCTCTCCGAATGTAGGACTAGTCGAGCTTATAATTACGGTAATGATCAAGTTTCGTCTTTGGTTGTTATTGGTAATGCTTGCCATGTGTAGAAGTAATCCAACTTTGCCATGATAGCTAGATATATTGCACTAATTGTAGTATTCATTGACATATGATTAGGAGTATCTTAGGAATATTCTTTCTATTCTTTCTATAACATGCTAATTGCTCGTATGATACTAGTGGCATATGATGATCTTAGACTTGGGTATTTATCATTTATATAATTATCTTTATCTTGTGACTTATCTGTTGAGTAATGTTAGATGCATATGGTTACTCTGCATTATACTACTGTAAGTGGATCTCATAAATAAATCACTTTATAAATCATTAGATACCTCAATCTCTCTACTTTCCATAGACTTACCTTCCCTGTGGTAAAATATAAATACGATACACGGATTACTCCCCGTGAAGTGCTACAATTGGTATTTCTATCTGTAGCGCTTGCAAATATCATGTTCATTCTTTTATCAAGGCCTATCAACAAATACCATGCCTCGCATTTCTTAGAGCGTTATTGCTAGGGTGACGACTAGTGTATAGGTAATGCCTAGAAATGAGTGGTATACCTTGAGTACATATCTGGTGAGGTGCTAAGTTACATCCCACTACTAACACCGCCCCTAACCGCTTTGTTGGATCATGAGGTTAATCCCATATCCGAGCTAACATGATTAGATAGATATCCCATATATATTTCTTTCACCTTCCTAATTGGGATCGTGTTAGAAATATCAACAACGCCAGTGTGGCTTCTTTTGGCCCAATTAACTCGGTCGTTCATTTCGGGGAAAGTGAATCCGGCGGTTTGTCGCGGGATTTTTGCGGGATCAAAACCCCACCCGCCCGCCCCCCTGTGAAACCCTAACTCCATTTCTCTCGCCTCTGTTTTTCTTACCACCAGAAAGCGGCGGCGGCGGCATTCACGCAGCACACGCCGGCGGCTCGTGCACGCCTACATCCCACCGCAGGCCCAGCGGCGGTGGCGGCGGCTTGGCGTCGTCGCCACCGAAGCGACTCCCGTCCTCTTCTCTTTCCGCGCACGGCGCCCATAGCAGCCGAGCCCTCCTATTTCTTTTCTCTGAGCCGTGACGGCGGCTACGTGGCCATGGAGGCCACCACCGTTGGCAAGGTTATGGCCCCGCCGGAGCTCGCAGCGGCGGCTTCCCGGCCTCTTTCTTTCTATTTCAATGCCCTTCTCTCCTCCCAGTGCCACACGGATCAGCCCGCTAAGATGGTCAGAGGAAAGGTTACGGCGCCGTGAATCCCTTTGCCGGCGTGTGTGCTCCCGTGGGGTGAGCACGCCGCCGTCGAATGGCATCGGCGTCGGTACCCGCTTGCCGAGTCAAGGGGCGACTTCACGGCGGTGCGGTCCCCCTTCCGATGGTTCGGGTCAGCGCGTAGTTCGCGCATGCGGCGGATCTCCATCCGCGCAGGCGTCGGCGGTGAGGGAAAACAGGTAGGCTCCTCACCACTCCGACCTCTCTATCTTAGGGTTAAGGTTTCTTCCGATCCGATTTGATCGATTCATCTTTCTGTTTTTATATTCCTTTCCCCGATCTAGATCTACACTCCTAGCCAGGCTCTCGATACCATTGTTAGAAATATAGGATCGTTACTAGGTGCGCATCGAGATGGGGTTGAACTTTTGCATTTGGAATAAACACATGATTGATGAACTGAATCGAGATATAGAGAGGGTGGAGGTAGTGAATGAGAAGACGCGTGTATGACCCGTACCTTCCGGGCTTGAAGGAGATGGAGTCCACCGGCGTGGGTGCGGGCGGACAAATTGGCGGCGGGTCCATCCGTCGCTAGCGGCGCTTCCTCCGCGATCGGACGGGGATAGGAGAGTGGGGGGCGGCGCAGAACCTCCTCCACCTAAACCGTGGCCCCCACCTCCTCTTTATAGGGCTGCGCGATAGGGGCCCACCAGCCTTGTCTTGGGCTGGACGCCCCCGATCAGGGCATGAAACCAAGGGCCCAGTTGACCGTTGGGCCAACTGGTGGAGATCAACCTAACACTCACATGTGGGAGGGAGAGGATTAGGGTAGGAGAGTAAGAATCAACCTTTTGTGCCCCTTTGATAAATTCAAGGGGCACAACTTCTACCCCTATGAAATGACTAAATTTTAGGGTTTTGGAGCTCAAAACCCGCAAAAATGGAGAAGCTATGAGGAAGAAGGTGGGTGGCAGCTATTTATAGCCCAGACTTAATCATGGCGGGCGCCTTAATAAGCGTTTACATTACAAAACTGCTACGATTAAAGTATTATCCGTGGTTATAGTAACAGCCATGATTAATGAGCATTAATTGTGGTGGTTTTGTTAAGTCACCCGCCATAGTTAAGCGATTAACCGAGACGGCAGCCTGCCCTGCGGCCAGCCTCGGCCTGGCTCAATTATCCATTGTGGTTTCTTGGTATGACCGCCACCGTTAAGATTTTCTACGGTAGTGGAGAGTATTAGAGATATACTCCCTCTGTCCCAAAAAGAAAGACATTTTCGCTTCCCGAGAAATAACCGCTAGCAATTATATATTAAAATATGTAAATAATTATGCTAATTAATTTGTATCATCGAATAGATCCTGTAAGCTAGTTTTTTAATAAATTTATTTATAGACATAAATGTTGCACGTATTTTGTACAAATCGAATGAAACTTGTGACACGAACACTCAAAACGTCCTTCTTTTTGGGACAGTATGTATGTATATCTCTAACAGGGAGGAATTATTTTCACCTTCAAAGGAAGAAGATAACTGATGAAACCATGTACTCATAAAAATACTAATCTCTATGTGTCATCATCTAAGCCGTGCAGCGGATCCTTGCACTGCCCAGGGTCACCAACTGCCTTGCATGTATATATACAGAGCACGGTGTTGCTCATTGCTGCCGATCGAGAAAAATACTTGCATAATGGACTACTCTAGATTCACGATGGGTGTCCATAACTCCATATGCAAGAACTACTACTTCATATAAATACTTGCATAATGGACACACAAATTGTCAATCCATGTTGGGTAGCATAGGTGCCTTCACTGATTTTTTTTTTTTTTCTCAGGCGATCAGGCCTCTCAAGAGCTACTTCGCCCGCCACAGCATGCATGATACGATCGTCCAGTGGTCCACCAAGTGTTGCTACCCATTGACGATGAGCCTGTCAACTAATGCTTTCTTTAAAGATTGCATTCAACTAAAATCCCATTAATTTCTTATAAGATCTCACACGTCAACTTAGTGCCATACTGAAAGTTTCACCGGTAACACACCACTACTAGTAGAAAAGAGAGAACATAAGACTGCAGCAATACTAACATCCAACAATATAATAAAAGTAAACACACCAACCATACTACTAATTGTTGAATATACATGCACCGCTTCCCTCGCTTAGCTACCACGCAGGCAGAGCGCCACATGGAGGGTATCCTTTTTCTGAATGCCATAGTCCCCAAGAGTGCGGTTATCTTCCAGCTGCTTGTGCTTGCCAGCCCAGATGAGGCGTTGTTGTTTAGGCGGAATGCCTTCGATCGCATATATCATCATTTTGACATTGGGGACGGTGTCTGTGCTGTTCACCCATAGAGTTATGTGCTTTCCGGTCAACGACTTCACATAGATCGGAGTCGTACCTTTAGGAGGCCAGTGGAGTACAAGGAGAACGTTGGCATCCTTGCCAATGTTGTAGTCTGCCAACGTGCGGTTGTCCTCTAACTGTTTGTTGTCAAAGAGGAGGGACTGCTGATGCTTGGGAAACCCCTGTATAGATTCAATCTTGCCCTTCACGTTACCAATGGTATCTAAGGTATCAACTTCAACGGTGATGGTCGAGCCTTTCGGCGTCTCCACTACATAAATTTGCATCTTTTCTTGGAGGTCAAGTGTGGACCTATTCTCGATGTTATAATCGGCCAACGTATGGTTATCATCTAGCTGCACTCCATCAAAGACAAGGTGGTACATTGTTCCTGGATCTTTGCCTTGACATTAGACAAGGTATCAGTTGGGTGGACCGTGAGACGGATTGTGCTGCCAGTGGAGTTCTTCACAAAGATATACGTCCTGAATGAGCAAACAAATATCATTGAGTACTTTTGTTAAGATTTTACTTAGTCTAATACACAGAAATCCGCAATGATTGCAACATATAGTACAAGCAAGAACTCGTTATCTAATAAAAAAAAAGTAGAAGACTGAAATCTACTGCATAAAAGCATTATTATCAAAACAGAACAAGGTGTTGCATGCGCAGCCTTTTTTTTTTTTGAGAGAGAGAGAGAGAGAAAACTGGAGGTGCACGAAGCCCCTACAGACAGGAATGCATTGTGGTAAAGCCTATATTGCATATAGAGTTAAGTATTCAGCAATCATTGAAAAAATAGAGAACTTGGTTCAGTCGTGTTCTCCTTTAACTCTATATTTTCTAGTATTGGAATAGAATTTAACAACCGGCGAATGCCAACAGCTAGTGCATACTTCAAAGTTTCTAGAATGCATCTATGAAATTGGGAAAACAGAATAGGCATCCTACAGTTACCACCAGAAACAAAAAAGTAACAGCACAAATATATTTCTTTATTATAGTCTTGTTTTTACTGAGACTGCATAGTGCATATATAGAGCTATAACTAAACTGAGGTAGTATAAGAAAGAAGATAGATCTACAGTTACAAAGATTGACAACAAGACTTTCTTTACAGTAGCTATGCAGACTTTTAAGTTTCTACAATGCATCTATGAAATTGAAAATTCGAATATGCATCCCACAATTGATTTTATTTAAGCTATATAGAGCAATAGGCAAAGTATAGGAGAAAGAAGATAGATTTATATAGTCACAAATTTTGCCTATTCTGACCAAAACATGAACACAGCAAGTCACGTACGGTACCTTGATTGAAAGTCGAAGAAGATGTTGGTTCAGTAGGAAGGATCGGCCGGGGAGGAGATGGATATAGCAACCGCAAGTGCAAGAGTTTAGGGTTGAGGATAGAATTCACAGAATAGAATAGACGGCAGATTTATAAACGCCGCCACATCAATTCGCTTTCTTCCCATTTATTTGCAAGGGATCCGGGCTCGTCGACTAAAGCGGGCCGATATGGGACTGTCTCTTTAATTTTCCCGAATTTTTTGAGCTAAAGAAAATGATAAATGCAGTTGCCAAAGATAAAATTCAGACGTTACTATTAACAAAAAGAAAAGATAACAAAGGATAACTATTTTTATTTTTATTAAGGAAAGATCTCCCAATCCATCACCTTTTTATTGCACAGACCGTAATGTAAATAAGATAAGGGGAAAAAGCGGAGGCGACACAAATGCCTATTATTTTAACCTTTGATTGATGATTGTTGTGCAACTTAAGCTAGCAGAACTGAATGGCTTTTAGACCTCTTTCAATAATATCCATGGTCAACAAAGATGCTTGAACAATCCGATAGGAATAACATACCAAATTATCCTATAAACTGCTGAAACATAATAGGAAAAATGTTATCATTTCTTTTAATGTTTTCAGCAGGAAAAAAAGAATTACTTAGTTGTTTTCTCCGAAGAATCGAGAATTCCCATGTCCTTTGTAGACCAGCTACAGAGTTAGTTCTCAATCTTTTTTTGTGTCCTGGGCTGAGCACCCAACGTTAAGTGCACAATTAAATAACGAAAATATGGAACATTACTGATTCAAAATGATGTGTTTATGAAGTTCAAGAAGGAACAACCCCGTGACGGAGCACGGCACAAAACCAGGGGGCAACTTGACAAAACACAAGCGAAATATAGTTGATATTAGAAATAAAACAGTATACACTATTATATATTTAACTAGTCACGTATCAAGTGACTAGAAAGACTGTCAGACTAATTTTAAATTAGTTCATTTGTTTGATTTTTTCTTCTTCCTCAACTACCGCTCTTTATGGACAAAATATGTAGTGCAAACTATAACTATCATGAAAACCGTGTAAAAACACAGCAATAAAAAAGTCGTATAAATTCACGAAACAAATCACACATGTAGATGATATGATAGTACACAACCTTGTAAAAATATCTTGTCCAAACTCAACTTCGTTTGTGAGATATAAAAATAAAAATTTCTAACAAATCATCTAGACAACTTTTCTCGCCTAAAAATTTGTTATTTTTTAAATCTCATAAAAGCGAAGTCGAGTTTGGACAAGATATTTTTCAAGGCTGTGTATCATCATATTATCTACATGTATGATTTTTGTTTTGGTGGATTTAGGCGACTTTTTTTTGCCATGATTTACACAGGTTTTACATGATAGTTATGGTTTGCACTAGATTCCGGTTGTGTCTTCCTAGTCTTCTTGTCTCTGTGGCTCCAATTCATCTAGCTAAGCTGTTGTTGCTTCCTCATTTTTTTCCCTGGCCCTTGGGGTTCCACAACACCTGAGTGGAGTACTTGAGGAGCCTCAAAGGTATATTTCTCTTCGCCAACATCAATATCTGATTCACTTTCGCCTTCTTTTGTAAAAGAATGGAGAGATGGAGTTCCCATACTAAGCATTGTTTTGTTACCTAAGGCCACTTTCAATGGAGAGTTTCGTTACACTCTTTCCAAGACTATATGATGAAATGAAACTTGGATGAAACACCTGTAAGGTCTGGATGGCTAGAGGGAGGGGGTGAATAGCCAATTAAAATTCTACAAAGTTCATTAACAAACCGGTTAGTATAACAAATGGCGTAAATGCGGTTTGCACTAGCTCTAGTGGTCTTGCAAGCCTTCTAGTGACAAGTCTAAATAATTCTATGATCTCTAAGTCACACAAAAGCTATGTCACTACTCTATCTAGTGAGCAATCCTAGATATGGTCCTTATGCTAGCAAAAACACCTACACAAGCAAGAGCTAGCTCTCTACTCAAAGTAAACTAGAAAAGTAAATGCAAGAGTGAGAAGCTTGTTATACCAACTTGTAGAGGCTATGAACCAATCACCAATGGAGTAAACAAACAATCAACAATATGATGAAGAAGCCAATCACCAAGGAGACAATGACAAGTCGATTTATTCCCCGAGTTCACTTGCACACCGGCAAGCTACGTCTCGTTGTGTCGACCAACACTTGGATGGTTCTTGGACTAGGGCGGCGACTCGCTAGTTGGCCCCTCGGGCTCTCAAGACACCACTCACAAGAGAGGTACTCACCGACACGAGTAATGTATTCCTTGCACTTTATCTTCTGACGAGGAGTGCGTGATCCTCTCACAAATCACGGGAGGTGGCCAAGAACAAGCTCCTTTTCTTGCCAACGCCTCCACCAAATCACCAAGCCCGGCTAAGGCGGTGTCTCCAAGCGTAACAAGACAATCACCGGCTCACACATCTCTCCACGTGCCTCACGGATGCAATCAACTCAATGCAATGCACTTGAATCTCCCAAACTCTTAAGATTGAAGCTCGGAAGCAAGAAATGAGAGTGGGAGGGCTTTGGCTCAACTCAAAGGAGAATGAATGAATTCAAATGACCAAGTGAGACCCCAAGGCCGGCCAAGGGGTATAAATGCCCCACACCTCGAAATATGGTCGTTGGGGGAAAAACCCCCAACTTCTGCGTCACACCGGGCCAGCGCCCGGTGAAATTGTGCCCGGCTGACGGTCAAAATCGTCCGGTCGCATGGGACAAACAGACTTAGCGGCTACTTCCCATTTGAAAAGCGGCGACACCGGTCGCTCGGGCTAACCGGGCCGGTGGCCCCGAGCGATTCGGACCTCTCGGAATCCACCGGGACTCTGGGCCACCGTCGCCGATCTGGCGCCGTCACGGTGTGGCGTCTGTGCTGCACTTTGGCGAAGATTTGTCGTTCTTGCGCCGTTTCCTTCGCCTTTGCTCCAAACCGACTTCCGTCTCTTGACTCTTGTTGCCAACATGTCGAAGAACACCTCGAGCTCAAGTGTTAGCATTTTCAAAACCATTTTAGTCAAGAACGGAGTTAGCTCTCTAGGTTAGAATGCATGCTTATAACTCCTATATAGGAGCTCCCCACTAGCAATCCTTAGGGAGTTCTCGGGCCTCGGATTGGCGAGTCACCGATAAATCTTTTAAATCGTAGCCACGTGTCTCGAGCGGCGAAACCCACCACGTCCCAAATGATTCGACCGCCGTGTGCCTCTCTCTCTTCCCGGCGTTTCAATCGGTTTCAATTTCTTAGGTCTTGGCGAATTAAAGAGTTGTTCCATCCTTCCGAAGTTCGATTCCGCACCCACAAAGACACGAGCATTCCTTTAAATCATGAGGTTTCTCCCTCACCGGGTTCCCCTCTCCCACCCCAATCCATATCTATTTTCTCTCTCGGTCTCATCGGCGGCGCTCGGCGCCCACCATCCCAGCGACCACAACGGCAGCGCCCATCCCCAACATTGCCGGCGTCGCGCCCCCTTCCATGGCGGCCCCCCCCCGCATCCACCCCAATGCGTGGGACCACCTCGGCGTAAAAGCATGGCGGGCCGAGCCGGTGTCGGCTGGAAGCCGGACGAGGAGTCTGACTGCCCGGCAGCGTCGTGACTCTGGCGGCGCAATCGCCCTATATTTATTTTGCATCCACCACATGTAGAGGCAAGATGGGCGGAATTTTTTTATTTTTAACCCTTTTTTTAAGAAAAACTATTTTTAACCTGGGTTTCAAAGATTTTTAAGTGAATAACCCTTTTGGACCTTCTTCTTTGTTGGAAGCGCGGTGTTTTCTTGCCGGCGCCTTCATTGGGCGTAGCGTCAAACGCAGCATTGGCGGTTTTCATGCGGACTTCTTGGCCCCAGGCGGTATTTGTCGCCTTGCGAATCTGAAGGCGCGGTAGCCAGCGCCGTGGATGACAGCGCGGCATGGCGGCGCCTTGATGCAATGGCGCTGACACCGGCGCCCCCAAGTCCCAGAGCCCGCCCGAGTCTTCCGGTCTCTCACTCTCTACGTTCGTGAGAAAGACGCCGGGCCTTGGCGCCTCGCCGTCGCCCGGCTTCGTCGCTGTCCTTCCTCGCCGCCCGGCGCGGTGCCTCGCCGCCCGTTGGTTGGCGCCGGCGCCGACCCCCCTCAAGCTCCATCCGTGGTGGCCTTCAACGGCCGGCGCTCCCCATCCATCCCCAACTCCGAAAGAATGCCGGGCGTGGTAGAAAAAGGTAATTTCTTGTGTTGTGTTGTTTTTAATTTGTATGCAAGCAATAGACAAGAGTAGCTAAATTTGTGGACAAGCACACATGACAACCATGACACGCATACATGTTGTTGGGATTGATTTTGTTTATTTTTAGATGGTTTATGCAATTGTATGCGATGGATTGGCATTAGAATAATTGTTAGACCTAGTTTTCATCTTTTATTCATCAAATATGATACCATAATGACAATATTGTAGCGGTAATTTTGTTTATTGAATTGACACTTTGCATCAAATTTTCGGAGGTAGTTATGCTCGTTTTCTTAGGGTGATCCCTATATGCATAAGCCTCTCCCACCGGGTGTTCAAGGCCCAATTCTTTGTGTGGTGATCCTTGCAAAGTAGAATGGGATGACGAGGATGAGGAAATCTACATCTTGAAGTATTGGATGTGTGCCAATTACAAATGGGCCTTTGGCCGATACAACGCCCTTGATCTAATGGTTTGTATATTCATTTTGGTTTTTTTATTGCTATGATTATATATTTGCTTTGTGACAATTCTTTGTTTTTGCGAGACCCCACCACCACTCTGTGATTTTGGCGATGGATCGACCTTGAGGTCGATGAGGAGAACAAGAAATACTTGGAAGGCCTCAAGGGAGTTTAGGGGGCCGGGTTTCAACGGAGGCATGAGGAGTTGAAGAAGCAAGCGGCGATGAGAAGGCGCGCCTTGGGAGGAAGAGGAAAGGAGGAGAGCGGATCTTTGAGAGGGAGGAGAGGGAGAGGAAGATAGAGCATGCGCGCCCCGTGCCAAAGGCTGAGTGGGAGGCGGCCCAAAATGTGGATGATGATGGCGACACTTCAAGATTGGGCGAGCTCATAGCCCTCGCTAAAGGGTAACTTCTTGGCCCTGCGCCACCCCCCCGTCTTTTTACAAATGTGGTGTCCAGCGCGGTATGGCCTTGTTCCTTCGAGTGGGGAATAGGCTATTTTTGTGGCCATATGGTGGATTATGATGAGGTTGGATATTTTTTTTTTGAGGCAACCACATGAGACATTATTTTCCCTAACTAAAATCCAATTGTTTGTTTTGTGAGAACTCTAGGAAATACTTTTGGGAGTCCTTTGAAGGAAAAGATGAGGTCAAGGAAGCAATCGGAGGCACAAAACTTGGGCGGGGAAATGGGTGTTGGGGCCAAGCTTGTGAACGGTATCTCTACATTCGTCAACGGGAGCAGCGTAAGCTTGCCAAGAAGTTGGGTGTTTCCATACCCACGTATGAGCGGTATATGAAATGCCATGAAAGTTTCAAGAAGCGCCTGGAAGCGGCGTTGTGCATCTGCGGAAGCGAGTGAGGAGCGGACGAAGAGGAAGGCGGATCCTCTTATGAGCGATGTAATGAAGCGGCGTTGCACGACCTCGCTCTTGTGCGGCGTGCGGCCTCACGCATTTGGCCGCCGAGGCCAGCGTGCGCGGGAGGACATCCCCGATGACAATGACAATGACTTAGGGATGAGGCTTCAAAGTTAGCGATCTTGGCTTCAACAAGCCCACATGACCGCAGAATCCGGTCGATGGTGTAGTAGTTGGTCCTCGTCACGGCAATGAGGTCTTTGGTGGAGGATTGTGACTCGACGATGATTTGCTTCCCGGGCTATGCTTCATTAATGAAGTGAATTCCAATATGTATGGAATAATGTTGTATTCTATTTCTAATGAACCATGTAGCGAACTATGTTGTCTTCTTGTTGTATTGAACCATGTATCGAACAATGTTCTCGTAACATTTGTACCATGTTTGATGGCATTGAACTTATGTGTTATTTCATTTTGTCTCTGCCCTCGAGATATTGGGCCTTTTAATTGTGTCTTTAAATTAAAAAGATCGAAAGCACATAGTTGACGCCACAACAACACATGAATTGGCATTTGGGCCTAAACAAGGGTTTTGAGGTACACATCAAATGGAATGGCATGTGAGAACATAAACCAAACAAGGGTTTTATTGGTTACGCACTAAACCTAACATGCCTTAGGTAATTAAAGCAACACTTAAGCGCATCGAAATGGCATGTGGGAACTCGTACCAAGCTACGGTACACGCTTCCAAACTAACCCTAACATGCCTTAGGTAATTTAAAAACAACAACAATCATGCTTAGGTGGCCACAAATAGAATCGTAACTAGTAATGTGGCCACATAGCGTCTTGTCTAGCACCTTCTCCACGATAAGCATCATGTGACTGGTGGCGGCGGGCTTATGGTGGTGGCGGTGGTGAAGGGTCGAGATGGGGACTAGAGGGGGGTGAATAGTCCCTATTAAAAACTAATCGCGACCGGCTAACCTAAAACAAATGCGAAAATAAACTTATCGGTCTAGCCAAGACTTCACCCTCTAACTAAGACTCTAAATCACCTCACAAAAAGATCCTACACAAGAAAGGTGAGGTGACAAGCCTAGCTTGAGCTCCTAAACAATTCTAATGCAAGGTCACACAAACCTAAGCACTAGTACTTCAAGCACAAGAGAGCTCCTACACAATTCTAGTAAGCGCAAGCACAAAGCCCCTAAGCTCACTAGATGCACAATGGACAAGGCAACACACGCCCTAACCCAAAGGCTCAAATTACCTAGCTACACAAGCTAAGCAAAGTAACTAAACAAGCTACACAAGCTAGATAGTTACAACTACTCTACTCAAGCACAAGCACAATATATATATATATGAATGTAAGAACAAAGCTTGAGTCGAGGAGATTGCAAACCACCCGAGAAGTGTGGACACAAGATGACACCGGTGATTTTTTACGAGGTCTCGGGAAGCTTGCCACCTTCCCCCTACTCCTCGTTGTGTCGACCAACACCTTAGTGGTTCCACGGTTTGGCGAATCACCGGTGATGATTCTCAAGCAATGGCGGTCTGCCAAATCCCACAATTTGGGGAGCTCGATCGAGACACTCACCAATGTGAGTTCTCTAGCCAATCCCTCAATAGGGTGCGTGTGAACCCACACACAAGTGTGGTAGCTCAATGACACGCTCCACTAGAGTTGCTCTTCACGATCCCCGAGGTGAGCACAAACCTCTCACAATCTCTTCTTGAACACCGCACAAGCTTCCCTTGCGTGCTTCCACGAAGCCTCTTGCCACCAAGCCGTCTAGGAGGTGGCAACCTCCAAGAGTAACAAGCCCACCGGCTTGCAACACGATCACCTAGTGCCACGAATCACGATCTCTCAACGCATAGCACTAGAACCACGATCTCTCACTCAATCGGATGAGCGATATCAAGCATATGTGAGTGGGAGGGCTCTCAAGCACTCACAAGCATGGACACAAAGTCCCCAAGGTGCTAGGCTGCTGCCATGGCCGAACACACCATCTATTTATAGCCCCAAGCCAAATAGAGCCGTTGGTGCTTCAAACCCACGGTTTTAGCGCCTTGGCCGGGACGCTTACCGGCCGGACTCACCCGGCGAGTCGGTCCAGCGTCCGGCGCTCTCCGGCGTCGGTCGAGCGGACAAGGCCATCGGGCCCACGACTAACGGCAACCGGCGTCCGGTCACGGGGTCGGTCGTGGCCGGAAGCATCGATCGAAGTCGGTCGCGGCGTCGGTGAAAACGCCGTTCGCGAGCTCTCTGCGACGCACCGGAAAGGGCGTCCGTCGGAAGCGCGCGTGCCGGTCGGTCGCGTCGGTCCACCGTTTTTCGGTAAAACTCCACCGCTACACCGAGCGCCTTCTCTTCGACATACTACCCATCAAGTATACCAAACTTGAGCACGAGGAATAGCATGTTTTCATCTCCAACTTGCATCCGTGAAATAGAAAATATGCAACTCATTTTCTCGAAAGCGCCGAATCCGCCTCATGGCTCGGGCGGAGGATGATGAGCGGTTCCCAAACCCAACTCAACCCTCGCAATCACCGCGCCTTTGCAAAAGTGCCAACACCACCAAGTGTACATCACCATGTGCAAGTGTGTTAGCATTTTCACAATCATTTCAAAGGCCGGGTTAGCTCTTGTCACGCCACTTTCGATCCTAACACATCGCAAAAGTTAGATCGCTCAAGTGGCACTAGATGACCGATATGCAAACAAGTTTGCCCCTCTTGATAGTACGGCCATCTATCCTAAACCCGGTCATAAACTTCTCTAAGCTCCAATGGCCGGCGAAATGAAATGCCCTATAGGTTATACCTTTGCCTTGCGCATTTCCATTCCGCTCCATCTTCTAAGTGCCGATGCAACACATGCACCAACACGATCAAGAATGATATGATCCACTCCATATCATCATATGACCTTCTTGGTCCATCGATCTCGACCTCACTTGCTCTTCACGCTATTGCGTCGGTCCATCGGCGCCAAGTCCATGACTTGCCCTTCACACTTGCAACGGTCCTTCAAGCCAAGTCTTTGTCTTGATCTTCACCACCTTGGTCACATGACTCCATGTCATGTTTCATATGCAATAAAGCTCCTTCATTGCACCATCACGAGTGAACTAATCTCACGTGTATTATCTCAATCACACATATTAGTTCACCTAATGTTGACACTCAATTACCAAAAACCACAAGGGACCTTTCAGGTGGCCCATTGTTCTTGTGACAAGGGCAAGAAGCGTATGAGTCGGTGCATGGTTGATCCTATGAGTTCTCACCGCTATAGTCTTCCTCCTCTTAGGTGCTCTGTCCTATCGATGCCCGCCTCCGTTTCCGGACCGAAGATTCTTTCTTGCAACCACCGGATGTACTCGATGTGGTTGCGGTGGTGAGGATCGATCCACCTAGTGAACCCGCAGTGTTCGGTGCCCGTGAACTCTGCAAATAGAAAATATTTGTTAGAGGTTGTTTAAGTGAGATACAAAAATGAAACGATAATAAGTAATAGCACTTACGTAAGCGTATGGGCATTTCTAGAAAACGACGTCCTCCTTCTTGGCCATCCGTCATCATCTCGCACCACACACTCCCCTCACCATGCCTACATTTTGGCGGGCTTCCTTCTGCATGTCGTAGTTCTTGAGAGGTTTTTCTCTAGTGAAATCTCGCCTACCTTGGTCACGCCAACGATGCGGGTCGGGTTCATTAAACTCTTACGGACCTACACCACCCCCCACAAGTCCGGATCTACGCCCATGGGTTTGCATTACCTTTCTTAACCCCTTCCCTCTCCCACCGAAGAGCCTCCGGACATTGCTAGTGGTTTTTGCTTCTTCGTTTCCCTTGAATGAGAAAGGGTGTATTTATAGAGGGATCCGATTTCATGGCCGGTGAGTAGTGGAGTTGGTATCCGTGAGATGGCGGGAACCCATGCAAAAGTATCCCCTCGAAAAGCATAGGCGATGGAATTGATGGCTCAATTGCAAAAGTTGCCTAGATTCGTTTTAAAAAGGCTAGGTACTGCGATGGTGAAAAGCCGATGGAACTAGTCAATGACGGTGAAAAGCTGATGTAACTAGTCACTTATCAGCGAAAAGCCTACTCAGCGATCACCGAGCTCTAAAAAAACTGACCCGGCCTATTCACAACCCGTTCGGAAGACTTGGCCGGCTCTACTACATATTAAAAAAAAAAACTCAATAAATAAATGAATAGAATCTATAACACATTTGCAATAATATCATGACATTGTGAAATGCACTAACAAATCAAGCTTTATATAGTATGGATTACATATAAGTAGTTAGAAATATCTAAAACCGTCGGACAATGGAAGAGAGGGGCGATTGGCTTTTACGGTACCTGGCAAAAGGCCAGCCGTTGCTGGGTGCTTGGCGGCAACATTGCCGCGATGGCCCGAGGCAAAGCGCGCGGTGTTGCCGCGCCCAAATAGAAAAGCGGCAATAGCGCCGATGTAAAAAGCCAATCGTCCCCTCTCTTTCCATTGTCCGACGGTTTTACATATTTCTAACTAAATTTATGCAGTTATGTACATTTCAGAGAAGAGAAACAATGGACTAACATATTAGAAATCCATACATTTGTTCCAGTTCTAAAATAGTAGAAATTCATACATTTGTTGTCCTTAAAATTCGACGACACCAGATATTAAGAGTTATTGGTTCCATTACACCCACAATCTACTAATAGACATGACCTACATTCTACTACATAGACATGACCACAAACTGAAACCTAAGTTCCGGGGAGTGTAAAATTTCTTCGGTTTCTTCTTTCTCCCGGTTTTGTAGCAATCACATTAGGACTGAACCCAACGTCGGTGTGGTCGAGGTGGCGGCGCTGACGGTGTGTCGGCGGTCTTTGGTGCTCCTGACGCGGTGGGTCGAACGACAAGGTGGGGGCTGTTGGCACTACTTGTGTACCCGATCGGATTCAAGGATCCCGCAATTTAAAAGACAATATTACAATGTATACATATTACAAAACATGTTACAATGATATTAGTATTACTTCACTTGTTTTGTTTTCCATTTACCTATTCCTCTACTTGAGTACCAAGAGGGGCACCCACTAGGCCGAGACGGCCCAATCTCAACCCTCGCATCCCACGGATCCCGGTCTTGATTCTTTGTAGAAGCCGCCGTGGTAGCTTCCCTCAAAAGCGGGACCTCGGGGGAGGCCTCACCGCCGTCGTGGGACTCGTCATCTTTGCCCCCGCCCGTAGTAGTAGTAGTCGTCTTGTCCTCGCCCGTAGTAGTCGTGGTGAGATGTACCACCTCCATGTGCTCGTAATCGCCCGATTGGGCGGTTAACGTCAATTTCCTCGTCCGGACGACTCATGTCCCTCCTCTTCGCCGTCACGGGACTCATCCGCCGGGCCCTTGCCTTGACGGTAGTCCGTGGGTGTGCGGGCGGAATTCCGGTGTAGACCGGTACTGTAGGAGTCGGCGAGGGAGGTGCGGCACCACGTGCTACGAGGCGAGGCACCCAATCGGTGTGCATGCAGCCCAACTTTTGTGCTAACTTCTTGCAATTCCTCTTCACCTTCACGCGTAAACAAAACGGTTTTTTGTATCGGTTTAACAACGGTCGACAATCAAAAATATCTTACAAACAAGTTAGAGGTCTTCTTACGGACAAATGCCGCAGCATACCTCGGGGCCGTGTGTTACGGCTTCAACAAGTGATCTTGCGGCCTCATCGAGAAAGTCTTGTGAGTTGTGAGGCCTATCCAAATACACAGTGCATTCAAATGACAAAGCTATGGACTTCTCTAGATTTCTGAAACCCTATGGGCCAATGCTTTCATTTTATGAATCTTACCATGTATGTGTCACGCGAGGCTCACGTGCTTGTGTGTCCACCATCATTAACAAGTCGTCTTGTCGGATCTGGCGTCTTCTCGAGCTCCTCCTCAATCGGCCGGTCGGTGTAGGGTTGCGTGAGATGTAACCTCGTCGACCTGTTCAGCCACTTTAGGTACTCATTGAAGACACGCTGATCATGTGGCTCACCAACATCGAAAGGTATGGGCTGCCTGTTGTGCCACTCCACGATGGTGTCATGGTGGGTCCCGATCCGATCGTTCTCCAGTATCTCTCTTTTGCGAGTGTAAGCGCAACATAGGCAAAATTATTAGTACCATATGTACCAATTAGTTGGGTATAATAGTATTGGGTTGAAAACGCACCCGTGCAAGATAGGGTTAGTGGAGTAAAGTGGTGGTGGGCAGTCCGTTCTCTTCCCGAATTGCCTGCAAACTCTGATCGGATTGTGAAGCTCCACAATGTAGAAGAATATGAGTTTGCCATTCCACCGAAACAACTCTGACTCCTCCCAACACTTGGTATTTAGGTACCCATGTAGATCTGGATCACTCCATGGAGTCCATCTCACCTAAACGTTTTATAGCATAAGTTAGAGGACATTTCTGTGAAAATAGCATAATGGAATGACATAATCTAGATGGTGCAAACCTGGAACTGTGTGAGATGATCTAGTTCATCGGTGTACTCCCCAGCACTTGCGTTCACTCTGCACGTAACTTGGTGCTTCGCTCGGGTAGAGACCACTAGGAAGTGGTTCTCCGTCTTCCCACTATGGCGATGTGTCGTTGTCCTTTCCGGTTCGGGATGGCAACACCGTAGGTCTCCCAACGGGCCATCTCTCCCATATCCAAATTTGCGGCCAGTAAAAAGAACCCCCGATGTTTGAGTATCTCGGTCTGACGGCGGGCCTCACCGCGGTATCTGTATGTCCATGCCAAGGTAGCGGTGCCCCAAATTGTACATCGCAATGGTTTCCCCACGGTGCCTAAGTATGTCGAGAGAACGCCAGTGATGTTGTTGCTTGGTGCGCAGTCGGAATAGGAACGACCCAAGAAAGTGCCACAACCACACCCTAGCATATCTTTCCAAAGTTTCCTCGGGGTAATCAACATCTTCTTGCAAGTTATTGAAGTGATCCACAAGCCATTGGTGGGAGACACCTACCCCTTCCCGAAAAGTTTAGAGGAAATGAGTAACACCATGTAGTGGAAGAACAAGCTGCAAGCAAAATAATTCATAAGGCATAGATGTTTTTCTTACTTACGTCTATTAGATTCCTCATTGTCTTCGGTAAGAGGCCACAAAACTCCTGCACTCTCTCCCTCCAAATGATGGTCATTAAGTTTACACAGAATCGGCCCCTCCAACCTAAGGCACAAGATAAACTTCACATCCTCCAACGTGATGGTCATCTCTCCACAAGAGAGGTGAAACGTGTGTGTTTCAGGCCTCCATCTGTACGAGCAAGGGTTGGCAATTAGCTTAAATGCAAACAAATGAGTTGTTACCTAGAATGTGTTCTCATGTAGTTACACACAATGGCAGCACTTAGGAGTCTTTGGGTTCGGGGGGGAAGGCCTTTGTTCTTAACGCGAACAAGCTCCGGGAAACCTCGCCGCATTTGTATGGCGCGTAACGCTCGTCCCCACTCTAGCTGCGTGCGATGTGGGTACATGGCCGCAAGTGAGGTATCGGCTCATCTTTGTATCATACGTCGCCGACTTCCCGGCTCTGTGGTGCTCGTCGTACTCCACCTCAAGGAGGGGGTACTCACGGGTCTTCTTTGGACCGGACGACGACGAGGCGCCATGCTATTTCACAAAAAAAAAAAAAAAAAACAAGTGTCGACCAACAATAATAGTAATGGGAAGAGTAATACTACGAAAAACAAATGCAAATAAATAAAGAAAATATTGCAATACTAAAATGAACATATTTAAAAACCACTATTGTTCAATATGTGCAAACTAAACTACCATACTAAACTAGAATACTAAACTACCCGCTGCCCTTGTCTTCTATGCCACCTTGCGTTATGACCAGGTTTTTTCTTGAATTGAACAAAGATTCTTGGTCGGTTCCTCGTCGAACTCTCCGCCACCAAACCAATCGGGACCGTATCCTCTCATAGCATCCATGTCTCCCCTGAGTCGCTTCTTTTTTTCCTCCTACCCTTCTCCTTTTTCCTTAGACTGGAAAGCACGGTGTAGTCGGGGCCCTCGGTAAGTCAAGCTGCGATTAGGTCAAGGTACGACTCATAGCTCTTCTCCCAAACACGTAGTGTGTTGGATCGGAGAAACAAGGGGTGCATATAAGGCTCCACCGTGTGATCAAACCAGCGTATTGTGCAAGCCGTAATCATGTGAGAGCAAGGGGCATGCATTATCTCGAGGAACGTTGCAAATCGCACTCTAGTTTGGCTAGATCAACACGGTACATTCGTCCACCTTGACGCTCTCCACCCACACTTGTGCCACCCTTGCCCCTTATAACGAAAACATTACATTGCGGTCCATATGCCTCGCCCGTATGGAGGTTGGACAATTTCTCATGCTCCTCCAAAAATTAGCCCCTTCAATTCCAAATCTTCCGGTCTCTCCTAGATTCCTCAGCGCAAGTCCATACCGCAACACAAAATATTCATTGCACTTAGTGAAGGTGTACTCCACAATTCCGGACACCGGCAAGGATCGGACTCCTTTGAACACACGGTTGAAAGACTCTGAAGAGTTAGTGGTCATGATGCCCCACCTATAACCCCCTCGTCATATGCTAGTGCCCACTTAGCTTTTTCTGCCATCTGGTTTTGTAGCCATTCCTTAGCCTCTGGGTTCATAATCTTTTGTAGTTCAGCTAGGGTCTCATTGAACTCATGTTGTGTTTTTTTACGTAAGCCACCTTCTTAAGCGAGCTATCGCCTCCTTCTTCCTTTGACCGCCAAAAAATTAGCGACAAAATGCCTAACGCACCATCTGTGAACTAAAGGCGGGCAGCCTTCAATGTGTTCATTTGCGCAGCAAGTAACCCCCCGTGCTGTCGGAGATCAAGCAAATGGTGCGAGATGTCCCAAGCACTTCCACACGCGGGAGCCTCATGAACCAAGACCACGAATCAATGCCCTCGTGCTCCGCCGCAGCAAATGCAATCGGTACTATCCGGTTCTCCTGATCAACCGCAGCCAGCCATCATCAAAGTGCCCTTATACTTTCCGGTCAAGAATGTACCATCAACTAAAATAAGCGGCCGACATGCATGAAATGCATGCCGACATTGCTCGAAATACTAGAACACACGATACAAAAACAGGCCTCGAAGGAGCGGGGGCAGCGGCGATTATGACTAGGGGGTGTGGCCGACACACATTTTTTTCCAACCCTTGAGTGTCTATCCACCATCTCATGCCCCGGTTATAGTGAGCCATTGCATTCAAGATTACGGGCACTCGATTGTATGCTTCTTCCCGTGTTCCCCATTTGATAGCCAAGGCTATTTGCTTAGCTCGCCAAACCTTTCCATACTTGACCTCATAGTTGGTCATTCCAAAAATGTGCTCTTGTAACAAAGCAACGGGGATGTCATTGTCTTTGTCAACCATCCCCAATATCTGACGGGCGCAAGGCAACGCGATGGTTTGTGGATGCTTCTTCTTACCCTCATTATCCCCGCATGTGTGGGGCTGCACAACTTTAGTAATCTTCCACGTACCATCATACCCGATTCTTCCGCGGCACGCAACTTCCAAGGGTATGTATGATCCCTACTCCTACAATTGGATATGATACCTCAACTCCTTATCCGAATGTGTGGCGCGGTAGGGCCGATGGTGATGCACAAAGATAGTCTTCTAGGAAGAGTTTCATCTCGACATTGACTTGAAGATCATATCCTTCCTAAGAATTGGGTCCTTCTCATTGTGCACCATGCCTGTACCGCACCCCGGAGACCGCTATCACAAAGCGCCATATGAGTCATGCTAACATCCCTATAGTTCGAACACTTGGATATTGGAAGTTCCTCGACTCATTTGTCGTAGCTCTTCGGCCGTGTACTCTGGGTGGTGGAACGTGATGTTGTGGTTCACCGATCCTACCCCAAGAGTCATATGGTCTATCATCCTCCAAATCAAAATCATACCCAATCTCCCATGGGTCGGCATGGCATGAAGGACCGATGTCGGCACTGCATCTGTGGCTACTCCCTCATCATCAAACCGAACCATACTTTCTATCCAAATGGGCCCCTCTTCCCACCCAAATAGCAACCCAGGTTCGTTGGATGAAAAGCCACGTAACCGAAGGATAGTGCGGTTCGATCCACCTTTTCCTGCTGCTGGGGCGTCGCCGCCGCCGCTTGATGCTGCTGCTTGGGGGCATGGGCAGGCACTCTGTTTCATGATGCAGACAAAGGCTTCTTCTGATGGGAGGGGCCAGTGAGGCTCGGCGGCGGCGTGGTCGACTTGGTCGTCGAGGTCCCCGGCGGTGGCCGGGCCGTTGGTTCCCGAGGCCTCGCTCCTAGTGTCCTCCAGCGCGCGGTTGGCACCGACGACGGAGGGCGACGGCTTCTTCCACACGGTTGCCAGCAGCTTAGCAAAGAGGACGAACATGCTTCCTAGACACCCGCTCCCTCTTCACCGCCCAGGCAGAAGCTAGACGCCGACGTCGGCGGTGGTTCCAGTAGCGGCGGCAGGCGGCCGAGGCTGACGGTGGGGACGCGCGGTTGGACCGCACGCGTAGCACCTGCTGGACCTGCTCATGCAAATCCGACCATGCAGGGACGACATGGAGCGAGGCCTCAGCCTAGAGGTCACTTGTAGGCATGCAGCGGCGAAGCTTTTGCACAGAGCAGTGGAGCGAACCGTAAAATCCATTGGAGCTCCAAGGGTCAGCAGTCAATGTGAATGGAGCAACCGGTGCTCCTGTTCTAATTAAATGGATCGACGGATTGGTTACGGTTCGAACCGTGGTTGAACCACCCCCATCTTGATGGACCATTTAAGCTCTTCCAACTTCTGTGGTGGCCGGCTGGGCGAGCGACTACGACGAAGCGATGCTGGACAAGCGAAGAGGATGGATCACCATCTTCCGGTCGCCACGTCGCCATGGCCCTCGCTCAAGGAAACAGGATGGAGCATGGCTTGGTGACAGTGGATGAGCTTGGAGGCGGCCATGGACGGAGACCTTCGATCTCCTCGGATCCTCCACCCTAAAGAGAGCAACATAGGATAATGGAAAGCTCTCGAGATGGAGAACGCCATGGTGTGACATGCATAGCTTGATTTCTAAATTTGGAGGCTAGATTTGGGAGAGGAAGAATAGGATTCCTTTGTCTGTTTTTTCTGTTCGAGCAAAGAACGTGAGGAGAGAGAAGCGAGTAGAAGAAGCAGGAAGGTGTCGTCGTGGAATCAGATCCGCTAACTTCACCTCAAACGACGTGTGGCTAACTTCACGAACATCAAACCGTCCGTTCTACATCCAACGACGAGACTCTCCACGCTTCCATCTAGCAGGCTAGTCCAGGACTCTAGCCCATCGAAGCCCACCAGTCCACTACAGAGCACACGAATTCTCTCTTAAAAAATAAACAGAGCACACGGATCTCCCATGGCGATGAGCCGACGAGTCCGATGACTACGTCGGCGACTGGAATCAAATCCTCCTCCGCCGCCTTCCTCGTAGCTTGCTGTACAATCAGGGAAATCGGAGTTCATACAATTTAGCTCTGGTTTGCTGCTTCCTATACAATCACAATTAGCTAGCACTTGTGCTTCCTATCTAAATTCCAGCACAATTTTCAGCACTCACACAGTTTATATAATAGAATGCATGCAATCTCAATTGCTCTTGGTCCAAGCGCTGAAAATTTTGCTAGTAGCTTGTTGAAGGTCATTTGGTGACCGCTGCTGCAGGTAAGCTGGAACTAGCGCATCTGGGGATCCACCTCCACACAGTACACATGGACAAGATATGCAGGCTGAGCAGGCACGCCGGCGGCGGCTGTGCGAGCAGCTAGCAAAGCCGAGGAACGTCCCCATGGCGCACAGCTGCGCAGCAAGCGAGGAAAAAAACTTCGAGGAAGAAAGGGGACGCCCCCAAACTGCTTGGATGCCCTGTCCCAGCCCTCGAAGTCGCGCGACGATGAAGATGACGAGCCGCCAGGAAAGACGGCGGCGGAGGAGGAGAAAATCCGCCTGGGATCCCCTCGTTGTTGAAACAGCGGATTTTTTTATTCTACACGTGCTGTGTGTGGGCTTAATGGGCCACTCGATGGGTTGGGCGTTGGTCTCCGCCGTGTGGCCGTCGGATGTCAACGGACGGACCGATTTCCGTGACTGCAGCCATACGTCGATGGCAGTGAAGTCAGCCGATCTGAATCCGTCGTCGTGGGTCATGCCATGGGATGGGAGTATCACGTGTGCATCGCGTGTTTGTTTTCCGATGGTCATTTTTTTGTTTATTGTTCCCATGGTTTTGCTCTGTAATTATACCGGTTCCCATGGTTTTGCTGTTTTCTCGTCTGTTTTCCTATGGTCATTTTTTGTTTACTGTTCATAATTACAGAGCCAGCACGGAAGTTCTAACCTCTACAACCTATTTAAATATTTTCGTTTATACATTATTTTAAATAATCTATACCTTATATGCCAATGAATATAATATCAGTTTCATGCATTTAGGATCCTAATGCCCACTCTTGGTTACATTCTGCTTAAGCGATGCGATTATTTTTGTCATATAATACATCTTTTAATTCTTAGTGATTAAAAATTTAGTCTATTTGAATTCTTTCTCGATTTCTAAATAAAAATAGTTCTCTACTCTTCCATGGCTCAGAGAGAAGAATAAAATATATACTGTAGCTATTATCTCATAATAATTAATGAAAATATAATTCCCTGTCTTGATAAATATCTAGATTGTTAAGGTGAATGTTACGTCCTTTTGGACAAAGTATTCCTTCATTATACTGCATTCATACATGATTTCAAATCATATTCAGTCTAAATATATACTCTTAATTCTGAAACATACAATATGTCTTAAAGTTTCAGTCAACATCACTTACATTCCATAGCGGTGATTACATGTACCTATAACTTATAAAATAAATGTACAGTTAATTATTGTTTACTAATACGAGATGGATCAACCTAATCTACAAATCTATAGCATATTTACATTTAATGTATTCTGAGGCTCCAGTTGATCCTCAAGGAAAACAACAAAAAAGACACATTGAGAGAGAGGTACTTCATAATTTATTAGAATCGAAAAAATACGAAATAATCAATAAAAATAAATATCGATATCTATCTTTTTGTACTCGCTACTAATACATTTAACCATTGCGGGTTCTCAACATCGGGCATGACGAACGAACCAGGAGGAATTATGTCACCGCCAAGGACTCACTCAAATAAACAATTATGAGCCCTTCTTTAAAAATGCCGCACCATACATTGTCTGATTTTTAAATAATTTTTTGGGTTATACTCGGTACAGATATTTCAAGTCAAATAGCTTCGCACTTTGGTCTTAAAAAATAGTTGTGTAGACTCAATACACTGTTATTTCAACTATCTGTAATAAGCTCATATATCCCTATCATGCAGACATGATATCATGAAAATTTTCCTTATGATCATTGCATTTTCTAAATTCCCGCAGCAACGCGCGGGTGGGGTTCCCCTAGTGATTATGAACCTAGAGGCACAAGAAGACCAATATGTCCGACAATTGTCCCCTCTTAATAGTACGGCTTATCGATCCTAAACCACTCACACCCTCTATGGTGTCTTGAGTGCAAAACCAAATGGCCCTATGGTTATACCTTTGCCTTGAGCCCATTTGATTCTCAACCATCTTCTCCAAGTTGGACACTTGGTAATCTTTTGGATCACCTCGATCCATCCTCCATGACCACCATGCTCCAACCTTGACTTGACCAATCTCCATCTATCACAATCACTTAGCATAGAGAGATTAATCCTAAGGATGTCACTAATTGCCAAAACCAAACAAGAGATCTTCAACACCCTTGCTCAATGCAAAGTTTCACTCTAAAGTTTCATATGCATTTAATTCCATGACTCGTATAGAGTTGGTATTCGTGTCAAGAGAGTTTCATCTAGATGAAACTCATTTCTTCTCTCTCTTTTCAAATACGCTGTCATGTCATCAAACATGCCTATGTGGCAACCTATTTAATGTAAATGAAACTCAAATGAAACCCCCACTAAGACTAGCCTAATTAAGAATGGCGCCTAGCGGGATGTGGCGGCACGACGCCGTGGATCCGTAGTCATTGGCCAATTAGCGGAAGGAGACGTGGAGGCAAAGGCAGCGATTGCAATCGGTCGACCGGCGTGGCGTCCGCCTCGTCTGACTTGTTCTCTATTGGGCTTTCTTGGGGCGACCCAGTTTGGCCTCCACTCGACCTCTGTCCGTGGAAGAACCCAAAGTACACGCAAATTAACTTCCTATGCTATTCATCCAAGCAATGGGGGTCGAAGACACTTGGCGCCACCAAATTGATAAGATGATCCATGGCAATCTGAATGTGACACACACCAATCTGCCATGGACATAGAAACCGTAGAGTAGAAATTGAAACCGAAATTGGAGAAGGTAGATAGAGTTTCACGGGGTCACGAGAATAGAAGGGACCGGACCGGCGAAAGGAGATATAGCGGTGGGGTGCACGCCGTTGGCAAGCACCAGGTGGGGACATGACCGGGCCGGGCATGCGGTACGAGGAGGCGGGAGGGGAGGAGAAGGTCGGCCGGTCTTTGCGGCGAGGGCGCCACCGCATCGCCACCACCGCATGCGCCCACGTCGGCGAGAGATGGGGAGAGAGGGCGGGGAAGAGTAGAGGTTGTGGGGACTCACCATTGCGGGAACGGAGGGGAGGCGTCGACATGCCGCCCGCCGGGCGAAAAGCTTCGCCCCCCTTCGAGAGAGGTCGAAAAGCGAGATGACAGGGAGAGAGATGCTGACCTTTTTTTTTGGCTGAAGAAGGGAGAAGATGAGGAGAAGCCACATATATATTTGTTGGGCCATCTTCGAAGCGGAAGCGCTAGAGAAGCCGAAGAAGCAATAAAAACTTGCGAGAGCGGCAAAAAGCTGTATGAATCAAAAGCCACTCCACAAAATCCTGGCCATCCATGCTAAAAATCCGACAACTAGGAGAATTTTTGGGGTGCCGTGGCGTATGTTTACTCTTTCGAGTAGTCGTCCCACCTTTGTTGGGGTTAAATAACTCCATCCACCAGGCGACAGATGACCTTTTTATACCAAACACTTTCACAAATTGGATGTATCCACACCCTTTTAATTTTGCCATAAAAAATTATACTAGTACATCAATTTTCCCCAATTCATACCCACTTAACAGCTATTTTATGTTTCTTATTAAAAAAAAAAAAAAAACTTCAACCGCAAAAACCAGAAAAAAAAAAAATAGGAAAATTGGCTGCTTTCAGCATTATCTCCCGCCAACCCACGGACCATTCCCAGCCGCTGATAACCTCTGCACCCCGGGCGCGGCCATGGCCGCCTCCGCTCCCATCCGCCTCCTCACCCCCTCCCGCTCGCCATGGCCACCACAAGATCCGAGCTCCAGGCCCGTGCCGCCCCCCTCCACGCGTGGCCGGCGCGTCACCGCCATCTCCGCGCCGCCCGCTGCGCGTTGTCTCCCGCCGCCGCCGTCGCTTGACCTCCCGCTCCTCCCGTTCCAGCCCGCCGAGGTACGAATACTTTGGATAGGATAGTTGTCTGGTTGTTCAGATTTCAGTCGAACCCGATTCTTTAGTCTGCCGTTACCGACGTTGATGTAGATTATTCAGAGAAAGTGGATGGTCCATTCCATCGAGTGCAATCAGTTGGTCCCATTTCAAGTGCCAGCCTGAATGATAAATTGAGATGCTTCAGGAATGTTTCTGAACCAACGAAATTGCATTACATGCTGAACCATTATAGGCAGGTGTGAGACAGGGAGCAAGACAGCAAACAGCTAGCGAAGGGAGATGATTACATACAAAACAGAAGAACGCCTGAAACTGAAAACTCAATACAAAACGTAGCGATGGCATCAGAGGACAGACTTCTGTTTCCTGTTTCCAAACCTCATCAGAGGACAGACTTTCTGTTTCCAAATCTTGTCTGAAAGACAAGCATTGTAGCATTTCAGATATTAATTTTGAAGGGTACTTTTGTATTGAATTTGTATATCTGTTCAAATCTTGCAGTATCATATGAATTTTCCAAATTGCTATGAGTTCCTTCAAACAGTTATTTTTCATTGTTTCTTGTTTTCAAAACGACGCAAAGAGAGCTACATGCCATTTCATTGATCAGATTCATCAGCCGTTTGCATTATCAGCAAAATCTGTGGGATTCTGCTAAGATAATGAAAATGTTATAGGTGCTCATACCATCTGAATCAAGACTCTTCACTTGTATGAAGCAAGATATATAGCATTGCTAGAAGAGGTATGAATTTTTTGTTCAGTACATTCTTTCTCTTTGTTTTTCCTTCAAGATGAGGATACACCCCACTTCCATTAACTAACAGAAATACAGAAAGTCTCAGT
The DNA here is from genome assembly GCA_015847255.1 of Hyparrhenia diplandra. Classification (NCBI taxonomy): domain Eukaryota; kingdom Viridiplantae; phylum Streptophyta; class Magnoliopsida; order Poales; family Poaceae; genus Hyparrhenia; species Hyparrhenia diplandra. The sequence continues at coordinate 375,013 of JADLZK010009272.1, read as the reverse complement.
TATCAGAAACTGGGATACGAGAATACACCAGTCGATTAATCTATGACTAAATTTACTTGATTCATGCAAATGCAACTAACCTGAACTAACACCCACCTAAATTGAGTAACAATTCCAGAATATCGCAAGTCATAAACTATTTTTTTTTAAAACAAAGTATTAAGCTAATTATTACTAGTCCACATGATCATATATCCTTGATGAAACCTATTTCTAATAATTAGCCATGGTGAAGAATTACATTTTTTCTTGATTGATTAAATCTACTTTTTTTCTTGATTGAGTAAATCTTCTTTCTTTTTGCAAACATAACAATACCAGATCTTCTTTTTTTGTTTGTTTATCAAATTTGTGTCCACCTAATTTTCTTTAGCATTTTTTTTTTTTTTTTTTTTGACATCATTCTTTAGCATTTGTTAGTTTTTCTTGGATCCAAGGGAACACAGACTTACAAACATGGTATGACACAAATTTAGTAATATACAGTTTTAATGTTGGCTGGAAGAGTGTGTGGACAGTCAGTGAAATTGTAGTTGAGGGAATTGAGAACCCTATATATACGATTTTGGTGCATCATTTTTCTTTGGTAGGATACTAACAACTCAAAGCATGAGTAGAATGTTATGCATCATCCTTACTGGTTTTGTTTCTAATATTTGCTTGACAGGCCTTGTACAAGAAGAAAAATTCTTTTGTTCACTTCGTGCTTGATCCAGTTATAGATAGCTCCACTAAAGCTTCATTTGCTGTAAGATATGGTTGCTTGGTCCACATAGAAAGTGTAAGCTATTGTCCTTGATGTGAAACCTTTCTATAAGCTTGCTTACAGGATCTCAGTCCTCTCTTTTTTTCCTGCCACATTTTGTATTAATGGTCTATCTTTAGTGTAGGTTCAAAAGCTGGACATTGGAGCACTGATATCAATTAGAGGAGTGTGCCGTGTAAACATTTCAAATCTTTTGGATGTAAGCTCTTCTTTTCTTTTCTAGTTTTGAAATGTTATTCCATTGTTGATGTTAAAATCGTATCATATTAATTCTAAAGTACTTTTAAGTAGATATATCTGTATACTACTTAGCATTTTCTATAAATTGCCTTTATAATACCTTTGAAAGCCGACCTTAGCTTCATATATTAACAGGTAAGTTCCTTTTGATATCTTGTGAGGGATGAGAGATGTAAACAACTGAATGCTAGTGTTATAGTTGGACTGCCTCAATCTCACTGTCCCTTGTATTATGATGTTTGAACAACACTCCACCTTCCAGATTAGATTGAATTGCCCAAATGCTCTGATTCTGTAACCTTATTTATTAAAGCTGTATGGACCGTAGATCAGAACGTTTTTGTTGGACTTAAGTATTATGAGTCGGAGCTGCTTCGTTGGGGGCATGACGAAGCTTCGGCGATGATGACATGTGGAGACATGCGCAGGTGGCATTGTCTTGGTGGCTATGGGTAAAGGTCCATCATGAGAAATCGAAGCTGCTTTGTCGCTTCTGCATCAAAGCTACACAATGATGACGCGTGATGGGCTCAATGTGTGTGTTTGTCGCTAAGTGATATATAGTGAGCGGACTGTTGTGCGGATACGTCATGGCTTTGTATGAACTTCTATTCTTCTTAATCGAGTGGCAGAGCTCCTGCCTTTTGGTTCCAAAAAAAAAAAAAGTATTCTGATACTGCCAAGAAGAAATTACAGAAGCCCTGAACCACATCTTTGTCTTTGTTGGCTCAGATGGAGCCCTATTTCCGTGGTACAGTTTCTCCAAAGATGGATGAGCCTTATGACGCTATTCAGTTAGGGACAAGAATTTCCAAGTTGAAAGAATCAATGTGCAATTTACACAGCCTACAAATGAAATTGAAGGTTCAATCACTATCTTAAGTCCATTCATCAATTTGAAGATGTCGAATATTGCTTCTTATCCTAGTCATTTCTTCTTTCAACATTTCAAATTTAGGTACCTCAGGATGAACCACTGCAAACTAACATCAGGGCATCACTATTGTGGTCTGAAAAGGAGAATTTTGAAGAGTATAATGAATCTTTTATCCCTGGACGACCAGAACTTCTCTCATTTGCTGCATACCAAACAGTTTCAGGTGATCTTTCATCCTGATTTCATCGATCTAGTTCAAATATTCAGGTCTTATCATATCGATCAAACTTTATCTTCACATCTATATATTCTATATTTTTTTACATATGACGACCATCCAAAGAGATGATGTACACATACATCAACTGCTGTTATACCTGATCATCTGTATATCTGTAGGTATCTAACTTATAAACTGTACACTACAGGCATGTCAGATGAAGAACTTCTCACCCTGCAAAACTACAAGATACAAGCAATGGATTCGATAGACACCCTTGAAAGGCTAAACAATGGTATCAAGTTTGTAGAACATAATATCGAATGATAGCCGCAAGGCTCGCCATTCAGAATATATGATCTAAAATGGCAATGCTCAATTCATATGCTAAACGATGTCCATGATGCTAACTCCATCTGGTCAAAAGACTCTGACCTCAAAGCTTTTCCAGTTTCGACTGTAAACATGGAAGGTGTGGTACAGTCTGATTGATTCTGACATAACCTTGGTATTCATTCAGAGAAGAGCATGAAGATGAGCAACACAATATGAAGTTACATGCTCATTTCACATGGGTAGGGTAACAGAAACCATAAACATCCAATACAACCTTAATCCATCAGATAATAAACCATACAACTGTTTATCAGGCATCGAGATAAAACAAAAAAAAAAAATTGTCTGATCAAATAAAACACACAACCTTATTCAAATTCCAAGACTACAAGTCTTGCTTAAACTAAGTAACTTTGAACGAAAAAAAAAAATAATTTTGAAGGGAAAAAAAAAATATTATGCCGAGCATGAATCTTGGATCTACTTTGGTTCTTTAACTTCTTTCTGACCTTCAACAATGTTGGTGCCAAAGAGATGCATGGTGCGACCTCCGTTGTTGCTAGGCACTATCCATTCTGGTGCATTCTCCACTTGATTCTGTGAGCGGAAAGCAGGAAAGGTGTTGGAGCCAAAGAGATGGGTGGAGGTATGCTCACCATTTGTTGGCACCACTCTCCTCTGTGGTGGATTCTCTTGAGTCTGCAAGGGAATTGCAGAAAGGACGCTGGTGGTAGTTGCAGGGAATGACCGGCCATTGGCAGCCATAGCAGCTGGGAAATGACCAGTCGCAGGATTGTTAGCCATAGATGCCATCCTTGGAGTTGGGCGGTGCACCGGCCAGGACACAGGAAATGCTTGGGTGGTAGTTGCAGGGAATGGCCAGCCATTGGCAGCCATAGTAGCTGGGAAATGACCAGTCTCAGGATTGCTTGACATCCCTTGAGTTGGGTGGTGCACAGGCCAGGACACAGGAAATGGTTGGGTGGTAGTTGCAGGGAATGACCAGACATTGGTAGCCATAGCAGCTGGGAAATGACCAGGCGCAGGATTGTTAGCCATAGCTGCCATCCCTTGACTTTGGTGGTGCACCGGCCAGGACACAGGAAATGCTTGGGTGTTGCTTCTGCCAGCTAGGAACAACGGCAAGCGATGGCCCATGGTATTGGCAGGGGCATCACTTCGTGCAAAGTAGTTGTTGATCCTTATAGCTTGTTTGGGCTCGGTAGCAGCAACAATGGCAGGGCGAGGAGTGGATGAGCTGCTAGCAATGGCATTGCTAGGGACCCCTGATATCTCTTGTCTCCTTGAGAATGAGAATAATGCAGGATTGATGTTGCGGTGTCCATGGTTGCCGAGCGTTGCTGCTGCTATTTCTTGCGGTGGATTCTGCTCTTGACTGTGCAAGGGGATTGCCGGAAGGATGTTGCCAGTAGTTCCAAGGAGTGGCCAGCCGGTGGAGGTGTTGCCAGCTGAGAAATGACCAGTCACAGGATTGTCAGCCATAGCCATGGTCACTTGAGGTGGCTGGTGCACTGGCGCCCTTGATGCAGGAAGTGCAGGGATGGCGTTTATGCGAGCGCTAGCTTCACCAGAGACATTTTTTTCCCTTCTCCATGACCTTGTGATGACTTCTAACGTGGCCTCCCAGCGCCTCGGTAGCAGCAACAATGCCAGGGCGAGGAGTGGATGAGCTGCTAGCAATGGCATTGCTAGGCACCACTGGTATCTCTTCTCTGCTTCTGAATGAGAATAATGCAGGATTGACGTTGCGGTGTCCGTGGTTGCCGAGGGTCGCTGCTGCTATTTCTTGCGGTGGATTCTGCTCTTGATTGTGCAAGGGGATTGCCGGAAGGATGTTGCTAGAGGTGTTGCCAGCTGAGAAATGACCAGTCACAGGATTGTCAGCCATAGCCATGGTCCCTTGAGGTGGCTGGTGCACTGGCGCCCTTGATGCAGGAAGTGCAAGGATGACGTTCATGCGAGTGCCAGCTTCACCAGAGACATTGTTCCCCTTCTCCATGATCTTGTGATGACTTCTAACGTGGCCTCCCAGCGCCTGGTGTGTGAGGAAGAATTTGTTACACTTCTGGCAACTATACACCTTGCCACGACCTTTATTGCTCTCACCTTCAGCGGCAGTTGATGTGTTGTAGGTGTGGCTACCACTGCTACAACCAGAAACACCTTTGCCTCTATGGTCGACATCACTATAGCCAGCAACACCATTTCCATATTCGACATTGCCATAGCCAGCAAGAGATTTGCCACAATTGCCGTTGTTCCTGGCAAAAGCTTTATCATTGTCACCATATCTATAGCGAGCACCAGCTTGACCAGAGTTGTTGTTGCCCTTTACCCGATCAGGTGCACTTTGAATGGCCGCACCCACAGTGGTGGCAAGGCGAGCTCTTGTGATGGCCGTCGCTACCACAGAAGCAGGAGCGGGTGGAATTGTCACAGTTTCCACAGCTGCTATTGATGCAATGGCAGGAGCTTCAATGTTCAGAGATGCTGCAGTCACATGAGGTGCAGGCATAGGAGTTGCCACAGCCGCCGCAGGAGCTGGTGCCATGGCCAGAGTTGTCGCATGAGGTGTAGGCATAGGAGTTGCCACAGCCGCCGCAGGAGCTGGTGCCATGGCTAGAGTTGCCACCGCATCAGAAGCTAGGCCAGGAGCTCCATGAGACCCCATGCTGGCGATGCCAAGATTTGCATCGTCATCGTCATCATCAATGACAATCACAGACTTGTCATTGCCACTGTGGGCAAACTCAGATTCAGAAACATTTACCTCAGTAGGGGCATCTCTAGGGATCCCATTGCGGCGCGCGTGGTTGCCCCATGTTGCCTCTAGCGGCTTCACGGTCCTCGGCTTTGGCTTTAAACTTCTTCCTTTTCTTCGGTGTGGGCGCATCCTTCTCGAGTCCGAGGAGAGGTGGTCGCGCTTGTGCGACCTCATGTGCCCACACAACGCCATCTCCCGACTAAAGGTCATGGAGCACTCGGCGCAAGCGTAAGGCCGCTCGTCCACCACAGCAACAGTGCCAAGACCAACTAATCCGAGCCTAGCCACCACACGCGGGTGTCGTGTTGGCAAACCATGCCGCTCGTTGCAGCCAGATCCGAAGAGCTCATGGCGGACAGATCTAGATACCTTGTTGCGTGATGCGTGTGGTGATCCATGGCGAAGAGCAAGACCTTCCATATCGCTTACTCCTACAGCATCGCCTTCTCCTTCATCATGCATCTTCGTGGAGACGAGAGGTGGGTGGCGCCTGGTATTACCATTTTTTGGAGGTGGAGGTGGTGGTGGTGGTGGTGGTGGTGGCGGCGGCGATGGGGCTGGTTTCTTGTTTGAGTCCATGGGTCGATGGGAGAGACTAGGTGTAATTTAGGGTTTAGGAAGACTAATATGGTAGGTCGAGGCGGTATTTATTATGGACCTAAATTGCCAACTTTTCAAGCAAGCACCACTTGTTTTTCTTAATTCCATATAGGCCCCTATGTCAATTCCTATTACATAGTGGTTCTTAACTTATGGGTAGCCTACAAAAGCTATGGACATCTCTTCACTCATTGATAGATAATGATTTGTTATTTTGGGCAAGTGTTGCTGCTAATAAGTGAAGAAGCAAAGTATCCCATGTTTTGGGGCATTTCACTTTGGAGTTTTTATCATACATCTAAAGACCTTGAATCTTATGAGAAACTTTTGGTTTTTGGCTCGAAACATATGAGAGAACGTAAGCATCTAGTAAGTTTCTTCCCATATAAAATGGTACATGCAACTATAGCAAATTCTCCACCTACCATAGTGTTAGAATTATTTGCTCCAGCAATATTACGACAAAGTTGTCGTGAAGATTGAATCAGATGGTAGCACAAGAGACACAAGGATTTATCTTTGTTTTGAGACGCAGCGTGAGCTTTGATTTTTGTGCACAAGATTATAGGGGTTGTTACTCCTAGCTACGTGGAAGATATATAGAATGAATGACTAGTTGGGATCCTAAGTCCGACATCCCTCCTCTCCTTTATATAGGCAAAGGGAGCAAGGTTACAAGGAAGGCGTCGGGTTTGTTGAAGGGTCTCCTATTTAGTTTAAGCATAAGGTGCAATCAAATCATCCTTGCTATCATCCGGATACGCCGGTCTTGGATGTTGGTAGGTTGCCATGCTCACCGCGTTGGTCAACTACCGTAACCCTTGTGGGCTTTCTCCTTGATGGGTGCTAGGCCGATAGCGTGGGTGTGTCATATATGCAGGTGATGATGGTTCCCCTGGTCCATATATCCGATAGTAGCCTTGTAGGACTTGATGACAAGCTAGCTGGTAGCTTTTAGCCCTAGGGTAGAGTCCGCTCCTGTAATTTTTTGAGTGTTATGAGTAGTCATAATATGCCTCAAGTGCCGAGGAATCAATATAGTTATTCTCAGTGCACGTAATCTTTCCTCGGTCTTTGAGGGTTGTCTCGAAGTCGAGAGGCATTTATTGCCACTTCGGCGGTTGGGAGCTTGGTTTTGAGCATCTCGGGTCAAGAAATGTGGTTTCTGGTTAAAGGCCCTTGTTTGGTTTTGGTAATTGAGTGACAACCTAAGCGGACTAATATGTGGTTATGTGAGATACACACTAGACTAGTCCACATGTGAATGTGAAATGAAGGAGCTCGTTGCATTAGAGACACATCATGGAGTCATATGACTAAGGTTGAGAATATTGAGACATTAGTTGGCTTGATGAATTTGTTGCAAGTGTGAAGGATAAGTCGAAGACTTTGAAGCGATGGACCATGTGGTGGTGAAGCTTGAGAAAGACTTGGCATCGATGGACTAACGGAACAGTGAAGAGCAAGTGAGGTCAAGGTCAATGAACCAATATGGTCACATGATGATATGATGTGGATCATATCATTGTTGATTGTGTGGTGCATGTGTTGCATTGACACCGCTGGAATTGAATGGAATGGTATAAACTATAGGGAATTTCATCTCATCGGTCATAGGTGAGTAGACAAATTTATGACCGAGTTTAGGATTGATAGTCATACTATAAAGAGGGGAAATCTTTTACTTACAATGGTTATCTAGTGCCACTAAGTATGAGTCTCACTTTCATATGCATTGTGCTTAGAGAGACGGTGGGATGCAAACTTAGACAAGATGAGGGAGATAGAGTGTGCAAGCATAAAAATAAATTCAATAGAGAGACACAAAATCACCTTACGATCTCCTAGAAACAAGTTGTGGACTTTGGAGGGATAGAAGTCTCGGCAGGGCTAGAACTCTCGGCGCCGAAGTCCTAGCTCAAGCCAAACTCCCGCTACACGAAGTCCTAGCTCGAGGCCAAAACTCAGTACCGCCAGAGTCCTAGCTTAGGCGAGGCCGGATCTCTCGACCACCAAAAGTCCTAGCTCGGGCCATAACTTCGGCTCTGGAAGTTCTAGCCTGTGCAACTTAGGTCAGTCCCGATGGGAGTTAGAACTTGTGGGTGCTAGAAGTTCTGGCGATCCAAGTCAAAACTTTGACGCAAATCTGCCCCTAATGGTTAGATTTTTAAGAGCCATTAGAGGAGTGTGAGAGTGGGCATGGGCCCATTTGGAGCATGTGGAGAGGGGAATGGCTAGTTAGGAGGATAAGGTTGGCTCCCCCCTCCTTCTCGTTCACCCCTTGTCTCATTTGTAACATTTGGGGCAAAGCTCTAGGGTTCCTCCTCCTTCCTCTCCTCTCTCTCTCTCTCTCTCTCTCTCTCTCTCTCTCTCTCTCTCTCTCCATTGCTATGAGCTGAAATTGCTATAATAGGAGATTGAGTTCCTTTGTAGGTGTGTATGAAAGGGTGAAGAAATCCACCTCCCCCCCTCCTCTTCCTCTCAAGCTTGGTGCTAATTTGAGTGAGGGTTGAGAGCCTAGTGTGTGCATTCAAGATTTCCATTTGGTGGCACTAGGAAATTAATCAAGATTTCCTGTTACTCTTGGTGGTTGCCATCGCCTAAATGACTTGGTGGATTGTGGCTTCGTTGAAGCATGCAAGGAGATTGTGTAGTGCTCCTGGAGAAGTGCTTGTGAGGGGATTGTGCTCACCCCTGCGGGGATCATGAAGAACAACTTTATTGGATTGTGTGTGTCACCGAGTTACCGCACTTGTGTGTGGGTTCTTGCAAAGCCTTTGGGAGGCTTGGCTTTAGGATCCATAAACTGAGGAACCACCAAGGTGTTGGTCGACACAACAAGGACTTAGCTTGGTGGCAACCAAGTGAATCTGGGTAAAAAAAAATCAATGTGTCGACATTGTCATCTTCTCTTCTCTGTGGTTTGCATTCTAGATATACAATTCTTGTATTTACTTTCATATATATTGTCCTTGTGTAGTTGCTCATAATTAGTTAGCTTGTGGAGCTTGCTAGTTACCTTCTTACTTGTGTAGCATAGTAGTAATGTGCTTCCCTTGCATAGCTTGTGTAGCTAAGTAAGTTGAGCTCTTGGATTTGGCTTGTGTAGCCTTATCCTTGAGCATTGTTAGTGAGCTTAGGAGCCTTGTGCTTTTTCTTACAAGAATTGTGTAGGTGATCCCTGGTTTGCTTAGAGTACTAGTTGCATAGGTTTGTGTGACCTTGCAAGCTAGAATTGATTAAGAGAGCACTAACTAGCCCGACTATAGTTGTGAAAAGGACTTGGCTCACATCAAGTGACATAGTTGTGATACATTGGTCCACTAGCTTTAGGTTGTCCCAACAAACTTGAAAAGAAGGCTCAAGCAAACAAGAAGAAGCAAGACAATGAGAAGCACAATATGAGTAAAGAAGAGAAGGCTCTAACAAAGAAAAGATGCCGGGAAAGGGAACACATGGCCCATTCATGTCTCCTAGGTAACACTTCTAAGTCGATTTCAATTAATACAAATATTATTCTTAGGAAGGATGATAATGGTACCTCTATGGTTTCTATTGCAAAACATCCCACTATCCATACTAAGGTTATGCCTATGTATGTTGCTCCTAACTTGAGAGGACCCAAACTAGTTTGGGTACCATCAAAAAGTGGATGATTGATTATAGGTACTATGACATTGAAGGCTTGATTCAATTGGTTCAATATTATTCATCATTTGTTTGATCCAAGTTGAAGATATCACATATATCAAACCCAATGCTAAGGTTAAATTGAGTGAAGTCCAAGTGCAACAACATCCAAGTGCTATAGTTCAAGTTGTGGTGATTTATTGGATTATTTGGTGGCTTGTAATATATTCGAGTTGAATCTTACTATTGGATGGTCATAATTGGCTATGGTATATTTTTTGTTGACTACATTTTATTTGGGTGATATGAGTTGATTGAATTGGATAAATATGCATATCTTGCTTGCTATGAGATGTTTGAATAGATTAAATTATAAGTAGTCAAATTTGAGTTAGATTGAATGGTTATGTTCATGAGACTTATTTTATTAAGTAATTTGAATGGATATATGTCTTGTGAAAGCATTTAAATAAGTCGATATAAGTTTGGTTCATATTTGATGAAGTATAGCTCCATTGCTCAAAATTCTCCTATATTAAAAATCTGAGCTAGCGAGATCAAGTTTGAGTTTGAGGGATCAAAACTATTTGGATTGACTTGAAATTTGGTGTGCATGCTCTATACTTATGGTATTAGTTGTTGTTCAAATTTCATGATGATTGGATAAGAGCTATAGTGTAGCAGTTTTCAGCGTGTAGCAATGTGGGAAGATGTGAAATCTGGTAGTAATTAAGAAGGATAATTAAGCTTAAATTTTTACATATGCTTATGGCTTAGTGTTACACATCTCCACCAAATTAGTGGAATTTTTATCTATACATTGGGAGATATGAATTTTTTTCTTTGAAGGGTACAAAATCTACTAGAAAAGTAACAATTATTGGATTGATTTAGAGTAACTTTAATTGAAAGGTCCCCAAGTGGTAATCATGATTATAAGTGTTGAGGTACCTAAGTTTGGTTTTGAAATGAGCTAGATGCATTATAAGTCACTCCAAGCCTTTTTAGTGATGGAAAGATGGGAGAAAGTAATGTTACAGACCACCTTGAGTAGCCCAATTCGTCTTTGCTCTTTGGAGATGGAATTCCTTGTCTTTGGCTAGAATTTGGTGGTGTTGACGAGTGAGATGGTTCTGAAGGTTGAAATCTTGTTGGCGAGGCGGATTGGATTGCTCTTGCAGCAACATTGTATAATTCCTAATTTTTGGGATGCCAAAGAGCATAGGTTTGACCGGCCTTGCGCTAAAATGCAAAATTGTAGAATTCCTAGTTTCTTATATGAAGCATACATGCGCTCTAGTTGATTGAAGTAAGCACGCAAGGTGTGTCATCTTGGAACTGCTTTGGCGCACGCCCGAGACACGGTAGTTCCAAGCTAGGAACGTCATGGTGGCCCTGGTACCCTAGAGGCCGACGCTAGCCTAGGTAGGAGCTTGTTAGCGATGTCAATGATGAGCGTTGCTAGCTTGTGGACACCCTCCACCATGACCACTAATTGAGCCGGAGCTTGTTCATAGTCGTGTCGACCGGCCAGAATCTAGGGAGCGACGGTCATCCTTGCTTGGAGGCGGAGAAATCCGCAAAAGATAACTTTGGGTTAGATTTGAAGAAGGAACAATGGAGGATTTGGTGGAGGGAAGAATGGGATTGATGAAGCTATAGCGAGGCAGGTGACAGACTATGGTCCAACATTTGAGACTCCACTAGAGCAACTATCAATTAATAAGTAATGGGAGGAAGCAAAGTGAATGCGGATTGAGAAAGAAGGGGGAGTGGTATAATAATGATTCAGGCAAGAGTAGATATAGGTGCCTAGCGAAGGATCAACGTGGTGGAGGTGCAAGAAACATAGATGTCATGAGTAGGGATCAAGGCAGGTAGCTCTCACTGGTGGAATCGACAAGAGAAGCCGAAATTGGAGAGGGGTGGAGTCGATCTACGATTGAATCACTTGGAGGTAGGCAGAGATGCAAGATCTAGGCAGACCGGGATGGGGATTTAGGGATTGGAACGGTGGGAAAAGGGGGATGGCAGCACACCACCCTTCCTCACTACAGAGACTCAAAAAAACGCTACCGGAGAGTAGCTAAATTATCATTGATTCACCATCCACTATATTTAGGGAAGACACCTAGCGGGTTTTATTGAATTTTTAGAATTACGAGTACAATGCAGACGCCCCACAACACATACGCACACTCGTCCCTATGAATACACATACGCAAACCCTATTCTTATGGGCACCTCAGAAGAACCGAGCAAATAAGGTCACATATGCTTTTATATCTATTATTAAATTCTTGAGATATCCTCTAGGGCGTAAAGGAGACGAGCTTGTCTTAGACCCTGTTTGGTTAATTAGTCCTAGGACTTTTAGAAAAAAAGACTCTCAAGGGTGTGCTTCTAGGGACTTTTAGTGAGGAAGTGTTTGCTTAGTTAGACCTAGGACTTTGAAAAAGAATCTCAAGGAGGTGCTTCTAGGGACTTGTAGTAAAAGTACCAAAAAATCCCCCCCCCTATTTGGTTCTATAGGGACTTTTAAGTCCCAACACACAAAAAAAAAACTTCAGTGGACTCCTAAATGGGCTTTCATTTTACATGTTCTCTCAAATTATAGTCTCAAGCCCCCCGTAAATAGGATCCTTATATCCTCCTCTCATCTCATCTGGGTTCCACCCCGCTTTCTTCACTTTCCCACTTGAGATAGGGACTTGGACTACTTCTTCCACTCGAGTTGGGACTCAATTTGGGCCTCTATTTTTTTTTTTTTTTTTGGGCCGGCATGCAAATGGAATTTTGAGGCCCAAATTTGAAGGCCTCCCACTAGAGATGCTATAACCAAACACCCCTAAAAAAGTCCACAAAAGGCCCTCCTTATTTGATTTTCTATGATTTTTATTATGGACTTTTTTAGTCCCAACAAAAAAGGGGGTTTCTAATCATCAATCGAATGATTTCTTTTTATCCGTCACTCAAATCTTTTTACTGTGGCTTTTTGTCTATGTGGGTTGCTTTCCCTTTTTTTATTTGGGCTCCCTTCTATGAACGAACCCGTTTAGCCCGGTCTTTTGTCTATCGGGTCTTGCGAGATGGATCTTATAAGCTATTGTTATCTTTTCGAACTCCGCACCTAAGGCTGTGTTTAGTTGGCATGCTCCAACCCAAAAAGTGCTATAGTTCCCCGTCACATCGAATTGCTTAACGAATGTATGGAGCATTAAATGTAGGTAAATAAAAAAAAACTAATTGCATAGTTTGGTTGAAAAGTAGAGACGAATCTTTTAAGCCTAGTTAGTTCATGATAGGACAATAATTACCAAATACAAACAAAAAGTGCTTCAGCTTCCCGAACCCAAAATATTTTACCAACTAAACACGCCCTAAGCTTCTCTCTCTTCGTTTCTCTGAAAAGGCATTGACCACACTGTTCGTCTTCCAGCTTTCCCATCTTCCTGTTCTTCTTCGAGCCCCCATTCTGCTCTTCCTGTTCATCTTCCAGATTTGAGGTGAAGGGCTACTTTGGTTTATTGTTTTGAGCGCCAAGTTTTTGCGCGATCTTCCCCGTGCGAGTGCCTAGTTTGTAGCGCCTCTTCCATGTCCTCTTATTCTATTTTTGGTTTCACTCATCAATTTTTATTTTGGTGTCTGTCGATTCATCGCCCCCCCTAAATCGTCTGGTGGAAGATCTCATTGGCCTCATCCCTCGGCTAGTGGGGAGAGCTCGTGCTAGTGGGGAGAGCTCGTTTGTGCTTCAGTTTCATCGGCGTGGGTACTATTCACATATCTGAATCGTATCCGTTTTTTTGCTTTCATTCTTTTTTCTAAATCCCTCTTTGTGTCAATCCCGTTCTCCTCGAGGCGACTAGTAGCAGATTCCGCCTCGCCCGATCAGTAATTACCTATCCCAATCGGCTCATGTTACTTTTGCGCGGTGTTTTGGCAAATTTTGGCCGGAAAGGGCCGGCCGTAGCTGCTAGATTCGATGGAGCCAACAATAGTGGCACGCAAAGAACGTGGTGTTCTGGAACACGGCGGGAAGTGACTACGTGTCAATCGACTAATTTCAGTTTGTGTCTCAATTGAATATTTTAAACTAGTTAGAACAGGGCACATGAATCCAAAATCGGCTGATTTATGTTTGTGTCTCAGTCGAATTTTTTAAACCAGTCGGAACAGGGCACATGAATCCATTAAAAATTTAATTTCTGGTAGGCAAATACACAGTTGACTCAAACCCGTTATCACTATGGGCCAAATGAAAAAAATCCAATAACATACAACACTTGCCATATGGAACCAAACCCGTTATCACATGGGTCAAAATGAAAAAAATCCAATCACATACAATACTTGAGGGGCAAGAAAGAAAGACCGATCCATCCATCGCCAGATCAAAATAGAATAGGCGAATCCATCCAGATCCACACCGAAGGAGACAGATCCATCCATCTTCATATACAAACAAGTTGAAGGAGACATGTTTTCTGTCTCCTTCAACATGTTCATAATTCAACCATGGTCCAATAAATAAACTATTTGTTGCTCGTGTTTTATTCACAAAGAAAAACAGAAAAAAGGGACGGGTGTGGTCGACAGGTTTGCATCCTGCTTCTAGACAGATTTGGACCCTCGGTGAACCCCAAATAAAGATAATGGACTCAAAACTACACTTTAAAGGCGATGGACCTAGATGACACAAAGCAAAATGGTAATGGGCCTGTGGTGCATTTTGCCCTTAATTTTTAATGGATTCATGTGCCATAGTTAGAAAAGTTTGGTCGAGACACAAACTAAAATCAAACGATTTGCATTCATGTGCTTGTTCTCGACCGGTTTAAAATATTAGGTTGAGACAACCGAAATCGGTCTTTTATCGCGTAGTCACTTAAAAAGAAACCTAAATGCTACTTCACACGTCGCTAGCCTCTGGCGTCTCTGCAGGTGCGCACCGCGTAAGCCGCCCGATTCCATCGCACGGCCCCCCGACCACCGCCCACCTCATTCAAAGACACTCCACCACTTGTTTGCAACCCCTCCCCACCACTCATCCTTGAGCCGCATGTCTCGCCAAAGATTAGAGTCCGCCGCCGGTAGGCCACGCCCCGCCACCACCTCCTCCTCCCCAACCCCGAGCCCCCATCGCCGCCGCCCACACCGGGGGCCGTGCTCCGCCACCACCACCTCTCCCTCTAACCTCGCGCCCCCACCGCCTCCCCGCCGCGGACATGACGGATCCTACGGCGGTGAGGCCGGATATGGCGGGGGGCGGCTGAACCGCCGATCCGGTGGTGCCGGGGTTGGTAGGCCTCTCTCTCACTCACTTTGTTGTCTCTTCCGGATTGAGCTAGGTTCCGACGAGGGAAGATCCTTCTTCTCCAACTCCTGGGTATAGATGGTCGGCCGCCGAGGGAGGTAGGTAGTAGGACAAAGGGTGGGCATGGTGGATGGGCGGCTTAGAGTACGGTTGGCGTATAGGGGGCGGTCGGGCCACGCCTGGGCGGGGAAGCTCGTCGGAGATGGAGAAGATGACGGTGGCGAGCTCGCGGAGCCGGAGAAGATGACGGCGATGAGGGAGGAGGGCAAGAGGGCGGGGCGCTTAGCTCCGGCGATTCCTAGCGCCGGGTGGTGGGCCGGCAGCGGGGCGAGGGTGCCCGAGTTTGCGACCCTTAGCCCGTCGGAGTTCCGCGAACCCTAGCACCCGCAACGGGGTGGTGGCCGGGCGACGGGCGAGGGTGCCCGAAGTTCGTGGCCCCTAGCCCGCTGGAGCTCCTGGCGAACCCTAGTGCCTCAAGTGGGGTGGTAGCCGGCGGCGGGCGCGGGTGCCTAAGTTGGTGAAGAAGCTTGCTGCGTGTGCAGGCTAGACATGGAAATCCTGCACGCGCAGGCTGCAGCAACGTCCAAAAAAGAAAACGTGGAATTATTCACGGAGAGAGTCACGTATCCAGCCCACCAGACCAGAGAGCGAAGGGCTTCGGCCCGTTCTGTCTGCATAAAAGGCAAACCCACTGCGCTGCGCCGCCGCCGCCGCCACCTCCCTCCCCGTCCCAGCTCCCGCGCGAGAAATTTCTCCACCTTTCTCCAGGGTAATCTTGCGAAAATCTCCCGCAATCCTTAGCTGCCACTGGTAGTTTCTTCGCTCTGATTGATTTCTCGTTTGGTTTCGCTCGCATCCTTTCCGTTTCCCTGCCGATGTTTCTTATCTTGTCCGTGCTTCTTGGGGAATCGCAGTCCACTGCTCGCCAGACCGGAGGGAGGCGGCGCGGCGATGGAGCACGGGTCGTTGACGGACTCGACCTCATCGACTTTCTCCATCATGGAGGAGGATCACACCCTCGCCAACTCCGCCAGATTCGTCCTCAACCAGGAGTAAGTGAAGGCTTTCTTCTTCCCCGGATCAGTATCTATTCGCTTGTTATTATGTGAGGTGGATCGTTACGATTATGCTGGCATAATCCAATAGATGCAACAGATCGTTCTTGGAGGAGGAAGTAGCCCTCTTTTAGTTTGTTCATCATGGGTTTTAGCGATTTACAGGGGTTTAAGGTTTGAGAGGACGGTCAGTTATGGCTTTAGTTTTGAGGGCCTGTTACTGTTTCTAGCTCGGTTGCATAGGGAAATCCAATGTCATTTTGATAAAATCCATGAATAAAATTCTTTTAGATGACCATGGTTTTTGTTTCCGGTGGTGGGTGAGGACCATGATGTGCAATTCTTCTAGGATGATGCACTAGAAGGGTTAATCACCAGAATGTGATTTTGGCAAGACTCATTATTTCACTTCAATTAGGCCAGCTTGTCCTTGTGGGTCATCACTATGAAACTGTAATTGTTGTACAAATTGGCAATTTAGCAAACATGCAGTGCAAGATTTCAAAATTAAATATTTGCCAAGTAATGTCATACATATATCAGATAATTTATGAACATGAGCATTTAGACTTTGATATAGAAAAGGAGAACCTATTTAACTCATAATTCATCATAAACAGAGTGTGACGTAGCCATAGATAGGTCGGTAGAACCCTAGATAAAAATCTACAAGTGTTTGGATTTATCAAGAATTGCTCTCAGATTGTATACTTAGTTGGCCCCAGGACTACTAGGTCCTGACACTGTACTGAGCCACAAATGAACACTTCATTTGCCGAACTAGCCTAACCTGCCTTGAGATTTAACTAAGGACTAAGGTGCAAGATCGGTAATGAATCAATGCCAATATCTCTCTATTTGTCAAAAAAGTGCCAATATCTCTTGTGATTGCTTTAAAGCATATTATAGAGTACTAAAACAAATAGAGAGCGAGCATTTAAGTTTTATTTATTTTCAACAATTATACTCATGGTTGCTCTTAGAATTTCCCAAGAACATACATCAGCATGAACTCAATGCAACCAAAACAAAAACAGTTATATTGAATTCGATCACATCATCAAGTATAATAGTTCTCATCAATCACAGTAAAACCTACAAAATAGTCTACATCTAGTCCAGCCTCACTATTATGCAAATCATAGTACAGAAGAAAGTTAAATTGATCTTATAGCTTATAGTTGGTGTAGACGGTAGTCACAAGGCAAAACGCACAAAGGCGCTGCCCCAAAAACAGATTCACCCCCTCTATGGCTGAGGTTGTGAGGTGATGCTTCTGGAGATACAATGCCGCTGCACAGATCACAGGGCACACTGTGACCTGCGCCTGTGCCCTGCGCCTGAGGCACAGTAGGATGCTGCAGCAGCAGCAAGCCCTCACGTTGGGACAATAGGATACTTCATGCTGGTGCAGCATCCTACTGTGTTTCAGGCACAGGTCACAGGGTGCCCTGTGATCAGTGCAGTGGCATTGTATCTCTGGAAACATCACTTCACGACTTCGGCAATAGAGGGGTTGAATCTGTTTTTTAGTACAGCACCTTGTGCGTGCTTCGTGACTACTTCGTCTACACCGGCTGTAAGATCGATTTATTTTCTTCTGTACTTATTGCAATTCTATTCTGGGCACTTTATTTTTGTACTGTGTAAGAGCTGAATTTCAAGGTTGGTAGGATGTGTTGCTCAATCATGATTAAATCTCACACTAGGGCCATACTAGCCATAGATTATATTGTGGACTTAACTAAAACTGTTCTGGACACAATTGTAATTGTTTATGTGATCTGAATTCAATAGAACTAATAGCTAACATTTTTGTTTGATACACAAACTAATTCTCAAGGCGATGTTTAGGGCCCACTTGTTCAAGTTGAACAGTTTAAAGTCTAGAAAATATATGATATGTAGATTATTATGTCAATTCCTAAGGACCATGCTCGCAAATGATATCACCATCTTCATGCTAATGTCATTTGTTGCATTAGAGTTTTATATGAGAAAAAGTTCAGCCTTTCAGACACTTGATGTGGATGCCAGAAATATTGTATATCTTGGAATCGAATACTGATAATTAATTCTGTATGCATTGCATTCTGGTTTTCTTTACAGCCCAAGGGTAGCATTTTGTGGATATAGCATCCCTCATCCTGCTGAGAAGAAAGTTAACATAAGAGTTCAGACAACAGGTACCGCAAAGTGGCATATTATCCCTCAATTATGGCATTCCCTTTCGTCATTGTTGAATAAGTGAATATACCGTGAAGGTGCTGTATCGATTTGTTCTCCATTTAATTGTATTGAGTGAATTTGTAAGAATCACATTTCATTGTGCTCCTTGCTACGCCCTATAATAATCTCTAGTTGACTTGTAGGTACATAGATGTTTTTTCACTTGTTCTAATATATAAATAACTATTTTATGGTGGTGATGATGGACTGAATCATCTATCATGACGGACACTAAGATGTGTTTTGGATAACTTGTTGAATGTTTCTTTCCAGAGACTACACATCTAATATATTGTTTGTTTCAAATGTTTGAGACTAAAATGCAACATTGATGCCCACTTTATGCTCAGCTCGGATGAATAAACGATGACATCTCATATTCTGATTCCCACTAAATGACCACTCAACAGTTTCTTTTCTGCTCTAGTTCCTTAAAATGTGCTCACACTCCTGACGCATGTTTATAATGGCAGGAGATGCAGCAAAGGATGTACTGAAAGATGCTTTGCAGAGTCTGATGATTATGTGCCAGCATGTCAGAGAGACAATGGACAATGCCGTGGCTAACCATAGAGAAAAAAATACTGTAGAAGATATGGATGTTGATCGGAAATAGAATGAACAAAATCTTGGTACTTGCAATCATCTTAGCTTGCAAAAGTTGCTGCTTTGGAGAGTCAGAAGCTCAGTTATTCTTCGAGTTGTATGATGAAGCTGTTATGGTTGTATTCATTGGCTTTCTTTTCTCTAACACTGAAACTTACTTTTCTGTAACACTGAAACTCCTTCAGTTTATTGCATGATTACTTTAGGCCTTGTGCATGTATTCATTTCAGTTTATTGCATACTTGAGGTCTTGCACGTGTACTCATCTCAATCCACGTGTGTTGCAGTAGATTTAGTTGTAAGTGTAATTGAACTAAGTTACATGTCAATCCACTGTAACACATGTGAATTGACTGAATCCACTTGTGAATTGACTGGATCCAGTCTGTGAATACACATGTATCCAAACTAGGCCTAAGCATTGTCCAAAAAAAAAAAAAAAAAAAACCCTAGGCCTAAGCCAATATGTAATTGAGAATATAAATTATTAATAATTTTTAAATTGTTGAGTTTGCAAATGTGAAAACTATATAAATAAATTTGTCTTGAAAAATACTTTTATAAAAGTATACATATATCACTCTTCGATAAATATTTTATAATACCAAGAGATCAAAGTTGTGTTTAGAGATGCGTGCCGCTATCTTAAACGACAAGTTTTTTTAAGGTATGGAGAGAATGTGGTATCTAAACTCCACAAAAGCCTATCTCCCACTGGGACCAATTTAGGAGTTCTCAAGGCTGTGATTGGTCCGCGCCATTGGTAACTACATGCGGGTCCCGCAGCTCACTAAGTCTCAACATGCATGTAAGGTTTGCAGTCACGCAGCCAGGCAAAGCGTCAGGCAGTCATCCGGTTCCAATCCATGCATACATGCAGCCACCATCCTTGCTCTGAACTCCACCGAGAAAGCATTCAATTTGATGTATTAGTGTGTGTGCTAATGGCATACGAAGGATCGTCATGCTATGTATATATATACGGACCCAAGAAGTAGCATGAGATCGACGCCGCACCCGAGGAGCACTCCCGCGGCATCACAATCGACACCGCCACTGTAGAGTATGAGACCGAGACCCACAATTGTGCGCATGACGATTGCCCAGGCCACGCCGTCTGTACGTGAAGAACATGATCACCGCGGCGCCGTGCAGATGGACAGCGCCATGAACCGACGGCCCCTGCTGCAGACCAAGGAGCACATCCTCCTCGCCAAGCAGGTCCGTACCCAGGATCGTTGTATTCCTCAACAAGGACACAGTCGTGATGCAGAGCTGCTCCGGGTGCTCTTACACATCAATAACCTACGACATGATTTGTCTCCAAAGTTTAACATACATCACACGAACATGCAAAGCCGCCGCGCGCTGATCATCAGTGTTGTGGTTCAACTCTGATCAAGGAAGTTTACTGCTGAGCGCATCAGATAGACGGATTTCTGCTTAATTGTTTGTTTGCACTTTTATTTTTTTTTGTTGCATCTCATGTCTATCCAACTCCTCTATTCCACTTCTATAACAAAGCTGCTAATCAAAATCATTCGTAGTTTCAATTGCATACCCGCAGCAACGCGCGGGGAATCCTCCTAGTTCTCTAATGTTGTAAAAGCCAGATTTACCATGATGGTCTTTGACAGAGTCAGAGAATATCATTGATAGAGTTGAGAGAATATCATTGATCATCTACAGACAGAATTTGACAAGCTGCCAATAAATTAAACCAACCCTACTTAGCACTGCTTGTACACAGAATACACAATTATCAGACCAAATTTTGACAGCATGCAGAAACGTCGAGCAATTCACAGAATATTCATAGGAGACCAACATCAAGGGCAACCTGATGTCTGAAGATCGCTAATACTTCATTTTCATAGCTTATTGAGTACTGAGAAACAATAGCACAACATACAGTTATCAAGGATGTGGCACATTTTCAAAGCAACTTACCTGATGCTGACTTGTGCTCCACATTCCACTAATAACACAGAACTAATCCAAACATGGCTACAATGCATGAAGAATACAGCTCAGGAAAAGAGAGGGGGGGATAGTAACAGATTAGAACCCTAGCATGAGAAATGGTACAATGATGCTTGAAAAGAATCTAGCTAAAAAGAAAAACCCTAAACACCGCCGACTGGTCGAGCATCACCAATGGACGCGAGCTGAGGATGACCGCCAGGTGCATATCCCGAAATAATAAACATCAGATCCATAGCTATTAGCCTTTTCCTTCCCGGTGTTATTCACGCAATCCAAGTGCACTTCTCCTTTCTTGGTGGAGATGGCAGCCACACAGTGGTGGCAACTGATAGAAGTCACAAGAACGGAAGGATGAAAAGAACTAAGTACGAAGAGGCCCAGAGAGAGCATCCCGCCTGAGTTGGGGTCTTTGTGTTTCAGAGACAAGTTGGCAAACTGCACATCAAGGTCCCTGCTGTTACTACGAACAAGAGCAGGAACCTGTTGTTGCTGCTGTTGCTGTTGCTGATATAGGGACCTGAGACGACCAATTTCCCTCTCAAACATCTCCTGTTGAACTGCAAAATTGAGAGAGAAAAAATGTTCAGAGTTTTTCTTCTAATCAGAATACCAAAATCTTAGCAGGCATTCAGTATCGACAAAGCAATGCACTGCTTCCTACAGACTGAAAACTAACGAAAAGAAGATGCCTAGCTTCTGATTAGATACTTCCTCAGATCGCAAATATAAGTTCTATAGGACGACACGGTCTGAACTTTGACTGGCTGTAAGAACAAAAATTTATTATCTTAAATGAAAAGAGTAAATATGTTATGAAAGTATTTTTCATAAGAAATCCTGCAATGCCCATCTCGTGTTATCAATTCATATAAGTTTCAGATATTGATGCTTGGTGATCAAAGTTAGAAACATTGACTTTGGACAACCCTAGATGGCCTTATTATATTTTTACAATTGGTGAAGTAGCAGACTGGCAGTTGCTGAGGCACTCTTTAGAAGGGCTTTTGTTAGGACTTCTCCACCGGCTAAATCAAAAGCCTTGCCAAATGTGCACACGTGAAAAACAGCTTATGAAGCCAAAACCAAGCTAACGATGAAGCCAAAGCCATTTTCAACCTTCTCATGTATGGTACTGGCATGAGTTGGTAATGTACTCGGGCCTTTTTCTCCTCTCTATAATACAATGATACGCAGCTCTCCTGTGTATTCGAAACAAAATCGCGTAGAACCTGAAGACCTAAAACCATGGCTTTTCCTGGCTTCACCGTTAGCCCTAGTCTCTTTTGACAAATGTAAGCCCATAGGTTCTTTTTTGTAGGCCAACTAAATTTCTAAGATACTATTTACTACTTGGCTGTTAAGCAGATATAGTAAGTCAACAACATAGAAGGTCTTATAAAATACAGCCACTGCTATGTTGAGTTAACTAGCAACGTAGTGGAGGCCTAACAAAGTGATATACATGTATATATGAAACAGTTAACTAATTTCGTGGCTTGACTCAAGTTCAGCTTGTATATTTGGCCATTGATATGCTAGTATGCAGATTGCAGAATTTCAGATGTTATTAGTACCACTGTGTTTTTCCAAATTATACTAACAAATTCCTTTTCGATCTTGGTAAAGGTTCAAAACTGGGTTAACCAAGTTTGACTTGTCTAGGCAGTTTGGTTTCCAGATTCTAGTTGGTTCCTTAGATATCAGAATTAATTAAACAATAAGTGATCTGGCAACTGAGTTCACGACAAGCTAGTTAAAAACCAAAAAGTTCCAGAATAGCTCTAATGAAGGTTCAACCATAGATGCATGTACATGATACATCTTACTGAGAAACAATTCAGTGCTAACTGATAAGCCCTCACTTTAAAGTTAGGAGGGATGGTCCTCATGTCATTGGTCTTTTTGTTGCTTCAATTGAGAAGATAGTGTTTCAAAAAATAATGGTCTTAGTAGATGCTTAAATGGTTAAACCCAATAAGAACCATTGTTAATTAAAGAGTTGAATGCATAAGTGGCCCCTGGACTTGTCAAAGGGGTGTCATTTAGGTCCACAAACTTTGAAAACGTATTTCTAGGTCTATAAACTTAAGTGGTGTACTGCAGCGGTTGGTATGGTCCAGAAATGGATGTGTGGTGCACCATTTTACAAGTTTAGGATGTGTGGTGCATCACTTGACATGTTTAGGGATCCAGAATGCATTTTCAAAGTTTGTGGACTTAAGTGGCACCACTTGAGAAGTTCATGGGCCGCTGATAAATTGAACTCTTGTTAAATGTCCTCTTAAATGGGGATAAACCATAAATAATAATAATGACAATGACAAGCAAAGCCACTATCCAGTTTAGTGAAAACATTGTTTGAATCAATTTCTCAATGTAGCATCTATCCTTGACACATTATTAGTATCTCAGGAAAACCTATGCAAGTTACTGAAATGATTTGGACGGATAGCACAATCTCGAGATAAGATAAAATAAAATATTAGGGACAATACTTACAGCGTTTAATAAGTTGTTCCTGTGCTAGACTCTCCAGTCTTTGCTTCAAGGCTTTGTTTTCCAGGTCCAGCATAATATTCTGCTGGGTAAGGAACTCCATTTCAGCAGACACTTCTACACCTTCTGACTGCATGATTTGAACATGAATATCTTTCCGTCACATATAATACCAAATTTAAAAAGAAATAAAAACCATTCACCGTGGTAAGCTCACCTGTAATGACTGGACTCTACCCTCAAGCTCTGCAATATACTGCAGCTTCCGGACACGGGACCTCTGAGCATATTGCCTGCAACCAATTGAAATGACATCTTAATGAAAAAAAAAAAAAAAAAGAGCAATCATTGTAATCTCAATAAGTAGCATTCCAGGATTTCTCATGTTGCAAACTTGAAAGCTTGGGTAAGCTGTTTCTCATTTATGTTACCACAGGTCAATTCTAAAGTACTACAAATTGACCATATGTGTGCACAAAACCACAGGTTCACAGCACATGTGGCCTGTGCAATACCAATTGTTCAGTAAGTTAAAACACATATGGAACGAATATATAGCTCGCACTATACTGTGCCCACAGTAACTGAATGGTCTGTGCAACCATACATAAAAACTTGAAAACAAAATGCTGCTAGCCTCATCACAACAATGATTGTTGTATTCTCAAGGTTAAGAAAAACAACAAATACCAATATATGCACTATTCTTAATGTGAGCTATAAAAAAATTGTATTTAAGGGTCTAGTGCTTAAGGTTAAAGTGAAATGTCTTGAGCTTTTCAGATTATATTGTAGTAGCATTATGCAAGTGTGAAACAAAAATTCACATTCAACAGTAACCAAACTCACTGTTTAGCGCTTGTTGTCTGCCTCTGACTGTGGATGCTTGGGCAGCACACCGTCCTTGGCTCCAACCTTTTGATCATGGCCAACATCATCAGGAGTTCTCTTGTCCATGCCATGGTCATGCTCCCTCGGCAAGTTCAGTGGCCCATGATGCCCGCCAACCTTATCTTTTGTGGGCAGTGGCAGGCCATTACCATGCCTGAAACCCACCGAATTCGGCACGCCATGCTCCCACGGCCGGCCATGTGCCCCTCCCAAACGATGTCGGCTTGGCATAGTACTCCTGCACACCGCCCCACGGCACCGCAGGCTGCCCGCTTCCTCTCCCCATCCCCTCGAAGCCACTGGCGTAAGTACCAGCGGCGCCAGCAGCTCCACCATCGAACAGCGCGAACGAGTCACTGGACGACCTGCGGTGCCCAGCCCGAGCACCGCGGGGTGTCTCGGGCTCGTTGAGCAGGTCGTCGAGCCACAGCGGCGGCTGCTCCTCGATGAAGCTCTCGGACGACGTGCGCTGGTGGTGGCCGTGCCGGTGGTGCGCCGCCGCACCAACTTGCGGCCGGGCGATCAGGCCGCGGTCGGCGGCGTACGGCGACGGCGCCGCCGCCGTCGGGAACGGGCTCCGCGGCGGTAGCAGCGCCTGCTTGTGGAGCTTCGGGTTCGCCATCATCATGTGCACAGACCGACCAAACCTGCGAAGAACAAAACAGCTCATCTCAAACCGAAACCCAAGATTCGAACAAAATTCAACAAGCCAAACTAGCACGAGCTCGCATCCAATCCAGGAAGAAGGATTCAAGCTGAAGTTGAGCAGTGAGCTAGCTACCCACAGATCAGAGGCGAGCACAGCATAGGAATTCTCGCCAAAAAAAAAAAGATACGAATTTAGTGGGGACGTAATCGGGTCAGATCCGAAAGCACATAGCTTGGAGGCGCGCGCTCAGGTCCGCACGGCAGGAATGGACGGGAAAAGACGGCTAGCTTACCTAGTGGATGATGATCGCCGCCCGCCAAGAACCGATGAAGAAAGACCTCCTCCTTTCGCCGCCGCCGGCGAGGAAACAACAACTTGAGCAGCTACGGATCGGATCGAGAGAGAAGATACCTTTGGTTGGGTTAGACAAAAAAATCTCCTTGTTCCCGGATAATTTCAATTCAAATCGGATTCTCTTGGTAGCGGCGGAGGAGGGTTCAAGAAGAGAGGAAGGGGAAGAGAGGAATGGAGAGAGAGAGAGGGAGGAAAATCGTAAAGTGAGCTGTGAAGGAGAAAATCAATAAATACCTAATATTCCGTTTCTTTTTGGGTGTGCGCACTCGTGTTTGGGGAAATGTCGGAGGATCATTAATTCGGGAAAATCTTGACCGTCGGATCTGATGATCGGACGGTGGATGCGGTTGGAACGGATATTCTGTAGTGCGGGGGGATGCTGGTGGTGCCCCCGTGCTAGTGGTGGCGAGAGAAATGCTGTGGATACCAAGGAGTGTATACACACGAAGGCTATGGAAATGAAAATTGAGGCATCTAACAAGAAGTGAATGTTGGAGCCCCTAGCATATTGTTTGAAAGAAGGATATGGATGGATTCGATACCAAGCCCTTGAAAAATTTACTTTATAAAGATCTTGAAAAAGAATAATATTCACTTTGTCCCCGCGCATATAAAGATTTAGTTTGTCCCTAATCAAACTATACTATGTTTTGTCAAAGTTGTTTCGAGTAAGGAAAATGGTAATACGTGTCTATGAAATCAAATGAACGAACCGTTAGGCTAGATTTAATGGAGTTTCATGAGCATAGAATAGATGATAAGAGATTATGAGAGTTTTTTGTGATGAAATGATTTTCATAAGGATGAAACTTGTTACTATATTCAAATTATCTTGTGTTAATATTTTTGAAATCCAACAAGTGTCATTGCCTTAGCCTTAATAGGTTACATAGGCATTAAGTAAGCTAGCATGGTATAATGTAGATGAAGAAAAATGATAAAAATGTTATGAGATGAAATATGTTTTGTATGGTTAAAACTTGTCTTTACTATTTTTCAACACATGAAGTTTTAGAAACTAAGGCATGAAACTTCCATTGATAATATAGATACAACAAGTTTTTTTTTAAAAAAATACTTTTTAAAATTAGTTTCCATATTTTCACCTCTGGTGGTTTGCAACACATATTCCCTTCAAAAAAAACATGGGGCTCGGTCCAACTCAACACGCGTGAACCCTAGAACCAAATACATGCTTCATTTTCAAAAAAATCCCTCCCTCCCACCCAAAAAAAAAAAAAAAAGTGTTTGTGTAAAAAATATTCCCTTGGATGTAGCCTAAGATTATAGAGTCAAGGGCAACATTTCAATGCAATATTGGAAGTTACTCCCTCATTTTTTAAACTACATGTCATTCTATTTTTCTCGATCGATTCATAGTTATTTATATGCATAGCTTAAAAAAAATATTTATCTACAAAAGTTAAAATGAGTTATACTCTAGAACAAAAGAAGTAATATGTTATAAGGATGATCCATATAGGGGTCAAGAAAAACTCCGTTGTCACCAACACAAAACCCAGTTGGCTTGGTTGTTGGAACAAATCACAAGGGTGAAGATCGCAAAGCCGTTGTTTTGGTACATGTAACGAAGCCAATAAATGTGCCCTTGTTTATGCAGCCCATATTGGGTAGGGTAGTGGGGGCAGCGTGAGTGAGCAACCAGAAAACAAACAGCCAGTGCCAGCAAACAGCAGGACAGCTCGGCCTCGGCTCAGCTCAGGATCCAGCTGCATGAGTGGTGCCCCGCTGTTTTTAATTCCGTGATGACATGATAATCATCATATTTTTATTCTCCCTAATCTTTGTTTTCTCTCTTCTGGTTCCCTCTCGCCTTTATTCCTACGGATCGTTTTTAGTTATATGTATGTATCTGTCGAGGCTAAATTTCAATGTATCTCTTTTTTTAAAAAAAAAAAAGTCCTACTAATAGTCACACAGGGGCTAGATCAAAATAAGTGGGGGTACCTGGCTCTTGTAAATATAAAATTTTATTCTCAAACAATGGTGAAAATCAATTCCTCAAAGTAATTTTTAAAATTTTGTGGGTGCCGGGCACCCACAGCCACCAATATGGCTCTGCCCCTGTCGTCACACTAACCTCACCGGAGGAATGACCAAAAAGAAGTTCATGGTGACAACAAAAGGGGGACACACTACACTAGAAAATTGCCTCCATGATTGATGAATTGTTTATGTTTGCAATATGTTAACAAACAGACACATACAAAAGCGTTTTCATTCATTAATAAAAAAATAAACACCACAAAAAAAAGTTAACATAGGGAGCAAAACAGAGCTCACAAGTGTCCACTTGCACGTATATTTATCTCAGCCACGTAAAGTGCCCCAAGATTTGTAGTAGATGTTACAATGATTCAAACCTATTTTATGAATCTATTACTGTCATGTAGGTCGCCTCAATCAATCACAATCCTTGATGGTGATAGTACTAGTAATATAATTTACGTGCGCGCGCGTGCATATAAGAAAGACATTCTCTTGTACTGCAGTTGTTTGTGGTAGCATGCTTCTGAATGAAAAAGTACACAGCTAGTGCTAATAAAAAAAGTGATAAGCAACAGGTGCTATATAGTTACCTACACAGAACTAGAATTACAATCTTTTGTGGACATTGTATATAGCTACAGAAAAAGAAAAGAAAAAAAGAAAAGAAAACACGGTATATTTATTTGTCATAATTAATATTTGATTAGTCTCTCCTTTGGTGTCTTGCCAATAATTACATATTGAATTAGTTGCACCTCAAACACCACTATCCTCCGGCTGCTAATTATAACGTCTAATTAATCAAACACCTCTCATTCTGTTGTTTGATATTTTGTTCATGGCCCCGGCTGCAGATATGTTTTCCAATGCAAGCACTCCCATTTCCTTAAGGGCGTTTTTCCTATAGTCAATGGTAATAGCTATATGATTAGCTACGTAGTTGGGAGGCGACGGAGGTGATGCCTATGACAACAACAAAGACTATTTTATATTGGTGGACCCACATGCTCCTCTCACATGTTCTTGGGCTACGAGAAATAGTTTAGCTATTTGCAGACGTAGCTAAATGACTATTCTCTCTCCTACTTTTTCCATACTACGTCACATCTAGATAGCGAAATAGCCCAACCATTGGGGACCACCTAATGCAAGCACTCTCATACTTCCTTTAGGCCCTTTGGAACACAGAAATTTTTTTCTTGTTCCTCCATTTTTCCTACAGTCACATGATTCTTCGGAAATTTCTATACAATTAATTACTATGAAATTTGAGGGTTCCAAAGAGGCCCTTAGTCTTGGGATCCATTGGAAAAGGATTATATGTTTCCTCAATCTGCAGCTTCGAAGCTGATCAATCAGGATGAAGCTGATCAGTGTCACCATTGGAAAAGGATTATATGTTTTTTTTTGCAATATGAACCATCGCAATCAACAACGATGTCACCATTGCAGCAACCAGTACGTTGGCTCATCAGTGTCACAGCAACCAAATAAACGATCTAGCTCAGTGACTCACATAATCCTATTATCTGAATATATAGTTTCGCCCATAGCCTCTAGATGTGGTGCAGCTTTGCTGGATGCTCTTTACACGTGCAAGGGGCAGTGGATTAGGTTATGACCCACTTCTGATAGGGTTTCGAGTGTCATCTCAGACTGAACGGCAATGCAAGCACCCCATCCCTTCAGTGTTCACTTTTCGTTCTTTGAAGATAGACTGGTCCCACGATGTGGGCTAAAAGATATTTAAATCACGATTCTGCAATATTGAACTGTAGGTTTTTTTTTTTCCAAAAGGAAAACACAAATATCAACTTGATGTATTATTGTACTACTAAATATTAATAAAATTATCTTTCCATCGATAAAAAGGGCATCTATTGTTGTTACCTAAGGAGTATCAGTTAAACTAACTTTAGAAAATGTCGAGGGAGTTAGATAATTGCAGATATTATAAAAATCATTGTTGTTTGAATTTGATTTTAGAAGTGTGAACATAAATAGTTATATATGTGTTAGTGGTTTGAAACTAGGATCTACTTCCTCAATCCCAATTATTGTAATTGTTTGACTTTTTTGACACAAGGTTTGACCACTGCCTTGTTAAAAAAAAATGTGTAAAATATCAGGTCTTTTGTCGTGACTTGTGTTATTAATAAATGTTCTTAAAGAATAACTTAATTTGAATTTGTTTGCATAACTTTTTGAATAAGATGAGAAATTAAATTTGGGTTAAAAAACAAACTGACTTACAATTTAGGATGGTGGAAGTGTGTTACTAACCAGTTCAGAAAAAAATAGACAACTGCAATCTTTACGACCAATCAGCCAATCCAGTGTAATGGTTAAAGAGTTTTATAATAGACAAAGGATTGATCCTTAATTAGGCATTTCACATCCCTCCTAGTATCCACGATACAATTCTCCATTGTGGAACAAATCCACATACATGATGAGAGGACAACTAGTATTTGCTGCAACCATTGTGTAAGGTTCTTTTCAGGACAGTTGGTTTGGAGCACTCAGGTTTGGCGTTAGGTCCTAGTCCAACGCGATTGTGATGCTGTTTTCAGCCCACGTCAGTGCACGCCCAGCTCTCTGTTTCTTGGATTTGCATCGCATGCCCTGTCTGTCCTTGCTTGGGGTTGGGGAGCTTCACACAAGTGCGCACTGCGATGTTCTAGTTGATGTTAGTTGCACGATGTCAATCGCCAATGTTGACTTCCATTACCGGAGCTAGTTTTTGTTTTTTCCTCCCTCAAGAAGGATGTGTCTGAATTCTGAAGATTCGTGTGGATTGTCCGCATGTATCTATCAATCCGCAGAATTGTCCAATCCAAATTGTAAGTCATTTTTGAAGAATCTTGGAAATTCAAAGCATATCAAGTTTAACCAAACTTATATGATAAGATGTCGTTGGATTCTTCATTATTTATATTTTCATAGTATATCTAGTTGACGCCACATATATTTGTATTCTTTTACAATTTTAGTCAAACTTGAAATATTTTTTGACTCTCCGAGATTTTTTAGAATGACTTATACTTTGGGACTGAGGGAGTACATAACAAATAGTCTTGCTGAAAATTGTGGACTTGTAGACATTGTATAATAGTTTTTTTTTTTTTTTGAAACAAATACAAATAGTGGCACTCTCAATCAATGTATTCCCTGGAAAAAAATAGTGGCAGTGCTTGTGCCTTGTGGTAGTGCGGCTGAAATTTCCCACAACGTTGTTGTCAGTCCGGAAGAGGACACGGTGGAAAACGAGTCTCTTTGTAGTTCGTAGCGAACAGTGAAATAACCGATTGATTAAGACAGTGCATTTTCCTCAAAAGAAAAAGACAGTGGCGCTAAGCGATGAAGATCGAGCTCCCAATTCTGTGGTTGAGCTCGATCTAAATCCGTAAGCTTTCCTTCCTTCATTATTTATTATTTGAGAATTATTTATTTATTTGTTTATATTATAAGGGAATCTAATCCACAAAAGTTGATCGAAAAAACATGAATTGCATTGCATGAGCTGGATTCTGGGAGCCCAATGTGACAGAGCCCACTGAAAATAAGAGGATGTCTTGGGCTGTTTTTTGTCCGTAGAGTGTGCGTTTGCGTTTGTCTTAGGCTATTTTTAGCCCAAAAGGTAGCTTTTTTAAGATCGTTTTGTGTCGTTTGTCCTTGTTTTACTTGAGATATATCAGATGTGACATTATTTTAAGCATCTTTATAAAAAAAACTATTGTGCAAAAGAATGGAAAAACGGGTGTCACCTACAATTATCTGCATATAGTCCTTTCCTACGCCATCCAGTAGTGCTAACTTTTTTTCTTCAACTTTATTAAGTCTTTGCTTTGCTTGGTAGGTCAGGGTTCCATGTCCATCTTCTAAATGAGGTGTAGCCGTCCGCTCAAATTGTTGGCATATATTCAGCTCATCTCGAGCTTGAAATTGTGAGCTAAAAAAGATAAAGGAATCGTGACATATGAGAGGGAGAGTAAAAAAACTAGTGTACATCTAGATAGATCTTATGTAGGTTTTTATAAGTGGTTTTTGGCTTTAGCTTTTAAGTAACCTAATTCAGCTTATCTTAGGCTATCTCCAACAGCATATGCATAATTTTGAGACCCATTGAATGGTATGAGTGATGTATAGTGGAATGGATAGCCTCCCAAATTTCTCATACTCCAACAGCTACCGCAAAGAGCCAAAACGGACGCCGCGCCACAACAGCTCCTGGCCTGCTGACCTTGCTGCGGGCCCACCACTGCTGGCCTAGGAGTTTTGCATCGAGCGCTTTGGGAGAAGGCAGATATGCCAAACCTCTCTCCTTCCACCCAAAATGCATGATGTCTTTGCATACTCTGTTGGAGCACGTTTTGGGAATGCAAAGGCACCGTGGGCCAACTTATTTTGGGATATAGGTCACTTGTTGGAGTCGGTCTTAATCGATCGTCATAATTCCTTGAATTAGTATCAAAGTCAGTTGGCTTATTTGGATGTTGGATTAATTGTCATCAAGTTTTTTTAAGTCCTTTTTAGAGTGGTCAAACACTAGTAACGAAATGAATTTGCGTGATACCGCAAAAATATTTTCCGTAGCGGGCACTCTTTTTTGCCCGTCACGGAAAATGTCTCGCCACGGGTGATTTTATTTTCCGTGGCGGGCATTTTTTGTCCGGCCACGGAAAATAGATTTTTCGGGGCGGGCACTTTACAAATGCCCGACGGGTTAATATATATTTTTTTTCTGTGGCATCGTAAGGTCCCCGTCATGGTAAATCGATTAAACGTGGCGGGCACAATAAAAGGCCCGCCACGGTTAAGGCCATTATAATAGACCCAAGGCAAGGCCCGCTAACCGGTCTAAGTATAAAAGCGTGGCCTTAGGGTTCACTCCCATCAGCACCGTCCTTAAGATGGCCGCAGACCACTTTCCTTCTCTCCTTCCGCCCGCCCCCCCTCGCCCCCCCTCGCCCCATTTCCCTCCCACCGCGGCCGCCAGGTGAGGCGCCAGGGATGAGGCGACCCGCCCGCGCAGGCGCGAGGCGCTGCGTGTTAAGGCG
Source organism: Hyparrhenia diplandra (assembly GCA_015847255.1). Classification (NCBI taxonomy): domain Eukaryota; kingdom Viridiplantae; phylum Streptophyta; class Magnoliopsida; order Poales; family Poaceae; genus Hyparrhenia; species Hyparrhenia diplandra. The sequence goes on along the minus strand of JADLZK010009272.1, from coordinate 342,909 downwards.
CCCGCATGGCGGAGGCGCCCTCCCTCTCCCAACGACGATCGACCAACGCCCCATCCACGCAAGCGTGGCTAGCCCCGCGTGGATCAACGACGAGGAGGCTCTCCGCTCCCGATCGACGACGAGGTGGCCCCGACGACGGCGCCCCCACGACGAAGAGGTGGCCCTCCGCTCCCGCATCAAATCGACGATGAGGCCTTTCGCTACCCCATCAAGTAGGTGGGCCTCCGAGGAGCACAACTTTTCGCCGCAGTCTTTGCACGCTTGGTACTGGGCGGTCAGGGTTCCATGTCCATCGCCGAAATGTGGTGTAGCCGTCCGATCAAAATCACGAGCATGGATCCGCCGATCTCGAGCTTGAAATTCGTCTAAAAGTGCATGGCGGCCGGATCCGTCGATGGCGACAGCGCGGGGGCGGTCGAAACCCCAGATGTAAAACATCTCGCCGGTACATGGGCCCCGATGGGCTCTTATGTACAGTTTTCTTTTTTTTTTATTTTTTTTTTGAACCATACCGTGGCGGGCATCCTAATCGCCCACCACGGATATTTCTTACCGTAGTCACCGTAGCCCGCCACGCAAAAAGGCGTCAACCGCGACCTTTCATTAGTGACGCTACGATTAACGCCATGCAAAATCAATTTCGCCTATCACGCAAAAATCATTTGGGTACTAGTGCAAGATGAAACAGATAGGCTCCACTTTGATGGTACAAACTTCTTCTTTTCACGTGCCCACATGTCTTGCTACCTAGAAGCAAGTCTAAGTTTTTGGAGAGTCACTAGGGAAGATTTACAAGGTAGTGATGATAAAGGAGATCCACCTCAACAGTAGAGCTATTAATTGTCTTTTTGGATGCATCAGTATTGAGGTGCTTAAAAGAGTCTTTATAAGTATACAAGTGAAAATTGGCTAAATTTTGAGAGCAAAGACTTGGGATGACACCAAGATGAAGCACTTCACAAAAAAGAGGGTGTCATCAAAAGTTATTATCAAACTCTTCACATGCATGCTTGGAATCCGGTGTGTGTGATGCAGATGACGAGACAAGGGAAAAGGTACTTGGTCTTTCGAGGGGATTTCTATGAGGCCCTATTTGATAATTTTGAAGTAGATTCAATTCCTCCAAAATAAAGGGATCCACCTTATTTCTTCCTTTCTTTTTGATTATTTAATCCCAACATAGATTTGGTAAACGCTCAACACGAGGGTAACAACTTCAACTTTAAACGAGGGTAAAAACACAAATTAGCGAAAGAAGGTGTAAAATCACAACTAGTTGAGACAAGAAGGTCATGTCCGCCATAATTCTTCATGCATAAACTACTTCAATTTGCATAGCCTTTGTCAACGTGTTTTTTTGGTGCCCTCTTGTGCTGGAGTGTCATGCTCACTAGGCCATCGCCATACGTTGTAACCTCTCAGGGCAGGCCCAACAGAGGCAACACGCCCGTGTTAGCCTCAGCCAAAAGCAAGTTCCACGCCTGTTGGACAACACCAAGATCGAGTCCATTGCTCTTCTCTTCACACCGATCTTGTAGACAAAAAGCGGATGCATGCTGCAGTTCAGAACTTTAAAACTTTTCCTCCCTCTCTCATCTCTCAGGGCGACGTCGACACAAGTAACAATCTCGCGCTTCAACGCTTGCCTTGTTGTTGTCCTCAACCTTTTGTTAGACGGGGCAAACGTTACTTCTGCACACCTTTGCGAGACCACTAGCAAGAGTGACATGGATGCATAGTGCTTAGGTGGAGCTTGGGGCAGCATGCCAAGTCGACACGTTGGGCAAACCCTCGTGGATGCAAACATGACTGACAGGTGGGGTTTTTGCGTGGTGTTGACTTCAGATATGTTAACATGTACGATATATCTGACATTCAAAGTTCACCCGGTTTCTCAATCTCCGGCGTAGTACCAGCACTTCGTCGGGCTGAGCCACCGTGACCGTATTTTTCTTTTCATTTTTTTAAAAAAACAAGATAAAATTTTGTGATACCAAAAAGTGTGGTTGTCATGACCTGGTCTGCCCCTGCACCACCGCCTTCTGTTGGAAACCCACTTTTCCCGTCGTTGCCGTCGTCATTCCTCCACCTGGACCCACTGGCGAAGCCGTCGGAGCCACGCCACGTGTCGGGCGCACGGGCGCACGTGGTGCGCCGAGTCCACCCATCCAGGCATCTCATAAAATCCCCGCCCTCTCCTGACCACGAGACTGCTGTTCCCCTCGACCCGATTCGACCCTCGTCTCGTCCGTCCGTCCCCGCCCGTCGCATGGCGGCTCCCCAAACCCTAACCCGCAGATCCCTCCCCTGCCTCCGCTCCGACCGTCGCCGCCGGTCGTCGTCTCCCGCTCCGCTGCACCCCGCGGCCCCCGGGGAGGAAAGGGGGCGGGCCTCGCTCGCTCGGCGACAGGACCGACCTCCGCCCGCCACGCGAGGTAGGAGGTCTCGTCTCGTCCCGTCCATCCCGCTGTGTTTTATTTACCCCGGGGAGAGGAGAGGAGAGGTAGGTGGTTCCGCTAGCTCAGCGCGCCGAGGATTCTCGGATTCGGAACCGCGGGCGCCGGGAGATTAGTTAGAGCACGCACGGGCGTGGGGAATTGGGCGCGTGTGCTCCCGAACCCTAGCTGGTTCCGGGTCGGCACGCGCTGTTTCAGCTAATTCTTGCTTCTCTATCCGCTCCTAATGGTTGCCTGGCTTGGGACGCCTCCATGCTTTGGGGTTCCCTATACTTGTGGGTGGGTATTCACACAACTAGTGTTGACTGACCGGCACGTGCTGTCCTCGCACTAATTCTTTGAATGAATGCGTGCCAGTTTATTTGCTTCTGGTAGCTTGGGATATCTCCAATGGATACTCATTCTTTCTTCTCCACATAAATGTCTGAGCAGGGGGCCAGGCCCCTACAAATTGTGAAATCTCCACAGATTTTTTGAAATTCAGATGAATTTTAGAATTTAACACTGCTGGCCCCGTAACATTCAAAACATTAACTTCCTGGCTCCGTCCCTGCTTGTTGCACTAATTCTTTGAATGCATGCCATCTTTGTTTGCTTCTTGTAGCTTGGGATATCTCTAATACTCATTCTTTCTCCACATAAGTGTCTGAGTAGTAGACCATTTTCTCGTCGCACTAATTCGCTGAATGCATGCAGTTTATTTGTTTCTGGTAGCTTGGAACATCTCTAGTATGCTTTCTTTACCCACGTAAGTGTCTGAGTACACCATTTTCTGTTAGGTGCAAGTCCAACCGAACTGATTGCGGAATATATGAAGTAGTGGGCATTGAATGACCTTCTCTATGGATATGGATTTGAATGCATCACCGGTGCCTGATGAGGATGAGCAGCAGCCTTACGATGAGCCAGTGGAGGTTGACTATGCTCAGGAGGAACATGTTGAATCTGCTGTCGCAACGTTGCGCCGGGTATGCATCTATCTTCATTGGTGTTGATGTTCATCCCATGTACTGTGCCCTTGGCATATCTTTTCTGGATCTTACTAATGATTGCTGATCAGTCATGATGAATGTTGTTTAGTGCCCACATTTAACTTTGCTGGATCGACATTATTAGCTAAAGGAAATGGCCTCCACAAAGTGAGCGCTCTTAAAAATAAATGTGTGGACAATTTGTTATCTTAATGTGCACCACGGGCATAGTGAATTATACATTGGATTTGTCGTAGAACCATGATTTTGAAGTTCAATATGTTTCCTTTTTGAAGGGTGATTTACTTTGACTGCCGTTATGTTGCATACATGCTAGTATATGCATGCGTTGTTTATCTATGTGCCAGAAGGGCCTTGCGGCTTTTTAAAAAGTTAATTTTAGTCTCCTTTTCATATCGAATCTGCAAGCTTGGTTTATCGATGCTAACCATACCTTCTATGTGATCTTGCATCTTGCTGTTTTTCACAGGAGCGTGAAGAGAGACGCAGTTTACTAAAGAGAGAGCAGCAGGATGATGGGTCAAGGCTACATTCCCAGCAGATTAGGAATGATTATGCTCCTCAACCCAAAAGGCATAGTCGCTTTAAAGAGGCACCTCAGGGTATGATGTATATTGGGCAAAGTTTGGGTTACTCATTGCACCTTGTGTTCCCCCTGCTTATTTGTTATTCTTTTCTTCCACTATCCTTTTTCCTGTGTGCATCCTATATGTAATATCTTGGCGTGGTTTCAGGCTGGTTGGACTGTCCTGCATTTGGGGAGCCAATAGATAAAATCATACCATCTAAAGTTCCTCTTGATGAGACATTCAATGAGGCAGTGCCTCCTGGGAAGCGATATTCCTCAAAGCAACTAGTTAACAAACAAAGAAAAGCTGGCCGTGAAGTAAGTATTGCTTGCTTGTTCTTGTGGACCATACTGTAGTCCCTCCTACTACTATACTAATTATCATGCGAAGGTAGTCTTGTTTCCTATTTAACATTTGTTGTACAGAAACTTGGTTCATTGACATCATTCTGCCCCTAGGAATGAGTTCTTTTCTTGTTTACAACCCCTATAGTCTTGTAAAAAGAGGGAGGAGAGGTGTTAGCAAGCATTTATTTCCTAATCAGCACTGGGTGGGCTATAATGTCATGTATGCTAGATGGGAGGGTGGTTCATACTTCATAGTTGTCTGGTACCACATAGGTGCGTTAGGAACCTCCTTTTTGGAGCAATCTGCGACTGCCTTCTTTTTTTCTGTCTTCTCTTGTATATTCTCATGGCAGCAGTGCGCAGCAAACCATCCTTCCATTTCCTTGTCATTGCCCTGCAATGATATTTCTCCTGCACAGATATACCATCTTTACATGCTCAGAGATCTTTCCAAATGTTTCCAGTTGCATTGTCACCTTTGATGCCCCTGAATAGGAAAAGGCAAAAGGGTGAATTTGTCTGTAAGAACAACTAGTTCTTTGTGGTGCGCACTCCAGTGTTATGTTCTCCATTTGATTTTGAACCAGTGTTTTAATGTGTTGGTCTAGTTGCTACCTAGGTGAGAAAGCACTAAGCTAAAAGAAGGGAGGGAGGGACTGCAGAAGAAATAAATACAATGAGGGGAGCCGGCGGCTCCCTCCACATTTCCTATCCTTGCTGGCGAGCTCCGTAGGTGCTTGTGGGCGGCGGGGCTCATCACTCTTTCTGTGCTTTGTTATGCTTGGTTATGGGTTGTCGGTGGTATCGAGGATTGGGAGGCAGTATCCAGTGGATGGCATAGATAACTAGGGCGTATCAGGTGACGGTGGAGTTTATGGGTGCTTGGATATGGCTTTAGTTGATTATTAGTCACTGATTTCTCGTGGTTGTGGCTCAGTGCTCCTGTTTAGTCCTAATATTCTATGATCATCCGCTTTGCCCAGACACCCCTGCATAAATAGCGGCATGTATTCCATATGCATTGATGGCAAATCACTTAGGCTTATGGCATCAGTAGGTGGGTTTGTGGAATTCCGTATAGAGTTAAAATATTGTTCCATCATCGTTTTCTTTGTTATGCCATTTATTATGTGCATTTGTATCGGTTGCATATTGTTTAGCTAAATGTGCAAAATAGCTGTTTAATTAGGTTGGCAGAACATACATTCTGTATTGACTTCAAGTTTTCTCATTTCAGATAGGTCTGGTGATTGATTTGACAAATACCACCCGGTATTATTCACCATCAGAATGGACGAGGCAAGGTACTAAGTATGCGAAGGTGAGATCGCTTAGCTTAAATGCTTTCTTGTTTCTCAAGGACCTTTTTCTTAACTAACAAAGTTTTTGGTTTAGATTGCATGCAAGGGGAGAGATGCTGTACCTGATAATGAATCTGTTAATAAGTTTGTCTATGAGGTACAATCATGCATATCTCTGCAAAAGCAATATAATGGACTCTGGATATTATGTCTACCCTTCTTTATTTTTGTTTTTGATTTTGTCGGCGGGGGGTGCGGTGTTGGGGTGGGTTGATGCACCACTGTCAAGAATTCTGTTTCCTGCTACACCCCCAGGCACTATTGCTTATGCTTCAAGTTATTTTATTTATTCTACCTACCTTATTGTGGCAATATGAGTGATGCAAGAAGCATATTGTCAAGGATAAGGTGTGCTTATCTGAATCTTAGGATAGTTGGAGTGAAAATTGTTAGGTGGTCGCTTGTAGGTTAAGTTAGCTGATTGTTAGGAGATTTTTGGGTTTTGGATTACTAGGGTTAGTGAGGTTAAGCTTGATTTCGTTGTAATGGACCAAACCTATATATTTATTTATAAAGAGTTGCTGATCAGTCAGATCCAGCATGAACTAATCCAATCCAGTTAGGGATGAAGCCGGATCGGATACAAACAGATATTGCGGAGACCGAATATGGATAGTCATTTCTTTCCGGAATTCGGAATCTAATACGGGTAGTGTCATATGCATCGGATATATTGATGTCTTTTATCATAATGTATCAGAAATCCAACTTTGAGTATCCGGATTCGGATATGGTATGGATACTAAATCTCTGGATTCATATATGGAACATAGTTGTTGCTAGCTGTATAGTGTATATATAAGATGTACTAGCACAGTAGCAGGTTGGTTACTGCAACAGACCCAAGTGCATATATAATCAGCCTGCTCGGGCTGAGATTATTTTAGCCGCTGCAAAGATTCCAGTGCTTTCGTCTCACTGACAGCAAACAGCTGCAGCTGCAGTGCAGTCAAATGTGCACAGCCGATGAGGCTGAATGAGGGTACTACCTCATGTACATGTAACCTTTGCGAGTTTGAATGAAGGAACAATCTGCAGTGGTTCCTCTCCTTTCACCATTTTCCTTCCCATACTCTTTTAGGCTATCACTAATTTCAAAGGGACCTGCTTCTTTTTGCATTTTCATATTCTTGGATTCTCTGTAGCAAAGTGATTTGGAACTGCTTACCAGTAACCTGGTCATTTTCTTTCTGCCTAAACTTGGGTGTAAATGGTATAGATAATTTCTCAACTATCATCAATCTTCGCTGTGTAGAACAAAATGCCTATTTAGGTCAATAGCTACCATTTTTAAGTAAAGCTTCCTGTAACCCATCTGTGTTAACAATTTTTGTTGGTTCTTTCAGGCAATGATGTTCCTTGATCGACAAAAACAAACGAAGAATCCTAAATATATTCTGGTTCACTGTACCCATGGTCATAATCGTGCGGGTTTCATGATTATTCATTACCTTATCTTTACACGTCTCTTGTGTTGCTGAGGTAGGGATTCTAGATCCCAAATGATATTTGATTGATTCCATTCTTCAGTATGATGTGACTGTTTTTTTTTCCAGGCAATAAATATATTTGCTCAAAGGCGACCACCTGGCATATACAAGAGGGACTATATTGAAGCACTGTATTCATTTTACCATGAGGTCCCTGAGAATATGATGATAGCTTGCCCTCCAACACCAGAATGGAAGAGACCAGATGATCTCGATTTAAATGGCGAAGCTAAGCAGGATGACGATGAGGACAATGGTGATCCTGAACCACTGCGTGTAAGTGGGATAGAGTTAACTATTGCTTGTGCCCTTGGTATTACCTCACTATTTGGTTCCATTGCTAAGCAAAACTTGCATAATGTTTTGACACCACAATATGTTTGCAGAATGAATCAGAGGATAAAGTCATCACCAACGACGATGTGTTGGGGGATGAAGTGCCATATGACCAGCAAGAAGCTTTGCGTGTCCTATGTTATCGGTTGCTTGAAATGCCCCTTGTAAGTAGGCTATTTCTACTTCTACCCAATGTATTATATATTAATTTCGTATATGCTTTACAGTGAAAACATGGACGATGATAATTGATAACCTTCTGTAGAATATATCTAAACAGCTAATATGACCAAACCTGTATTTAGTAACTATTTCATTCCTTGGAGCGTACATTAGAAGTTAGCATGGAGCAGATGCACGAATATTTCATGTCAGGCTGAGAATGTGAAAATTTGACATGCTGGGCTGGCAAAATACTTTTATGCTACATTACAAGGTGGTACATTAACAATGTATTTTTTGACGTAATCCATCTGGAATCTTGACAAGTTAATAAGGCTCAGAAAGGACATTTTGGAAATTCTGGGAGCTAATAGAATTTCATCATGATTAAGCTTGTTTCAGTCTGTAGATATATCATGGTTTATATCTATTGTTCTATATGCACTACTTTGAGTTGGATTGGTTTGTAACATAAATTTCTGCAATTTTATGCATGTGTTGCTCTCAAACAAATAGTGCCTTTTTATTTAGAGTGGTCTGATCACCTTTATATTTGTTTATAGACAAGGGGGCATTCACAATTTCCTGGATCACATCCAGTTTCTCTTAACAGGTGAGTAACATCAACCAGTAACTCAAATTTCTACAATTTTTTTGTGCATTATAATATTTTTTGTTTCCTATGTTATATAGAGGATATGATAGAAAATCTTGTAAGGAACCATTAGTACATGCTAATTTTTATGAAGTTAAAAATGCCTAGTTGTTAGGCAGATGGATGCATTAAAATAAGCTTAAAGTATTGTATTGCAGTTTTTTTGGAATTTTTTTCACACTTGTTATGAGTTCCTTGTAAGCCAATGCTGATATCTTGCTTCAAAATTTCTATTCTCAGAGCACTAGAAGTGTTGGTTCTTTTGTATTTATATCCTTTTTAATCTAATGCGCTCATTTTACTTTATTCAGTGAAAATCTGCAACTACTTAGACAGCGATACTACTTTGCTACATGGAAAGCTGATGGAACACGATATATGATGCTTATAATGAGAGATGGTTGTTTCTTGATTGATCGAAATTTTTGCTTTAGAAGGGTTCAGATGCGCTTTCCCCACAAGAGCCTCGAAGTAAGGTTCCGATTTTGCTGGAGAAACAATCATTGAACATGCCTTTTATTGCAAAACTTAAATCTTATTTCTTTGCTATAAAGGGTCTGCATGATATGACCTTGATTGATGGAGAGATGATTATAGACACGGTACCAGATTCAGGCTTGAAGAGAAGGTACTTGGCATATGATCTTATGGCACTTGGCTCAGTGTCCAAAACTAAGGTAATATGTTGTGGAAATTCCCTTTGTTCCAAATTATAAGATGTTTGGGCTTTCCTAGTACACTATTTTTACCATGTATCTAGACATGTGTATATCTAATTACATAGCAAAAACTACCTATCTAAAAAAACTAAAGCGTTTTATAATTTGGAATGGAGGCTGTAACATTTTGTTATTATTTACTTATTTCCGACTTACTCTTTTTATCGTTGAAATTTTGGCGCCCTTAGTAAAGAAAATAGATACAATAAGCATCCTTTCTGAATTATTTCTTGGTACCTGCACTCTATGTCCACAATGCCATAGTCATGTTTGCTTAATCTGGTTAGCAGATCGGCCTATAAGGTTCATGTTGCCACATGATTAGTGAACTGTAGTCGAGGGTGTATTTATTTTTTCTGCTGTAACTTCTATATGCGAGCTCCAAGGGTGATATAAACACACATTATTATGGCTTCGGATTATCTTCAATCTTTAATTATGGAAATTTGTGTATGCAGTTGCCATTTTCTGAAAGGTGGAAAATGCTTGAAGATGAAATAATACGTCCGCGTTACCATGAGAAAAAAGCAATTCGAGAGTGGTGCTAAGAACAATCCGTTGTACAAATATGACATGGAATTATTTTCGGTATCGGATTCTAGGATTCCTTCTGAATATAATGTTCAACTCATGGGTCCTGCAGAATTATTTTTCCTTTTTTTTTGTTTATTATTTATTATATGACATTGCCAGGTTAGGAGAAAGGATTTTTGGCTGCTCTCAGCAGTGAAAAAGGTTCTTAATAAGGATTTCATTCCATCGCTTTGCCATGATGCTGATGGCCTTATATTTCAGGTAAGATTATTTTTTCTGTTTGTTCATTATGATGGTAAGGCATGTTGTCTGCTTTATATGGCATTTATGTATGGTGCAATGTGTGGTATTTCAAACAAGAACAGAAATGGTTATAGTAGTCTAATACTCTAATATATCCTTATTTGGCTGCAATGTAACTAGCTAATGTGATGATTCTGGTCGACTTGGCTTTTGTGTGCAACCGTTGTATGATTTTGGGAATAAATCATTTTATTTTATTGTAGAATGAGCCTGATAATGGTCATTTGTAGTCTTGTTTGTTTTCTCAATGTCAGTGCTTTTGATAAATAAATTTTACAGATACTTATTTGTTAGATTTCCGGTCTTTGTTGGACTTATTTTGTAACTGTACATTTCTATTTTTAGTAATGCCCATGTCAATTTCCTGTTTGAGAACAGCAAGATAAACACTTCATTTTTTTGCTTGTATATTTTGTTTTCCATTTTACTGTTCACGTATGGATGTTATGTGTCTGTTTACAATTAGTTTCAACCGAGGTTCTATTTTTTTTTTGTTAACTCATGGAGAGTAGTTTTCCATTATGTTGTGGATGTTTAATTTAAAACAGTGCTATATATGGAGCTACTGTCCTTACTGTGACCTCTAACATCTTTTGTAACTGTTTATTCTGTGGTTATTTACATGTAATTTTGCTTTGACTTGGCTGATCGTCAATTGTTCTTGCAGGGCTGGGATGATCCATATGTAACTTCGTACACATGAAGGTCTTCTGAAGTGGAAATACCCTGAGATGAATTCTGTGGACTTTCTGTTTGAGGTCTTGTGACCATCTTTAACTACTTTTTTCCATGGATTTGTCATCCAGAAGATACTATTTTGAAATTTGGGTTTTGTTTTGTATGTCTAACTATTGCAGCTTACAAATGATAATCGTCAACTGGTTTTCCTTTATGAGAGAGAAAAAAAGAAACTTATGGATGGTGCTCGTATAGCATTTACTGGTAACATGCATTTCAATTTTCATGATGACCTCGTTCATTGTATAGTCAGCTTATTTTGAAATAATATTCTGTAACAATTTTAAAATATATATAGGATTATTATCTTTTAACCACATATGTTCTTATTTTTCTGCCCTAGTATTCTATTTGTTGTATATTTATTGATGTCCTTAAACTTACACAGATGATGTAGATCCATCCTCTGTCGCTGGGAGGATTGTTGAGTGCTCCTGGAATAAGGAAGAACAGTGTTGGGCCTGTATGCGTATTAGATCAGATAAATCAACTCCAAATGACATCAACACATACCGGAAGGCTAGTTATTACATTCTGTTTTACTTCATCTGTTAATTTATTTCTTTTAAGAATATTGTTGTGTGTAAATCTCATTTTGATCTTTGCTTGAAAATTTTAATGTACTCATTCGGAACGGTCTTGCTATTAGGGTAAAATCATTTTCCAAAATACAGTTGGTCTGTCACATTGGATCATAGTATATTATTCTGGTTGCATGGCTCTTATGAGTTATGAGTTGCATTTTCTGCCTTCATCTTTTAGGATCCCGTTCTATAATACGTTCTTCAGCAATTCTCAAAGTGTCAGTTAAAAGATCCTTGTTCTATTCACATTAGAGCATCATTGTTTTTATGGGTCACTGTTGAAACAATTACTCAATATTTGGGTGGGAAAGTGAAACCAGCACAGTATTCTTACTGTTTATTTGCATGTTCTGCAGGTGATGAGGAGTATCACAGATAATATTACTGAGGAAAAGCTTCTCGAAGAGATTGATGAGATAAGGCGCCTCCCGATGTATACCGATAGGATGCATGCTCATACGAAGATGGCACAACAGCGGCGAAGATTGCCACCATAGTGCTAGTCTCGTTGCTGTAGTGCTGGGGCGCTCTCCTACCGCCTCTAGCCAGCGGCTGGCTTCCGTAGCTGTGTAATTAGTAGAGGTTTCAGTAGCCCTATGACGATGGCTGGCTGGGTCTGGCCAGCCAACTAATTCTTTGCACCTCATTTGTGTCCTGCCCCTGCCCTCCCAACCCACCTGTATAGGCGTCGCCGCAGAGTAGTTTTCCTGTAAATTGTGTATTCTATGTTCTCCCATATTCTCCCCCTATGGTTTTATTTTTCATGGGTGTAGAATAGCGTTTAACATGAGGCTGGTGCTCTAGGTACATTAGTGTATGCGTTTACCATCTCTCGGTGTTGCCTTGTGCTAGAATAAATGTAGGTTTTACTGGGTTGCCATCTGTTGCTGATGGGTCATGTGGTTCCTTTTCCTTTGGCGATATCATGTGGTTGCTGAGATTTGGGTATTTTTGTCATGTGTGTTTGTGCGCACCTGATAAGATCATTTGTCGAGCGAAGAAAATCCTTAGAATGTGTTAATAGTACCACCATATGGTAGTGCTTTTTCGTTCACATGGTTAGAAATAAGTCATGCTTTGACACGATTGTTCATAGCAATTTTATTCTAACTGTTGCAGCGTATTTAGCCAAGTTTGTAATTGCGGATTTAGCCAACATGTTAGGAAGGGGTTCAGTTACATTCCTACCATTTGGTTACACATTGATTACAAAAGAGAAAAAAAGAATACGTAAAACACTAAACCTGATAATGTGGGCATAAGTTTGTTTTTCTCTAAAGGTCTTGAATTTGCACTCAAAGTTTGACAGACAGTACATATCAATTTTTTTTAGAAAAAACGGTATCTGACATTTTCACCTATAATAAGTTGTAGTACTTTTGAAATAGATGACGCAGCATCCTAAAATTCACATATATATGGCCTGCTGTAGTTTTCAGTTGGTCAGTTGGGACTATCATCAACTTGGTGATGCTGGTATTCTGTATTGGTGTTTCTTTTGTAATTGTGTGCCCGTTTGGAAGTTATTATCTTCTTTTGTAATTGTGTGCCCGTTTGGGCTATATATAGAAAGTCTTGAAGAAGAAAATATAATAAGGATTTCAAAAGAAAATCTTCATTACTCCCAAATAGGCGCGGAAAATCTTCATTATTCCCAAATAGTCGTGAGTCCTTGTCACATATGAGCTTCACCAGAGCAATTTTATTGTACGGAGATAACAGAATACAATGGTGTTGCTCCACGCATTTATGTCATTCAAAAAACAAGCCATGCTTGAGAGTTATTTTGAAGGCTGAAGGAATCCTTTGATGTCGAAAAAATCCAACAGCATCAGTTTTTGTGATCACACCCTACAAATCAATCAAAACCCCTAGTCAGGCAAAAACATATCAACAATGTTCTCTGCAACATTACCGATCATATAAGGAAACATTCGAGAAGGGGAGGGAAGATACCTTTTCTGTTATGATTGCAGTGATCAGATTTGCTGGAGTAACATCGAAAGCTGGGTTCCAGACTGATATACCAGATGCAGCAACTTGCTTTCCCAGACCACCTTCAGAGTTCAGCAACTCCTTGGGTGACCTTTCCTCTATGACTATTTCATCACCAGATGAGAGGGCGAGATCAATGGAAGTTACTGGCGCTGCCACATAGAACTGGGCGCCATGATGCTTCGCGGAGATGGCGAGGTTGTATGTGCCGATCTTGTTGGCTGTGTCACCTTGAAATTTCATGAAGGAAACAAAATTAACAATATGAATATTAAGTTATACATAGAGCATAGAAATTATGTGGTCGTTTACCATTTGCTGCTATTCGATCAGCACCAACGATGACAGCCTGAACATGCCCTTGTTTCATCAATGCAGCAGCAGCAGAATCTGCTATCAGTGTAGCAGGTATTTTTTCATGAACTAACTTTCGAAAGCTGTAAGCCTGGATCCCTGAAAATTGATACTAAATCAGCATGCATGTTTCATCTCCATAATCAATACTGAATGTTCTCTTCTTTTTTTCCCGATTTCCTGAACACTTGGCCTCTTATTATCAAAAGACTTGGAATGTTTGTTTTTATCTCAGTTGTTGCTACTGGAATTTTGACTGAAAGAAATTGATATTCAGTGATCGCATCATTAAATATCATGCTAGAGATGTAAATAGCTGTAGCCAAATTCCAAATGACAGCAAAAGTTGACATTTGACAAGCCACATCAAAAGTACAATGGCAATCCAAACAGAGTATCAACCTGGTTAAATGGACGAGTTTCAGTACAAAAAGGCCTTCTCTAGAACTCCCTCCGAATGAAGAGCGCGTATAACTCCAAGGGCAGTTCCATAACCAGCAGTTGCAAGACTGGATTAGAGAGAAAGCAATAAAGTAAAAACAACACAAGGACTTGAGATCATACATAGATAAAAAGTGATACGACTTGATTTACAAATTACCTGCCAGTATTACAATGGGTTAGAACAGATATCTTTTTTCGAATTTGCAAGCTGGCTTTGAAGAAACACAGCTCCATGTGAGCCAATAGCTTTATTATCTGCCACATCATCAACAAGCATTGTCTCTGCGGCCTCAATGTAGACCTAATCGATCAAAGGAAATATATAACAGGTTACCAAGAGGTACACTTTGTCCACTAAAACAAAAGAAGGAAGCCCTTTTCTTTCCCTCGTCATCAAAGACAATCATCTAATACAAAACATCATTCTAGAATAACATGGTGAAGCTGGAATTATAGCACACACCATCTTTAGTTTGTGTAAAAAGGATTAAAGTAGTTATTTTCTATAACCAATAAACTTTTCAACATACAACATATAGAGTATAGATACACAGTACACCAAACTTCAGAAGAACTAAGAATATAAGGTTAACTTTATGGTTTAGAGGGGAATTTGAAGAGACATGAATGCAAAAAGTGTTGATTCAACAGGAATAATTTCTGGCTCCATGTTGTGTCATCTCCTATCTTCTCTTCATCAGGTTGGTTAATTCCATATTTACATTCAGAAAAACGATGTTGCAGGACACATTAGATGTACAGATAAATTCACACAAGCATAGTTTATTCATAACGAATCCATAACTTTTTAGTTTTAAATTGAAAACAGAAGGATGTACGGGGTTTTTGGTTGATGTTAGCACCTGAAAGATAGCCTTGGAATCTTTTGCAGTTTCTGCTGCCTTTGACACCAAAGTTTGGAGCTTTGTTGCAGCATCAGATAGGTTCACTGCAGTTGGTCGGCTGATGCAGAAACAAATAACAAACAGTGTTCATATGCATGACTACAAATATAAATACTGGTCAAAATATAATGATACATGAACAGAAAGACAGCTTATTGTATGCATAAAGAAAAAAAAGTTGAACTTAGCTTACCTGGATACAAGGTATTCCAATTTCTTGGAAACAAAAGAAGCTGCTTCCCCGGGCGTACCAATGAAATCTAAATCAGAAACTTCGACAGCTAATGCTAGTGCCGCTGCTATGGCTATTGCTGGAGCACCACGAACAACCATGTCTCTTATTGCATTCCTGGGCAATAACATTTAAGGCTCAGTACAAAACAAACATTATCCAGTAGTATTTATCACTAGTTACATTTCAATGGTTGCAGTAGGCCTATCACCATGGGAATATATAACACAATTGCTGGACTTTATGTATTTGTTTTTCTTCTCCAGTGCGATCAATGTCAATCCAGAATACCAAAATTTCTACTGAATATATGATAGCCTTGTACACCTGAAATTACCATAAAGAAAGACCCTGTTTTCCTTGAACACAGAAGTAAGTTACTGTGATAATCACAAAGCAGCAAAATCCGCTTAACTTATCACAGAGCAGCAAAATCCGCTTAACTTCCCCCTCCCCTACAGTCAACTACGCAGGTGAGCGAAAACTAAGGATGAACAAGACCGTCGATGTCCAAAACTGGCAGCATCCAGCGCAATTCCACCTGCTGCGCTGGCGGAGGCCAGGCCCCCTCCCACAGCATCCGCGAGCTGCGGCATCGACGTCGCCGCCGTTCGGCCTCCTCACGGACTCACAAGATGATGCTGTGGCTTGGCTACACCTACATTCGGGGATGCGGAGGGCGCAAGGCCGCAGCGGCTGACGAGCAGTGGCGGCATCAGACAGACGATCGAGCGGCGGCGGCGGCGCCGCCGCAACGCGCAAACAATGGCCGCCGAGTCGTCCGTCCAGAGAGCCAGGCGACAGAATGGGCCTGGGCCTTTTTCTTTGCTCCGTTGGGCTACCGTCTATTGGGCTGTGGCCTTTCTTCTGCCCTCCTCCGTCAGCAAGCAGGTCGACAGCGCCGCCCACTCAGGCTGCCGCCGCCACCCACCGGTGAGAAGAGGAGGGTTATCTGCTCCGTTTTCTCGCTGCCCCACCCTACTACCGTAGTCCGTCCGTAGGGAGAGCTCCGATCACAATCAAAGACGACGAGAATTGAGATGAATCGAGAAAGAGAGAATAATCTCCGGCCGTCTCACCAGCCATCGACGGAGTTCTTGACGTCGATGTATTCCATCTCGAGCGGCAGCTTCCTCTACATCCAATCAAATCAAAAACAAACTCAGAATTAATACCCACCAAGAACTCACTCCTATTTTCTTGGAATCAAACTCACCAACAACTCATCCCCACTTCACACCACCACGCAGAAAAAGGAGGTGACAAAAAAAAAAACGCACCTGATCAAGGAGGCGGAGCGAGCCACGGCTGTAGACGATGGCCTGCAGCGCGTCGGATCCCACCATCCTGGGCTAGCTGCTGGCCGGCTTGCCTCCCTGCTTCTGGGAGAGAAGAGAAGCGCCTGAATTTGGCGAAGAAAATGATAGATTCGCTGGGATTGGAGTTGAGGTGGCGAGGGGGCTTTGGAGCGAGAGCAAAAGCGGAGGTGTGCGCTCGTGACTCTGCCTTTGTTCGCTTGCATCGGTATCGGGACGGCTGCCTGCGCGAGGATGAATGTCCCGCCTACTTTGCGCTAAGGCCCTCGGTCTAATTTTATTGACGACCGTGGTCACAGCAAGTTGACGGTTGGTGGCACGGCGCACCATGCAAAAAAAAAAAAACAACCTCGATCCGCGGGGAACGGCTCCGGGCACTGTGCTTAAGAAGAAAACATTCTCACGCAGGTCGAGAAAAATCCCCGAACTCATGTCCCACCCTGACACAGGAGTACCGTCACCCAGTGAGCTGGGCCGGGGGCTGACAACCCGTGCTTTGGCATGTGGGGCCGGGCGGGAGATTTTTTTTCACGGCATAAATACCTGAAAATTCCATTCCTGAGTCGAACCCGGGACCCGTGGAGTGCTGGCGAGGGGCTCTAGCTAGTTGGGCTAGAGGCTCGTTGGCGCACGGCACACCATGCATGCAATGCAAAAAAAATGTCAATAATTATAAAACAAAGATCGAAGAACAGGTTTGTTTGACTTATTGTGAAATTTATCATATATAGTTATATCCTTAATATAAATATAAATGGCTTTGAGTTGGTGGAGGAAGAAAGGAGAATCCATGCCGTGTGACCGGAGGCGGTATAGCATGAGTCATGCCACTCCACGCTTTGTCGTCTTTGGAGTTGAATATGTGAGTACTCAAGTGGCCTATGTGCAAAACGGGTATACAGAATGCCCAAAAGCAGTGGAGAGGAGAGGGGAATCTTTATTTGATCACTTCATTTGAGCCACTACATTTGTCTCCTTGCCCTCGAGGCATGAGCTCGTGAGACAAGACAATAGTATAATATAATATAATCACTACTACAGTACAAAATGAACATGTGAACATTCTTAATCTTTGAAAATTGATATTATTATACTTTTTAGGCCTCCTTGCTTCCCCCATTCTCTCGTGGGCATCATTTTCAATAGGCCTTTGGATGTTTTGTTTATTTAGGGATAAACAACAATGTGATTTTATACCTGCTGCGTTTACCTTCATGTTTTTTTAGATGTATGTATGTCTTTATATAGCTTTTAGGGGGGTCAGCAGCGGGTGCTTTCTCTGGTAGGGGTAAAAAGTGTGGCTGTTTTGAGCGTTTGCAGCGAGTTTGCAGGGAGTTTGGAACACGTTTGAGTGATTCTTTTGTAAGCTGGTAACCCCGGCGTAAACTGCTACTTTTCTTTACAACTTTCAATATAAATAAGTTAGGCTTAGGCCTTTGATATTTTTTTAAACAACAACAACAATGTTCTTTGCTCCACTGGCTCCCTGGAAACTTTAGATCACTTATTCTTTGACTGTCCTTTCGCAAGAGAATGTTGGCAGAGGTTGGGTACCAACTGGAACATGTTGTTGGGGCTACTGGACGGGTTTATGCAAGCTCGTGCGTCACACACAATCCTGCTTCGTTGAAGTAGTGCTAATTGCTTCATGGGAGCTTTGGAAGCTCAGAAACGACAAGGTCTTCCAGCATCGAGAGCCAACCATCCAACTATGGCAAATGAACTTTAAGTCTCAGTGTCTCCTTAAGTCGGTTAGGTTTAAAGTAGATCTTCGATCTTCTTTTTTGTGTTTGGCTTGATGTTTTCAGTTAAACCCATTGTATGTACTCTCCTTTCTCTTTTTATAATTAAATGAAAATGCTTTTTTTTTTTTTTTTTCTGTGGGGATCTCCCCCACAGTCTTTTTGATAAAAAAAAACAATGTGATGAGCTTATTTCACTTTTTTAAGGTTGACAGGATTGAGATATCCCCTTTTTGTATATTTGATAGAAGGGATGACAATATACTGCATGGATCATAGCTTTTGATTTGCCTGTCACAGTTAATGTGAGCTCTAGTTGTTGGTTTGTTTTTCCAATCTTCCTCGATTGCATAGAACAGAGTAATAAGAATGCAGCTAGGCACATGCGCAATATATATGTGCACCGTCCTAAATGCTTGTCCCTCGCTGCCAGCCCCACCTTTTTCTTGGGTTTGCCTATATGAATTTGGTCGGGCCACGTCTGCCAGTGCCATGGCTCCCAATGACACCCCCCTCCCGTGTTGCATACCCTATCGATTTAGCTACGCGGACTCTTGCTCGAGTTTGCTCGATGCTCACTATGGGAGAGCTTGCGGAGTGGACAACAAAAGGAACGTTGGAGAACATGACATGAGTGAGGACGAGCTTGTCTGCCTTTTTTGTAAGGGTAAAGGTGGCGCTATATATATGTGGAAAAATTCATGAAATATGTATACTTTCATAATAACTCAATTAAAGATTCAACGATAGATAACATCTTCTATAAATTTAGTCAAAACTAAAGATTCTTTGACTTCTCAAGGACGGAGGAAGTACTAGATAACTTTATCAATTCTTCTCCTTTGACCAAAAAACCATTGAAAGTGTGATGGTCGTGTCCCATTGTACCCTATTCTTGAACCATGTCTAGCTAACCCGGACATATATGTTATATATTTGATCATGCTACACGAGATCTTTTAGTCCTATAAAGCTAGACCTCATTATCTATTTCTCTCAACATGCAAGATATACACCTCACTAGTCCACTATCAGATGCATTTATAGTCAACTAGCATTTGCAAATATTCCATAGGATCTACATATGAGAAAGACACCGCATCACTAACACTCAATGACTAGCATTATGCCACATCATCCACTAACATTAACTTATAATTATTTATCCCTTAGTATAAGTAATGTTATTCTAAATCATCAGAGAATTCCATGGGGTATTGGTTTCTTATTCCTTCATACTCTTAAAGTTTTGTAGTTGCAATTCTCTTTTCAAATAATTACGTTTTTATATCTCTCTTTCATTCATCAAACAGTAATAACCATTCTCAAAAAAAATAAAAAAAAAAATCAAACAGTAATAACCAAAACTAACCAAAACTGGCTGCAGACGGCATTGCGCCCTGTCGCCCTGTCCGTGGCCGGAAATAGCCCACTGAGGCACCGGGCCATATGAGCCCACCGCTCTTGGCCCAGCTGCTAGCGGCAAATGCAACGCTAACCTAACAGTCGCCGCTCCGCTGATCCCAGGAAATCAAACCAAACCAAAACGGAAATCGCCGGCCCCAGCCGTTGATAAACACCCGGACCCACCTATCAGTGACGCTTTTCTCAAAATAAATAAATAATATCAGTGACGCTGTCTCGCAACCAATAATAATTAATAGCCTACTAAACCGCCATTCCATTCCCACAACAGAAACCCCTAAACCCCAGAACCTTCTCCTCCCCCGCCGCCGAAACCCTAGTCCCCCACCCCCACGCCATGGCCCTCGCGCTGCGCCTCCGGCGGGTCCTCGCCGCGTCCTCCACCTCGGCTTCCCTTCTCCGCCCGTCCGCCTCCGTCTCCCGTGCCCCCTCCCCGCGCCCGCCGCCTCCCCTGTCCCGCGGGCGCCGTGGCGGCTCCTTCCTCCAGGTGCCGCCGCCGCCGCCGCCGGGTTCCGGTCCTCGGCGGCGGCGTATGCGCGGGGCGGCGCCGACTACGGGGCCGACGACAGCAAGATCTCCCCGACGAGATCCTCTTCGAGGGCTGCGACTACAACCACTGGCTCATCACCATGGAGTTCCCGGGCGACCCCAAGCCGTCGCGCGAGGAGATGATCGAGACGTACCTCCAGACCCTCGCCAAGGTCGTCGGGAGGTATGTGAATGACGCCAAGCGGGTTTACCCGTTTCATCCCTGTTTCGCGACGAAATGCTTGGTTCTGTTACGGATTGGGATTGCTGTTGTCGCGGTGAATTGGTTGGTGTTGACACTGAAATGCGGATCTGAATTGCGCGATTGCTTCATCTTATTGTTCCATGGCTTGCCTTGTGGGTTATATGGTACCAGTCGGGTGTTTGATCTAAATTTGTTGATGTACTTCGTGTGTGTCGACTAAATGCTGCTGTGCTTGAGATCAAGTACTGTAATTATCAATGATGTAGAAATATGTCCCTCCTTCAGATGATAGGATATTAGGACTAGTATGAAAAGTAAGGAGTTCCATTTACTTCTGGAGTTAAACCAAGGAGGTTGTATATTGAGCATGGGTGATTTGAGGGACATTATGCTAGCAAAATTTTCCTAGAATTGCAATGAACATACGTACCAGAAGTGGACACGTAACACTCGTTAGTTTGTGTTAATGTGACGTGGGATTGAAAAGTTTGGCTATAGTGCCAAGAATATCTAACTCCATATCTTGTCTATGTTGGTTCAAACATTTCCAGGGGTAGTTTGGGACCTAAAATATTGTTAGGTCAACATGGATGTTTATGTTGAAATGTGAAATATATCAGTGCCCACTGAAACCATGACTTTCAAATTCAAGGATCCGCATCTGTATAGTCTACATTTCATAGTTTCCACAGCATTGTACTTTACATGGTACTAATTTTTTGACTAGCTGCGATCTTTATGCCAGTGATCAAAGGTCAATGTTTGGTTAATTGTCCCCATGCAAATATTTGTATGATGTATATCCTTGATGATTTATATTGTAACTTGTCAAGTTACTGTTCTTTTGATGCTCAATTCTATAATTGGTGGCATAACTCAACTAGTCAAATCATTGGCTTGTTTCCCTTATACATAATCTCTATATATATGAGATAAACAACTGATTTCAACAAATCAATGTAATTTGCCTCATTTGCTCGGCTCTGAATTTCTTGTAGTTATGAGGAGGCGAAGAAGAGGATGTATGCTTTTAGTACAACGACTTATGTTGGTTTTCAGGCTGTAATGACCGAGGAAATGTCAGAAAAATTTAGAGGTGAGTGAAGTAACTAATGAAATCATTTTTTTTTTTCTTGCAACTAATATGATTACAGATTTTATAGTACTTACCTCCCTGTCTTGGTATTTTGGTCAGGTTTGCCTGGAGTTGTTTTTCATTCTGCCTGATTCATACCTATATCCAGAAACAAAGGAGTACGGAGGTCTGTCCCATTCCCATTTTTAATTGAATCACCTTTCCTTGCATACGTTATTGCTAAATGAAGTGATCTTTAAATTTCCTCGAATTAAGCATGCTGCATTTTTATGTTTTTAGTGCATCCAGCAGATGATGCTTGTTACAAATTCATTCTGATATATGTATTGATTTCACCAGGAGACAAATATGAAAATGGTGTCATCACTCCAAGACCCCCACCTGTTCATTATAGCAAACCATCAAGAACTGACAGGAACCGTAACTACCGAGGAAACTACCAAGATGGCCCTCAACAACAAGGAAATTACCAGAACAACCGTCCTCCACAAGGTGGTTACCAGAACAACCCGCCACAAGGAAACTTCCAGACATACCACCCACAGCAAGATGGAAGAGGATATGCCCCACAGCAGAATTATGCACAAGGTGGGCAGGATGGTAGAGGTTTTGGAAGGAATGATTACGCAGACCGTTCAGGCTACAATGGACCACCTGGTGGTTTTCAAGGTCAAGCTCAGTACGAAGGGCATGTAAATCCGGGTGGACAAGGTCAAGGTTACAACAACCCCCAAGAACGCAGGAACTTCTCACAAGGACAGGGAGGTTTTAGGTCTGTTGGTCCTTCAGCACCTGGTTCTTTTGGCCAACCATCAGAAGCACCTGGATCTCGTGGCCAACCATCAGCACCTGGGGCTTATGGCCAACCATCATCCCCAGGGGCTTATGGACAACCATCAGCACCTGGGTCTTATGGCCAACCATCAGCACCTGGGTCTTATGGCCAATCAACACCTGGTAACTATGGGCAGGCACCTCCATCAGCGAATCCAGGTGGGAACAGACTTCCTGGTGTGAATCCTAGTTATGGTGGGGATAACAGACAGGGTACAGGATCGGCATATGGTGGAGATAACTGGCAAAGAGGTTCTGGTCAGTATCCTAGCCCAGGTGAAGGACAAGGAAACTGGCAGGTATGAGAGCATTTGATATACGATTTTACTTTCAAACTGCCATTACTGTTTGAATTGAAATAAACTAGTTTCAACCAGGGCACCATACGTTTTGCCAGTTCTAGATTGAATTCATACACTGACTATGTATGAAAAGAAAAGGCTCCACAACCATACATTGTGGCTATTATCTTACCAGATCGCAGAATTCTTACTCAAGTTAACTAAAATTTGTAAATACAGTGAAAACTTAGTTTACTTTATGTGTCATATCAAGAAGCAACCAGACACAAATTGAAGGTCCTGTGAGACATTTTGATAGGTGCTGAACCATATCTACTACTAAGCGTTGGCCTGTCTGTATTAGGCGCATACAGAAGCAAATGGTCGCTAATAATAATATATGAATTTGTGTTACGTATTGCTGGTCATTAACAATCTTTTGCCATTGTGCAGGGAAGACAGTAAGAGCTTAAGTGTAACATCGAAGACAAGCATGGCACTTGAGATGTAGAAATCCTCACCTGTAAAATAAACGACCGATGCATCACTCTCTCCTTTTTACTTGCATTCAAACTCTAAACTCTGGGCATGTGTTATTACCAAACCTGCGGATGCAAATTTATTTTAGGTATTTATTTTGGGCCAGATGCTAGCATTTTGAAATGGCACAGGAACTCTGATTGTTTTGGGGATGCTGCACGCCAATTACTGTTCTGGCGGAGTTGCTCGATTTGTTCCACGGTTCATGAGACAGATTGAATATCAGTTCTAAAATTTTGATCATATGGGATCTCTTTATGTGTGATGCATGCATTACCAATAACACACCTTTGTGTGGGATGCATGCATTCACAATCAGTTTTCTTCTGAACGCCATTGGTCACTTATTAGGTTAAACGGTTTCTTAAATGGGTGGGGGGACCATTTAAACTGGATATATGGTCGATTGTTATTGTATACTGTAAGTAGTGTGTAAACGGGAGAAACGACCGTTTAGATGAAAAGTGCTCCAAGATACTCATTGCTTGTCCTGTTAGGCGCTGCTTCAATGCATTCACTGTTGCAGAATATAATCTTATAGAATTTGCATTCTTGACTAGTTGGATGCTCGTTGACATTTGCTGAAGATTTGTACCTTTTGGGGCAATGATACCTTTCGGATACTTGTACCGAACATTGCATTGGACGTCTGGATCTGTCCAATTACAACTTGCAAATGACCATGAGATTTCAAAAGATTTTGGGTGTAGTCAACTACACGAGCGAAATGCACTAATTCTTCCAGGAAAGTTAAAATCTGCTTTAGGTTATAGTGACCCGCAGGAAAGAATATGTCCGAATCTAGCATTTGCCCCTTTGAACGGCATAAAGTTGTTGCCATGAAAGGGCAGCAAATACATGGACGAATCAATTCACCTATTGGTTTTGCTTACAAAGTTGTGTACTTGCACATCCGTAAAAGTAAATTTACTGGATAATATTGTGATCTTTGCTTAGCTGCTATAGGAAACATATGCATCTATTTAACCTTTAGGTGAAGGAAGTTTTATTAACACTAAAGTTCACACAACAATTAAAAGAAAAAAACAATGAAACTTAGGTCACTTTTTTTTTTTTCTTGTTTTGATGAATGAATAACTCAGATCAGTACCCAAAACAGTCTTCCAATTCAGAAATCTTGACCTCCCAAAAAAATTCAGAAATCATGACAAGATTGAAAAAACACATCTCCAACCATGGGCACGATCCAAGGCATATACATAATTTGGTAGCAATATATGGTGAAATTTTTTTCTAGTTAGTAGTAATATTTCTGTTGCCCTGGGGCACGGGCACGATCCAGTTCCTATAGCTTTGCCCCGATCTCCAACAACTCATAAACACACCTCCCCATCTTTTGGCATTTGAAAAGACCACCCCCATACACGAATATATAAGTGCAAGGATCATCTCGCCGATCTGAAGGAGGAAGGACATGGTAAAGAAAAAAAAAGTAGAATTGGAAACAGTTAAAGGAAACCAACAAATATGCTCCTAATTTTTTTAGTCACTTTAAAAACTCATTAATTTAGCAAGTGACTTTTTAGAAACTATTGGAGATGCTCTAAGTAATAAAGAGATCTCCATAAAGAAGATATGGAGATGCAGGTGCTCTCGTGGGTAACTGGTTACTGGAGCTAGGGCCTTGTTTAGATGGCAAATATTTGGAACCGAATGTCACATCGCATAATCGTGTAGCGTTTAGTTTGTTAGTGGTAAATATCATCCTACCATGGAGTAACTAGGCTTTTTAAAAGAATCGATCCATGATAATGTACATCTAAACTGTGTAATTAGTTATTTTTTTATCTACATTTAATACTCTAAACATATGTCTTTTTTGGTGTATTTAATGTGATGTGATAGAGAGAAAGTGGAAAAAAAAGGTTAGAAACTTTAGCCATCTAATCAAGGCCTAGCTCTCAGTCCAAAGACCCAGGTTCGAGTCCTGCATCCTCTTATTAAAAAAAGCAGGGGTGCGGTCTGCTCCTTCCTGTCGTTTTCGTTTCAAAAAAAAAAAAAAAAAAACCCAAAATTATATTCCTCTTGTTTGAGGAACAAACGTCAATTCAGATAGTGTCGCGGACTTGGATCTCTATCCACATAAATTCCAAGACAATCTCCAAAAGGTCTATAATTCTTGCGCATTGTATCCCAGCCACCGATTTTCTTCCCGCCACCACTAATCACACCGTTGTTGCCATTGGAACAGAACATAATTCTAATCAGCTTGCTATAGCAGCTCCGTTATAAATTTTTTATTGGGTCTTTATGCTTTGCCTCAATAAATTTCCAATAGTTTTTTACCCCAACTATTTTTTTTAAAAACTATTATTCAGTTAAGTATCTTTAGCATCGCTAATCCTAACCGGGGCAAATATTCATTCATTACCCTAAAGGACACATTATCTATGTTTACCTATAGTGTTCTATACTTAACACATGATCTAGAAAACAATGAATAATTGTTGAGTGCTTGAATATTGGTAGCCGTGATATGTTGATTTATTTTAATGATCGCTAAGCAATGAACGTGGACACATGTTCTTCTAGAGCCCTATGTATGCATCTGAATATTTTTGTTTCGAAATTATTTTTTCTGTAGTTAAATTTTTTTCATAATGAATTAACTTTTATGCCTTTTATTATAACCTAAATACTAGATTTCGCGCGTGCGAAGCGCGAGAACGATCGCCTTGGCGCCTCTCGGCGCCGTCGGATCGGGTGTTTGTTTTGATGGCCGTCCAGATGGCGTGCGAGGGAAAAAAAAAAAACCCACGACGGTGGGGCCCACACACTACACTGTTCGAAATTTTGGGACCCGAGCCACGCCCCCTCTCTCTCCTCTCCGCTCGTCTCTCCTCTCTCCTCTCTCACCGAACCGCGAAACCGGCGGCGGCGTCGATCCGCGGCCGCATCGGCGCATTCCTCCCCGCGGGCGCTGCGCCGCCCACGCCCTCGCCGGGTTGCCACTTCGGCTTCGGGCCTCTGCGCCCTACTGCGGCCATCTCCCGCTCAAGGTCTTTGCGGAGGCGCTCGTCGCCGGATCACGAGCCCTCCGGCGTCCGGTCGTCGTCCGGCGGGGTACCGCGCACTGCTCGTCTTCTATCCGCGCCTCCGCTCGGCGTCTTCCGGCGACCGCTCGCCCTCTCCGGCCGACCGCGTGGGCTTTCCGGCGAGGTTGCCCATTCCCCGGCCGCCGCTCATCGAAGCGGGAGCTGCTTCACCGGAGGTACCACTTCCCCAACCAAATCTGTATTGAGGTCTTTGGATCTGCTGGCTGCGAATCGACCTAACCGTCCCCGATTTGGTGCGAATCCACGCGATGTAGGGTCACCGACGGGTAGGTTGCCGCCGACGGGAGGTTGCTTTGCCGAGACGGGTGGTTCTTTGCCGAGACGGGGAGGTTGCCGCCGACGGGAGGTTGCCGCCCAAGGGAGGTTACTTGGAGGTTGAGGCGAGGAATTTGTTAGGTATTTCCATTTCCCCCTGCTATCCCCGCTATTTGGATGTACATCATGTACTTGTTCCTCATTTACGTGCACATCTAATCCCAAACTGAACTGCACGTATGGTTTCTTTGTCGATGTGCTTCGTGTGTACTACAATCATAGGTTTACATCCTTTGTATGAGCCCTAGGTTGTGAAATCGATTGAATGTACCACCAAATTCTTACTATGTGGTCAGCAAGTGTGTACATCCAAATTAGTGTTCGATAGGTGAGGGGCTGCAACAAGTTATGCACATTATGTGAGAATTAGTGAAGCGGTGCAAATGTCTGTTCTATTGGCGAGCTTCATTACTACGCTTTTTAAAACTGTTTGGCTCTTCTATTTGATTTGATTATGTACTAATTGAAGCACAACGACAACAAAATCAGGCTGCAAGTAGAGCTGCTCCAGCGAGAGAGGTATCACTAACGTAATCAAATCCTTCCTCGCTGCGGTGTTCTTTGTCAATTTGGGATTGGGGGCCGAATCGAAGGTTTCAGAGGTTGCGCCGACGGTTGGTTCGCGTGAGGCATCAACAACTGCGGCCGAGGAAGTTCTTGAGGTATACGCATTCCGCTGCTAGCCCTTGCTATTTGGGTGTACTCTTTCTCGATTTCTCTGCCCGTATAATCCGAATGAGCTCTAGATCCATTTGTTTGCATCAACGCATGAGCTCTACGATTCAGTAATTTCAATGAATGAAGCCCCAAAAACTTGCTATGTGGTCGGCGCCCGTGTGTTCTCAGTACATCCAAATCGGTGTTCGTAGGTTAGGGCAGGCAACAAGTTAGGCACCTTATCGACTATTAGTGAAGCGGATGTAAATATCCATTTGTAGTGGCGAGCTTCATTACTCGCCTTGTGTATTCTTGTTTGATTTGATTTGTACTAATTGAAGCATGACATCAACAAGATCGGTCTGCAAGTACATATAGTGGTCATTTTTTTACTATTTACATTACTATGCTTTGTGTATTACTCTTCTTCTTCCTCCCCTCTTCTATCCGGCTTTGGATGGCTTCCATCACCCTCATCTCCACTGGCCTCTGGGGAAGTGCTACATATTGAAATCGACATTAGTTTCTTCTTGGTTTTGTTCTTTCTTGATTAGCCCTCCTAGTTTCCTAGGTAGAAGCTCTGGTGCTATTTGAAGGGTATCCTTTCCTATATTTTGCTCACCTTTTTTTTTTTTTGCCAATCTAATGCTTCTCCTCCGGGTTGTGGTATGTAGTGGGTCGAAACCTCTTTTCTTCTCGTTTAGTTACTAAAAGGGGAGCTCCTTCTAGGATGATAGGTTGTGGTATACTTGCTTCTATGGATTCTAACAAGTCATCTACTTTGACTGTTCTGAAATGTTGTCCTCACCCACTACATAAGCATTCTTTGCTTTTGTCGAGGCGGGACCATTATTTTTACTAATCAATTCTGATAATACACTATACTCAACCTATGGCTAATAAAACATTTTAATGCATTTATGAATTGATCTTGCTTCTCTTTTTTGGTCTTGCCTTTCCCTCTCTTTACGGCATCTAACAATGGCTTGCCGAAACCTCATTTCTTCTATTTTTCTCTCGTCATGTAAATCTGTACATAAGCATTTATTCTTCAAGTGCGGGGTCATTTTTCCTGTTTGTATTAGCATTTTTGTTAATTTGGTAAGGCATTTTAGCTCTGTGGCCTTGGGGACGCTGCGCCACTACAAATGTATTGTTGATCTTGTACTTGCATTTGATTAATGAAGCTGACTCTGCTTTCTTTTTAGTTCATAGGAATTGCAAGCTACCATTTAGACGGCACGACCGGATTGGTGAAGCAATTTCTTCATCATACCTTCATCATAAAAGGGTGCGACAGCTTCTCTTTATCAAGGTTAGGCTTCACTCCATGTACTTGTGCGTTGTAGTTTTTTTCAATATATTTTGTCTTTGGCTGCCCATCGGTAGGCATTAGCATATTAGTATGCACTTTGCATTAGCATATTTTGGGGTGGATAGCATATTAGCATTAGCAAAACGCCATCGCCGCCGCTTCGCACGCATCAAGTCCAACCCACGACATCTTGGCGGCCAGCATGCCCAAATCCGCACTACGGCTCAAAGGCGCTGCGCCTTCGCGGCGCCCTTCTCTGAACAACTTCAAACGCAAATGTGAGGGGTTGTGGGTTTTGGGTAATATGGGCTGCCATGGGTTAACCCATTCTTATGGGGGTGGGTGTGGGGGGGGGTGGTGGGTGGGGGGGTGGGGTGATTACAAGCAATCTGCTTGTGGAGGGTGGGTGTGGTGCGGTTCATCCCCATTTATGGGCCTAAGTGAACACACCTTTGTTCCATTTGTTAAGATGGTTGCTGAATTTTTTTCCCTTCTCTCCAAACTAATAGCCAAGGACAAAATATTTAAGTTTGGTCACTCTTTGATTTCCTTTTTGGTTATATTTCATAAGCTGTGACACCTATTGTTCTCTATAAATTGTTCTCGGCCTATGTATTGTCCCTAGGCTGTACTTTATTTTCTTGTTAGCACAATATCACGGCACTCCACATCAAAAGTGCTTAGTTTTTCCTACATAAATGCCTAGCTTTTTGATACTAAATTGCTAGTTTTGTATTCCCACGTACCTTGCTTAGCTTTAGCTTATCCCACCAGTTTTCTTCATTCTTGGGGTGTGTCACCCACTTGTGTGTCGGCAACTTCCGTATATTGGGGATATCTGTCTCCTTGAAGTTGTATATCGGACGGCCATCCGGTCTTTAGCGTATGCATGATCATGTGAAACCCGCAATCGTGGCTGCAATAGCACAACTCAACTTATTAGAGGCATCAATGTGTAGAATCTGCATCACAAGAACCGGTTTCAATTTTGAGCTTACTTATTTGATTGTTTTGGCACACCAATGTCCACAAATGAGTGGGACATTGCACCTTCAACTTTGTCTACAATTATCACATTCTTTCATTGTATGCGAGGAAATATGGCTAGAGGACCTCGGCAATCAAGATGCACCTTCTTCAAGCAAGGTATGACCATGCTCTTTCTTTTTTTTTTTATTTATAATGAATGCATGTTGTGCCTTTTCTGAATTTATGTCTACCCCTTCTAGCATTTTTATCTGTCACCTTTACCATTTTTTCTAAATTTTCTTAAGCATCTTACATTTGACTTGTCTTGTTAGGGTTACAAGGATTTGTTGAGGGGAAAAGGAACCGTGCTTCCCCTCGCCACGCTTGTTAAAATTTGAATAAGAAATTGACTAGCGCTTCGGCCTTGATATGATCGTTAAAGCCGGGTTCGGTGGCCTTCTAAATCTGAAATGTGAGGCGCTACCGGCAAGACTAGCAAATTGGCTAGTGGTGGGCCCCACTTTTGATGCGTAGTCTATGCAACTTGTGCTTCTGGAAGAGGTGTGATCAAGGTGACACACGAAGGCGTGCATGATTACTTTGACTTGCCAAAGCGGGGCGATGATGTAAAATATGAGCTCGATGTCAATGCAATCAACTTCACTCGGTCAAGTATGCAATTGCTCAAGGAACGACACCTAAGATTAAGGCGGTGTTGACAAGATTGGGGAAGAACAAGAAAGCTAACGAGGATTTCCTAAGGTCTTGGATGATGATTGCCATTTCAACTTTCTTGTGCCCCCCACCAGCATGGGGAATCAGCCCTAGATGCTATCCGGCAATCACCGACCTTTCTAAAGTGAAAGAACTCAATTGGTGCAAGTTTGTGGTTGATCAACTCAAGAGCACGGGTTCCAAACTAGAAAGGAGACAATCTGTGAAGGGATGTGTCCTTTTCTTAGTTGTAAGTTTATCTCTTCTTGTTCTTCTCGCATTCTCTACCTTTTTTACCTTTGTGTTTGTATTTTATACTAGTTTTTTCTTCTTTGCAGCTCCTATATGTAGACTCTCTGGCTGGTTGACAATTTGGGCATCCCAAATGACAATGCCTAGAAATTTGAAGCATGGTCAAGGAGTATGGTAGATCAAGTTATTAAGTTGGACACCAATCGTGGCGGCTCCTTTGGAAAGCAAGGTGTGTAATCTGCATTTTTGTTTAATTACCACATAAATAACCCACTGATTCCTCTTTGTTTCAACGTGTTCAGCTCAAAAAGTTCTCGCCCATATACACTGTACAAACATCATTATTCCAATTGGATGATGTCCAAAGATTTGTGTCTTCAAAGGTGTCATCAAACATATCTAATCGAGTCCGCCACTAAATCTGATCTAAACTGGGCACTTTTAATATTCCCGCTCGGCAATTATGCTCTTCCTGCTATGCATTTATACTGTTCCTGCTAGGCAATTATACCTGTCATGTACACTTGATATAGATTTCCTGCTAATTCTTTGTTTTTGCTTAAAGAACATGTCACTGTTTTCACTTGCAGCAAAAGAGGGAACTCACTAATGCCGTGAGTGACTTGTGTGTCTTTAGTTTCACCAACCTTGTGGGTACTTTCTTAGAAAAAGTATCCACAATCCAACAACCATCAACCAGTTCTCATGGAGGACAAAGGCGGCCAGTCTAGGCAAGCAAGACAACCACCCGAGGATGATGGCGTTGAAGAAGAAGATGATGGCGGTGAAGAAGAAAAGGAGGAAGAAGAAGCTTGTAGTGAAGAAGAAGAGGTTTGGCAAAGAAGAAGAAGAAGCTGCCGATGAAGAAGAAGAAAGAAGTCGCCGATGAAGAAGAAGAAGAAGAAGCTCGTAGTGAAGAAGATGAAGACGGCAAAAGGAAGAAGGAGAAACTGACCAAGAAGAAACCCGATGAAGCAAGTGCGTAATCAAGTGAAGAATCGAATAGAGCTGAAAAAATGCGAGCTCACCCCCCTCCTTTTGAAGGCTCAGCTCATGACATCCCGGATAGTGAGCACAGCGCCGGGGAGCCTTTGATTTTTTGGTGAGTAAGATCCGTATAGGCTGCTGAAGCTGCTAAACAAGATGAAGCCTCTCGCAAGCATTCAAGTGCACCTATTGATCCTCCAATAGGAAAAAAAGCTGAGAAAACTATTAACCCTGTACCTATTGAAGTGATTCCTCACGGAAACTCTAAGAAAGATGGAAAAGCACACAACAGAAGTCAAGCTACGGCTGCCAATTAATCCAAGCGAACAAAAAGATTCGGGTAATGTTAAAGCTATGTCTTTGTTACATTTTATTTCCTTTTTCCTTCCATCTTTCCTTATTTCTTCTTTATTCTATATGCAGGTATTCTTTCTTGCCCAAGGCACCGATTGCACAATGCTATAGATCTTGGTTCAGAAGAACAAGCCGATGCATCAAAGAAACCAGAAGCAAGCAATGCAGCAAAGAACCCGCAAACCAGCAAATCAGCAAGGCATCCTCTGGCCTTCACCCCTCCAGACTTCGATCTTGGCTTTTCTCAATCCTCGGCAATGCAATAGGTTACTTAGCGGGTTCTGCGGCCTCACTTGAGGATGTATCGGAAGAAACATTTAAGAGGATAGAAGAGGAGGCGCTTCAAGAAAAAGGAAAGCACTGGAAGAGCCAAGTGGTGCAAACAAGTCGATCACACCTACTTTTCAACCTGCACCAAAACGAACTCTCCGAAGGCCAGCCTAACTTGGAATCACCATTTATTGATTACACATCAAAGAAGGATTTCACTTGCAACAAAGATGTTACTAAGGTTTATGATGCGGTGTGTGCACATGCAAGGTCTACTCGTGGGAGGCAATCGATGAGTACGTGCTCTCTTGATTTCAAACTATTGTCTCTCTGCATTTATTTAGTCTGTCTAAGCATTTTATCTATTTTTTTCCCTAGCATTTATTCAATTGAGCCTAAGCATTAATTCAATAGTACACTCTTTGCTAGCAACTAGCTAGGCTAGGCTAGGCTTTAATAATGGGTGGATACCCACCCCATTTTGTGTTCGTGTAAATTAATGGGGTGGGTATACGTAGTAGTACATTCGGTTTACATGCGTACACCATGCCCAAGAACCAACAATACTGTAGAATTAAATTACATTCAGTTTCAGCCTAACATAGTAATTGCATAAGTACATTCGTTTTCAGACCTAACACAAGAGCTAATGGGCTGGTATTACTGATGCTATCTCGGTGTGGGGATAATCAGTTTACATCATTATTGGCAACCAGTTTACATCATTGTTAGTAGCCTAGTCACCGGCAACACATCACAACACCAGCAAATGCTTAGGTTTAACTGAATAAATGCTCGAGGGCAAATTAAAGAAACCGCTTACAAATAACCAAATAAATGCTAGGCCAGCTAATTGTGCAAGTCACAGCCAAACGCTAGTTGTGTAGATAGCAAGTATTACAAGCTACTGGTATTACTATGTCAAATACAGATGAGTTGTTTTCAGTCATAGGCCTATAGCTTCTTTAGATCACTACATGCCCGAATTGTTCCTTTTCGGTCATCCGCTTGCTTCAAGAAAGGCACCAAAGAAATGTGATCCAATTCTTATATGCTAGTTCAATCTGATCCAAATGTGGTAGGTTCAAAACTCATAGCATTTTACATGTTCAATCTTGAAAGCTTTGGTACAAATGTGGTAGGTTCAATGAAAGAATGTTAACAGAACAAATTCCTAACTGAAACCCTGAATATTAGAAGAGATTCAAGTATCAATTTAGGGTTCAGGTTTGCTGTTCACTTTGATTACAAATGCTAGGGCAAAATGCTTAGGTTTAACTGAATAAATGCTAGGGCAAAATAAAGAAACTCTTACAAATAACCAAATAAATGCTAGACCAGCTAATTGTGCAAGTCACAACCAAACTGCTAGTTGTGTAGATAGCAAGTATTACAAGCTACTTGGTATTACTATGTCATATCTGAGAGGAGTAGATTTAGACTTTTAGAGCATAGGCCTACATGTTGAACTAGCAAACTAATATGCACTAATACTCTTCTTTCCTACATGTTGAACAGCAATGAGAAGGCACCAACAAAGATGAAGACATGTACCTAGCAAATCGTGATTTTCTACCACATCTCTTACTAGCAATCACAGAATTTCTACCACATCTCTCGACCGACTAGCAAATCTGTGAAGATATGTTGGTGACTAGCAATTGTATGAAGGAAATTAGTACTTGGGAGGAAACTGGGAGGACACTTGGGAGGGAATAAGCTACCTGTTCCTGATGATACTTTCGCCTCCAATATGAATGCTTCAATCATGGGTGTATGTGAATTTCTTCATGAGTTTGGCCTGTTGCATGCCAATACAAGTATCAATCTAGGAGGAACTAACACCTGATACTTTTTGCTGTTTATGTTCTTTGTTAAACGGTTTACTACCAACCTGTTACTTCTAGTAATTTGTCAAATACGGATGATATGTATAGTAGCAATCTATCACTGTCTCATAGAAGGATCTAAAGCAAAGAAGAAGGAAGCAAATTGGGATTACAACTAACTTGTAGTTATCTGACTTGAAAAATACCTGATTTTTGTTGCCCTGGATTGATGTTCTTCAATACTGGATGGATGTTTTTGTCTGGATCATGTTGTGTTCTGTAATTTCCAATTTGAGAGTATTGCTGTTCATAGATGGGGGAAGAACCTGTGTTCGGATCTGATCTTGTGGGTTCTTGATTTCTTGGGTGAGAAGGTCTGGATCAGTGTCCGGCGGCGGAGAGAAACCCTGTGGGTCTCCGCGTCGCACGTGATTGTAGGGGGCCCACGCCTGGGAGGACAGAGAACAGCGGGGAGAGTTGTCTTGCACGCCTCGTCTCTCCTGTCTGTCTGTCTAATAACTAATAACAAAAAAAAAAAAAAAAAAATGGAAGGATGGAAGCCTGGTCGCGGGGGGTGTGCAGCCGGAAGCAGGTTTTCCTGCGCGTGCAGGCTGTAGTGGCGTCCTTATTATAAAACAATAAACGAAATAGCTCTGTCATAGCCTCCGTAGCTCTGGGAAGAGGTTGTTGTCAAATGTCTTTATCCTAACTAAAACGAACAACATATGGTAGATGCTGCTCACCCAAAAAATGCCCGACCCCTCTCCTTGTCCACACTATAAATACCAGCCGTATGCAGCCTGTGCTGCCACACGAACACCACACTCAACAGAGCTAGCAGCCATGGTTGAACAGAGCAGGTCAAGAAGAAGAAGAAGAAGAAGAAGAAGAGGGCGGCCTCACATGGAGACGAAGAGCCCCTTTTGCTAGCCAAGAATGACTTGCCTATGCATGCCCTCTGTTGGCAATTCTGCCAGCCATGGAGATTTCACAAGCTGAATTTCTGTGGCATGGATGATGCAATGTGGCTGCATGGGCAGGTCTTCTTGGCTAGCCAGAGTGCTCTCGTCCACCATGCCAGGCCTCCCTCTTCAATTTTTTCCTGATTTTTTGCTCTCCGCACATGGAATTTGGTGATGTATATATATATATCCTGATTCCTGAACCCACTCTTTCAATTCTTGCATGTATATATCCTTTATGTTTGTTCAGTGATCGGTTGAACACAGATTGCTTTAAAGTTCATCCCCCGAGTTCCTTTGATTTCTAGTTTCCTTTAGCAAACGATATATAGTAAGCCTAGAAAGGAGCCAAGGAATGCTACCACTGTTGAATTCATTGAAAATAGAGAAATGCCTTTGCGTGTCTACTGGTGTTTCAGTTTCTGCAGATCGATGATCATCAGGTTTGTCCGCTCTGCATTTGGAATGCAGTTCACCAGATCCAAGAAGTGCTCCTGCTAACAAGCACAGCCACGAGGAGTTCGTGTCTGCTTTTGTGGCAACGCGTGAGCCCACAACCGCCACACGTGTAGGGCCTTGCACGCACGGCAGCCTTCCAATTCCAAGGTTTACTCTTGCTGTCAGCACGTTGCATGCATTCAGCATTTTATCGTCGCATGTGTACAGTACAGACGAGACGGCAATGTTCTCTGCTCCTTCCCCTCTAATAAAAAAATCTTGTATATCACGATGCCCTAAAACTGTTTTCATAGAACTGTTAAAGGTGTAGATGTGGGTGGCAAGAAATGGACGTGTGTACTAAACATTCGATGATACTCATAATGGTCATAAAACTGAGTCTCGACCGCAATGGTCTTGTAGTAATTGATTAACATTGAGGAACTCATAATGCCCAAAGGTTTTCTTTAATGCTAGAACGGAAACCAGTAAAAGCCAAATCGGTTAAATCTCTTCCAGAAATCATTACATGGAAACATCAGTTCTTAATTTCCATAAAATGTTTTGGAAAATCAAGGACGGATTCCTCACGTCAGGAAAATTTTCTTCTAATTCAGCCCATGAACTAATAGAGCAAGTGAGCAAAGATGTAAACCACACAAAAAAGTTGTACCCGTAAGAGATAGAGGAAAATGTCACACATTCATAAAATCAAAGGTAAGCTTCACCCATTTGAGCAAGAAACATGCTAACATGCTCCATGGTATCTTCCTGTACCTAGCTTTCAAGAAATCAAAAGTAGAAGGGTATGACTTATGATTAGTGTTCCTACTAGGCTTAATTTGCACGCCCATGCTACTCTCAAGAGATCTAGACAATTCATCTTTAAACCGATTCAGAGCTTCATTAAAATCGGTAATGGGAGCCATGGGAAACATACAAATTTGAGTTGGTGACTTCGGTGGGTTAGTAAGAACCGTATTATACCCCACCGAAGCTTGATTCACCGTTGCTCCTTGATGGGTTCTTGTGGTAAAGATGTGCTTCACCTAACAAATTGACTTTATTAATAACTGATTTGGCTTTGCTAGCCGCTGCAAAAAAAGACCTTGATTCTCATAGAAACTTAAAGGCATGCCAAATTGAGATGGCTTAATGGCTGATTCATCACATTCAGCTGTCTTGCCCTCCATCTTATCCATGCGTGCAAGAACCATGCTAGCAAATTTCTGAAGATTGCTTTAGTTATGTTCCTTTCATCTTCTAGCATCTCAGCATAATTAGCATGAGTAGGATAAGAACCAGTTACCTATTCATTAACTTTTTACCCCAGGGTGGAACGGATGTGGAAGCGGTAGAATCCATGAAGTTGGGCTCACAGTATTGGG
This sequence comes from Hyparrhenia diplandra, assembly GCA_015847255.1. Taxonomy (NCBI): domain Eukaryota; kingdom Viridiplantae; phylum Streptophyta; class Magnoliopsida; order Poales; family Poaceae; genus Hyparrhenia; species Hyparrhenia diplandra. The sequence goes on along the minus strand of JADLZK010009272.1, from coordinate 306,239 downwards.
TGACCTTGTCGCGTTGATCTTTGGTGCAGCTTTCTAAGAAAGCCTTCATATCAACATTGTGCTCATCAAGAAGCTCCTCATTGAATGTCATGTGATTGATGTTGTCTTTGTCGAAGGGATTGGTGTGATCCCCATCCTTAGCCTTGTTGTTGTCCAACATGTTGCTAGTAGATTGAATCTAGATCTTCTTCTTGTTCACCAATAGATTCGCCAAAAAGTTTGTTGACGCCCGAATATGATCCGTATCACACACTATCAAGAGCTAACACGCCCTAAGATAGATGTCAAGCTGCTTGCCCCGCAGGACATAGAGACCGCCATGTCTTTGGCGCGGGCGTATGAGCGACACATGATGTTCAATGTGGAGGCGAACATGGCGTCCACACTCAAGCCTAGATGCTTCTTCCCCCCCAAAGGCAGCAACAACTCCCATGGACGCACCAACTATGACGACCACGACTACGGACAATACAGTGACACTAACACCACGTCCCCTTCAAGTGCCTCACACATGAGGAGACAATGGGAAGACGTCGTGCCAACCCCTCTTCTTCAATTGCGATGAGCCGTTTGAATGCGGCCATAAGTGCAAATTGGTCTTGGACGTCACCATCGTCAATGACTACAACCAGGAGGAGACAGACAACAACCTCATGACGAGGATTGTCACAACACAGTCCAGTGTTACCGAGCGCCTCTCCCATGTATCTAAAAGGGGTGCTCCAAGCCACTAACGTCCATGCGCTAGTGGACTACGGCTTGACGCACAACATCATCAACATCAACATTGCCCGAACCATTGGACTCAAGGAGCAACAGATCCACACGACCATCGTCATTGGCAGCGGTGACAAAGTATCATGCAATGCTGCTGCATTCGCTATACCACTACACATCAATGACGACACTGTACCTTCGTCATCAATGCCTTCCTCCTCAACATCGACAATGACATCAGTGATCCTTGGCATGCCCTAACTAGCTATCCTTGGCAGAATCACGTGGGACTTTAACGAGATGGAACTGCTATGTCCGCAACGGCCATCTACGTACCCTCAATGCGACAACACATCATTGATCGTCAACGGTGGTGCTTTCCCTAACAAAACCTTCTCCAACGATGTGCGCTGAGACAACCACACCTCTAGCACCACCGTGTAAGGTGATGAACCAGGCGCAAAGAGCTCGACTATCCAACGCTTTGGACTACATCAACAACATCAACAATGACGTGTTGACCCACACACGACAAGCAATTTGAGAGAACCAAGAACTTTGACGGTAGCTATGACCATAGCGGAGGGTCAGGCCACGTGATCTTGGTCCACGGGCCGAGGCCTAATCTTATTCAATGGGCATCTCTATCTTCCGGTAGCATTGGTATGGCTCCCTGATATCTTGCAGGTCCTTGTTGACACCTCTTAAGCTATGCTTTTATAAGTCAATTAGACATATAATAAGGGTATAAAATGAATATAAACATAGATTAGGGGCTTTACGAACATAGTTCCACAAGTTTTGGTGATTTATATCTTTTCAGAGACTTGACAGGTAAATGTCAGAAAAACCCAGAGATTATTTCCCATTTGATAAGAAGATTAATCAGTGGTGAATTTCAATCCAAAAAGTGAACTAAAACATTCTAGAAGACACCCGAAAAACACCAGGAGAAGGCTGACACCATTGGGCCACAAAACCCTGGCGGCCACCAGAGAGGATTAGGCCGGCCGCCAGGTGGGACCAAGATGTCAGCCTCATCTTCTTAGGTCGGTTCCAAACCGACTTTGAGGTTGTATCTATACCGTTATTGAATGTCGGTTTGATCCAAGGGTTCATATTCATCGACCATGACTATATAAGGATGACCCTACCTCTGACCTAAGCATTAAAATCATTATTCATCAGACTCAACTCTGATCAACATCTAGAGCCATACCTCTCTAATTAGAAGAGCTGAGATCAAGTTGAAAGAGATAGTTAGAAAGTTGAGAGATAGATTTTAGTACCCCACGAGAGTGACTAGATCTATTCTTGAGAGATAAAGAGTGAGTAGAGGAGAAGAAGGGGAAGTGTCGTATCTGTCGGTGACTCCTCTACGCTTGTACCTCTGGGATCAAAGGTTTCATTGCACTTGATCTTGAGACTTCTTTGGTGGATCAACCTTATATTTAAGTAAGTTTACTTGTTTATATTTCTTTCGGTTTACGACTCTTTATTAGAGTACTTCAATTCTTGTCGCTCTTGAGTTGAAGTTGTTACCCCTAGTGCAAGCGTGGTGTTTGGACTAGATAACTCATAAATACATCCTACCTTTCGAAGCGTGGTAGTTTGTGGTAGTGACAGTACCATTGATTCCTTTGGAGTCTACTTCCCGTTGGATAGGCCAAGTAGGACCTAGTTACTGGAGGATTGCACGTTTCGTCCTTGCTTTCCTTTGAGTACGTCCCCATTAAGAAATATCTTTAAGCCTTACAACATAGACATCTTCTCAACCTTTATATTCTCCAGTTTCTTCTAGAGTCTCAGGGATTTAGTTTAGTCTCATTATTCTCACATCATTCTCCCCGTGTATTCGATATTTAAAACCCCTCCCCGGTGAAGTGCTCATCAAGATCTGTTCGCTATGGATTATACAAATTATAAATATTTACTGTGGGATAACTTTTACCAATAGTCCTACAACATGAAGGTCCCGCCAACATGGAGTTGGTGGCATTGGGAGCACATCTACCACAGATAGGAGGGCAAAACAATCGGATGCCCTCGCACATCTTGTTGTGCCATGGATAGCGAGTACAACAACACATAGCAGCGACAATGATCACCTTCATTGACACCTAGGGACAACTAATCGCTTGTGCCGACAACATTAACATCGGGCTCCTCCCAAACTCGATGTGCATCGACTCTCTTTAGGTGCGTTTGATATAGGGGCCTTTATCTTTTGGCTTCATGCTCGATTTTATGACATCTCCACGACACACACACGGCCTCAACGATATGGCACCGACTTCCCATTGTAGGATCTCTCGGGCCTAGGCGGGGGGTGAATAGGCGTGACTGTTAAAAACTCCCGCAAAAATTCAGCTCGAAAGCGGATATAAGAATGGACCGCAAAGATGCTCCTCTCTAAGAGCAAAGATCAACTGCTCTGTCTAAATAAAATGAATCGGCAAAGGCGCGAACTCAAGCCGAAAAGCTCTCACGAGTGTATTCCACTCCTCCCCGCAGATCGCTGAACATAGGTACGAATGTAACGAAATGAACCAACAGCTTAGGGTTGAAACCCTAACTCAACAAATATAAACTGCGGTAATAATAAAAACAAAGACACGAGACAAGCGATTTAACCCGTGGTTCGGCGTCACCACCAAGGCTGGCCTACTCCACATTGTTGAGGTTGCCACACAAGGCTTGGCTTGCCACTAAGGCTTGCCTTTTCCCTCGTTCACAAGTCTAGGGACCAAACCCTAGAGATGTGGGGTGATTTTCTTGATTTAGAACGAGGTTACAAACCTCCCAAGGCTGCCACACGAGTTGGCAAGCTCAAGGGAGACGCCTAGCCGTCTAGGAGCAAGCTCCAAGAGAAAAGAACCCTAGGGTTCCCGACCAAACGCGAACCAAATGCTCTTTCAAGGTGGGGAAGCTGTAGATCCGGTCTCCAATCGAAGTTTGTTTGCCTTTTCCCTCAAGATTTGATGGTGGAAATCGAAATCTAGCTTGAGGGAGTGAGGAGCAACAATGGAGGAGAGAGGGAAAGAGCTCTGGTCGGGTTCCTCTTCGAAATGAATGTTGGGGGAAGAAGATACCCGTTGGGAGGGGCAGAAAAGGATATTTATACCCCTTGGGCCCAACGGTCGAATTGAGAGCAGCAGTGCTCCTCTCAATCCTTGGCGGTGCTGCGGGTCCAAAAAACAATTAGAATCTCGGATTTTGTTTGGGTCATTTTTTGGGTATGTGAGGTGATGAAACCGAGGTAGGTTTGAGCATTTGATTCGACACTTGACCGGTTGCCTTCGGATCCCTCTTAATAGTGCGGATTTACCTAAACTCAATATTCAAAGTATGAAATAATTAGGCCTTCATGAGTTGAGGGTGCCTCCAAAGCATAATGAGGGGTCCTCCAACCCATTCATCATCCTCCTTTCTAATTTCCTGCATATCATCTCGACAAATCTCATTAGTTCCCTAATTAGGTGGTCATCAACGCCAAAACCCACTTAGAGCTTGATTGCACTTACACCATTGACCTCGCCCCTGACAACGATGACTACATGCATAGCCGTCACACCCCCCAAGGGAGACGCTTCATCTCAACTTCCCGACAACGGTACGACGTCCTTTACAGTAGCGAACGGAGATGCCCAAGTCGCAATTCGACATGACGATGTGCCAAGTGGAGAAGGTGGGAACTGTCACGCACCCAACATTGGTTGTACTTCCCGCCATAGACTACGGGCCAATTCGGGCCCAAGATGGAGGCGCCACCGCCATGGCCGCTTTAGCCGGGGCCCATGGCCTACCCTAGGGTGCGCAAGGGGGAAGGGAGGATCGGTGCCCTAGCCACAACCACCACGATCGGCCCGCCCACCGCCATCATCTATCATATGGAGTCCTTGCCGGTTTAAGAAATAAGTTGGTTAAGATAGAAAGTTGAGTCTGTTATGATTAGAAGGAGAATCCGGTTTCCACAAGGATTGATCTTCTAGTTTGCTTAGAGCAACTCCAGCAGTCCCCCTACTTAAGCTCCCATAGCTAAATATGGGCGCTCAAGCCAAAAATGTGCTCCAGCGGGGGGCCCTTACTTGGGCCCTAAAATTTGTTGGGCCAACAAAATCCATCCCAAAAGCCAACAAATTTGTTGGCCCAACAAATTTCGGACTATACGACTTTTTCACTCCCGCGCCAGACGGAACCGTGATCTTTGCCGCTCGCTCACCCGCCCGCCACCCCTCCGACGAGCGTGACAACCCCTCGAGCGGCGTGCCGTCCGCCCATCTCCACCGCAGTTGTGGCCGCACGGGAGTAGCCCCCGCTGCGCGAGCGCCGGGAGCGGCCTCCAACAAGCACGACCGCCGCCCGCCACCCTTCGACGAGCACAACCGCCCCTCCGGCGAGCGCACCGCCCGCCCGCCTCCACCACGGCCGCGGCCGCATGGAAGTGGCCCCGGCTCTTGCCGAGTGCATGGGAGCGGCCCCTCCTCCGAGAAGTGAAGCGTGGGCGCACGCACGGGCCTACCGGAGCTCGCTGTCGCCTTGCATGTGCGGTGATATGTTGCCGGAGGTCGCCGCCGCCGCATCATCGCCTTGAAGGAAGAATGAAGGAGAATAGAAAAAGAGAGACTACGAGCGGGTCCTGTTTGTCATTGGTACATAGATAGATTTGGGGATGAAACTTGAGTGCTTTAGCTTTGTTGGAGTAGAAGTGAAAAATCGAGCCAACAAAAGTAAGGGGCAACACCCAAATTAAAAGTAGGGTCTCGATTTGGGGCTACTTGAGTTGCTCTTACGAGTCAAGTCCTACGATGACTATAAATACAAAGGAAGATGTAATCGATCCAATCAGCAGCGAAAGCTCGTTTCCTGCTCTCTCGCTTTCTCGCACCCGTGCCCCAACCCTAGCCGCACGCTGCCACTGCCGCCCCCCAAGCGGCTGGCCCAATGGCCGCTGCCACCTCGCCGCCCGGTGACCCCCACCCGCACGCCCTTCAGACCATTTTTTTGTGAGGACCCTCACACCATTATCTGGTCACTTGTCGTTTGGTTATTATTTGTGTTAAATGGATACTTAACTGGGCCATACAACCATTCAAAGTGGATAAATGATCGATTAAACAGAAATGACATGCTAGCTTATACTGTTTAAACGGTGTGTAAACAGGATAAACAACCATTTAGATGAACAGTGTTGAAGATATGCACCTCATTGCTTGTCCTGTTAGGCGCTTCTTCAATGCATCCATCGTTGCAGAATATAATCCTATCAGAGTTCCAATTCTTGACTAGCTGGATGCTCGTTGACATTTGCTGAAGATTTGCACCTTTTTGTGAGGCGATGATACCTCTCGGATACTTGTACCGAACATTGCATTCGGCATCTCGATCCGACCAATTGCAAGTTGCTGTGAACATGAGATTTCAAAAGATTTTGGTATGGAGTCAACTACACGAGGGAAATTAATGCACTAGTTCTTCTAGGAAAGTTAAAATCTGCTTTAGGTAATGGCAACCTGCAGCAGAGGCACCTGGATGTACTATGTCCAAGTCTAGCATTTGTCCCTTCGAATGGCATAAAGTTTTGCCATAAAAGGGCAGCGAATACATGAGCGAATCAAGTCATCTACTGGTTTTGCTTACAAAGTTGTGTACTTGGCCGATCCATAAAGGAAAATTTACTGGATAATATTGTGATCTTTGCTTAGTTGTAATAGGAACACATATTTATCCTTTTACGTGAAGGAAGCCTTAATGATTTATTAACACTAAAATTCACACAACCATTAAAAAAACAAAGAATGAAAACCATGTTAGTCCAAGTGCATCTCCAAGAGTGCCCAAAATAGTCTCTCAATTTAGAAATTTTGTCAAGATTGGAAACAAAAACTCATCTCTAACAACTCCTCAAACCCATCACTCAATCTTTTAGCACGTGGAAAAAACCACCCCCATGCCATGGATATATACGCCGAGCGGATCATCATGCCAAAATGAAGGTGGAAGGATGTGACAAAAAAAAAAAAAGTACAAAAGGGTTCCCGATGCAAATGTATAAGAGGGGAAGAAAGTATAAAAGTGGCTGGTGTGATTTAGAAATAGTTTTAAATTTGTTATGTAGAATTGCCTTCTATCTTGAGTGAGATTTTAGCAACGGTTGGAGAAACCAACAAATATGCTCTCAATTTTTTTAGTCACATAGAAAACTCATTAATTTACCCACATACAGGGGCGGGCCCAGGATTTGGGGTCGTGGGTATTCAAAATTTTCAAAGGGCGGAAAAAAATTCTTTTGCCAACCTAAAGTATAGGTTTATAGCACACACTTAATAACAAAAAGAGACCGGGAAGTAAGTTATTTGAGCCCAAGAGACATTATAAGATTGGGAAGCATGTTTTATGATGTTATTTTCTATTTTTGATGCATGCGCATGTTGTATATTATGTATATAAAATTGTTTAGCCAAAAAATTTGGGTATTCAATTGAATACCCTTGCATCAATAGCAGGCCCGCCCCTGCCCACATACGTTTTAGAAACTACTGGACATTGTCTAAGTAATAAGAGATCTCCATAAAGAAGAGATGGAGAATCAGCATTCTCCAATAATGCAATGAATAGCATCTTAGCTTTGTTTCCATTTGAAACCACACAACACATTCTTTTGGATCAAATCGTACCAAGATATATCATGAGAGGAATGTCTACTTGGATAGCGTGGACTTGGGTCACTCTATATCCAGAGAGATTCCATGACAATCTCCCCAAAGGTCTACAATTCTTGCTCATTTTATCACAGCCACCGATTTTCTTCCCGCCACCAGGAATCAAAACATTGTTGCCATTAGAATGGAACATAGTTTTAATCAACTTGATTATAACTTTTTCATAGGGTCCTTATGCCTTTTTTCAATAAATTTCCTATGTTTTTTTTATCCCTCTTGTTTTATAAAACACTGGGGCAAATATTCATTTATTACTCTAAAGGAGTGAAGAACATGCATCCTATGCCTTTCTATAGTGTTTTTTACTTAATAGATGATCTGAAATACCATTTAATAATTGCTGAATGGTTTAATATATTTGGATCCATGAGTATGTTGATTGGTTTTAGTGATTGTTAATTAAGTAATGGTCGAGAAGACATTCTGGAGCCTGTATATGAATTCGAATATTTTTCTTCATGAAATTCAATTTTCTGTGGCTAAATTTTTTGTATATAATTAGTTAGATTTTATGCCTTTTATTATAAAACAATAAATCTAATGTCTTTCATTATAGTTGATATAGCTCTATGCAGCTCTTGGAAGATGTTGTTGTTAAATGTCTAGCCTGCTAGTATGACAGATGCTGCTCACCCAAAATATATACCTGACCCCCTCTCCTTGTCCACACTATAAATACCACCTGTATGCAACCAGTGCAGCCACACAAACACCACACTCAACAGAACTAGCAGGCCTGGAGTAGAGCAGGTGAAGAAGAACAAGAAGAGGGCGGCCTCACATGGAGATGGAGAGCCCCTTTTACTAGCCAAGAATGACTTGCCTATGCACGCCCTATGTTGGCAATTCCTCCAGACATGGAAATTGCACAAGCTGAATTTTTGCTGCATGGATGATGCATGTAATGTGGCTGCATGGGCAGGTCTTCTTGGCTAGTCAGAGTGCTCTCATCCACCATGTCAGGCCTCCCTCTTCAATTTTTTTCCTGATTTTTGCACTCCACACATGGAATTTGGGGATACATCTTGAACCCACTATTTCAATTCTTACAATATGTACAACATATTTTCGTTGCGAGGATTTCTTACATATATATATGTTCTACATTTCCGGAAAAGTATTTCTTTTCGATATTTGTAGATTAGATTTCGTTGTTTTTCTTGGTCATTCAGTGAGCTTGGATTCAGGCCATTCTTTGGTGCTGAACTGCTGATTGAACACAGCAATACGTTGTAAAGTTCATCACACGAGCTCCTTTTATTTCAAGTTCCTTTTACCAAACAATCACCCTAGCGCTTAGCCCGTGACTTGCAGTTGTTGAATTCATAGAAAATAGAGAAATGCCTTTGCATGGCTACTGGTGATTCAGCTTCTGCAGATTTTCTTCAGGTTTGTCCGTTCAGTTGGCTTGGCGCGCAGTTCAACAGATCCAAGAAGTGCTTGGCTGCTTGCCAACAAGCACGGACACGAAGAGTTCGTGTGTCTGCGTGCGTGGCAGCGCGTGAGACCCAACCGCCACACGTGTAGGGCATTTCGATCCTCCAAGGTGTACTCTCGCCGCTCGCACGTTGTAAGCGTTCAGCATTTCGTCGTCACATCCCACATTTGTAAAATAGTACGTATGGCGATCGATGCCCTCTAATACAAGTGTTGAACAGCATCACATTGGTTGGGCCATTTCTCTGTCTTTAGAGCATCTCGAGCGGTACTAAACAGACTACCTAAAACTATATTTAGCTACCAAACTTCATTCTACCTAAATTTTGCACTCAACTCCAGCAGTACTACCTAAACCACACTACCCAATCTCATTCCTCAAGTCCATGACATGTGGAGCCCACCTGTCATCCCTTTCCTCTGCTTATTCATTCCTTCGTCAAACTGACCACGGGGCCGCGTCGGAGGAGTAGACGGTTGCCCTTGTGCGCCGGGACGCTTGTGTCGCGGCGGGATGGTGGATCAAGGTGAGCCACGAGCAAGTGCCCCGGATAGATGCGCCTGCGTGGCGGTCGGAGTAGACACGGCCGGGCGGATCGAGGGCCGCCGCGCGCCTTGCCGGGCACGGCAGGGGCGCCGCCGCCCGCCCTCGGACGGAAGGGCGGCGCTGCCGACAGGTGGGGGCCGCCGCCAGAGGACCAACGCGCCGCACATCGGGGGGAGGGCCGCGCCGGAAGCTGTGGGGCCGCCCGTGGCGGGGGGGGGCGGGGTCCTCGCTGGACCGGGAAAGTGGCGGGTGAAGGTCCAACGACGGCCGCGTGTCGCGGAGAATTGCGTCGCGCGCACGAGTAGAACCGCGTGCGGGAGAATGGAAGAGAAAAAAAAAAACTTTAGCTGCCCATCTGCTGGCCCAACGGGAATAGGTAGACCAAGGGGAGTTTTTAGGTAGCCAACAAATTTGTTGGGCCAAGTAGGTAGTCTGGCTGGACATATGTTTGTTGCCCCAACTAACTAAATTTAGGATAGGTAGTCCATTTAGGTAGCCTCTGGAGATGCTCTTATGGGGCCTTACCCCTGTTCCCGGTTCTGTTGTGATTAAATTTTGTCAGGAATAAGGATTGTGTTTGTCTTGGTTTAGATGGAAATAATTCTTTATAATGTTTTATTGCTGGAGCTGATTGCTGATCAGTAGGAGAAGAAGCTAAGCAAGAGCTACAACTGCTTGGATGTTGGATCATGATGTGGCAATGGAGAAATTCAGTAATACACAATCACACATGATAAACACTATGTGTTGATTAACAGTGGGGAAAGCTTTGCGGACAGGAAACAAATATGATGTGGCAATAGTGAAATTCAGTAATACACAATGCGTGCTTAATAAGGATTAATCATTTCTATCTCTGCCAACTATGGGTACAGCTAGGAAGGTTCTTGAACTCTTCAATAAATCTCGATCTAGGACCTTAACTGAATCTTCTCTCTCTGATATGAGTGAGCTTCGTCTTGTTCTCCTCAGTTTTACACCACTTCTCTAGTTGCTCGCACTGGACAATATCTAGCCTTTTGAGCTTGGTTAGCTGCTGTATGCTCTCTGGTAAAGATGTGACGCGGCCACAATGTTCGATACAAAGTTTTTTGAGAAAGGTGAGGCACCCAATGCTCTCTGGTAGAGACGTGATGCCGTAGCAGTAGCTGATTTCAAGGTCCTTTAGAGAGCTAAGGCGCCCGATGCTCTCTGGCAAATCATTCAAGTCTCCACAGCTCAATATTTGCAACCGCCGGAGGGAGACAAGGGTTCCCACCCATTGCTGCACTGTAGTCATGCTTCCAAACTCACAGACATAGTGAACGCAACCGAGTGAGGTGTGGGAAGCCATCATGCGTACCTTCACCTGGTGACAGCGTACGGTCAAATCCTCAAGTGATGCAAGCTGGCCCAACCAATTCGGCAGTTCTAGCTCACCCCACGGCGTTCCCAATTGCATTTTTAGAGACAGAGAGGGCTTGTATGATCTCAGGTGAGCTGTTGAGGTCACTGCATTCGTTGATGCTTAATGTAGTGAGGCCAGTGAGGTGGTCAAACTTGATAGTCAAAAGTCAAAAAAAACACTTTCATGGAACGGAGGGAATATGTCATTTGACTTTTTTAACCATAGCTTTGATCACTGTCTTATTTAAAATTTTATGTAAAATATTACTTATTTTTATTGTGGTGTTCTTTATTAACAAATGGTCTTCCGGAATGCCTTAAATTCGATTGTTTTTGCACAATTTTTTTGAATAAGACGAAAGTGGTCAAACTTGAGGTCAAAAAAGTCAAACGAACTATAATCGGAAACGGAGGGAGTACTACACAACATGTCATTGGAAAGTTTGTTTGAATTTCTGTGCCATGACACATTTTTCCTTCTATCCATGTGCCACTCCGTCCACCATCTGTCAGCAGTTGAGCTCTGACATGTGGGACCCACCTATCGAAAGGTCCATTGTGCCCTTACGATAACATTGAGCACGGAACCGTGACACGCGTTGGTGGCGCAGCTCGATATCCTCTCTGCCGACACGTGTCCGTGTTCTCCGACAACTTCGGACTACCTAATCCTAACCGCGGCCCTACTCCTACGGACGACGCATCCCAACCGCGGCCAACCGCGACCGCTCCAATCCCGTCCGTGAGCTTGCCCATCTGGGCGGCATTGGCCTCGCGGACGGCCGTGGCACGCCTTTGCACCGCTCCCTAGCCGGCGGGGGCCGCCCCGCCCGTCCTCCATGATCGTTCTAGCGCCGCGAGAGCTCTCGACCCTTCCGTGGCCACCACGGCGGACCTTGTGCCCGTGGCCCGAGCAAGCAGTGCCGTGGCGGAGCAATGGAGGACCTGTTAGCAAGAGGAGGAAGAAAGGAAGGAGCTAACGAGGGGGCCCACTCGTTAAGCGTCGTCAATGGGAGAAGGAGGGAATGGAGTGGACCCTGAAATGCTAGAGGGCAAAATAGTCTATTTCCACCTCCGTTAGCCTCTGTTAGCCTCCATCTGTTCAAAATGACACGCAAATAGAAGGAAAAATGTGTGATGGCACACAGGTTCAAACCAACTTTTCAAAGACATATAGGTTTGTCGTAACTTTTCGTAATGGCATACAGGTAAATGCCTCTATAGGTAAAGTGATCCACCAATGGCCCTGTTTGGGACGGCGTCCGTGTGGCTTATACGCAAAAAACACATGAAAAACCCATCAAATGGTCTGCGTCTGACACGCATGGGCGATAATCGGCCAAAACAAACCTAGAGCTGCGTTATGCTTATACGCAGGGCGCGTATTGAGACTTTGGTCCCAAACATGGCCTAAGAAATGTTGAAATTATTATTCACACAAATGCACACTACCACTCCTTATGGTTCGTGCATAAACTTTTTTATTTTCCTTTCATCACGCATCATCTTTATTTCCTCTCACCCTTCTTTATACCATGGATTAGGGCAGCCGTAATGGCTAGCTCATAAGCTAGCTCTGAGCGGTTTCTCATATTTTAATAAAAGAGAGTGAAGAGTTAGCTCTTGATCAAAGGATAACCTCATACACACATTCTAAGATATGAGAGAGTGACACGCTGGGACTAATCAAATTATAAGTTATTGCTAAAAAGATAGTACTATTTGAGACGTTGGCTTAGAATTAGTAGCTGACTTATACAGTTATACTGCAGGTGTCCTTGCCTTCTCTCCAAACATAGGTAGCTTATGCAAGCTACAACGACAAGTAGAGCACCGATTTTTTCTATCAAGCCTATCAAGCACTTGGGAGTACATAAATTTAAAAAAAGTGCATTTGGGGGATTTTGCTTCTGAAGAAAGAGACTGACAGAGATCGCGGTCGATGTTGTGCCGTTGTGCTCATGTAGTCGTTGGCCCGTTTCGAATTTAAACCCGATCCCTTTGTTCCATTACCCTGTTTTGATTTTGATTTGATGGATCGGATCAACTGCCTGATAGGAATTTGTAAAACAGAGAAAATCGTTGCGACAGGGCAATCCAACCCGTTTCCATCCGTGCACAGTGAGTAGTTGCAAGCAACTTCAATTTATCAAAGAAAAACATACCTAGTTCATTACAATGAGATGTTGCGCAGCACAAGTGCAGGGAAAATAGAACTAGAATAGACAATCGAGTACTTCCTGAAAAAAAAAAGAATAGACAATCGAGTAGGTGTAAAGTACAAGATTAACGGCTGAACCTGTGAAGCGATCGAGTCGCAGTGCAGAGCACGCACAGATGATGAACGGAACGCAAGTCCTGCTCACTCACCCCAAGTTCTTCAGCGGTTCTCTTGCCTTGCAGATCATGTTGGTCGCTATGGGCACATCACAGCACACAATTACAGGTGTGTAGGACACGTGCTCTTCATGTTAACACCGAACTTGGGGAGTCGGTCTGTTCATTTGGAGCCGGAAATGATGATACAAGTGAATAGCAACCAAAGAGAAAGGGGCTAGCAAGCACCGTCCGCCTCTTACAAAAACTGCTTGCAATTTATTTTCTGCAACAAACAAATATTGTTATTTGCTGTGGTTAGCATGAATCTCTAATATAATTCACGTGAATGAAAAGTTTATACATTGCATGCATGACTAATGGGACTGGAGGGAATGCTTTGATCGTTTGCATTTATGCTCACATCTCGAGGATAGTACGTATCAATTAGTTCTAAAAGATGTCATTTATATATAAAGGAAGAAAAAATAAAGAAAAATGGCAAGAAGACAATGTAAATGAAAGTTCAGGCATATATATCTGCATGCGACAAATCCTGTCATGTACGTCAGGAAAAAAAGAATAATTTCTGTACTAAAAAAACTTTGAATGAAAACAGCAACAGCTAGTGGAAAACAAGAGCGAAACGTCAGATGACAATATATATCATTGGTTGGGTCAGATTACCTTCTCTTTGATGTGAGCGAGCTTGGCCTTGTTCTCCACAATTTTACACCACTTCTCCAGTTCCTTGCACCAGACAATATCTAGGTTTTTGAGATTGGTTAGCTGCTGTATGCTAACTGGAAAACATGTGATGCGGGGGCAATCGTAGAAATCAAGTCTTTGGAGAGAGGTGAGGCATCCAATGCTCTCCGGTAAAGACGTGATACTCTTTACAGCTCCTGATTTGAAGTTCCCTAAGACTAAGAGAGCTGAGGCGCCTGAAGCTCTCTGCCAAATCATTCAGGTTTTCACAGCCACTTATTTCCAACCGTTGGAGGCAGACAAGGCTTCCCACCCATTTGTCTACTGTACTCATGCTTCCCAACTCAGATAGACACAGTGAATGCAACCGAGTGAGATGTGGGAACCCATCGTGTGGTGCCTTCACCTCGTGACAGTTTTCGGTCAAACTCCCTAGTGATGCAAGCTGGCCCAACCAATTCGGCAGTTCTCCCATTTGTATCCCCTGGACGGATGAGAGGGCTCGAATGATCTCTGGTGAGCTGCTCAGATCACTGCATTCGCTGATGCTTAAATCACTGAAGCCATGGAGGTGGTGAAGCAGGTTCCACTGATGCATAGGCACCTTGCAGCCACTTACAATCAGCTTAGCAGGTGCCCTGGAGGAAGTAACACTGATCTGAGATGCCCCCTCCCCCCATGACGATATTACGCGATCACTTCCCTTTATGGTCCACTCCCGATAAACTCTATGTGGACATGGTTCCAGCCTCAAGTTAGGGCAATCACTTATTTCCAAATCAAAAAGTTTGGGGAACATAAACTCGTTCACACCATCCCTACCATCAGGGTTTGTTGTGTACCACACTTCGAGGCTTTCATTTCACATAGTGTAAAACGTCTTAGTTGAGGAAATGCACGCCTGCTGCCACAGAAGTCCCAGTTAATTTCTGAAATGCCATTCAATCTTCCAAGGTACAGAATTCCCAAATTAGGTAACTGGCCAAGTGGTGGCAGGCTGATGCACTTGGGAAAATCAGACATGGAAAATCGAACTAGATTAGGGAGATGAAAGGCAATACTACCAACAAACCATTCAGGGAATCTGACACTATTGTAACCAGCTATGCTTAGACGATTTAGAGTTGTTGGTGGCACCAGCTCTTGCAAAACTTCCATGTCCTCCACAAACCTCACAACATCTTTGGTCCAGTTGAGTTCCAGATCCACCATTCTATCTTTTCCAGCCAGTTTGATACTACAAACCTCTTGCATGGACTTCACGTTTTCAAGTCTACTTATCACCAGGTCAGTACGATTTACATCATTAATCAGAAATAGGTTGCTTCCAGAATCATTGCAATCAGCCTGGACCACAAAGTATGGTAACACTGTTACACTTTTTGTTGACTTGATTCTGCTTCAACGTGTATAAGCTAATGCAACCTTTCAGCTCTAGAAACTTTAGCCTCTCCATTTCTTTGAGAAATGATGGCAAATCCTGCAGACTCCTGCAGCCCGAGAGATCAAGTGTACATAGCTTTCGGAGGCTACAAAAACTGTCAGGTAAACTCGTCAGACTTTCATTATGAGACAAGTCCAGATGCTCTAGATTGTGAAGGTTACCAATGCACTCAAGGAAGACGAAAAATGCTTGTTTTGGATGTTGTTGACTTCCTGAACAATTTGATAGGTTCAAATAATGGAGTTCGGTGAGATTTCTGATGGCTTCCGACACGCGTGAACAATGCAACTCAGGGCAGTCATCAAAGCATGCACATCTTGACAAATTCAGATGCTGGAGCTTGGTAAGGCTACCCAAGTTGTCCAGAACACCATGAATAGCACGACACCTTGTTAAGTCAAGGTAAACCAGGTTTTTTAGATTCCCAAATGATATTGGCCCTTCCTTTCTGAGCCCATATTTTGCTAAACCTTTTAAGTTTAAATACTTGAGGTTGGTGAACCTGTTCAAAACTTCAGACAGATTCAAGTTTTGTGGGATTTTATTAGGTGAATATGCTGATGCCAAATTCAAACATTCAAGTTTAGTGAGAGTAGACAAAACTTCTACGTTGGGGCACCAGTACCTGTAATTCTGACTGCGAACAAATGGGCTATTTGACAAGTTCAAATTTCGCAGTTTCAAAAGTCTACCCAAATTTTCTGATATGTCTCCAATTTTGTAGCAGTCTGACAAGTCCAAATATTCAAGATTGGTGAGGCTCTTGAGGGATTCTGATACATATGTAACCTTGTAACAATTTGAGAAATCCAGATGCACCAACTTTGTTAGTTTGCCAAATGACACTGGCAATTTTTTTATTCTAGAACAACCTGACAAATCAAGATACATCAAACCCACCATTTCACCAATCGAATCCGCAGTGCCAAGATCGCAGAAGACCCACGGAGGCTGAGGTAAGTTAATTTTGAGAGCTTCATGACATGATAGGGAAACACCGAATGTTGGACCCTTGGAGCATTAAGGTATCTCAACTGCTTTAAACTACCAATAGAGTTTGGCAATTTCCATATAGAGCACTCACTTAAATCCAGGACTTGGAGGTCCATGGCAGATGAAAATACATCAACATCATCATAAATCCCAATTTTGCCACAGACTTGAATAGACCTGAAATTTGAGGATGAAGATGATGCACGACCATGGCACATAGTTTTGCCACTTTCTAGACAATGCAGCCCTCTGATGTTGGCTCTGATGTTGGTGGGATATTGTATGGATTCCTGCAATGACTTAGCAGAACCATCTAGTAACTCAAAGTGGATTCTGCTTTCTCCTGTATTGCCTTGTTTCCTAGCACTTAGAATTTCGTCAACCAATACCGACCTTGCTAGGTCATGTACCAGGTCATGCATGGTGAACACTACAACATCCTGGTAGTACGCTGCAACATTCTCGTAGTACGCTGCAACATTCTGCAACAAAAATAACTTGATGACGTCAGCAGTTTGGCAACATATTTTTCACTGGTACGGCTCCTAGGGATGAAATAAAAACCAGAACAATACAAGCAAGAGCAAGAACAACAAATAGAACTGCTGACTTGCTACGGTACCTAATAGCTCTGTGAAATCATGACCAGTAAGTTTTGGAATTTGTGAACAATTAAATAACTAAAACAACAAGGCAAAATAATGAAAATCAAACAGAAACAGAAATCCTGAGATCTCGAGCTCCACGGCATGGCATGCACCAACTCTATTATTACTTGCCAAATAGTCAAGAACATAAGAAATAAAGTCAACCACGGTTAAGTAAAGTCAAGACTGTGTTGCCCTGTGTTACAACACAAGAGGGAGCAACTCAGTAGAGCCGCTACTTTGGCCCCTAGGTGTAGAGCCCCTACTGAGGGCATAAAACAACACTGTAATAGGCATTTCTACTCCAGCGCCACTTCACCGTGCTGTACATGCCCCAGCAAAACAGCGTGTAGAGAGGCACAACCAGATGGTGCTGTGGATGGCCAGGACCATGCTGAAAGGCCAAGGGGATCGGACTGTTTGTGGGGGAAGACATTCCATTTCTTTCGTACATTTTGGTGCCTAAGGAAAAAAATTAAGAGAAGCTAAACAAAAGTTCTACACTGACTTAGCTCCGCAGACTGTGGCGTGCCCTCGCCGCCCAGCACTGCACGCCTATGCCCTATGGCATGCAGCCTGCCCGCCCGCCGCCATGGAGCACTGGCCGCCCGCTCACAGCCAGCTGTAGCCCCGCACCAGCACTCGCGCATTCTCACCAGTCACCACTCGCATCCCCAGCTCATGGCACCATAGTCGTCCTAGCAAGGAGCCGAGCCGCGCCGTGCGTGAAGCGGTCGCTAGCCACTCGATACGGATGGGGAAGGGAAGGGCACGGTGGAGTCTGGATGGGGAATTTGGGATAGGGATAGGATTTCTTTCACCGGTTGGTCTTTGAGCCTTGCCTAGATAATTCTTTGTTTCTATATTATTGCTGGCCCAATTAGCAAAAGAGACTATCTTCTACCATCAAAAGATCTCAGCCCCTCCTACTTGTACATCTATGGCTGAAATTTCAATGGGGAAGCTTTATTGGTTCTATACGTGCCTGGTAGCAGTAGAGGTGGCTCGAGCCACCCTGCACCACCGCTGCCAAGAAGAACCGGCAAGGAAGTGTTTAAAGTGTTGTGTATTTTTAGTTATTCAACACTTGTTCTTTGACTGTTTGCAAGCTTTGTCGGGAATACCATTCATATGGACTGTGGAATTCCACCGCCCACCAGCTTTGCTAATTTGTTTGGTTCTTGACTTTATGGATTACATCCGAAGCTTAAAAACAAATTATGCTTGGAGCAACTGCACTTTGTTAGGCAATATGGTTGAACAGAAATGATATGGTACTTGACAAGGCAAATTCTAACGCATTTATAAAGATAATTTTTAACGCAACATTTTGGATCGCTTAGTGGTCCATCCTACATAGAAAAGAAGATCGACCACTGTTTAAGATGCACCGTAGAAAATGGGAGCCGTTATTTTTGGTGGTATTCACGAGTACGGATGGTACTTCAGGAATCGGATTGCAGACTAGTTGTTTTTCTTGTTTGCTTGACTCACTAGCGAGGTTGAACTTCAAAATTTTTGAAGATTGAAGGACTTCAAAATTTTTGATACAGACGGTACGTCGACGTGGGCACACTTGGGGGAAGACTAAGGACTTAAAATTTTTGATACAAGAGCACCTTACACCCTTCTGGCATGTCATGCTCGAGCTCTGCTGACGTCACTCGGAGCTGGGCCATGGCGTAACACAGCTCGACGTGTTGTCCACTGACCTTAGCAGGTCATCTGGAGACCTCATGGTTGCACCTATCGACCTCTCACGGAGCTCAAACGTCAGGCCTTACCACTCTATGACGACCTCTCCGGAAGCTCAAGGACCTCAGAGGACGACTTCACCGATCTTCGCACACGTTTCACCGACCTTTGGTTCATGTACGTCGACCTCGTGCGCCTTGCACAACGGCTACAAGGAGCTCAGGGACTAGCTGTCGGGAATTTGCCCTAGGTATCCATGGTGCACTACTTGGGCCCGCGACCTCGGGGGCAGCTTGGCCCACGACATGATGGAGTGTGGTCCAAGGCAGCAGACGCCGCATGTCGCACGACATTCGAAGGATATCCTGAAGGCGACGATCTGCTAGGATAGACTCTGATCACAGAAAGTATGTAACAAATCGTATCTTTCTATACCTCGTAGATTATATATGTAACCCTACCTACCCCTCTCGACTATATAAAGTGGGTAGGGACCTCCCTTGTTTTTCACCTCATTATACACTCTAGCCAATATAGAAGCAGAGCACAGAAAGTAGGGTTTTATGTCACGCCGATGGCTCAAATCTAGATACATTGTATGTCTTGTGTCTCTGTTAACCATCTAGATTTTGGTCTCGTGCACCTCCACCGATCAATCTACCGTCGTGGGGTAACCCGCTCGGTGGATCAAGCGAGCATATATCTTTTTGACAAGTACACCTCCTCGTTGTTAGGAAATGGTAGATTTTTGTTTGTTCTTAGAAGAAGTTGTCTTGTTCTTTTTAATAATTAACGCCCTTAATAGAATAATATAAAACAAGGTTTATTTAGATTTGAATTAGATTGCTTGATAAGTCTCCTTTATCTTGCTACTTTCTTAAGTTCCTTGACTGGGAAGATGGGTTAAGTTAGATCTTACTTATATTCACTTCTGTTCTCAAGGGTAAGATATTAAAATTGGGTTAATCTTGGTGAAGTGCTATAACCGTATTTCTCTCTATGCGTTTGCGGATAACTTGTCTTTATTGTGTGCATTTAATAAATACTAACACCTAGTCCTGCCACAATGCTTACAGGGCTTTGTCGAGGTGCCCTTTGGTGCAGTGGTCTTCTGAGAAGCTACCAACACACTATGTGATACAAATGCAACAAACATATACTTGGGACATGTTTCTTCTCCAAGTAAATCAGATGATGCATTCTCCAAGTAAATCAGATGATGCATGAAGTGTATGGTAGAGCTCTAGCTCTAGCATATCTTCTTAGAGTTAGTCACCAATAGCTCTAGAAAGCTCAATCTAGAGCTAACGGACCAAGTGTAGTTACATGACTTATCTTTTTTTAAAAAAAATAAACAAAAAATTTAGGTCACTTTAATTAGCCTATAAACTACAGTCCCAATATAGATCTCTGAGCTAGAGCTATGCCGAACGGATCCTGAATGGAATCATATACATTTAGCTTGTCGACCCATGATAAATCTATATGTAAAAAGCTTTTCAATGAACTAATGGGCTCGACATGGAGTAGCCTGGCACCATAGAATTTAAAGATCACATCACACAAGTAAAAGCAAAATAGTACTCATCAATGGACATACCACTCTGCTCAATCACATGAGTATGCTGCATGAGGTATGCATTAGACCAACACACTATCCTAAACACCGCACCTCTTCAAATTGGACAAGATAGGTTATTTTGACCTTAGATTGACTCATAATAATAGACTATTTAGAGCTATTGACCATGGAGGCTATCACTTTCCCCCATCATCAATCTCCCCATCTTTTATAGCAGCAACAATTATTACCATTCTCCCTATGCACTGTGGATCGTCGGTTAGGTGAAAAAGTAGGCCATAGCCCCTCAATATCACAGAGCTACCAAATGGAGTTGATAACAATTGCATTAATCAAAGAGTTGGACATGACAAGGATTTTATCAATAATAGTTTGAGAGGGAACAAATTGTTACTAGAGCTCTACAAATAGAGAAAACACCAGTATTGATACTGGAACCTCAACACAGTGATGAGACGTTCTCAACTAGATGAATGGGCTAGAGGAGACCCAGCATATGAGAGACAAGCATAGGTCATAGGCAGAACGGTAACGAGCGAATCCCCCTCTCGCAAACTGCATGTCAATAAGGAGAACACGATGTGCCGTGGGACGAGGACAACACAAGTTGATGCAGAGGCCACGAGATGCAACAATTAAAGGCAATCGAAAGTACAGAATTCGTGCTTGGAGATATTAGGTGGGATTGATAGAAGACAAGTGCATAAAGATAATCGCATAAACAAAAGTTCATTGTGGCATGTGAAGAAAATGGGCGAGCGAATGCGTCCCATGTGTGAAGATAGTCGGCAAGCATACATGCATGACTTGCATAGAGTGAGAGCATGGATGATCCGAAGGGAGGTCGATGTGTTTCCATGCTTGGTAGAAAGACGTGGGCCCGTGGGATTGAGACGCATACTAGCGAACGAGTGTGGACGGTGTCTGGCACACATAGGCCTGTGGATTGGCAAGGTTTCCCAAGGAAACCTGATCATAGGTGGATTAGATTAGCCGAATTTGAACCATACACCATAGATTCATCCCTTGTCCCTAACCTAGGTATGAGAGAGAATTATCATTCCATTACTGGAGATGAATATATATATATATAGGAGCCACTTTGACCATATGGGCTTATATTAGATGGGCCTTGATATACTTAACAACACATACCACTTCCAGTCATTCAAAGTCAATAGATAATGACTAATAAATTACAAAGTTTGAAATGGCTTTTCTTTATTTAGGCAGCCACAAAGCATAACTTACAATAGATTGTAGCAATAATCTATCTATTATGTCAGCCTAACTATGATTTCTCTAAAATTTTGCTTTCGCTATTACTGGAGATAGTATTTGTTGAAAAATATTAGCTTGTGGCTACCACTTTTTACAACTCTGAACTATTGGCAATAAGTTGTGACGCCATGTGGTATTCCAAAGACATTGCACCATGTATTTTAAAAATGCTTTATCAAAAGTTGCTATTCGTAAGGTTCTTTTCAATTGATTGGACAAATTGTAAGAAAAATTCAAACAAAGTATTGGCTCGAAAAATAACTCACCTTGGGTGGCAATGAATAATGTTGAAAGAAAGATAGTCCTAGTAGTTGCGCAATATACTTATTACGAGATGCATATTAGAGAGTAGCTTTGTTGGTTTTATGAAATCCAAAAGAAATCCATTGGTAAATTAGATCATCTTTAACCATTTTGTGACCTTTGGGGAAAGATTGCACAATAGCTGAAACATGTCTTCAAGGATGGATCCATGTAGCTATAACTTAACTTCAAAGATGCAAGAACATGATCATTTGTCAAGTTCCAAATATCACTATCTTTCACTTTCATCCATTGATCCATATTCATGGACCGCAATGTGAAACCAAGAGATTGAGTCGCTAAAAAGCCACACCGCCACACTTGTGGGCAATCTCCACCCTATACTTGAAAGCAACTGTTCATTTCCATCTCTTGCATCAAAACCACTTCTTTGTTTTATTATATCCCAACACATGTTACTTGTCAAGGGTAATATCCCGTGTGGTTGAAGATTGGTACAAATTCTTTTCGCAACATCTTCATTGCGTGTTGTTACTAAAACAATTATGTTGTTTGTCATGATTATACAACATAGCCTTCAACTCATCCAAATTTGAACTCGATTATCCTCCCACAGGTCATCTAAAACAACCAGAATCTTCTTCTTAGAAAGAAGGTTAGTGAGGCAATTATGCATCATCTCTTTTCATTGTCGGTGCTCTTTTTCCCCGCATAGTCATGCAACTATAGACTCTCTAATTTTAGTCAAGTCAAATCTCCGGGTGACATCAACCCATACCGTGAATAGCTTTTGAACTTTGGATCATTGTAAATCAATCTTGCCAATGTTGTCTTGCCAATGCCTCCAATACCATGTATAGGAAGGATGACGATCTTTTTGTGATATGACCTCAAGCAAAAGAAGTCACTATCTTCACTTTTTCTTCATCCCTCCCGACAATGAGTTCTTTTTTACTACATCGGATGTCTCTTGTGCGTGGGTAGATTCCAATTCACTACAATTAGGGCCTGTCTTCAAATTTATATTGTGGTGTTGACCTGTGATATCCTTCGATTCCTTTGTCCTCTGGTTATTATGCCTTGTTGTTTTGGAAATATTTGCACACCACCCATTCGAAGTCGCATCATTTCAATTGGTATGTGAGCAAACTGGATAATTTAATCAATAATGCTAGTTTTTTGAGGCATCTAAACAAATTCCATGTTGACATTTGAACCAACAATAACCTACTTGATATATGCATTTCAAATGGGAAAAAGAGAAAAATTTCAAACGGGAAAAGAGAATTTTTCGTAATGTTTAAGTAATATCAATACTGTGTTGTCAATCTCGCTTTAAATTTTGATGAACATGAATATATAATTATATTTTGGATTAGAGAAAATAATATTTAATATCATGCAAATTTAGCTTTTCTATTTGACCGACACAAAATAAGCTATATACCAAATTACCTATATGGCATTAACAAGAATAATTGCAAGACTTTTGTTTTATTATGCAAGAGTTTTGCATGTGTGTATCACGTTTCGATAGCCAAGATAATGGAACCTATATTACACAACGAATTTGTCTTGTCGAAGTTCTTTTTTCCTTATAGTTTAGTACTCCCTCCATTCCATATTGCAAGTAATTATAGAGACAAAGTTTTTTTATAACAAAATAGGTATAATATCAAAATGAAATTGACAAAGAATCTAATGATAGTTAGTTGACATCATAAATGTTATTACTTATCATATAAATTTGGTCAAACATGAAATATTTTAACTTTCCAAGATTCTTAGAATGACTTCTAGTTTGGGGTGGAGGGAGTATTTGGAAACATAAATAAATATTTATTGTTCCATATGTCAATTATCAGTATGAAATTGTGTATTTGTTCATTTTGTAGAAAATATAGTAGACACATTAAGGAATCTTTTGGTCCTCTCCCAGGGCAGCCTGGCTATTGGAGCGCCCTTAGGGCGTTTTGGTTTTGGGGGCCTAGGATGCTTGGAGATGGAGCTACCCAGAGGCCTTCATCCAAACATGCCCTAATAGAGTTGAGCTTTCTCACTATCGATCGATATGTTTCACATAATCAATATCTATTTTTAGGACTAAAAAGGTGCTATGCATTATTAAGCTCTTGAATCATGAACAGATCAATATTGATATTAATCACAAATATTAATATTGTTGAGAACAATTCCTTATATAATATTGAAACCATACGTTAGTGAAAGAAATTGTATGGTTGCATGGCTTTACAAATGATGTCAATTACGTGCAATTGTCACTTTCAATCTCATTTAGCTTCTCAGATCGTAACTATGTCAGCCTTCTCCGCCAATCTTTTTTCCACACACTTCCGCTGCTATCCGGATGCATGTCTCAACTTGGCGGCAACACATTTCAAGTGAGGAATCGCTGAATGTTGCTTGCAACCTATTCCTCCAGTTTTTTGGACCTCGGTAAATCAAACCATCGAGGCAGGGCTCATACAATTCCAATGTAAGTATGTCAATATTAGATTAAAAATGGTCATGTTAAGAAGAAATATTATCTCACTTGATTGGTAAACTCATCCGAAGACATGTCTAGACATTTGAAATAGCCCTCGGTCCCGACACTATCCTTATCATTACAACACCCAAACTGAATATGTCAAACTTGTTTGAGACTTCACCTTTATCGATATATTCGGGTGGCTGGTACCCACTGCATTGCATCACAAATAATGATCAAATTTAAGATACACACATTTTGGTGGACTAGAAAAAGACAAGTGCAACAACTTACAGCGTTCCCAGGGGATACTGTGTTGTCTTCTTTAGTTCTTTACCAAAGATCATGGACAAACCAAAAATCTGCAATTTTTGGTGACATGTCCTTATCGAGCAATATGTTATCAGGTTTTAGATCAAAGTGACAAAGATTTTCTTCAACATCATGATGAAAGTATTTCAGACCGTCACATGTCCCCTTGATTATCTTGAACCTTGTGTCCCAATCAAGTCCACCAAACTCATCTGCAGCAACAAACAAATGAATACGATACATGTACGGGATAATTTCCTTCAGTGGCCAACGAGGATGGTGCAGCATAGCATACCAGAAAGATGGCTGTGAAGGCTCCCATTGTGCAAATATTCAAGGCAGATTGCTCTACGTGGCTCTTCAAGAAGGAATGTTTTCCCTCCAAACACCATAGGTTTTTTTTCTATTTCATAGCAATACCCAAGAATCTGTGCAATATTTTGATGCCTAAGCATGGAGAGGTGATAAATCTCATTTTTGAACTGCTTACTGCCAATACTGGTAGAGTTAGGCTTAAGCATCTTCACTGCAACATCCTCTCCAGCGTGAGTCACTCCCTGTTTGAAGATACATAATTTGATCATTAAGCAGCAAATTGGTCGAACTTGTTTCACAGTATATATATATATTTTTTTAAAAAAATCAAGCATGCCATAATCTTACCCTGTAAACCACTCCAAATGATCCTTCACCAAGTTTCCGCTCGCTGGAGAAGTCATCTGTCATTTCTCGTAATAACTGAAATGTTACCTCATCTGGTTCCATTATTGCTGTGACTTGTAACTCACTGTCCTTATTATTCTTTCTGCCCTATAAAGTCCTCTGGGGAGGAAAAACAAATGGAGACCTGCAAACCTCAAGCAACAGATCGAAGGTGATTGAGTGTTCTGTCTACATATATATCTTCTTGTCCGATCCTCTCCCACTAGCCGGCATGACCACCAAAAGCTCTTTTTTCTAAGTAAAGGCAGAAGCTCTGCCATTCAATCAAGAAGGTGAAAGACTTTTATGTACAAGGCAACATGGTGCCAGTCCTAGGACCAACAGGAGAAAGAGGAAGAAATAAAGGAGAGCCAAACACTACAACATCTAAAGTGTTGTGTTACCCCGCAAAGAACATGGCCCTATACGCCTTGGCACTATGTTCTCTTTGATCAATGAGGCCACTTGTTGCAAAGTCGTGTACACATTTTTTTAAAAAATTCTTGTTTCTTTTCTTCCATAGGTTCCACACAACGTAAATAAGCACTCCATTGAAACCCAAAGCTCTAATATACGTACGTACTGTGCCTCTGGATGAAACCACTTTCTAAGTTACAGAGGACGTTCAAAAGGATGGAACATGACAAGGGAGCCCACCTGCTGAGGATCCGAGGAAAAGCTAGTGTGTGCCGCCGCGCTAAGAGTTCCGGGTCCAGGGGCTCCTTGACGGGTACACGGAACTGGATCCACCGAGAGGAGAGATGATTGATGGTGCTCAGTAAGCTAGATGAGATTTGTATTAGAAGTTTATAACCTTAGAAGAAGCACAGTATAAGTAAGCACGTTGGAACACAGGAGAATGCTAAAAGAATCGAACCTGGGAGCAGCAAGCGTAGCTTCAGAACCTGGGAGCAGCACTGAAATGCGGCTGCTGTCGAGTGGAACTCTTGATGACGCTACTGGAGCCTGGAGACAGATCAAATGATCCAACCTGATGACTAGAGATGAGCTCTGTTAGAGGAGGAGAGACATGAAGTAGACGCGCACACAAGCTACAGTGGTCTCTAGATTAGATTAGATTTAGATTAGAGTAGAGTAGATTAGAGGAGGAGAGACATGACTAGAGTTCTCCTGCTTTGGAATGATAACCATGTCTGCTTGAATCAAATTGTTAAGTGCCACAACTTCAGCACTGCCACCATTATAATTAAAGAATGCTCCACTACCTTTCAGTTAACAACAGTCTCTATGGCCCGTCACGTGTTAGCCTCGTCGAGAGATGTGCTTAAAGCACTTCGGCCTACTCAGGGCATCAGCTGGTGGCTCCTTCTCGGAGACTTCAACCTCATTTACAGAGCCAAAGACTAGAATAATAGGACCTTGATTCACTTGGAGAGAAACGAAAGGGAAAATCCGACGCGCTCTAGTGCGGTTAGACAGAGATTTCTGTAGTCCTGAGTGGGGACTTCATTTTCCCCTCACACATTCTTCAAGCCCTTTCGATATGGCTTTTTTACCCATTCCCTATTACTGTTGTCCAACCAAAGCGATCCAGCCTGAGAAAACTTGAGTTCGGAAAAATTTATCGTTACTCAGTGTGCTGGTCTACATGTATGCACTAGATTCCCATGTGGTCTGAAAGACATGTCACGCCGCTACGCTACCTGTGCATGTGCCCTGCAACGTCCGCTCTGCGCACTTAATTTTCGTAACCCTTATTTCAAAGATATACTGCTTTTGCTATATATCTATTGCCTTTGTTTCAAAGTACAAGTAGACTGTGCCTAAGTTGTTATTATGAGCTCAAAGCTAGTGGCTCCATACTAAAATAAACTGGAAAGTAGTGAAAAAATAACATCTTCAAACTATTCCATTACCTTCAAACCTGCTAGTCACTCCAGTTCGAGGAGTGGTCCTCATCTAAGGGGTGTTTAGCTGGTGAAATATTTTGGGTTTGGCTACTGTAGCACTTTTCGTTTGTATTTGATAATTATTGTCCCACCATGGATTAACTAGGCTTAAATCATCTCTCGCTTTACAACCAAACTATGCAATTAGTTTTTTATTTACCTATTTAATGTTCCATACATGCGTCAAAACATCTAATGTGGCGGATATTGTAGCACTTTTTGGATTCACTTTTCGTGAACTAAACACACCCTGAGCAAGCGCGTGTAATATAGGGGCTCTAAGCGGACTCTATGCTGAGGTGGAGAGAGAAGAGAGGAGAGGAGAAAGGAAAAAACGGAGAACTAAATTTTTTTGACAAACAATAACTATTATTATACGGGTGGTCTGAAAGATTGGTAGTAAGTTTTCATACATTGTCGTAAACTGTGGTTTAGAAATTGACGGTGGTCCTCATCATAGAGCCTTGGCACTGGCTCTCGAGGGATTCCCATTAACACTGGTGCAGCCACCAGCCATTAAGCTGGTTTACTAATTAGCGTCTAGGGAGTAGTTAAAAATTTATCGTTACTCAGTGGTGCAGCCATTTACAAATTACCATCTGGGGAGTAGTTAAAAATTTATCGTTACTTGGTGCAGCCAGATTCTCATATTGTTTGAACCAGATTCTCATCATATTGTCTGAACCACTTGTCAAGCTACGCTACCTGTTGGTGCATGTGCATTGCAAACCAAAGTATCTGATCAGGAACACACCCACACTACTCTTAGTCTGCCCCGTCCACTTCACATTTTAGTCTCTTTGACCTCGTAAAATAAGGTTTGTCTGTGTAGCCAACATTATGTAACCAATTACATCACTTATGTAGATCAACGAATGAATTAGTGCACTATCTCTTACCTCAAAGGAACGAGCACACGGAGAATGGACTACAAATAAGCTATCACCTACAGCAAAATTCACGTAACCCTGCAATCCTTCCATCATGGTCCGTGAACATGCGTAGTACCGGTAGTACCCAAGTTTCTTTGCCACTTGAATTAGAATTACTTGGAGACTACATGAAAAGTTTGTCAAATCATGAAAACGAACCTACAGGTGGTGTCGTGCAACAAATAGAATGAGAGTAATGTTGAATGAAAAATAATATATATACACATGTAGTGGCACCACTCTCACACATCTGCGTAGCGTTGTTGTCTGGAGTAGCCAGCTCACTAACTGCTGCCACATATGCAATGCGCATGTCTAAAGCTTCACACCAAAAGTACGAGAAGACTATAATATAATTATTTTACCCATTCTCACAGCATTATTTCTCTCAACAGCTAGATCAGTCACTACCTAGGGTCTTTCAAAAATAACTGCAGACATCAAGGATCAATAACAGTTATCTAATTAAACAAAACTTCTGGTTTTTTTTTTTAAAGACCCGAGGTGGTGGAATGTGACAAGTGGGACTTCTTTACACACGCAACGGATGGGGATGGGGACAAAGATCGGCCGATAGGCATGGTGACCAACAGACAGGGACAGTGACCGGTGGGTCATGGACGGTGCCGCTAACGGGGATGACGAGGTCGGAGCCAATCTTAGGTCTCCTGGACAGTCAATGTGGATGCAAAGAGCAATGCAAGGCAGATGAAATGTTGGTGCTAGGAAGACATACAAGATGAGTAGATGACGGGGAACATAATTTTTCGATATAACCGGAAAACGACATCACTATTGGTTCCATTCTTAAACCGATAGTGTCATTCTGATATCACTGCCAGTTTAGTTATGAAACCAGCAGTGACAATCCTTGATCACTGCTGGTTTATATTACATTTGATAGTGATGATCCTTGATCACTGCTGATTTAGTTTGTACCCGGCAGTGATGTACATCTATCACTGCCGGTTTATGTGTTGACCCAGCAATGATATGTGGTCCAAGAGTTTAATTGTTTGGTCTAACAAAGTGCATGGAACATTCATCCCCAGTCTCCTATCCTTCTCCCCTTTTGTCTTAGCTAGTTTTGCCAAAAAGGGAGGTGACATGACCGTATAGAAGACGTCCCCGCTTCTAGGTCCTCGCTCTCGCATGTTCATGAACGATTAAGGCCAGATCTCCCTCTCACTACGTGCATCGAGTGTAAGAAGCACATTATGTTGGAGTAATGAGTGAATAAGGCAGGCCCCAACTTTGGCCACATCTTCTACAAGTGTCTAAATTGCAATATGATTGCTGAGTGAAACCATGTTTCGTTGTTGCTGATTTCTTGATTGAACTTCATTGTCTGTACTTGATTGCTGATTTTGTTGCTCTATGTGACTCTAGGTTGTTGGACTAAATTCTCTTGTAATATGAACTAAGTGTTCGAGTTCGTGGAATGACAAGGGCGACATATGAATGAATGTGATGTATGTTTATCTTCTGTGCGCATATTCCCCGCTTTGTCATATGAATATAATGTATTGTAATATTAAACAAAGTTTTCAAAGTTTTTTTGAAAATGTTTTTTTTAATGTGGAAAATCTTAACTCTGGTGGTCTCGCAACAAAAATCACCACGGCTAATCAGTTAATTGAGACGGTCTCCTTAAAAAAACAGCCACGGTTAATGCTTTAACCCTAGAGGTTACGTTTAAAAAAGCTGTTATGGTTAATGGATTAATTGTGGCTACCAACTGCCACAGCCACGGTTAAATGATGGCATTATCTCCATGGTGGTTGTAAAACCGCCAGAATTAATATAGAATAATCGCCACGGTAAAAACTATAGTAGTGGTGTGGATACAATGCGAATGCATCAAATTGTCACTAGCCACTAGGTATTTATTTTTCGGTGTTCCATGATATTGGGTAGCTATTGTATCGATCTATTAATTATGTAGCTGAAGAACTTCTCTCAATTATTTGCAAACATTTCTTCGAATAGTTCTTCAATTCTATGCAACACACACATGTGTATGTATGGTCGTATACACTATGGTGTAGCAACTTGACGGCGCTGCGTGGTAGCGGGGGGGGCGTGCAAGGCGCCGACCACCATGGAGGTGGGGCTGGCCCGGTAACAACCCAAGATGCCTCCTCGCGACGACGCCGCCATCATCTTCCTCCTTCCTCGTCGTGAGCACGCCCCCCGCCGGCGCCCTAGGGCTCGCCGGAGCTCCAGCCGAGCCCTAGGGCGGCGGCGGCGTCCGCCTTCTCCCCTCCCCCCTCTTCTTCTTCTCCCCGGCGAACCCTAATCCTAGCTGCCGCCGCCGCCGCTTCGAGCTCGAGCACACCCTCCATGGCCGACCTCGACGCCCCCACCGCTTACCCATACCCAACCGGATGAGTCCATGTAACACCCGTGTTTTTGCATCATTTTAAAATTCACTAAAAATTTGAACTTTTTGAATTACAACTAAAACTTGATTTAATTTTCGCTGAACCAAAACCCTGCTTTCGAAAACCTGCATTTAAAATCCCACCATATAGAAAATAAGGTCCCTTTGCTTGTTGCTTGTTGAGCTTTATGGTGACCAAGGATGCAAGGTAAGTTCTAGATTTTAATTATGGAAGATATTGCATGAGAAATGGTTTACAAATTTTTCTTTGGGAATAATAAACCTCAAGACACGCGTGTACCAAAATATGTATGTATATATATATATTCTCACTAAGCACCATTAATAAATATTCTTGACAAATAAGTCATGGGAATATAAATGTGCTTGTGGAAATATTTATAAAATATATGTATGTACATATATCACACATGAGATAATGAAATAGGGAAGAGTGTGTGCACCTATATGTACATATGTTTGTACAAGTACAAATGAATAAATATTTTCATGAACGAAAAGCATGAAAATGTTAAATGAGTGCTTGTACAAACATTTCCAATATATATATTTACACACATAAGATATTAGGGAGAAGAAGTAAGAGAAAGAATAGGGAAAAGGAAATAGAAAAGAAAAGGAAATCAGGAAGGAGCTCGCGGGCTCAAACTTCTCCCTTCCTTCCCCTGGCCCAGCCCACCATCTCCTTTCCTTTTTCCCCACCCGAGGGGGCCACCCATGGGCGAGGCGAAAGACGGGCCCGGCAGACCGCGAGCCCTAGCTCCTTTCCCACGTCACGACCACCGGGCCCCACGCCAACGTCGTCTTCGCCCCGGCGACGGTGACCGCCACGGCGCCACACGAGCCCCGCCAAGACCCCTCGCTATTCCCTTGACCCGGACGAGTGCGGCGGCGACCGGCGGCATACCGACGCGAGGCTCCAAAGGAGCATGAAGACACGCACGGGAGCGGCGCCAACCCACACAGACCATCGGCGAACTTGCCCGGCGCCGCGGACGCCCCGATATGATGAGACGCCGACTCACCACGATGGACACGCGGCGCCAAAACGACGCCGCCTTTCCCGCCGAGATGGTGCGCATAGGGATGGGGAGTCAACACCCACGCTGCCACCGCAGGCGAGTGCCGACACGCGTGCCATGGCGGCGGCAGACATCGCTGTAGGGCGAGCAACCCGACGTCATTCCGACTCACGGGAGCGAGCACGATGCATCCTGCATCGGCAAGCACCAGCTCGAAGTCCACAAACACGGGAGGGACGGTCGGAAAATATCACCGCGGGGGGAAAAAAGATCTCGCCGGCGACCCTCCCGCAACGGCCTATAAATACCACCCCACCGGCCCTCAATCGAGCTCGCCAACCACCTCACAAGCTCCGCCCGGTGACCGAGAACGCCCGTGCTCTCCTCCACTTCCTTCCCCTCTCTCTCCTCTCGTCGTAGGAATTTCCCCAAACTTGCCGCCACCGCCGCCGGGATTAGGTCAAGTTGTTCCGGATCCAAGTCCGTCGCGAGGCTCAATTGGTGAGTCCGACAAGTCGCCTATTCCCTTCTCTTTTGTTTCCCCCTATTTTCCCTCGACGTAGTCTTTGTGCGGCTCGGGATTCACACGCCGCGCCACCAAGTGCCGTCGCGATCGCCGCCATCGAGGAAGAAGGCTTCCTCCGCCGCCATGGTGCTTGGCCAACGCAACCGGGATGACACGACGACCGGGCGACACACTCGCAGCCGAGCTTCGAGCATGGGTGAGGTATTCCGGCGAACGTCCGTGCGAAGCACCGCCGCACGGCACGGCGGACGGAGACGACCGACGCCGCCCTATTACCTCGACACCGTTAAGACAGGGGGTCCAATGAGGAGCCAACACGTCGACCCTCCGTTTCCCACCGTCACCTACGCTTAGGGGGAACACACGCCATGTGGCGCTTACGTGTACGCCCACGTGGCGTCCCACCGACCCACGTGGCACCCATGTGTAGGAGACGCGTTTGTCTACACCAATGTGATTGCTAGACCCACCCGATTGTTGTACCACGGGGATATTATAAGTACCATTTCCCATGTCGAAAAAAATTCGCGAGAAAATTTGTAAATTCATTATTTGATTTATAGAATTTTATCATGTAATTAGTTACAATTTTATTACATGATAAAATTATATTATAATATTACCCTAATGATTTAATTAGGGATTAATATTATAAAATCCATATCTCATGCAAATTAACTCCGTTTCGCGTGAAATGACTTCCATAATTCATCTAAAATCTAGCTCTATGCATCTAACCCATTGCCACCATAATGTTCTATGTTTGTCTTGTGTGCCATAGTTCGAGCTAGGTTTATCGCTAGTCGCCAAGTAGCTTTTCGACGACCGTTAGGAGCTTCCCATCCGAGCAAAGCTAGAGGGTTCGACGCCGTCTTGATTCGTAAGAACCTCCCAGTGCAAGTCCTTACCCCCCCTAAATCATGACCTATAATTAAGCAATGATAATAATGATGATTAATTGAGAAGAGATCATGGGCTATTATCGTATGCACTTATGAGATATGATGATGAGGAGCTAGGTGCTCGATTTTGATGATGGCTGTGTGCCCAATGTTGTTGAGGAGCTGAGTGCTCGAGTTATTTGAAGGGCTAGGTACCGGTTGTTGATGAGATCGCGGACATACGATAATAGCCATGATTGTTAATATAAATAATAATGATAAGATGAACCCAACCAAAAGGTGAGTGGTGATAGTCTACATGGAGGTGGACCAATCACACTCGGGCATAAGTCCCGCGGAGGGATACTCACCTCCCTAAGGACCGGTTCATAGACCTTCTACCTAGTGTGATATTACGTACAGCCACACGCCGGGATGGGGCGGCTTGATTCCACACCCCGTTGGGTTGAGGTATAGTTTTGAGCCAAGGTGGCCGGTGTAGGCAAACGACCTATCAGGAGCAGACATGGGGAGAGTGGCCCCATGGTGCGGTTGGTGTGGTTGCTATGTGATCCTCCGCGTATGTTATTTTCGGGCGTGGTGGCGCCATGAATGTATAGATTAATGGTTTATGAAATGAGAATGGTGTTTGACAGTATAGGTTGGGTAATGAGGTATTACCTGTAAAGCCGTGGGT
This sequence comes from Hyparrhenia diplandra, assembly GCA_015847255.1. Classification (NCBI taxonomy): domain Eukaryota; kingdom Viridiplantae; phylum Streptophyta; class Magnoliopsida; order Poales; family Poaceae; genus Hyparrhenia; species Hyparrhenia diplandra. The sequence continues at coordinate 272,623 of JADLZK010009272.1, read as the reverse complement.
GATTTGGTATCACCATATTGTCTAGGATGATGCATCATCCTTTCCAACCCCTAAGAAGTCATGGTGAGGATACCAATATACCTAGGGTAGCACCCAAGCGGGTACGGATCTCGTTAGGCCTGTCGAACCATTGGTCGTGGTGTAGACAATGCCTATCGTGTGGGGAAAGTGTACAACCTCTGCAGAGTTAATTGAATCTATTCGAATAGCCATGTCCTTGGAATGGGCAAGTGCTAGGCCTGAACATCTATGATTAGAAACATACTAATGATGACTAACCTGTGGTGCCATGACAGTGAAGACATGAGATAACCCGGGAACTAGCAAGAGCAGTTTTAGAGACTCTGCTAGGGCCCAAACCCTTAATAATTACAACCCCCCGGTTTGGACTTGCTGAGTACGTTTGTACTCACCCCTCTATTTTTACAGATATCGGCACATGTGAAGGTAAGATCGACGACAAGGTAGAGGATGTTGGTATACCTTATAGCATAAAATATAGAGGTTTTTAAAACTAAAATAAGGGCTTTTAAAATGAATATTAACATAGTATAGGGGCTTAACTAACATGATTCCACTAGTTTTGGTGATTTATATATTTTTTAGGGATTAAACAGAAAATGCCCAAGAGTTTGCAAGCCCTACGACATAAAGACGTATCCGTGACGTAACCCAACTTGGAACATAGACAAGAACAATCTAGAAGAGACCGAGAGAACACCGGAAGAAGGGTGGGGCCCACACGGTAGAGCCGGGCGGCGGGCCCCCTCTTGGCGGTCGCGGCCCTACAGTGGGGCCCCCTGTTAGCCTCCCATTCAAGGTCGGTTCACTACCGCCTATGAGGAGCAATCTAGTCCATCCATCAAGGTCGGTTTGATCCAAGGGCTATCATACATCCTCCGGGGCTATATAACAAGACCCCCTGACCCCTGGGTGAAACCCTAAGTCATTCTACTCCATACCCAGTCCATCATCAAGACCCCAAGTCAAGATCCTAAGCCCTAGTTACACCATAATTAGAGCAATAGCTATCTAGGTTAGCTCTAGAGGAAGTCAAGTATTGTCTTGGATTCCTGATAGTCAAGAAGTAGCGGGAGCCAGCTTCTCGTGGCTTCTCTCTTGTATCTCATTTGTAAGTATTTGTTTAGAATACAATTGCCATGACTTTATTCTATTTAATGATTATATTCTTAGTTATATGCTTCTATGCTTATTATGATTATATATTTAGTTTAGTATGTTTGTCTTTATATTCAAGCATGGAGTCGTATAGCGCCCCCTTAGATGCGCACTATGTGGGTGGTCGACAATGTGTAAACGTGGTGTTTATACAACGTTTGCTGCGACATCACCCTATATTCGAATGTGTGGTAGATCGTGGATGTGATACTCTCATTGAGTCCTTTATAGTCCACCCCCGAATGTAGGGTTAGTTGAGCTTTATTACTATGGTAGAGTTGTTTCATTCCCCGATCTTGCTTAGTAATGTTCACCATGTGTAGATATATTGCTTTCATACAATGATGACTAGGTGTATTGCACTAATTGTAGTATGCATTGACATATAAGTAGGAGTAACTTAGGAATATTCCATCCACCTTACCTATACTATGATATTTAGCCTTTAATGATACTAGCTAGTGGCATATCATGATTTTTGACTTGGATATTATCATTATTATTATCTTATTATCTTTATTATGTGACTTACCTCGTTTGAGTTTAGTATGATGCATATGGTTTACTCTACATTACACTACCGCAAGTGAATCACTATTAAATCATCAACCTACCCATAGCCTACCCCTTTTCTTTTCGGTAGAATATAAATACGATACCGGATAGACTCTCGGTGAAGTGCTACAATTGGGTAATTCTATCCGTAAACTTGCGGATACGAGAATTATATTATCATTGCAAGAGTTTCAAGTGTCATATTAAGAATATCCGTTCACGCATTTCTTTAGCGTTGTGAGCTAGGGTGACAGACTAGTTTAAGTGAGGCAATGCTAGAATGTGTGGTACAACTTTTGTGCCTTTCATGGTGAGATTAACTCCACCATCGATAATGTTGCGAGCCATACACCATAACTAACTCCGTCTAACGTTATTAACTTCCCGCTCTAACTTTTATTGGAATGTGAGATTAACTCCACATCCAAGCTAACTTATTAGATAGATACCATTTATACATTTCTAGCGCCGTCCTAGATGTGGATCGCGTTAGAGATGTCAACAAGCATTTCCGGGCCGTTCTTTGGGGGAAGAAAGGGTGCTAGCCAAACCTAAACACACATACATGGATAGATTGATATCACTTGCATCACGTAATGTATCAAGGACCCATTATCAACTACTCAAACAAAGCTTACCCTTGTTTGTCTACTTGTTTTTGATTTTATGAAGGGTAAAAATATTCATTGGAGTAATCGTCCAGAGAACAATATTGAAAATCAGAATTATTAATCGAAGGGGCAAGAATCTAAGCTCAGAACAACTTTTACACCTTTTTGATTCGGACGTTGATCAAATTAGGCGAAGCCTATTGCCTATTTTCGAGGCCATGGCCGACAAGACACTTCGTGAGTTTTTCGGCTCCAACTACGGCCAATGTTCGACCGGGACCGAAGGCGCAATTGGAGACAATGATTTTGAACTAAAGCATGGGCTCATTAATATGGTACAAGCTAGCCGGGTTTGTGGAAAGGCACATGAGGATGCTAGTGCTCATCTCCAACACTTTTGGAGATTTGCGGTACTATCACCATTAAAGGAGTGCCAAGAGATGCAATCCTACTCCGTCTTTTCCCTTTCTCACTATTGGGAAGGGCGCGAAGCGATGGTTCTACGCTACAAAAGGTAAAAATACTACCGGTCACTCTTTCTACTTGCCTTCCTTGCAAAGTTCTTTCCTATAGGCAAGACCAATGCCTTACTGGGGGAAGATTGCAAATTTTCAACAACAACAAGATGAGTCTCTGTCCCGGAAGCATGGGAGCGTTTTCAAGATAATATCTCGAAATGCCCACACCATGGGATGGAAAATTGGTTACTTATGCACCTTTTATCTTGGGCTCACTACAAGTGCTTGTGAAACAATGGATGCTACAAAGGAGGTGCTTTCCTATCACTCACACTTCCAAAAGCTCTTGAACTTGTGGAAAAATGGCTTCAAGAGCTGGAATGAGGAGCGACAACCTTGCAAGAGGTCGGGAGGGATGCACCAACTAAAAGAGGTAGACATGTTGTGCGCCAAAATGGACCTAATAATGAAGAAACTTGAGGAGAAAGCTCCCGAGAAGAAAAGAAGTCATGCAAATTCTAGACTCCAAAGCATGACATGTGAAGAATGTGGCAACATCGGCCACTCGTGCAATAATTGTCCGTAGATTGAAGAGGATGTGAACTACATCAACAATAACAACAATTATCGTCCTTAGCAAAATCAAGGTTGGAACCAGCAAAGACCAAACTACCAAGGTAACTATACAGGTAACTATCAAGGTAATTTCAATAATTTTAACCAACCTTCTTTAAGAGATCTCGTTTTAAATCAAGGAAAAACTATGGAAAACTTGTCTAAGAAGTTAACTACTAATGATAAAATGCTAGAAACAATAAACAATAGAATGGATAGTTTTTCTTACGCAATTAAAAACCAACATAGTTTTAACAAAATGATAGAATCTTAAATTTCTCACCGGCGATTTACGTTCCACTAACCACATCGTAAAACTCCTGACACGGTTGAAAGAATTAGAATATGCAAATCTTGTAGACATTTTTAATGCGTGTCGCTACTTTTACGGAAAAGTTGGAGAGCAACCGGGCCGGATGACTCCCTACCACCAAAGAAAGAAGATCCAGGGAGGCCGGTCATCACCATCCAAATTGGACCACACGTACTTGAGAATGCACTATGTGACTTCGGCTCAAGCATCAACATTTTACCTCGGGTAATTTATGAGAAAATTAATGGAGATCCATTGTTATATACAACCATGTGCTTGCAGCTTGCGGTCGATCACTATGCTATCCTCAAGGCATACTCCAAGATGTTGTCGTACAAGTTAGAAAATCATATGTGCCAGCAGATTTCACAGTAATTGAGACAGGAGGGAATGAGAAGGCACCAATCATATTGGGTCGACCTTTCTTGAGTACGACCGGAGCAATTATCTATGCCCGGAGTGCAAAGATATGTTTCAACATTAAGGGAAGAAAAGAAGTATTCAGTTTCAAGAACAAGACACTCACCTCTCCCCGCTCATCCGCAAACACCATACCGTTGTGAGATGCCACGGAACCTACACTCAAGTATACCAAGAAGAACAAGAATAAAAACAAGAAGGCTCGGCATGTAAAGGTAATGATGATCAACAAGATAGGTTCTGAGAATGACCATCTACTCAAATCTCCAATGTTGAATAAGCTGGAAGATCCAGGCATCCCAACTATATCATGCACTATAAAATGCTTGACCTTCAATAACACATATTGTGATACAGGATCCGGTATCAACATCATGGCTAAGGTAACATATCATTTACTATTTGATAACATGCCCTTGTACCCAACATATGTGCAGCTGCAGATGGCAGACCAATCATGCCAATTTCCTGAAGGAATTGTGAAAGACGTGCCCGTGAAAATTAATGATCACTACGTCCTCACTGACTTTTTAGTCATGGACATGGGCAAAGAGTTGGATCCACCACTAGTACTTGGGAGACCCTTCCTCAATACTACACGTGCCATCATCTACATAAGAACAGGAGAAATTCACTTCCAATTCCCTACAGAAAAGGTACGATTGTACTTTAATAGCTACACTAATTATGAAAAAGAAGAACAGGTCAGCACGTAGACGCCCCCAAAAAGAAGAAACAATTAGAGATTCAAGAAGAAGAGGAGGTGGAAGGACCCAGAGAAGAAAAGTCGTCCACCACAACAAAAGAAGATTGTAAAATCTTGGGAATCAAGGTAGAGGATAAAAGAAATGATGAACCCAAGACAAAAGGTAAACATGTTACCGTAACCTCCCGAAACAAGAAGTGGATAAGAAAAAGACAACTCCTAGCACATCGGTAGAAGAAACATCGATCAAATCATCAGAGCCACCAATTGTGACTACTGATGTACCTTTGGGAGTAATGAGTGAAACAAGAAAGTCTTGGTCGAAGGACTTTAAAACTCCGAACCTTCACCGAAAGGTAACTTCGGTAAGTTATCCATATTTAATTCCCGTCATTGCATAACATATTTCCCTTTTCGGTTGCATTAAAAGATAATAAAAATACTTAGAGCTTGCATGATTAAAAACCGTAAGCCCCATGCGAGTAAATCTAAGGCTTAACACCTTTAGAGACACTTTGTGGTGGCATAAAAATAAATAAAGATGCATTCATGATTTCTTTACCTTTTATTTGCATACAAATAAAGAAAACCCAAAAAAAAAAAAATTAATGCTAAAAGATCCCAAGGCGACAATAGCAACGTGGCTAAACTCTAACCCGTAATCAAATTCCACTAGATTTGTTGTCTATTTGAGTTTAGCAGATTTCGGAGGAAGAGAGACATGATGAGCCGACACCACCGCTAAGCCATCTACCTCAACTTCTACATCATCAACCCGACTTTCCAATCCAAATTTGGGGAGAGCACCCCCGCATATCTCGATAAGTATCTCTACTACTATTATTAGCTAGATATTTGGTTTGTTTAGTTTACTTTAATTCGCTTAGAGTGAGTCTATATAATCTTTCAAGAGTCTTTATTATAGTATGAATAAATGATCAAGAGAGAGTGTACACCTTTTATGCTTTTGCTCAACTAAGAAGGATTTAAAAATAAAGGAGATGATGAATAGTTGCTCGTCGTAATATCTTTCAAGTACCTACTAGCTTTCAAGCTTAATTTCTCTCGAAGCTTAAATGTAAAACTGCTTTGACTTGAGATTTACTCTAAACCCGAAATCGTGGATTGCAAATGCTTGCTCTAAAGTCTAGGTAATTGACGGATATGATATATGGAAGTCTTGAGTGCTATTTCTCTTACTCCTAGTGACACTAGATTTAGAGATCTATCTTTTGAAAATTATACAAATACACATGATAAGTTCTTGTATGACAGAGTGTTGAAACTCCTACCACAACCATATATACATGCTCCACGTATTAGGAAAACCTTTTGATAAATATATATAGGCTACTTGCTTTGCATTGAGTTTGGTCAATCTTTGTCGACCCTTAGAAACTTGTCATGCTGATGTACACTCCATCCATCCATCCACCACATTTATATTCATTCCATTAGACTCCACTCATATATATATATATATGTTGCTTCTACCCCTGGAAGTACGCATCCACCATACACATCCATTATATATCCGCCAAATATGTTCCACTCCTATCCCGGGAGAAGAGCAACCAAAAATACTCCATCCATTTCAGTCAACAATCTTATAAAGCTCTTTTACTATTGTCTATCTCTCAAAAGTTTATTGCAAAAAGAGACTTGGGTTGTATTTAAAAAAAAAGGGAAAAAAGAAGAGAGAAAAGGGAGATGAAAAATGGACAAGTGTCCTACGAGCGAGTAGAGCCTACCTCCCTAAGAGAAAAAAAAAGAGAATAAAGGAGAGTTAAAAAAATGGACAAGTGTCCGCTGAAAACAATGGGTACTTAGATGCCCGCCTCTCCATAAAAGAAAAAAAAAAAAAAAAGAAGAAAGGCAACCCAGGTTCTCTCAAGTGTTTTCAAGAAGAGAGAGATGACTTTTCAAGGAGCTAGAGCGAGAATTAGACTTTTTCTCATCATATTCATTCTATTCACACCTACCATCATATTTATTTGATCATACACATGCAACAGTGTGACTCGTGACTTTGGATCCATTGTTTGAACTTACAATATATGCTTAGTAAGTACATTTAGTTTTCTCCACACCTATAAACCCCCTAGATATAAGCTTTAGATAGAGGGTGAGAGAGAAGAAGGCATAGTGTCCTACTGCCTTAGTCCAAAAATACCACATACTATGAGAGAAAGGCAAAACAATCTTATTGCCTTAGTGAGGATCCACCAGTACCACATATGAGAGACTTGAAAGGGTCATACTGAAGGAACTTTGAGTTTTATTTCAAAAAATCAGCAAAAACTCCGGAATGATGGTTGAACAAAGAGTTTGAGACCTAGTGCTTGACTTGATTGTTCTATCTTTCAATTACCCATGATCACAAGAAAAAAAGCTACAAGCTCCATGATTAAAGGTAATATGGGTAAGTTGAAGGTTGAAATAGTTTATTCTTATTCGGAGATTAAATTTTGTTTGAAAGCATGTGTACTTTTGAGGTGTGAAAACGTTGCGGCAACTCCTGTTCCAACAAACATAGTCTTGCTAGGGACTAGCAAGAGGTAAGCTTGGGGAGCTTGTTGGTATACCTTATAGCATAAAATATAGAGGTTTTAAAACGAAAATAAGGGCTTAAAATGAATATTAACATAGTATAGGGGCTTAACTAACATGATTCCACTAGTTTTGGTGATTTATATATTTTTCAGGGATTAAACAGAAAATCCCAAGAGTTTGCAAGCCCTACGACATAAAGACGTATCCGTGACGTAACCCAACTTGGAACATACACAAGAACAATCTAGAAGAGACCGAGAGAACACCAGAAGAAGGGTGGGGCCCACCCCGGCGAGCCAGCGGCGGCCGCCCAGGTGGGGCCCCCTGTCAGCCTCCCATTCAAGGTCGGTTCACTACCGCCAATGAGGAGCAATCTAGTCCATCCATCAAGGTCGGTTTGATCCAATGGCTATCGTGCATCCTCCCGGGGCTATATAACAAGACCCCTGACCCCTCGGGTGAAACCCTAAGTCATTCTACTCCATACCCAGTCCATCATCAAGACCCCAAGTCAAGATCCTAAGCCGTAGTTCCACCATAATTAGAGCAATAGCTATCTAGGTTAGCTCTAGAGGAAGTCAAGTATTGTCTTGGATTCCTCGATAGTCAAGAAGTAGCGGGAGCCGAGCTCTTGTATCTCATTTGTAAGTATTTGTTTAGAATACAATTGCCATGACTTTATTCTATTTAATGATTATATTCTTAGTTATATGCTTCTATGCTTATTATGATTATATATTTAGTTTAGTATGTTTGTCTTTATATTCAAGCATGGAGTCGTATAGCACCCCCTTAGATGCGCACTATGTGGGTGGTCGACAATGTGTAAACGTGGTGTTTATACAACGTTTGCCTGCGACATCACCCTATATTCCGGGATGTGTGGTAGATCGTGGATGTGATACTCTCATTGAGTCCTTTGTAGTCCACCCCCCGAATGTAGGGCTAGTTGAGCTTTATTACTATGGTAGACTTGTTTCATTCCTGATCTTGCTTAGTAATGTTCACCATGTGTAGATATATTGCTTTCATACAATGATGACTAGGTGTATTGCACTAATTGTAGTATGCATTGACATATAAGTAGGAGAAACATAGGAATATTCCATCCACCTTACCTATACTATGATATTTAGCCTTTTATGATACTAGCTAGTGGCATATCATGATCTTTGACTTGGATATTATCATTATTATTATCTTATTATCTTTATTATGTGACTTACCTCGTTTGAGTTTAGTATGATGCATATGGTTTACTCTACATTACACTACTGCAAGTGAATCACTATTAAATCATCAACCTACCCATAGCCTACCCCTTTTCTTTTCTATAGAATATAAATACGATACCCGGATAGACTCCTCGGTGAAGTGCTACAATTGGGTAATTCTATCTTTGCGCTTGCAGATACCAGAATTATATTATCATTGCAAGAGTTTCAAGTGTCATATTAAGAATATCCGTTCACACATTGTTTAGCGTTGTGAGCTAGGGTGACAGACTAGTTTCGTAGGTAATGCTAGAATGTGTGGTACAGCTTTTGTGCAAATCATGGTGAGATTAACTCCACCAACGATAATGTTGCATAGTCATACACCATAACTAACTCTGTCTAACTTTATTAACTTCCTGCTCTAACTTTTATTGGAATGTGAGATTAAGTCCACATCCAAGCTAACTTATTAGATAGATACCATTTATACATTTCTGGCGCCGTCCTAGATGTGGATCGCGTTAGAGATGTCAACAAAGGACAACATATCGTAGGAGTTTGCGAAGTGTTTGCTTAGGAGAAGAATATTGAAGCCCAGAATTCATCCATGCACAAGTCTGCCCCGTGGAGTACGGGGCGGTATCATAGTTAATCCACTACTTCTCGGTTGGCCAACTCTGATATTGTAACCCGGCTTGGTGACCCTTCGTCGCCACTGTAAGCCCTTTCTATCCTATATTTATTAAGCTCAGATTATTATTATTTATGTCTACCATTATCTGTGACTAATAGACGTGTTTGTGGCGTGATCCTGGCGCAAACACGTGTGATTAATGACCCATTGAAAGTGGGGCGTGACAGAGTGGTATCAGAGCCGAGCTTGTCCATAAGATGAAATCTGGGTTAGTAGAAATTTTAACTCCACGTAAGGATAACTACTTTTAAACTTGTTGCTACGAGTATGCCTTACTACAATAGTTCGTATGTTGCAGAACCGACGACAACATCAAAACTCTTGCAACAATGGACTAGTAAGGATGACCTTAGTCGGACTGCCTAACCAAAGGAGAATTTCCACAACTCCCCTAAGAGATACTAAAGTGCCTAGGATACTTTGGCCTTCCTCGATATTAAAATCGATAGTTTCATGAAGATCAAGTATCGAAGTACTTAATGAACTTGTACGCTTCCCAAAGCTCCCAACAGGAAGGATGCAAGTGCTAGCCAGCAGTACAACTGGAAATGTCAAAGTCATCCGAGCACCTAAGTGGGTGCTGATGTGATGTGCAAGTCTAGCATCAGATAAGGCATAGTCCGTGCAACGAAATAAGTTTCAGTAGCAAAATGCTTTTGCAAGCTTGTTGTGCAAGCACTGTCTTAGCATTAGTAGCTAAGCCTCCGCTCGCAGTCATAGATGTCTAGGCTTCAAGGCCTTTAGCAGGTGTAAAGTCACGCAATAATCATTATGTTGGTCACTATGTGTGGTGCGACCATGTATCATCTAGGTGATTGTCCCGTGATGAGAACTATTGACGCGCTTGCTTGTTTAGTATAATGTCTTGTTTCTTTTCAATCCTAAAGAAAAATTTCTCCATTATTACTACTGTAGTGATTAATGGAAGGAAGGTTCTGATAGGATCTCGTGAACGCATCTTGAAAATTCCTCGTCACGAGTAATAAGACAAGTTTCTATAAACTTAATTCGCCATGACTAAACTTTTCATGCGTTTCACACCGTAAGTTTGTGTTGTTTCTCGACACCCGTGTTACTAGAATACCCCAAAGTCTATCCCTACCCAAAATGCTTGCTTTCCCTCTAATCCTTAGTTTGGTAGGACCCTACCGTACCTTGTGCTTTTCCCTCCCATACCTCTTTAGTCCAAGTAGAGTAAGAGTTAACCCGCTGGAGACACGACGACAACAAAGGACTCCACAACCGTAGCCGTTGAACCACATCGGTGTTCTTCCCTACAGCCATCACACGCCGTCGCCTCGCAGTGTTCCGTCGTCGACGACCATGCAACATTGCCGACATGTCGTCACCTCAATGCGTAAAGCCGGCGATACCGCCGCTACCTTGACCCCCGAACCACAAACCGACGCAGCCATTCAAGACGACATGCAACGGTTCAAGTGGCAGCCAGTGCTAATAATACAGGTCGGCCCGAGGATTGATATTGCAAACGAAGATTGACGAAGACCACAGTAATTGAAAACAATCATCAAGCCCATAAAGGATATTTATGCCCAAGAGCAAACAGATACCCCGTAAGCATACGTAGTGCGATGAAGCGGTACGCCGATAGTAGAGAGGACACACAGTTCCCACCACAGGAAATCCACCGACCAAGCTATAGCAAGGTCAATGAGCACAGAAGACCCACTTCCCTTCCTTCCACCATACACCACAACACCCCCACCACAATACCAGCCAACCAAGCTTCTCCCATAAGCCATCACCCTCGACCCACTATAAAAGAGCACCACCATCGCTCTCATCACTATCCCACTCCAACCATTCCAATGCTAGCCTCTGTAACACCCCCTTTTTAAGCATGTCATTAGCATCTGCATTTCATGGGCATAATCATCATTTAGTCATATGCATTTATGCACATGAAATGATAGGGGTCATTTGCATGTTTAATGTTATTCAATTTGCCTGTTATGCTTTTGCCTCGTCATTTCATGTATGAAATGTTTGCATAATTAGTTGTTTAATTTTTATTTATTCTTAGAAATGTTTATAGGATGTTTTAGAGCAAGGTTGATGTTGGTCATATTCCCTAATTTGATTTTATATTGGTAGTTTGACTTGGTTTGACCTTGTTCGGTTTTGGAAGCAATTTATCTTCTTTCGCTCAAAAGTCATAGCTAGAGGTTTTGCATGTGGGTGCTCCTTGAATGGAATGTGTAGCTAATTTTGTGTAGAACAAAAGACGTCACAGGCCGGTTGCATGATATTGAGTGGATCTTGTCGAAAAAAATCCGAAGTTTGGTCGATTTGAGCTTGAATTAGGGTTTACTTTGACCCCGGAATAGTTTACCCTTGATCTGCTCCTAGTTTCTAAACCAAACCGAGTTAGGAAAAAGTTTCTATACGTGAAACGCTCAGAATTTCATGGGGAACATTTTGTTCAATTAGAGTTTTGGCTAATTTCGCGACGGATCTCGACGCACGGCGCAAAACAAATTTTGATTAGGGGTTTTTAACTCAAAAAAAAAAAGAAAGAAACAAACCTGATCGGCCACCCTTGGCACGACGTGTCGTGGCGCACGCCGCGTGGCCGCGCGCCTCTCCTCCCCGCTACTTCGCAGCGCCGCGCCTTGGAAGGAAAGCCGAGCGCGGCGTCCCTTGCTCCTCACTCCATCGCCTCGCCTCCCCTCGCTCTCCCTCGCTAGCAGCCGGCCAGCGGCAACCAAGAGCGCCCGCCACGGCCACCATCACCGGGCTTTGCCGCCGAGCGCGACCACCACCTTGTTCCTGCCCTCCAAACCACGCCCCTCCAGGCCCGCCGAAGTCGTGCATCGTCTCTCGACTCGCTAGGGAGCAGCCGAGATTGAAGGGAGGGCCCAACCGGCGGATTTCCACCTCGCCGGAATTTCCGGCCCCGGCATGGCCACCGCCGCGCCGGCTCGTCGCCGTCATTTCGTCCTCATTTTTTCTTGCCCTCGCCCGCGTTCGAAGCCACCTCATCGTGACCCACCTTTTGGCGGACAAATCGGGCCCGAGACGCCATCGTTACACCGGGCCGCGACACACCGCCGCCGAGCACCTTCCCGTCGCCATCTCGCAACGGGTAGTGGTTCCGCGTCGCTGGAGAGATCGCGGGGCTCCTCGTGCTCACCTCGCCTTGGCCGAATCCGCCGGAAACGGCCGGTCCGGCCGCCACGCCGCCGCCGCCGCCTTTGCGCCGCTGCGTATGCTAGAGGTCGAATTAGGTCGTGTAGGTGGTACCATCGTGTAGATCTCATCGTTCTGGATTCGGGATGGTGCAGCTGGTTCGCCGGATTAGCTGCCGCCGGCGAGGGACCACCGTCGACCCGCCGCTCCCCCCGCTTTGTCTCGCCGACGCAGGCCCCGGTTCGCCCGGATTTGGTAGGACCCTACCGTACCTTGTGCTAGAAAATCCATATCTTGTTCGTTTTAGCTCGGCTTTGAGTGAGACAAATTTTGTTGTGCTCCTTGTCAGAGATCTACAGTATAAAAAAATATGAGATTAGGTTTTCTGGTAGTTTTTATATTTATCTAGATTTATTGCTTTAATTGCCATGAAAATAGGGAAATGCATAGCTAATTTTTGGTGCATGATAAAATAGTTGTTCCTGTACAAAATGTTCATGTTTTTGGATGCATAGTGCAAGAAAAATATTATACATGCTATGTTCTGTTGATGAAATGTGATTTTTGATTTATGTGCTATTTACCATGTTTTCTTAGGAAATTCATAGAAAAATAATTACTTGGGTTTTTGTCATGGTAATTTTTGTACATGCATTCCTTACTTTTATGAAGCATTTCATGTTCATGGATAGGCAGTTTCATGCTTTTCATAGTACAAAGCATTTTCATGCCTAGTTTTAGTGCTAGCATGCCATTTTTGTGTAGGACAATTTATGCAAGTTCTTGCTCTGAAATTTTTATGGTAGGCATATGAGACCAGTAGGATGCTCTGGTAAATTTTGTAGAATTTTCTAAGGTGGTTGCATATTTATCATATTTATGTTGCATGGAAATTAGCCTAGAAATGCATGTTTATAGTAGAGTATTGTGAGTTGATAATTTTATTAGTTATTCCTAGCATGGATAGGACCTGTTGGTATGCTTTGTTGGATAAGCTTGGCAGTTTGGCAGATTTTTATTCCTAGCATTTATATGATTTATAGTGTGCATGTATAGTGATTGCTAGGGCATATCATTTTATGTGCTTTAGATTATCTTTTAGCTTGACCAGTAGGTTTATTTGATAGATAATAACTTGTTTTGCTTGCTGGAAGAGTTCTAGGTGAAGTGCATGCTTGAGTGATTTATAGTAGATGTTGTAAGTTATAGTTTGTGACAAAACACAGCCTCTGTTTTCTCTATTTTCGAGGCTATTAATGTCAGAATTAGGTCGGGGTGATATGGAATGTTTTGCAGATATTTTCGTTAGCTTTCCAACGAGTATTTGTTTGCTGCTTTTGGAGTTATAGAACTCCCTGTGGTGATCTGTTTTAGTGACAAAGATGTCTAGCTGCCATTTTCAGCATTTAGTGAAATAGGGTGTTTGCTTGATGTAGATTTCTAGGGTTTCTTGTGTAGTAATAATGGTGTGTCTACAGAAGAGATATGCACTTATTAGTATCATTCATCATAATGCATTCATCCATCATTCTACCTTATTTTTATACAAGCATGTTTCTATCCATTGGTATTAATCAGCCTTGCATATGCATGCATCATATCGATCGGAGGAGTTAGTTCGAAGAGATCAAGGAGCAGCAGTCAACCTTCATCGTCTCCTGAGTGCAGCCAAAAGACCCCACAGGAGAAGGAGGACCGTGACTCCAGCTTCTAGAAGACTCTAGCTTCTTCCTACTATTTCCTGAGGCAAGCCCCAGTGCATGCTGAACTTACCTATGCTTTCTGAATTAATTTGTTGAGTCCCTTTTATGAATGCTGCATTAAGTATAGGAAGCGGTTGAAACCGTTGATGCACAAATATCCTTGCTGAAGTTGTTGCCCATCCTATGTAGGAGTCTAGGTTAAATAAATGCTCGCTTATCATGATTGCAAAGAGACGCTGATTTCCGGTTACTCGTGAGGATTGTTGTTGGGTTAATCACGTTGGTGGTTAACAAGCTGCTGCTGAGAACTGGACTAATAAAACATGTGAGATTGGATGGATATTGTGGTCTTTCCATCTGATCGATTAAGGTCTGATAATTTGTCGGAAGGCGGTCGGAAGTTGAACGTACCTGTTCATATAGTAGGCTCCGCCGAGTCATGAGCCACGAAGCTTGTGAGAATGCTAGGGGCCGGTACTGTATGCTTAACGTCCCTCCTAGGCGTGGTCGGTTCGGTTTGATCGGGCAAAGCGTAGGCGCATTAACCAACTTTATTTCTCAAATAAATGTGAGTCAGCCAGCTCCAGATAAAGCCAAGCATTATACTTTGGAGTCTTTTCCTTATTTTCTGGTTTAAGACGGGTAAGTCTTGCGGAGTACAATTGAGTACTCACGGGTTAATTCCCACCAATGCGGGTGATCCGTCTCGGCATGATTCTTGCCTGTTGTGATGTGGTTGAAGAGTAATGCCTAGGGCATGGCAATCTTCATATTTCCTTGTCTCATGCTATTACAGGGGTGACATCATATTGGCACTATCTATTTTATTTTGATTTCCGCCTGTACAACTATTTTGCTTTCGAAAGCTATTGCTTCCGCACTCAAGTCCTTTGAAATAAATGTGTACATCGCACTCGATTATAATATAAATGAATTTGGTTTGAGCTACCTGCGGATTGGAACTACTGAGCTCAACGATCTTGGTTGTGTTGTTGATGAGTTTGAAATCACTACGAGAGATTTCGGAATACCGGGTTTATATGGACTCAAGTGTAGACTGCGATTGCTTCGGTAATTGCTAATTATACTTGATTTCTTATAAATTGGTCGGCTCTGTCACAACTGGCATCAGAGCTTAGTTCAGTACTTAACAATCCGATCTGGTATTAAAATTAAAATGAACCACTAATCTTTTGCGAAAATTTTGCGAAACAAAATCTTTTCAGTGGTGTGAGTAAAAGATTTGCAAAATTAATAGTGCCATGGTCATACCCTTATGCCCAATTAAGGACAGTCAGGTGGCTTTACTAACTTGGGATGGGTTATTGCATCATATTTTGTTGTTTGTGCTTGGTTGCCGTGCGGCCAGTAGTACGGGGCTACTCACTTGAGTAGTCATGTATGGATCGAAATACCTCTACGCCCCAGGTAAATGATGTTCAATGCCTCTACGCCCAAGGTAAGATGTGAGCTGTGAGAGCATGATCGGACAACCGCCGGTCTAGGGGGTAAAAATAAAATGTTTTGAGAGCTCCATGGTCGGGTAGTGCCCCTGTAGACTTGTGTATGGGTACATAGGTGTGCCGGGTGTAAAATGTGTTTTCCGCAAGGTATGCGATGCCGTCGGGTGGACCTGACGAAGCAGGTATATGCAATTTAAATTCATGCATTGCATAACTATATTGTGGGCTGAGATGAAATTGCAGGTACACTAACTCCGCAAAACGTGTAGATCGACTAGTTGCGATATATTTTCTTTTGAGAGAACGTTAGATGTGCCACCATCTATACGAGTAGCATCTTATCTTTCCTATTCTGTGAGGACGTAAGATACGCTCATGCATCATGTCATTCATGCATCCGCATCGATAAAATGAATTAACAACATTTCTTTTCTTACCTTTATTCCCGTCTCTCCCCCTTAGTGAGTACTTGTCCCTTTTGTTAAACTGACCCATCTCGTTCTCAATCTCACACAATCTCCCAAATCTGTTACAATTGGCTCTCTCATCCCCAGATTAGCAAGAGTATCATTAGAGATAGATTGCTTCACATGCCCAGTATCTTCGCATAAGGTTAAGCAGATCGTACAGAGACTCCAAACCCTAGATGACCGCACCCTAGGCAAACCGGATCATCATTAGAATTAATCTTTCCATCCCTGCCCTACCTATTCGCTCTGTTTGGAGAAGTCGAGAATATCACCGAATACGAGCTACCACCTAAAGAAGTTGCCAACAATGCTATAGGTCGTACCCTAAATAAGTTTGGATGTTGGAACAATCGAGGCTTGGCTTGAGACCGCTACTTCCTGTTGCATTAGAATGGACCGTTGTTCGCCACTTGCCAACAGAAAGAAGAAGATGATGAAGGTGTATAACCCCAATTTGCAGAAGTTAGAGATGCGGCTTCGGTTTGGAGATGACAACGACAACAAGGACGTTAGTAATGCCCTATTGTCCCTAGGAGTTTCGTCGTTGCAAACCGTTTTCCTAGATTCCCTAGCATTAGCTAGTATGCCTATCGTAAGGAGTAAGATCATATCCTTAGTTGCCACCTCCCTACCCTATCCCTAGCAATCCTGTTTATCAGGAGGCTATCAACACAGAAGATCTTGAAATAACCAGACTCTACAGATTTAATTGAGCCTTTGAAGAATTTAATGGAAGAAGTTCCATTTTGGTGAAGCAATGTGCATGATTCTGATATTATGGTCATAGTGACTATATCGGACCTTGGATTATGCGTACATTGGATGGAGAAGTTGATTTGCTACATAATCCAGGCTGATTATAATTATTGCAATGATGGGTGTGATGCCATTGGAATTATGGTTACCTGTATTTGTTGAATGAATTTATTATCGCAATAAATTCTGCGTAACTTTAAATTCGATGCATTTACACTATGTCAACATCATCTAAGAATTATTATTGGATGGATTTTGCAGATGGTTAAAACACGCTCAAAAATGGAGGGAGCAACCAACCACCACCACCACCTCCTGGCAACCCGGAACCCTTCTTTGACGAGTGTCCGGGTGAGTTGCGCAACATTTCGCGAACACCGCATAGGGTGGAGGAAGTCGTAACAATAATGCAGAAGATAGGCTCCAGTCATACAAAGAATTCAAGGGAACCGATCCACCTAAGTTCACACAGTCAAGTGAACCAAACGAAGCCGAAGAATGGATGAGCTCAGTGGAGGATGAAGGGTCGAGATGGGGACTAGAGGGGGTGAATAGTCCCTTTAAAAACTAATCGCACCGGCTAACCGAAACTAATGCGAATTAAACTTATCGGTCTCGCCGAGTGTTGATGTTTCTTAGCGCAATCATTAGAATCGGGTTTAGAACCCAACCCCGATGACTACGCTTAGGAGACGAGCCGTCGATATCACTAAGTGGAACCACCGTAATCGGGTGATAACGCACTTTCAATCAACGGTGATAGATCTTGCCATAGTTGATATTTCATCCGCAGTTTTTACGGATCTATCATTGTAGCATTTCACCCTAAGTATTCGTATCGTTATTTATATTTTCCCAAAGGAAGGCATGTTGTATAAGAAATAGCATGGCATCCGGATGATGAAATGTGTGCACGCAAAGACCAACTCGTTCATAAATAGGGGTAAGCAATACGGTTTATAGATAGTGTGACACACACATTGGAATCCACCGGGAAAGGATAAATAAAATAGATAAAGAATAAATAAATGTCCTATGGAGTAATCTAATGTATTCTAGTCATGGTCTTACAATGAATAGTTAGGATCATATGCTAACACGATATGTCTAGGATAACAGGGAGACTTCCCGGTACCATCCGCCCAATGGAAAGCATTTACGAACTCCTACATCACATGCGAACGTGGAGGGATTACAAGGGACGGACAGGGGCCGTCACAAACCCCTGCCGCCTACCCTCACGACCGTGGCATGCTCTCATATTCGAAGGTGTCGTAATACCCGGGCACCATGCCCGCGTGCAGCACTACTCTTGTCCCCCCAGATCCCCACCCTACGGATGGACGGACTAAGACAAGAGCAAACCCGAAAGAACGACGAACCGTTATCCCATCTATAATCATGTTATGCATACGATGATCGATGAAGAAACTAATATGAACACGTTAAGATTATGATATACAAACTATATACTAGTTCATATACCAACACTAGAACATGAACAAGACTATACTCTAATTCATAAGTTAGACCATGATCATAGAAGTAGAACTTGCACAATGGAGAAAGATCCATGGAAGATATATATTACCAAAGCTCACTTTGCTCCAAGATTACAAGTCCTCCTCTTGTAGCTCTTCTACTCCAAAACTAACCAAGTAAGAAGAAGAAGGAGAAGATGGTAGGAGAGGTAGGGAGAGTGTGTGTGTCTTTGGTGTGGTGACTCCAAGTGTGGTGTGTGGAATGAGGGAGAGGGAGGAGGTATTTATACACAAAGGAGAGTGAGCTAAATGACCTAACTACCCCTAAACCGACCTAAGCAGGGCGTCCAGTGCGTTAACCGCCATCAACACCCAAACCGACCGTTGGAGCACTTAATGTACCGCCACGCCACGGCCGGGCTCGAACCGCCCCCAACAGTGTGCGGGCGCACCCCTCGGCGTGGGCGGGCCCGTGCTTTGGCATGCCGTCGTCGGGTTTGTCGTGAAAAGTTGTAGAGTGGGCTTGGCCTGGTCCAGTTGTGTTGATTCGGTCCATTTCCACCCCGGGCTTGATATCCTTGAGAATACGCTTTCCAGGATGGCGTACTTTGGATGTATTTCCACCCGTATTTATTATAAATACTACAAAATACATTTCGAACACTACAAGTGGAAATATGTTAGTAATAAATGTATATGAGTATAGAAAGGTATAGTTTTATTCCCTTTATGGTAGTAAGTTGACGGGAAAAATATGTCGTTAGTGACCGTCAACAAACTCCCCTAAGCTTACCCCTTTGCGCGTCCTCGAGCAAAAGATAAATACTTGGTTGTTGATCGGGAGTTGCTACAATGCCGGTTATGTTTCACAAGTGCCGGGGTTATAATAAGATTTTCTACTATAGTTTGAATAAAATGGCACATCTTTTCTCACCCTTTATTACCTTTCATCGTAGCGGGGGCTTTTTAGCTTTCTCGAGCCTTGGGTGGTTGCCGATATAGAACGGTTATAAATGAAATACTTTTCATTCATCCTTTTGATCAACTTTCTCATCCGGATTTATTTAACTTAAGATATTATTATTATTTTTTTTCCCAGAAAGTATGGGCTTTATTGCTATATATATATATATATATATATATATATATATATATATATATTATATATATATATATATATATATATATATATATATATATATATATATATATATATATATATATATTTTTGGAGAGGTGGGCTCTGCTCGCCTAGACTTTGTCTTTTATTTTCTCTCTTTTTTTTTTTTTTTTTTTTTTTTTTGGAGATGTGGGCTCTACTCGCCCTCGGACACATGTCCATTTTCCATCTCTCTTTTTTTTTTAGCATAGCCCATAGCGTTTCTCTTTTCTTTCAAATTAGATTCCTGGATGTCAAGTCTCTCTTTTAGACGAAATCATAGCAAATCTATTTGTACCATATCATACTTGGCAACAACCTAGACTGGATAGAGCTTATGCAACCCACATGAATCGGGTTTTTCAGATGAGATTTTAGACTTAGCCACTAAACCCAAACTTTAGAGAAATTCGAATTATAAACTAGGCACGTGCAAAGCATAAGACAGAGCAACTATTCATCATTTCAACAAGGGACTAAGACTAAACATTTTCATAGCTCATATGTATAGACATGAAAGCACAAGAAGAGCTACTTATTCTATTTTTGGATTTTTTTTTTATATGCAAGATTGCTAGAATTTAAACATGCTCAGATTAAATAAAATTTGATGGAAGTAAATATGCAATGCAATGATACTGCGGGGGTCCTCCCCAAGCTATCTGGAGGCCTATGATGCGGATCGAAGCCCCGTGCCTCCAATGCTTCCTCGCGGCGTTGCGAGCCATGTTTGTCTCGAGCTGGTCCCATCGTTGCTTGTTCCTCGTATTCCCGCTTTGTTGCCACCGATGGGTGTTCTTGCACATGAGTGTTAAGTGTATGCTCAATGTTACCCGTGCGAACGTCGAGGTGCTTTGCAGCGCACATTGATAGCCTCCAAACCGTATACTAATGGTCTTGGCTGGACTTCTAGGGGCATACCCTGAGCCGCCGGAAAGGTCCACCATGTTGGCCCTCCATGCTTCTCGAATCTCCTTCGTGCCACTCGATGGTGTTTGGCGTCATGGGTGGAGGTTCCCACCTTGGATCATACCCGGGCATGAACCCTGGGGTCCCCAAAGGATAGAACCCTCCTGCCTGGGGCGTCTGCGCAGGCTGTGGTGGTGGCGTGAAGTATGCTGCATGAGAACTCGAGCCAGCCTCCGCCTCCCGACACCGCGGGTAGAATCTGGCGGGGCCTCTCTCTCCGTACACTATCGCCAGCCTCGAGCTCAAAAGTCAAAGATCGAAAGCTTTTATACAATCTGTAGATCCGGGTTAGGTAACCGAATCACGCTTGTATAGCCGAAAAGTATCGCGCAAAGCTCTCCCCGCTCGGTAGTGTCTTTGCTAGGTGCCCAACTACTAGGCGTGGCGGCATCCGAAGACTCACGGGGTGTGGAAATGTACTCAATATGCTCGTTGTCCAATGCCCCAATCGCAGAAGCGATGCGTGTGATAATCGATGTGCAGGTGACTGGAACAGCAACTTTGGTGATAATATGGTGAAGGTTCCTGCACATCTCTACCACTCGGGGCTACTTTCACCTTGTTGACAACGGCATAGAGAAGCTTAAGCTCGTCTCATTTACCCATCTAACCCCGTGCCTAGGAAACAGATTATGCCAAAGACATCCGGCAATGAATAAATCTAAGTGATGGGTCTTTGGATTTGTGAGTGGCGAGGCTTGAAGACACCGGTTTCGCGGCGCACCGGTAATCTCTTCCCAAAACGGGGTCGAACGGCCGGGCAAAGCAAAAGATCAATTCTAATGCACATCTGTAACTAAAGCCCAAGTGACTAGCTAGTTCTGCCCACTTGATATGATAAGAACGACCAAAAAAAGGCGGAAAGAAATGCCTAGCTTGTCCTCTACCAAAGTGCATAGAAATCAATTGTTAGGAGGCGAGAACCTTCCTCCTCGAGAGGGGGATAATCCCGCCACCCGATCACTTTTCCAAATAGTATGGAGTTCATCGTCCATACCGTTTGTTCGAGAAGGTCGGGTCGATCCCGGGCGTGTCTTTGGAACACACGATCCTTGAGTAGGAGATAGGCTTGCATCTCCCGGGTTCCCCCGATGTCGAGGGTATGGAGCGTCGGCTTCGTCAAGAGTCAAGGGAGCCGGAGCTTCTTCTTCCCCGACCGGTGCGGCATCTTCTTGCATGGGGGGGGAGCTTTCTTGTTCATCGAGGTTGAAGGAGCTCGTGCTTGTGTGCCGCGAGCTATGCCTTGACGATCGCCTCAACCCGCCGAAAATCTTCCCCAAATTTCTTCATGGCTACTTTGCAAAAAACGATTGAGCAAAAACCTCGGGTGTGAAAGGGTTAGATGGAAGTTTGAACTTTCACACCCGCGTGATCTTGCTCGCACAATATTTTTGGTGGAGAAAATTGAGTGTAGAACAAAGTGGGAGAGAGTGTGAGAGTGAGAAAGAATGAGAATGGAAGGTTGGTGCTCTCACACCGGTGCCCAAGCTATATATAGCCGAGCAACCGACCAGGGGCGCCCATGCAACGGATAGATGAGCCGTTGGCAAAGACGGGCCCGCGCGGCGCCGCCAGCAGGGGTGCGCTTACAAGCACCTTGGGGTGCGGCCGCATTCCACGCCCTCGAAGCGCCGCCGCCGGATTTTTTGTCGGGCGTGCACAACGGTCATGAAAAGTTTGTGACCGTTGTTTGCTCACGCCGTTCGGCCGCTTTTCTCCCCTTTTTGATTTTCCCAAAAGTTTTCAAAATTTTGCTTTTTTTACTACAAATTTATTTTGAAAATATTTTTCTGCAAATTTTGATTTAGAAAATATTTTTCTTGCTTTTTCATAGAAAAATTTATTTTATTTATAAAGATCTTTATTTTAGTTTTCAAAAATATTTACTTATAGATTTTATGTAATAAATATTTTTGTTTTTTTTTTTGATAATAAAATATTTTTGTAAAACACACATTTTTTTAAATATACCCCATCTTTTTTAGGGCAGGGTTATTTATAGTCGACTGTCCGACTTCTCCCCGACATCGGGCGAAAGTATCCGCTCCCGGGGTTTTTGAGTCGATCCTCCAACACACCACACCGGTCTTGACGATGATACCGGTGTGCTTGTTGCTTGTACCCAATGAATGGGCACTTTACCGCCTTATCTCGGACATGGAAGATGATGAAGCCCTTCCCCAAGCCGATATCGGCCTTGGCAGTAGAGAAATGGCCTCCCGTAAGGAGAGAGAGACACATCCTCCTTCGGGCCCATGTCTAGGACCACGAAATCAAGCAGGATGTATTCATCTTTAATTTTGATCGGCATGTCTTCGAGAATTCCCTCGGGCCGTCGTGTTGTTTGATCCGCCATTTGGAGGACAAAGCTTGCGGGAGTAAGTGTCCCACCATGGATTCTGTTGAAGGTAGCCTTGGACATCACATTAATGCCGCCCCCCAAGTCACAAAATGCATTGGCGAATATGTGGGGACCAATGGCACGGTACCGGTGATTGGACGCCCGTGGTCCGCCTTCTTGGCAATAAACGGCGAGTCCACGGGGATCTTTGCCAGCTCTTTGGGTTGGATCGAGCCTCGCTGATATCATGTTGGATCGACTCGTGCGGGACCTCGGGTTGCCCCGGATCCTACCCGAAAGTCGTTAACCGGCACTTGGGCAGCAATGCGGGCTAGCCGTGTTTCCATCGCCTTATTGAAGCTCAATTGATTCTTCACGGCCGATGTCAACCCTTCCAAATTGTTATTCACCCCTTCTAGGATTTTATCTTGATGGCTCATCTTTTTGGTGAGATTTTCATTGATCTTTGCTTGGCCCAACACCAGGTCCTTAAGTGAAGGTTGACCGAAATGTAATTGGGATTATAGCCCCGTTACCTTGGAATGGTGGACGGATCGGTTGTTCCAAATTTTGCCGAGGTTGGCGATACCCATTGTTGTTTATGAACGCCGCTTCTTCACGGGTCTCGTGGCGCTTATCCCCTCGAGTGGCCAACTTCACCACAGGTCTCGGATGTCATGTGTGAGTCCGTGGCGTAAACCGGGCGCCGCCGATTAGTTGAGTCCGGGCCGCGCTCATCCAGCCTTCTTCGAAAATAGATCCATTTTTTGCGGCAAGCATATCCGCCTCCTTCACGGGATGCATGCCTTTTTGTGTTTTGGCCGGGTTCTCTCTTCCCTCCAAATACGGTTTTGCCACCATCTTGTCGATCGTGGCTGTTGCCCCATCAATAGTGAGCGACAAGAATGCGCCACCAGCAGCCGGGCGTCTAGGTGCCCCTTCGATATGGCCGTGAGACCATTATAGAAGTTCCGCGCACCACCCAATTCTCCATTCCGTGGTGCGGGCATGCTTGAATATATTCCTGCAGCCTTTCCCACGCCCGGGATGGGTTCCATTGAATTTCGGCTGGAAGTTGGCGATTCTTCCCCGGGGGCATTGGTTTTGCCCATGGGGAAGAACTTAGCTAGGAACGCCGTGGAGCATTTTGCCCATGTATTGACCGCTTCCTTGTCCTTGTAGAACCATCGTTTTGCTTTCCCCACGAGGGAGAAAGGAAACAGCGGAGCCCCCGATAACGTCGTTCGACGTCCTTGATGACAATCGTGTCGCACGGCTCAAGGAAGTGTTGGAGATGTGCGCTGGCGCCCTCGCTAGGTAGTCCACAAAAGGGACCGGCCCGCACCATGGTAATTAGCCCAAAGGCGAAGCTCGAAGTTCTTGTCCGCAACATTGACCACCGGCCCGGTGGGCACGTTGGCAACAAATGCAACGGAGAAATCGCGGGAGCGACTTTTGAGCCATGGCTTGCGGTTCGGTTGGTGCGGGGGTGTCGGTCTCAACTGCCGAGGTTCCTACCAAGAAGAAGAGGTACGAGACCCCGTTCTTCCTTAGGAGTGCCTCGATTCTCGATGAAGTTTGTCGGCAGTTGGAAACCCGACATACACTATCCCTGTTTTCATCCACAACAGAGAAAACATAAAAGATTAGCCTGTATGAGCAAGTGGTTATCACGCATGCACATTTCATATATTCATAGCCGCCTAGTGATTTCTTATAACAATGCCTTCCCCGCAAGAACGCCGCCAGAAATGCTTGTTGATGTTTCTTAGCGCAATCATTAGAATCAGTTTAGAACCCAACCCCGATGACTACGCTTAGGAGACGAGCCGTCGATATCACTAAGTGGAACCACCGTGTCGGGTGATAACGCACTTTCAATCAACGGTGATAGATCTTGCCATAGTTGATATTTCATCCGCAAGCGCACGGATCTATCATTGTAGCATTTCACCCTAAGTATTCGTGGTATCGTTATTTATATTTTCCCAAAGGAAGGCATGTTGTATAAGAAGTAGCATGGCATCCGGATGATGAAATGTGTGCACGCAAAGACCAACTCGTTCATAACGGGGGTAAGCAATACGGTTTATAGATAGTGTGACACACACATTGGAATCCACCAGGAAAGGATAAATAAAATAGATAAAGAATAAATAAATGTCCTATGGAGTAATCTAATGTATTCTAGTCATGGTCTTACAATGAATAGTTAGGATCATATGCTAACACGATATGTCTAGGATAACAGGGAGACTTCCCGGTACCATCCGGCCCAATGGAAAGCATTTACGAACTCCTACATCACATGCGAACGTGGAGGGATTACAAGGGACGGACAGGGCCGTCACAACCCTGCCGCCTACCCTCACGACCGTGGCATGCTCTCATATTCGAAGGTGTCGTAATACCCGGGCACCATGCCCGCGTGCAGCACTACTCTTGTCCCCCCAGGATCCCCACCCTACGGATGGACGGACTAAGACAAGAGCAAACCCGAAAGAACGACGAACCGTTATCCCATCTATAATCATGTTATGCATACGATGATCGATGAAGAACGAATATGAACACGTTAAGATTATGATATACAAACTATATACTAGTTCATATACCAACACTAGAACATGAACAAGACTATACTCTAATTCATAAGTTAGACCATGATCATAGAAGTAGAACTTGCACAATGGAGAAAGATCCATGGAAGATATATATTACCAAAGCTCACTTTGCTCCAAGATTACAAGTCCTCCTCTTGTAGCTCTTCTACTCCAAAACTAACCAAGTAAGAAGAAGAAGGAGAAGATGGTAGGAGAGGTAGGGAGAGTGTGTGTGCTGGTGTGGTGACTCCAAGTGTGGTGTGTGGAATGAGGGAGAGGGAGGAGGTATTTATACACAAAGGAGAGTGAGCTAAATGACCTAACTACCCCTAAACCGACCTAGCGGGCGCCCAGTGCACGTTAATCGCCCATCAACACCCAAACCGACCATTGGAGCACTTAATGTACCGCCACGCCACGGCCGGGCTCGAACCGCCCCCAACAGGGGTGCGGGCGCACCCCGGGCGTGGGCCGGCCTGTGCTTTGGCATGCCGCCGTGGTTTGTCGTGAAAAGTTGTAGAGTGGGCTTGGCCTCGTCCATTGTGTTGATTCGGTCCATTTCCACCCCGGGCTTGATATCCTTGAGAATACGCTTTCCGTGATGGCGTACTTTGGATGTATTTCCACCTGTATTTATTATAAATACTATAAAATACATTTCGAACACTACAAGTGGAAATATGTTAGTAATAAATGTATATGAGTATAGAAAGGTATAGTTTTATTCCCTTTATGGTAGTAAGTTGACGGAAAAAATATGTCGTTAGTGACCGTCAACAAACTCCCCAAGCTTACCCTTTGCGCGTTCTCGAGCAAAAGATAAATACTTGGTTGTTGATCGAGTTGCTACAATGCCGGTTATGTTTCACAAGTGCCGGGGTTATAATAAGATTTTCTACTATAGTTTGAATAAAATGGCACATCTTTTCTCACCCTTTATTACCTTTCATCGTAGCGGGACTTTTTAGCTTTCTCGTAGCCTTGGGTGGTTGCCGATAGAACGGTTATAACGAAATACTTTTCATTCATCCTTTTGATCAACTTTCTCATCCGGGATTTATTTAACTTAAGATATTATTATTATTTTTTTTTCCCGAGAAAGTATGGGCTTTATTGCTATATATATATATATATATAGGTATTCTATGTATTACTGCGGGTAATGGTAGTGATTAATAATCACTACCCGAGCCCAATTCACCGAGCCCGAGCGACGTGTGCGCGCCCGTTCCCACCTCGGACCAGTGCCGACCTCGGGCGCTCCCTGCGCCGGTTCACCCACGAGCTCGAGCTGCCACCCACGATTTCTTTGCGGTTTCTATTTCCTCGCGACCTCACCCCGTCCGGTCTCCTCTTTTCCTCCATCCGCCGGCGGCGCCCGTCCAACCCCTCTCCACCAGAGCTGCTGTGCCGCTGGCTCCACCGTGCGCCTCGCCGTACTATCGCAGACGTAGCGTGCCGCCCGACCGGGCGTTCTCAGTTGCCTTTGCCCAGTGTTCTATTCGGCCTTGCGCAGGGGAGGCGGAGGCGCTGGCGGCGGTTCGTCTCTTCCACCACCAGCGGCGGCGTAGCCCTTCCCTTCCCGGAACGGTGGCGCGAACACACCCTCTTCCCGATCCGCGGCGGCACAGCCCCGACCCTTCCCCGGCCTACAGCTGTGACGACGTCCTCTCCCCCACCGGTGGCGGCGCCGGCGAGACCCCCAAAGCAGATCCGGCCATGTCGGCCCTCCCCTCCCGTTCTCCGGCGACGGCGACGTTATACAGACTCCTCTGCTATATGGTCTCCGACGGCTTCCCGCTCTGCCCTCTCAGCAGCATCTACCTCTCCTCCCAGGTACCGGCGGCTCCTCCCCTTGCCCTGTCGTCGCACTGGCTTTGATTTGGCGCATCTTGCTTGTTTCACTTTCCCTGCACTGCAGGAGCTTGGGTGGCATCCGTTGAGCTCAGCTCAGCAGCGGTGCATGATGCATCAGTACACCTGAGGGGCGATTAGAAGGACGAAGCAGCTGGTCAAGGCCACATCAAATGCGTGCTCTGTGCAGCGATATTCTTCTTGTATAGAAGATTTCCCTTTTTCCTTATTTGTACAATTTGTGGTACCCTAATGCTAGTTATGACTGATTTGAACCTACCCTCTATTTTTTTACTTTTTATGCTTTGTTTTTGACGTGCAGTGCTGGGTTGCTGGACTGCCACTTCTTGGTTGCACACACGTCGAACGCCAAGCTCACCTTATTCAGATGAATCCTCCGATCGGTCAGGTATGGAATGTTTCCTTTTGCATGCATCTTCTTTTGATGTTCTATTATTCATATCAAGCAGTATTGTTTTATCACATTGGTTTCACTATTAGGTTCCATGATATATGAGTACTGTTTGTATGCTAAAGAATGATTCCTCTATTTCAATTTCATTTTTTTCTTCCATCTAGTTTGGATAAGCAGCATGCACCGATAATGCTTTGAAATCCCTTTGAACTGTACTTTATTAATTCAATTGGCAGTTATGTAATTGTTTCTTACAACCAGACACTAATTGAACTTAGTATTGATTTTTTTTCTAATTGTTGAGATCATACACTTACTCACTACTGTCATGAACATTGTTGATGTAGTCGCATACACACATCCTAGGTAGTTTACTTGTAACTATTTATAAGGCCCTTAAAAATAAACAATGTTGCATTATTCTTAAAATACACAAACCACCAGCGAAGTTGTCAGAGATTTTTTTCCCAATAGATTCTGTCAGAAATAGCTACATTTCAGTGATTTAGATTAAGTGGATTTTTAATAGTTCAGAGTGAATTCTCTTGTTAGTGCTGGAAGAGTTTTTTTTTTTTTTTGACCAAAACAGGGTCTCTCCCTCTTTTTTTTTAATTAAATGGAAGAATATTGTCATGCTGTCTGGATAACATCAAGTGATATCTTTTTTTAGTTCATCCAGTTTGCTTGCTATTTTGACCATTTTGTACATACATGTAATGGTCAACTAGACCCCCTATCTCATGGTTTCAGTTCAGCTAAACATGTGCAGTAGAGATTATTTATAATATTTATTTTTGGAGATACATGTTTGATTTGTGTTTGGTATTTAACTCTTAGTTTGATGGTTTCATCACATTTTGTTTCGTATTTCCTGGGATTGATGATCACAATGTTTACAAGGAACTAGGAGCTTCATCCTTTTATCTGCAAATCTTATCATGCTTAGCTCTATTACAGATTGCAAAATACATCTTGGTCGGTTCATTTGGAGGATGACATGCTACATGTTATTTAAATGAAATAATTTTGATTTCAGCTACCTTGAAATCGTTCCAAGCTTAGCAATGGGACCGCTGGTTAGGCAAAGCAGTGATGTTTTTGGTTTTGTTGGGTAAGCATGATTGCTTGTTTGGTATGGTTGGCCTAAGGTGGCGTTTTGCTGTTTGGTCCAACTTTCTGTTTCTGGAGAGCTCACCCATGATAATTTTTTATGTTTGTGTTCATTATTTCGAATGGGATTTTTGTCTATTCAATTTATGAACAGGATACACTGTATACCTAGATTTATTTCAATCACTAGCAAGTTTTTTTAATTTTAAGGATCAACATTGGCACTGTTGCAATGCATTTTTTATGACCATAAATGTATGGATGTGCCATCTGTTATCCTATTCGAACAAACTACAATGTTTCACCAGCTTTTTGGTATGAATGGATGTTTTATCAAATGCCAAAGATCTCAATCCCATTTTAAAAATCCACTTTACTCTGAATATTATTAATTATGCTTCATCTGGTTAGAGCTAATATTTTCATCATTGTTATTTATCCTTTTTTTTTTTTTTTCTCTGTGCAGATCCCACTTGGGCACTAGCGCTACCACTTGTGGTGCAATATCTTTCCCTTGCTGACCTTCAATCTATATATCAGCCCAAAAGAGAGTATGAGTCTCTTTTCTTCAAGATTCCATTCTATGTGAAACAATGCCAGAAGCAGGATCAGAGTTGCTAGAGGCCAGAGCATCAGAACAACAATCCGGATATCTCCCACATGGTGCACTCTTAGACCAGTTTTTGCTGCCCCCACAATATGGTCATTCTGCAAGGTATGTGTTGCATGGAAACTGTGTACATCCCACAATTTTTAAAACCTTCACTGAACAACTTCAAATAAACTCATTTTCTTCAGCTCATTGTGTCCCATGGTAAAATCATACATGTTATCGTACTGATAAATTAGATGTTTGTTCCAATTCTTTGTACGGTATGAACCCAATCATATTAGTTGTTTGTTCCAATAAAGAGCTGACCAAATATATTATCCATGCTAGAAGGCTTTAATTCACAATAATCATGCATGCAAACAGTAAATGGTTTTTTTCATAAATCAGCCAAATGCTAGTCAGGTTGCTCCTGGGGAAGTCGCGTTGTGGGTTCTCCTTAAGCAATTCAACTTTGTTTCAAAGAAAAGACTGCAATGCTAATTTATTTTCTATTTGCTTCTGTTTGAAGGTGTCTCAACGCATGTTATTTTCTTTTCCTGCTTTTTGTCTAGACCCGTATTTTTTAATGAGTTCTCATCTTTGGAAACTGAAATTGGTATGTCAACGTTGATTTTGCAAGTGTGCAAAGGCATAATCAGCGACATTACTAGAAAAATATAGGCCTAAAAGGATATACTTTGCATTTGACCTTTGCAGTGCAATTGGTCTTCCCAGTTAGAGTTCTCTACTCGCAGATTTCCTGCCATACTGAATGAAGTTCATGCTAGATCATAGTACAACTTTACAAGCACAAAAATCATGTTTAAAGTTAGCGCTAAAAGCATAAAAATCAGTGTTTAAAAAAAGGTTACTCTAATGAAAGTTGGAACTGCAGCTTTGCTGACCCTCCTGCACATCACCTTCCCCAGCTCGGCGTTTGCACATCTCCTCCTCCTTGATTCGATTTAATGATTGGCGTGCAGGATGGGTTCCGTTTGGGTCTTCGACATCGGCACAGGTGGCGACCAGGGGCTCCTCTTCAATTGCAGCACAACGAGTTTGTCTTGGCTGCCAATGCAGCTTTCAGTTAAGGATTTGGTGCTGTGATTCCCAATCACTAGCGTTAATCAGAATATTAAATGTTTTTAAAATTCAGAGTGAAGTCACACCTAAAGTTTGATCAAGTGAAACTACTCCACAGCTGATCGCCATGACGCCATGGCATCGATCAGCCTAACTAATCACAACTAATCATGATTACTCAAACAACTTGATGACCTTGATTCAAGGTGAGATTGATGTATAGTGTTCAACGTAGTAGTATGGATCCTAGCTCAAAATTCTATTTTAATGTAGCAATGGGGAATATTCTATTTTCCCTGTGATTCAGCTTATGTTTTTTTTAATCTGTCAACCAAAGTGACTCTTGTGATTGTTTGGTCGTCTTTTTTTTTGTAGTGACAAACCAGATGGCCATGAACTTTCAAATTCTGAATGAGAAGGGTGATGTTCAGTTGAGACATCACTTACTGTTGTGTGTGCTCCTGTTAATGTTTTCTTCCTGTTGTGTTGTTAACAATTGAATCTTCCTTCCTCTCTCTTGCAGCAGCCTTTGATTTTCTTGTTTTGAATGTGCTATGTTGGTTTCAATTTGTAAGAGAGAAATAATCAAATTACCCCAATATCCCACAACTCCCTAACCTCTTTATCCTTCTAGTTGCAGTGCAAATAGATTTGGAAAAACATAAATTGTTTTCTTTCGCAAGACAAACTAAGGATGATATGTCCAGCATTCTTCAATTATAAATTGTGAAATCATGAAACTCGAGTTTGTTTTTTTGGTAGAAATTGTTGACAAGTGCACTTC
Source organism: Hyparrhenia diplandra (assembly GCA_015847255.1). Taxonomy (NCBI): domain Eukaryota; kingdom Viridiplantae; phylum Streptophyta; class Magnoliopsida; order Poales; family Poaceae; genus Hyparrhenia; species Hyparrhenia diplandra. The sequence continues at coordinate 241,369 of JADLZK010009272.1, read as the reverse complement.
TTTTTTACCATAATTGAGATTTATTGCTACCACACATTGCCTCTCACATGGTTTTCATATTCGTTGTTGTAATTATTTGCCTAGAGCCTCACATGGCTTTACATGGTTATGTGCAGTTTTGCTATTGAGGGTTCTTATTTTTGCAGCAACAGTATAGTATTCATCCTGAATGAATGCCCATTCAATTTTCAGTGTGCACCCCCCTGAATCTTTTATCATAACTAAAGCTAACAATGATTTTTGCCGTTAGTTACCTTGGTGTGTGCAGATCTGAGACCGTTTCAGCTAAAGGATGTGATTTGTGATTGTTAATTAGTCGTCGTCAGTAGTCTGCTAAAGGAGTATTCAAATGTTTTTTGCAGGTGGTGTGGTGCACGTGCACCCTTTCAGATCTAGACTACTAGTTTACATTAGCTCGGGCTGCAAGATGGAATTCCAAGCTGCACATGTTGTGCTGGCCCCAATAATTCCAATAATATTGTAATGAGACTGAGTGTCAAAGTGATCCTTTAAGGATAGAGCTATCTTGTTAATTGTTGACGGAAAAGAATAGAGATTGAGGAAGTCGTATATTTTTGTATTCTGAAAATTAATTAAACTATACTCCTCTCAACTGTTCCATTGTTCTGATATTTAATTTCAGATGTCAAAGATTTGGACATGTGATTGGTGCACGAACTACTCATCAATGCTGATTGTAGATTAACTTTCACGGCGATAACACAAAGATTTTCCGGTATTGGTTATGAAACAATTAAATTAAGTATGTGGTTGAGGGAAAATATTAGACAAAACAAAACGGAGAAAATGCCGGCTCTTCTAAACACTCAAACACCTGATGAAAAAAAAAAAGCAGAAAAAGCTGGCTGCTCTCGCAGAGAGTCCAATTCCTGCAAGAGAAAACGATAGAAAAAATAGGAATAAGAAAGTCGGCAAGAGAAAAAAAAAATCAGAAAAAAAAAAAATCCTGAATTGGGAACGTGGGTCTGGTCACGGTTGCCTCGTGCGTGCAGTGACCAGGGGACAGGATGGGGCCCGCTCGGGCTTTGCTGTCTCATGCAAGGGCGTTGGTCGTGGGCGGGGATCGACGCAGGAGGCGCTCGGACGCACGGGGATCCACGCTGGGCTTTTTTTTTAGAATTACACAGTACAACGCAGACGCTCACAACACGCACGCACACTCACCCCTATGAACACACGCACGCAAACCCTACCCCTATGAGCACCTCCGCGAGGGCAAATTCTAAGGCAGATCTGGAGATTCTCGGTCACCATAGGCGCCGGCGCCGTCGACGGGACGCCGCTACCACTTAATGCATAACGCCGGTAAATCCTTGGGAAAATCCCGGAAAAGGTGCGAGCACCGATTTGAACCCCTGGGTAGCGTCCCCACCTGGGCCGTCTTACCATTGGACTACAAGCCACCTCGCAGATCCATCGCTCGGGCTCGGTGCGAAATAATATTGATGCCACAGGTACTACTTAGCGCGAGCCTACCCTATATATATATATATATATATATATATATATATATATATATATTTTGGAGAGGTGGGCTCTGCTCGCCCTAGACTTTTGTCTTTTATTTCCTCTTTTTTTTTTTTTTTTTTTTTTTTTTTTTTTTTTGAGATGTGAGCTCTACTCGCCCTCGGACACATGTCCATTTTTCATCTCTCTTTTTTTTTTTTTTTAGCATAGCCCATAGCGTTTCTCTTTTCTTTCAAATTAGATTCCTGATGTCAAGTCTCTCTTTTAGACGAAATCATAGCAAATCTATTTGTACCATATCATACTTGGCAACAACCTAGACTGGATAGAGCTTATGCAACCCACATGAATCGGGTTTTTCAGGATGAGATTTTAGACTTAGCCACTAAACCCAAACTTTAGAGAAATTCGAATTATAAACTAGGCAATGGCAAAGCATAAGACAGAGCAACTATTCATCATTTCAACAAGGGACTAAGAATAAACATTTTCATAGCTCATATGTATAGACATGAAAGCACAAGAAGAGCTACTTATTCTATTTTTGGATTTTTTTTTATATGCAAGATTGCTGGAATTTAAACATGCTCAGATTAAATAAAATTTGATGGAAGTAAATATGCAATGCAATGATACCTGCGGGGGTCCTCCCCCAAGCTATCTGGAGGCCTACCGATGCGGATCGAAGCCCTGGTGCCAAAAATAGAAATCGATCTTCTTGTGCTTTCATGTAACTAAACAAGCTACACAAGCTAGATAGTTACAACTACTCTACTCAAGCACAAGCGCAAAGTATATATGAAAGTAATAACAAAGCTTGTGATGAAGAGATTGCAAACCACCGCGAAGTGTGGACACAAGATGACACCGGTGATTTTTTACCGAGGTCTCGGAAAGCTTGCCAACTTCCCCCTACTCCTCGTTGTGTCGACCAACACTCTTGTGGTTCCACGGTTTGGCGAATCACCCGGTGATGATTCTCAAGCTTAATTCCCGGTGCCAAATCCCACAGCTGGGAGCTCGATCGAGTCCCTCACACGGTGTGAGTCCTCTAGCCAATCCCTCGGAGGGTACCGTGCGAACCCACACACACAAGTGTGGTAGCTCAATGACACGCTCCACTAGAGTTGCTCTTCACGATCCCCGTGAGGTGAGCACGAACCTCTCACAATCTCTTCTTCGAGCACCGCACAAGCTTCCTTGCGTGCTTCACGAAGTCTCTTGCCACCAAGCCGTCTAGGAGGTGGCAACCTCCAAGAGAAACAAGCACACCGGCTTGCAACACACGATCACCTAGTGCCACGAATGCGATCTCTCAACGCAACGCACTAGAAATCGATCTCTCACTCAATCGATGAACGATATCAAGCATATATGAGTGGGAGGGCTGCGAAGCACCACAATACAAGCCACCAAGGCTAGGATGTGCTCGACAACCAGACCAAAGCCGGCCACCCCATCTATTTATAGCCACAAGCCAAAAATAGAGCCGTTGGGGTGTTTTCAAGACCGGCCGGGACATCAGGCCGGACTCACCAGTGAGTCCGGTCCCAGCGTCTGGGTCGCTCCCTTCCGGCGTCCGGTCGGAGCGGACAAGGCCCCCTGGCCCCACAGCCGACACCCGGAGCATGCTTCGGTGCATGCGTCCGGCCGGACCGGGATCGCGTCGGTCGAGGTTCCGGCCGCGGCGTCCGGTCAAAATGGCGAAACAAGCTCTCGCGCGACGCGACCACCGGAGCGTCCGGCCGGCAGCAATGTGCTTCGGCCGGTGCGTCCGGTCACCATTTTCCAAATAAAACTTCACCGAAACACCGACACCTTCACTTCGACATGCTACCCATCAAGTATACCAAACTTGAGCACGAGGAATAGCATGTTTTCACCACCACGATGCATCCGGCGCAATAGAAAATATGCATCTCATTTTCTCGAAACCCAACTCAACCCTGCAATCACCGCCGCCTTTACAAATGTGCCAACACCACCATGTGTACATCACCATGTGCAAGTGTGTTAGCATTTTCACAATTATTTCAAAGGACGGGTTAGCTCTTAGCACGCCACTTTCGATCCTAACACATCGCAAAGTTAGATCGCTCAAGTGGCACTAGATGACCGATATGCAAACAAGTTTGCCCCTCTTGATAGTACGGCCATCTATCCTAAATCCGGTCATAAACTTCTCTAAGCTCCTCATGACCGGCGAAATGAAATGCCCTATAGGTTATACCTTTGCCTTGTGCATTTCCATTCTCGCTCCATCTTCCAAGTGCCGATGCAACACATGCACCAACACGAACAAGAATGATATGATCCACTTCATATCATCACATGACCTTCTTGGTCCATCGATCTTGACCTCACTTGCTCTTCACCGTTGCGTCGGTCCATTGGCGCCAAGTCCCTCGACTTGCCCTTCACACTTGCAACCGGTCCATCAAGCCAAGCCTCATCTTGATCTTCACCACCTCGGTCACATGACTCCATGTCATGTTTCATATGCAATAAGCTCCTTCATTGCATCATCACGTGTGAACTAATTTCCTGTGTATAATCTCAATCACACATATTAGTTCACCTAATGTTGACACTCAATTACCAAAAACCACAAGGGACCTTTCAGAGGAAAAATTCAGGTTGTTGGATTTGACTGAGGTGCAGAAGGCGGAGTATGCCGCTCATTTGCTTGAGGGACCAGCAGGAATTTGGTGGAGAAATCATCGTGCCACCTACCCAGCTAATACTTCTATTACCCGGGATATGTCCACGGCAGCTTTCCATGACGCTTATATTCATCCAAGTGTGATTGCTATGAAGTTGGGTGAATTTATTAAGCTTAATCAAGATGACAAGACCATCACTGCGTACCTTGAAGATTTCAATCGTTTGTCCCGGTATGCACCAGATATGGTGGACACGGAAGAGAAGAAGATAGCCAGTTTCAGAAGAGGACTTAATCTCAAGATGCAGAAGACTATTGGAGCCCCGTTCAGAAAAAGCTTCAATGAATTCGTCGGTGATCCAATTACGAGAAGAGAGCAATAACGCATATGCCTTTCGCCAAGAGCAAGAAGAGACCGAATGAGTCTAGTCCGAGTCAGAACAAGGTTCTGCACATTAGTCCTCCAAGCTACTGCCAACCAGATGCCCCACTGCAAGAGGAGCCGCAGTTCGAGAGTTTTCGCTTCCGGAAGGCTCATGTTACCCCCGCCGAGAGCAAAGACGGATGGTATTGATAGTGCTTCTACTCGCAATAAGTGCTATAATTGTGGGACACCAGGACATTTTTCTAGGTTTTGCCCACAACCCAAGAGTAACCAACCCTACAAAAGTAAGATTGGACAAGTGCACTCCACCAACATTGAAGAGAGTCCGAAGGAGAGTCTCAGAATCGGCGGGCACTTGCCTAGTCAACAATCACAATGTTTGTTGTGTTGTTTGACTCGGATCGTCTCATTCTTTTATGAGCGAAGCTTTTGCCCAAGAACATAATGAGCGGATATCAGATTTGGGTTATGGTTATCGTATTAGCTCGGCAGAGCCGATCAACTCACCGAAAAGGTTGTCAGAAATGTACAAATTAAAGTTGGGGATTTAGAGATTGTCACCTCCCTGATAGTATTACCTGGGTTAAGTTTGGATGTCATTTTGGGAATGAATTGGATGAAGACTTAGGGAGTAATTATAGACACCCTGAGTAGGGTAATTCTTTTGAAAGATCCCCGCGATGGAAAAGAACATCAGATAATTCTTCCCCAAACACCCAATCTGAATCGTGTCTCCGCTGCTCTACAAGTCACCAGAATCTCAGATATACCAGTGGTATGTGAGTTTCCAGATGTCTTTCCAGAAGACTTACCAGGTTTACCACCGGATAGAGATGTAGAGTTTGCCATAGAGCTTCTACCCGGAATGGCACCAATCTCCAGAAGGCCCTATAGGATGCCGCCCCATGAGTTGGCTGAGTTGAAGGTTCAGATTCAAGAATTGTTAGAGAAAGGTTTAATTAGACCAAGTTCATCACCATGGGGATGTCCTGCTCTTTTTGTGAAGAAGAAGGACCAATCTTTGAGGATGTGTGTGGATTATCGACCACTCAATGCGGTGACAGTCAAGAACAAGTATCCCTTGCCACGCATTGACATTCTCTTTGATCGGTTGTCCAAGGCTAAAGTTTTCTCCAAAATTGATCTTCGTTCGGGCTACCATCGGATCAAGATCGGACCTCAAGACATTCCAAAGACTGCTTTCTCTATAAAATATGGGTTGTATGAGTATCTTGTCATGTCCTTTGGCTTGACAAATGCTCCACCTTATTTTATGTGCCTAATGAATTCGGTATTCATGCCCGAGTTAGACAAATTCGTGGTCATGTTTATCGATGATATTTTGGTGTATTCAGAGAATGAAGAAGACCATGCAAAGACATCTCGAGAATAGTGTTAGCCAGGCTCCGAGAACACAAACTTTATGCCAAATTTAGCAAGTGTGAGTTTTGGTTAAAGAAGGTGCAATTTCTTGGACATGTGTTATCAGAAGATGGAATTTCAGTGGATCCAAGCAAAGTTCAAGAAGTCATGGATTGGAAGGCGCCGACCTCTCATTCTACGTAGATTCGGAGTTTTTCTTGGTTTAGTCGGGTACTATCGTCGATTTATACCCGACTTATCTAAGATCGCCAAACCCATGACAAGATTGTTGCGAAAAGATGAGGAGTTTGTGTGGACACCGGAGTGTGAGACAGCTTTTCGTACACTACGAGAGTTGTTAACAACCGCTCCAAAGCTTGCACAACCCAGCTATTGAGAAACCATTTGACGTGTTTTTGCGATGCATGTGGTACAGGTCTAGGATGTGTACTCATGCAAGAAGGAAGAGTGATTGCCTATGCATCACGACAATTACGCAAACACGAAGTAAATTACCCAACACATGATTTGGAGTTAGCAGCCGTAGTGCATGCCCTGAAGATTTGGCGCCATTATCTGCTTGGAAATGTGTGCCATATTTATATGGATAATAAGAGTCTGAAGTATATCTTCACCCAAGATCAGCTGAATATGAGGCAAAGAAGATGGTTGGAGTTAATCAAGGATTACAATTTGGAGGTACATAACCATCCGGGCAAGGCGAATGTCATTGCAAACACCTTGAGCCAGAAGGCACATTGTACTATTGAACAACCATTGCCAGAAGAGAAGTTCAATTTAATGCACCCTTGCAGCTTACATAACCTACAAGTGCAAAGCTTCGGAAAGCGATAATTGAAGGGCGTAAATCGATATAAAGGTATCTTTTTCATCAAGAAGAAACTCGAGCAGACACCAAGTGACCATTTCAGAATTGATGAGAATGATGTGTTATGGTATGATAATCGTCTTATTGTACCTAAGGACAAAGAACTTAGAGACCATATCTTGACGGAAGCACATTCGTCTACCCTATCCAATCATCCAGGCAAAGAACAAGATGTATAGAGAATTGAGATCACGTTTTTGGTGGACCAAGATGAGGAAAGAAATCGCAGCTCATGTAGCCAAGTGCGATAACTCGTTGTAGAGTCAAGGCCATTCACATGAAGCCTGCCGGATTGTTTTACAACCTTTGCCAATCTCTCGATTGGAAATGGGATCACATCACCATGGATCTCATTGTTGGACTTCCACGCACCCGCAAGGATTTGATACTATTTGGGTAATTGTGGATAGACCGACCAAAGTAGCGCATTTTATCCCAATCAACATTAGCTATGAACCACATCGATGCGCAGAGATCTACATTTCTCGCTTAGTTCGTGCATGGACTACCCAAATCGATAGTGTCCGACCGAGGGTCTAAATGGACCGAAAGCTTTTTAGAGTGTTTACAAAAAGCCTTAGACACAAAGCTAGTTTGTAGCCCAAAGATACCAACCGCAAACAACTGGGCAAATTGAACGGGTGAATCAGGGTTCTAGAGGACATGTTGAGAGCATGTGTTTTATCGGCTAAAGGGCCATGGGATAAATGGTTACCACTTGCAGAGTTCTCTTATAATAACAGTTATCAAGCAAGCATCAAGATGGCACCATTTGAAGCCCTGTATGGTTGAAAATGTAGAACACCTTTGAATTGGGTAGAAACTGGAGATAGAACTTATTACGGCATCGACCTCGTTGATGAAGCAGAACAGAAGGTTAGGACAGTGCAACAACATCTAGCCGTAGCTCAAGCCCGCCAGAAAAGCTATGCTGATAAGCGTAGTAAGCCTTTGGAATTTAGAGTTGGTGATTTTGTATATCTCAAGGTGTCACCAATGAAGAGAGTGCAACGCTTTGGAGTTAAAAGGAAGTTAGCACCTAGATTCGTAGGTCCTTATCGTATTGTTGCAAGAAAAAGGAAAAGTGGCTTACCGCTTACAACTACCCGATGAGCTGAGATCAGTCTTTAATGTCGCTTCATGTATCCCGGATGAAGAAGTGGTGAGAGTGCCCAAGAATGGATTCGGTCGAAATGCTTGAAGTGGATACCGACTTGACTTACTTTGAAAGGCCAATTCAAATATTGGATATTAAAGAAAGAAGAACTCATAACAAGACAGGTGAAGCTATACAAGACTCTATGGAGTAATCATGGAGAGAAGGATGCTACATGGGAAACGGAAGAGTATCTCTAGAAGTTTATCCCAGTATTCTCTAACGAATGGTTAGTACCGACAAATCTCGGGATGAGATTTTCTTAAGGGGGATAGATTTGTAACACCCTATTTTTAAGCATGTCATTAGCATCTGCATTTCATGGGCATAATCATCATTTAGTCATATGCATTTATGCACATGAAATGATAGGGGTCATTTGCATGTTTAATGTTATTCAATTTGCTTGTTATGCTTTGCCTCGTCATTTCATGTATGAAATGTTTGCATAATTAGTTGTTTAATTTTTATTTATTCTTAGAAATGTTTATAGGATGTTTTAGAGCAAGGTTGATGTTGGTCATGTTCCCTAATTTGATTTTATATTGGTAGTTTGACTTGGTTTGACCTTGTTCGGTTTTTGGAAGCAATTTATCTTCTTTTCGCTCAAAAAGTCATAGCTAGAGGTTTTGCATGTGGGTGCTCCTTGAATGGAATGTGTAGCTAATTTTGTGTAGAACAAAAAAGACGACACAGGCCGGTTGCATGATATTGAGTGGATCTTGTCGAAAAAAATCCGAAGTTTGATCGATTTGAGCTTGAATTAGGGTTTACTTTGACCCCGAATAGTTTACCCTTGACTGCTCCTAGTTTCTAAACCAAACCGAGTTAGGAAAAAAGTTTCTATACGTGAAACGCTCAGAATTTCATGGGGGAACATTTTGTTCAATTAGAGTTTTGGCTAATTTTGCACGGATCTCGGCGCGCACGGCGCAAAACAGCCTTGATTAGGGTTTTTAACTCAAAAAAAAAAAACAAACAAACCTAGACGGCCACCCCTTGGCACGACGTGCCGTCATGCACGCCAGCGTGGCCACACGCCTCTGCCTCCCCGCTATTTCTGCAGCGCCGCGCCTTGGAAGGGAAGCTAGAGCGCGTCCCTTGCTCCTCACTCCATCGCCTCCGCCTCCCCTCGCTCTCCCTCGCGCGGCCAAAGAAGCAGGCCAAGAGCGCCGCCGCGGCCACCATCACCGGCTTTGCCGTCGAGCACGACCACCACCGCGTTCCTACCCTCCAAACCACGCCAGCAGGCCCGCCGAGTCATGCATCGTCTCTCGACTCGCTAGAAGCGACCCAGGATCGAAGGTAGGGCCCAACCGGGCGGATTTCCACCTCGCCGGAATTTCCAAATGGCATGGCCACCGCCGCGCCGGCTTCGTCGCCGTCGTTTCATCCTCGTTTTTCTTGCCTGGCCCGCGTTTTGATGCCGCCTCATCATGACCCACCTTTTGGCGGGACAAATCGGGCCCAGACGCCGTCGTTGCACCGGCATCACGACACCGCCCCCGCCGTCGGAGCGCGGCCGCTCCGCCACCGTGGCCGCCTCACTCCGCCGCCTCCCGCGTTGCTTTTTGTCACCTGGTCCGCCTCGCCCTACAGCAGCCTCGGCGCCCAACGGTTGAGCCTCGCCACTTGCCGTAGTTCGCCGGAACACGGCCAAGCACCGTCCGTCCGCCGGCCGACCGGCCGGTGTGCCGCCGTCAAGCACCTTCCCGTCGCCATCTCGGTCCAACCGGTAGTGGTTCCGCGTCGCTGGAGATCGCTGGCCCGTGCTCACCTCGCCTTGGCCGGACTCCACCGGAACGGCCGGTCCGCCGGCCACCTGCGCCGCCGCCTCGCCGCGCCGCCCGCCGCGTATGCTAGAGGTCGAATTAGGTCGTGTAGGTGGTACCATCGTGTAGATCTCATCGTTGCGGTTCGGATGGTGTAGCCGGTTTGCCGGATTAGCCGCCGCCGGCGGGGACCACCGTCGACCCGCCGCTCCCCTGCTTTGTCTCGCTGATGCGCGGGCCCCGGCTGTCGGTAGCTTTTTCTTTTATGTTTTTCATTTTCCGAAATTACATGCATGTGCTAGAAAATCCATATCTTGTTCGTTTTAGCTCGGATTTGAGTGAGACAAATTTTGTTGTGCTCCTTGTCAGTAGATCTACAGTAGAAAAATATGAGATTAGGTTTTCTGGTAGTTTTTATATTTATCTAGATTTATTGCTTTAATTGCCATGAAAATAGGGAAATGCATAGCTAATTTTTGGTGCATGATAAAATAGTTGTTCCTATACAAAATGTTCTTGTTTTTGGATGCATAGTGCAGGAAAAATATTATACATGCTATGTTCTGTTGATGAAATGTGATTTTTGATTTATGTGCTATTTACCATGTTTTCTTAGGAAATTCATAGAAAAATAATTACTAGGGTTTTTGTCATGGTAATTTTTGTACATGCATTCCTTACTGTTATGAAGCATTTCATGTTCATGGATAGGAAGTTTCATGCTTTTCATAGTACAAAGCATTTTCATGCCTAGTTTTAGTGCTAGCATGCCATTTTTGTGTAGGACAATTTATGCATGTTCTTGCTCTGAAATTTTTATGGTAGGCATATGAGACCAGTAGGATGCTCTGGTAAATTTTGTAGAATTTTCTAAGGTGGTTGCATATTTATCATATTTATGTTGCATGGAAATTAGCCTAGAAATGCATGTTTATAGTAGAGTATTGTGAGTTGATAATTTTATTAGTTGTTCCTAGCATGGATAGGACCTGTTGGTATGCTTTGTTGGATAAGCTTGGCAGTTTGGCAGATTTTTATTCCTAGCATTTATATGATTTATAGTGTGCATGTATAGTGATTGCTAGGGCATATCATTTTATGTGCTTTAGATTATCTTTTGGCTTGACCAGTAGGTTTATTTGATAGATAGTAACTTGTTTTGCTTGCTGGAAGAGTTCTAGGTGAAGTGCATGCTTGAGTGATTTATAGTAGATGTTGTAAGTTATAGTCTGTGGGAAAACACAGCCTCTGTTTTCTCTGTTTTCGAGGCTGTTAATGTCAGAATTAGGTCGGGGTGATATGGAATGTTTTGCAGATATTTTCGTTAGCTTTCCAACGAGTATTTGTTTGCTGCTTTTAGAGTTATAGAACTCACTGTGTGACTGTTTTAGTGACAGCATGTCTAGCTGCCATTTTCAGCATTTAGTGAAATAGGGTGTTTGCTTGATGTAGATTTCTAGGGTTTCTTGTGTAGTAATAATGGTGTGTCTACAGAAGAGATATGCACTTATTAGTATCATTCATCATAATGCATTCATCCATCATTCTACCTTATTTTTATACAAGCATGTTTCTATGCATTGGTATTAATCAGTCTTGCATATGCATGCATCATATCAGGATCGGAGGAGTTAGTTTGGGAAGAGATCAAGGAGCAGCAGGTCAACCTTCATCGTCTCGAAGTGCAGCCAAAAGACCCCACAGGAGAAGGAGGACCGTGACTCCAGCTTCCGGGAAGACTCTAGCTTCTTCCTACTATTTCTGAGGCAAGCCCCGGTGCATGCTTTGAACTTACCCCGGTGCTTCTTGAACTTACCTATGCTTTATGAATTAATTTGTTGAGTCCCTTTTATGAATGCTGCATTAAGTATAGGAAGTGGTTGAAACCGTTGATGCACAGATATCCTTGCTGAAGTTGTTGCCCATCCTATGTAGGAGTCTAGGTTAAATAAATGCTCAGTTATCATGATTGCAGTAGACAGTGATTTTCGGTCACTCGTGAGGATTGTTGTTGGGTTAATCACGTTGGTGGTTAACAAGTCTGCTGCTGAGAACTAGACTAATAAAACATGTGAGATTGGATGGATATTGTGGTCTTTCCATCTGATCAATTAAGGTCTGATACTTTGTCGGAAGGCGGTCGGAAGTTGAACGTACCTATTCATATAGTAGGCTCCGTCGGGTCGTGAGCCACGAAGCTCGTGAGAATGCTAGGGGCGGTACCGTGCGCTTAACGTCCCTCCTAGGCGTGGTCGGTTGGGTTTGATCGGGCGCAAGCGAGAGGCGCCTGGCGTCGTTTTCGTTGCTGCTCACTTGGTGGCTCGAGAGGGGGGGTTGCCGACAGTCCGAGACTTTACGTCCCCTAACGTCTTGGGAGTGATCGGGTCCTACCTATGATCTAGTAGGCCCGGTTTATGACAGGGTATTCGCCCGGTGGCCGATGTCGATTCGAATCGCCATCTCTCCTGGATAGTGAGAACCCCGGATGCTTCCGCGGCACTGTAGTCTTAATATCACAATAATGGTTATTCTTATTCATGCTACTGATGTTAAAATGTTGATCCAGTTACTTATATTTGTTATATATATATCGCTGAGCATATGTTTTAATCTTGACTATACAGGACTTATGGTTATGTAAGTAATAATAACCTTTTAACTTGGGAGAACCTGAGTAGTATGTGTAGGCGCATTAACCAACTTTATTTCTCAAATAAATGTGAGTCAGCCAGCTCCAGATAAAGCCAAGCATAATCCTTTGGAGTCTTTTCCTTATTTTCTGGTTTAAGACGGGTAAGTCTTGCGGAGTACAATTGAGTACTCACAGGTTAATTCCCACATTGCGGGTGATCCGTCTAGCATGATTCTTGCCCGTTGTGATGTCTTTGTGGTTGAAGAGTAATGCCTAGGGCATGGCAATCTCCATATTTCCTTGTCTCATGCTATTACGGGGTGACATCATATTGGCACTATCTATTTTATTTTGATTTCCGCTGTACAACTATTTTGCTTTCGAAAGCTATTGCTTCCGCACTCTGAAGTCCTTTCAAATAAATGTGTACATCGCACTCTGATTATAATATAAATGAATTTGGTTTGAGATACCTGCGGATTGGAACTACTGAGCTCAACGATCTTGGTTGTGTTGTTGATGAGTTTGAAATCACTCTGAGATTTCTGGAATACCGGGTTTATATGGACTCAAGTGTAGACTGCGATTGCTTCGGTAATTGCGAATTATACTTGATTTCTTATAAATTGGTCGGCTCTGTCTCACGACCTCCACTTGACCCCCTCTACCATCTCACTCTTTGCCATCCACACCCCGCGAACCACCACCAAGATGGCCGGCACTTGGGTTAGCAACCAGTGCATCAACACCCCTGGATTTTCCCAACTTCTCCATCACACCACACAGAACCTTGGCATCCGAGAACTCCCCGAGTATGAGGGCAGTGAGTGCGAAGAGCGTGGCACCCATCGCCGCGAAGTCACCGTCTACATCGCCAAGAGCCAAGACTACCCCGCCATCACTAAAGACCGGAGCACGACCGCCATTGGTTTTCGCTTCCCCGACACCTACCAAGCTGTCGCACACAAGGCACTCCACCGCCTTTGCCAGATCTACAAGGAGCCCATCGCCCGCACCCCCATGAGGTACCTGCCACCAGAAGGAAAGAATCACCCTGCCTGGGTTGCTTGCTTGGAAAGCCTGCAAGGTCTAGAAGGCAGCCCCGTCATCAAGCACCTGCTATCCTACATGCTCGCTCTCGATGAGCGTGCGACCGATAGGACACCGCCATGAGAAGCCTCGATCCGTCGAGCGAACGAGCTGAATGCTACGTTCGACTTCTCTCACCGAGCACACCCACGCAAGAGAGCAAGTCGCCACGGCCTCCCGCCGAGAGGTTACACTTGCCGAGACCCTAAGGGCCATTTAGGAGCAACACGTCCGAGAATTGAGGGACACCCACATCGCCATCCAACCAAGATGCAGAAGACACGCCATGGCCTAGCCGAACCTACAACCACGGGGGGATGTTTGCCAACCCCTTCACCAGAAGAAGAACGAATTCCACCAGGCCACCATCACCGGCAGAAGATCGACAAGAAGGACCACCCCTGCCACTCAGTCAGGCACCACCAAGAGAAGAAGCCCCCAGCATGGAGCCAAGTACCCGACCTGCAGAAGCCGAAGCAGAAGCCACCATGACCGATGTTGTAGGACCACCACTCCCAAGGGAGGTGTAACCGTAGAGTAGCATTTCCTTTCTGCTCTATTGTTGTAATCTCCCTAGAGTAATCAGAATCCGCATGCTTGATCCACAATCAATATGCGAGTGCCGACAAAGAAATTTTGACGGGTGCCTAAGCATAAAAAGCCACAGAGCAAATAATAAGTAGAAATTTTTCTAAGTGGGGTAGTTCTATATGCAAAAGAAGGACAAAAAATACAAATAGGCGAAAATAAGAAGGAGAAAGAATGAATTGGGCGAGAACAAGAAGGAACAGAGAAATATGGAAATGGGCTGAGACGAGAAAATAAAGAGCAACAGAAAACTTAGGGTTTCAAACGAGAAATGAAATCCTAAGTACCTGATGACGATCACCCGTAAAAGAAGCAAGACAAAGTGAAGTACACCGAGGAGACCACAAAGGAACAAGCAAGAGGACACGCGCGAGAAGACAAGCACCCCGAAGACACCGAGAAGACTAAAGACACTAGAAGAACAAATCCTCTAAGTGGGGTAGGCGACGAAGAAGACCCGAAGATTTCAACAACAATCCAAGATCAAGCAGACGGGGTAAAAGCGGCAGTAATCATTAAACAGTAGAAGGCATGCCCTCCACAGTATCGTGTTGCCCTAGTAATAGAGTAGCACGATGATGCTAGAGGCTCGGTAAAGACAAAGACGTAAGCAATGGAAAGCTTCCCCTCTCTCTCTATCTCTCTCCCTTAGGCCTTAGCTAGGACCTTCCCTCTGTAGACTTGGAATCTCGGGGACGAGATTCATCTAAGTGGGGGTAGATTTGTAACACCCGTGTTTTTGCATCATTTTAAAATTCACTAAAAATTTGAACTTTTGAATTACAACAAAAACTTGATTTAATTTCCGAACCGAAACCCTGCTTTCGAAAACCTACATTTAAAATCCTACCATATAGAAAATAAGGTCCCTTTGCATGTTGCTTGTTGAGCTTTATGGTGACCAAGGATGCAAGGTAAGTTCAAGATTTTAATTATGGAAGATATTGCATGAGAAATGGTTTACAAATTTTTCTCTCGGGAATAATAAACCTCAAGACACGCGTGTACCAAAATATGTATGTATATATATATTTTTTCACTAAGCACCATTAATAAATATTCTTGACAAATAAGTCATGGGAATATAAGCGTGCTTGTGGAAATATTTATAAAATATATGTATGTACATATATCACACATGAGATAATGAAATAGGGGAAGAGTGTGTGCACCTATATATACATATGTTTGTACAAGTACAAATGAATAAATATTTTCATGAACGAAAAGCATGAGAATGTTAAATGAGTGCTTGTACAAACATTTCCAATATATATATTTACACACATAAGATATTAGGGAGAAGAAGTAAGAGAAAGAATAGGGAAAAGGAAATAGAAAAGAAAAGGAAATCGGGAAGGAGCTCGGGCTCAAACTTCCTCCCTTCCTTCCCCGCCCGACCCACCATCTCCTTTCCTCTTTCCCACCGGGCGGGCCAGCCCATGGGCGAGGGGGAAAAGACGGCCCGGCACCGCGAGCCCCCGCTCCTTTCCCACCTCATCGACCACCGGGCCCCACGCCAACGTCGTCTTCATCCTCGCGATGGTGACGGCGCCACACGAGCCCCCCGGCACCCCTCGCTATTCCCATGATCGGCGAGTACGATGGCGACCGGCGTACAACGACCGCCACGGGCTCCAAAGGAGCATGAAGACACGCATAGCGGCGGCGTCAACCCACACAGGACCATCGGTGAACTTGCCAGCGCACCGCCCGGGCGTCCCCGATATGGCGAGATGCGAGCCAGCTCACCACGGCGGACACGCGGTGCCAAAACAATGTCGCCTTTCTCTGCCGAGATGGTGCGCGCCAAGGGCGGAGTCAACACCCACAGTCCCACCGCCGCCGAAGTGCCGGCACAGCGACCATGGCGGGCGGCGGTTTGCCAGAGGGCGAGCAACCCAATGTCGTCCAGCTCACTAGAGGCGAGCACGACGCATCCCGCATGGTGGAGCACCCCGGCTCGAGTCCACAAGCACGGGAGGGACGGTCGAAAAATATCACCGCGGTGGGAAAAAGATCTCGCCGGCGACCCTCCCCGCGGCGGCCTATAAATACCACCCCAAAGAGCCCTCAATCGAGCTCGCCAACCACCTCATGCTCCGCGGTGATTGAGAATGCTCGGTGCTCTCCTCCACTTCCTTCCCCTCTCGCCTCCACTCGTCATAGGAATTTCCCCCAAACTTGCCGCCGCCGCCGCCGGGATTAGGTCAAGGTGTTCCAGTCAAGTCCGTCGCCGCGAGGCTCAATTGGTGAGTCCGACAAGTCGCCTATTCCCTTCTCTTTTGTTTCCCCCTATTTTCCCTCGACGTAGTCTTTGTGCAGCTCAGAGTTCACACGGCGCCGCCACCAAGTGCCGTCGCGATCGCCGCCATCGAGGAAGAAGGCTTCCTCCGCTGCCATGGTGCCGGTCAACGCAACCGGGATGACACGGCGACCCGGACGACACACTCGTGGGGAGCCGAGCATGGGTGAGGTATTCCGTGAGCGGCCGGCTTCCGGCCGCCTGAGCACGGCGGATGGGTGAGCGACCCGGCGTCGTCCTATTACCTCGGCTAGCGTCAAGACGGGGGTCCAATGAGGAGCCAACACGTCGACCCTCCGTTTCCCACCGTCACCTACGGTTAGGGGGCACATGCGCCACGTGGGCGCACATGTATCGCCACCGTGGCGTCCACATGGACCCGCGTGGCACCTGGCGTGGGAGGCGTTTACGTGTACACCAATGTAATTGCTAGACCCACGATTGTTGTACGGGATATTATAAGTACCATTTCCCGTGTCGAAAATATTCCCGAAAAATTTGTAAATTCATTATTTGATTTATAGAATTTTATCATGTAATTATTACAATTTTATTACATGATAAAATTATATTATAATATTACCCTAATGATTTAATTAGGGATTAATATTATAAAATCCATATCTCATGCAAATTAACTCCGTTTCGCGAAAACGACTTCCATAATTCATCTAAAATCTAGCTCTATGCATCTAACCCATTGCCACCATAATATTCTATGTTTGTCTTGTGTGCCATAGTTCGAGCTAGGTTTTATCGCCCAGTCGCTAGTAGCTTTCGGCGACCGTTGGGAGCTTCCCATCGAACAAAGCTAGGAGCGTTCGATCTTAGTGCTTGATTAGTAAGAACCTCCCCTGGCAAGTCCTTACCCCCTAAATCATGACCTATAATTAAGCAATGATAATAATGATGATTAATTGAGAAGATATCATGGGCTATTATCGTATGCGCTTATGAGATATGATGATGAGGAGCTAGGTGCTCGATTTTGATGATGGTTGTGTGCCCAATGTTGTTGAGGAGTTGAGTGCTCGAGTTATTTGAAGGGCTAGGTGCCCAGTTGTTGATGAGATCTTGCGGACATACGATAATAGCCATGATTGTTAATATAAATAATAATGATAAGATGAACCCAACCAAAAGGTGAGTGGTGATAGTCTACATGGAGGTGGACCAATCACACTCGGGCATAAGTCCCGCGGAGAGATACTCACCTCCCTAAGGACCGGTTCATAGACCTTCTACCTAGTGTGATATTACGTACAGCCACACGCCGGGATGGGGCGGATTGATTCCACACCCCGTTGGGTTGAGGTATAGTTTTGAGCCAAGATGGCCGGTGTAGGCAAACGACCTATCAGGAGCAGACATGGGGAGAGTGGCCCCATGGTCTGGTTGGCGTGGTTGCTATGTGATCCTCCGCGTATGTTATTTTCGGTCATGGTGACGCCGTGAATGTATAGATTAATGATTTATGAAATGAGAATGGTGTTTGACAGTATAGGTTGGGTAATGAGGTATTACCTGTAAAGCGTGGGTGATTTGGTATCACCATATTGTCTAGGATGATGCGTCATCCTTTCCAACCCCTGAGAAGTCATGGTGAGGATTATACCAATATACCTAGGGTAGCACCCAAGCGGGTACGGATCTCGTTAGGCCTGTCGAACCATTGGCCGTGGTGTAGACAATGCCTATCGTGTGGGGAAAGTGTACAACCTCTGCAGAGTTAATTGAATCTATTCAAATAGCCACGTGCTTGGAATGGGCAAGTGCTAGGCCGGACATCTATGATTAGAAACATACTAATGATGACTAATCTGTGGTGCCATGACAGTGAAGACATGAGATAACCCGGGAACTAGCAAGAGCAGTTTTAGAGACTGCGCTAGGGCCCAAACCCTTAATAATTACAACCCCGGTTGGGACTTCTTTGAATACGTTTGTACTCACCCCTCTATTTTATAGATATCAGCACATGCGGGGGCGGAGCCAGGGAATAGACTCCGGGGCTTTTTAGTGGAGATATAACAAAAATCAACAAACTTAATGGTGGTTTGATGGCTAAGTATAGTAATTTGCATGGGAATTGTGCCTCCCGGGGGCTACAGCCGGCAGCCCCCCCATGGATCCGCCCTCGGGCACATGTGAAGGTAAGATTGATGACAAGGTAGAGGACAACGTATCGTAGGAGTTCGCGAAGTGTTTGCTTAGGAGAAGAATATTGAAGCCCAGAATTCATCCATGCACAAGTCTGCCTGTGGAGTACGGCGCAGTGTCATAGTTAATCCACCGCTTCTCGGTTGGCCAACTCTGATATTGTAACCCGGCTTGGTGACCCTTCGTCGCCACTATAAGCCCCTTTCTATCCTATATTTATTAAGCTCAGATTATTATTATTATTTCTGTCTACCATTATACGTGACTAATAGACGTGTTTGTGGCATGATCCTCGCGCAAACACGTGTGATTCTGACCCATTGAAAGTGGGGCATGACAGAGTGGTATCGAGCCGAGCTTGTCCATAGGATGAAATGCGGGTTAGCGTAAATTTTAACTCCACGTAAGGATAACTACTTTTAAACTTGTTGCTACGAGTACGCCTTACTACAATAGTTCGTATGTTGCGGAACCGACGATAACATCGAAACTCTTGCAACAATGGACTAGTAAGGATGACCTTAGTCGGACGCCTAACCAAAGGAGAATTTCCACAACTCCCCTAAGAGATACTAAAGTGCCTAGGATACTTTGGCCTTCCTCGATATTAAAATTGATAGTTTCATGAAGATCAAGTATCGAAGTACTTAATGAACTTGTACGCTTCCCAAAGCTCCCAACAAGAAGGATGCAAGTGCTAGTCGCCAGCACAACCGGAAATGTCAAAGTGACTAAAGGTAAATTGTTTAACTTTGAGTGACTAAAGGTTAATCAAAGTGAAAGGTGCCAATCAAATTAAACAATTTAGACCCATTTGCTTGTTAAATGTCATTTACAAAATTATCACCAAAGTTCTTACTAGTAGATTGAATTCGTAATCAATAAAGCCATTAGTGAGAACTGCATAACTTTTATTCCTAGGAGATATATTCTGGATGGTGTTTTAGTGATTCATGAGATTCTCCATGAGTTAAGAGTCGAAAAGAAGACGGGGGTTATCCTAAAATTGGACTTTGAAAAAGCTTATGATAGAGTCAATTGGAAGTTTCTTCAAGATGTCCTAAAGAGGAAGAAATTTGACCAAAAGTGGATTGATTTGGATGATGAAAGCGAAGATAGGGGGAAGAGTGGCGAAGAAACCTTAATGGTGAACTTGGGAATTTTTTCGGAAGCTACAAAGGGTTGAGACAGGGGGATCCCCTTTCTCCACTGTTGTTTAATCTAGTAGCAGATGCTCTTTCCGAAATCCTGACTACAACCAGTGTGAGAATGGTTTTCCTCAAGGGGGTGTGTCCGATTTAGTGGATGGGGGTTTAACTCACTTACAATATGATGACGATACAGTGGTGTTCATCCAATATGAGGAGGAAAATATGGTGAATCTGAAATTCCTGTTGCTTTGTTATGAAGAGTTGTCAGGTATGAAAATAAATTACTCAAAGAGTGAGATATATGCTGAAGGGCTTTCAACAGAGCAAAGTCAAAGAGTGGCTGATATTTTCAACTACAAGTTGGGGAGTTTCCTTTTAACCTACTTAGGTCTACCGATCAGTGACAGGAGATTATCCAAAGCTGAACTAGGGGGAGCAGCTGATAAAATGGAGAAAAGGTTACAAACCTGGAAGTGTGGTCATCTTACATCTGGGGGAAAATCCATTTTGATCAACTCCAGCCTAACCAGCTTGCCTATGTACTCTCCATAGGTTTCTATCATCTTTATGAAGGGAATCACCAGAGATTTGACACACACAGAAGCAACTTTTTCTGGGAAGGTGTGGGGGAAAAAAGAAATTCCACATGATTAAGTGGGATGCACTTGACAAACCTAAGGACTTTGGGGGTTTAGGTTTCATAGATACCGGAGCTATGAACATTGCCATGCTATGTAAATGGATTTTCAGTCTTGAAAATGGTGAGGACAACATGTGCATGAATCTACTTAGAAGGAAATATCTTAAAGGTAAAGGTTTTTGCCAAACTAAAAGTGGGGGTACTTCTCAATTCTGGCAGGGATTACACTTAGTTAAAAACTGGT
Organism: Hyparrhenia diplandra; assembly: GCA_015847255.1. NCBI lineage: Eukaryota > Viridiplantae > Streptophyta > Magnoliopsida > Poales > Poaceae > Hyparrhenia > Hyparrhenia diplandra. The sequence goes on along the minus strand of JADLZK010009272.1, from coordinate 220,846 downwards.
ATGAGAGAGGGAAAGCTCATATTGTAGGGAATGGCAAAGGCACTAGATTCTGGGAGGACATTTGGCTGGGGGAGGTCCCTCTCAAGACTCTGTGCCCAAACATGTACAAAATATGTTTTGATCAGAATATCTCAGTGTATGAAGCCAATCAGTGTGATTGGCAACTAAGCTATTGGAGGAGATTTGGGGAGGCAGTCCAAGAGGAATGGACAGTTCTCCAAGAATTGCTTGTGGAGGTGGCACTAAATGAGGAGCAGGATAGAGTAACCTGGAAACTTGAGCATTCAGGTAAATTTTCTACCAGGAGCATGTACAGATATATCACCAATCCAGGAGTGACTGACAAACAAATGGTGGAAATGTGGGGGGTCAAAATTCCTCTGAAAGTTAGAAATTTCTTGTGGATGGCCTGGCATGACAATGTTCAAACAGTTCAGCAACTGAGGAAGAGAAACTGGAATGAAGCTGAGTTCTGTAAATTCTGCGAGCAGGAGGAATCAATTGATCACTTGCTCTTTCAATGTCCTTGCGCCGTAGTGACTTGGTGTTGGGTTAGGGACAGCCTTGAGCGGCAAAAAATCCCAACACCCATCTCTTCCTTCCAAGACATGCTTAACACATATAATTGCACTGATAGTAGAGAATTACTTTGGGGGGATTATGGGGGCTGTGGGGTGGGCTCTGTGGAAGACCAGAAATGACTTAGTGTTTTCTGACATGATTATCAAATCCACTAAGCAGGTGGCGTTCCAGGCCCTGGGGCTGTTGAACCAGTGGACAGCTCTGTCAACAAGACAATCGGCGAGAAGGGAGGACACGTTGAACAAGCTGAAGGAAGGGCTGCGCACATAACTGCTGCTCACTGAGTTCAGACTCAGCTGGCTTATGTACTTTTTCTTTCGGTTGTTTGTTCAGTTTGAGAGGGACTGGGGTTCTTTCCCTTTGTGTAGGTCCTGCGGGACGAATTCTCGATCTTGTAAGCTGGCAACCCCAGCGTAATTTGTGTCTACCTGTGATAAGCTTTCTATAAAAGCTGGGCTTATGCCTTTGGTCTAAAAAAAAATTGTACTGTATGAAGCTATCAGCAGAGGCGTGAAACGGGTCGGACGCGCGTGGAAGCATGAAGCGCGCCATGTGGTCTCTCAGTTGCTCCACGCACGTAAAAATCCACTGTCTGGAGGCCGGGCTGGGGTAATTAGGCACACGGTTCCCCGCCAAACAAATGGAGAGGAAGTAGCTTGGTCCACGCAGGTATATCTGCACCCTCATTGCACTCTCTGCAAGCATCACGTAGTCACAGCCTGTAGGCACAGGCAAGAACTGCTCTTGTTTTTCTAGGTGGCTAGACGACGCAGTTGCTGTCATGGAGGTCGTCCGGAACCCCCTGCTACGAGCCGGTTGCCCCGATGCTTGCCGTGCGTCTTCACGCCGGTGACAAGGCCGCGACGACGACGGACGGCTCGGCCACCATCGCTGGAAGCACGGCCGCCGGCGGAGCTCGCGTGCGCGCTCGTCGAGGCGCGGTGGCCGCGGCCGTGGCGGGCCAGCTGCTGCCGCGCGGGTCGTGTAACTGCAAGGTGGAGGCGAGCGTAAACGGTCCGGGGCACGGCGAGGACGGCAGCGGAGGAGGAGCGGGCGTCCTGATCCTGATGCGCCGCGACGCGGCGTTGCGTCTGCTGCCATTTTCCGGCTCATTGTATGAACTCATGAGTGCACCGTCTTTCCATTGTACCATCTCACCGATGTTTTTTTTTAAAGGAAAATGTATTAATTTTGGTGCATTACACCGACCCTTTTACAAACAAAAATCCTAAGAAAAGGAAAATTACAAAGAAGTCTAAAAACTTTCGTTCATCTTCCTCGAAACCTTCGAGATCCGTTCGTCACCGCCCGGCGACGCCGTTTCCCAATCGTCGTCGAGCACCACAGCCAAACTCCACATGGTGGAGGCCGCGAGATGAGGGCTTACTTCAAGGCAAATCAGCCGAATACACCGCCTCCCAGGCGCATCGGCCAACTCCCGTACCCACGACGCATCCTTCGATTCCATCGCCGACAATCCGAGCAAAGCTCAGATTTTCACCACACAACATCTTCCTCAAGATTAACAGGGTCAATAGCATCATCACCTGAAGAAGACGACATAAATTCGTCCAAAACATCATCTATGATACGTAGGGTGTATGATTTATCTATGACAACTTTATCTATTCCCCTGATGTAACGAAATAGAAACCAGTAAAGCATTCAGACCAGCTAAAGATTAGGGTCTGCATAACCAGGGCCTCCTCGTCTTTTTTCTATTTGTGGGGAACATGGTGTTGATGAGTGCTGACCATGTCATGTTTGACTGGACGCGACTAAATCGCGGACGACCGCGAGTTAAGCTAACTCGCGGTCGATCCGACTGGCGCACGCTGTCTTTTTTGCATGCACTTCAGTTACACAGCGCTCTTTCCTCTCAACTTCCTTTCTTTTTCTGTCTCTTTTTTTTGCGTGCTGATGTAGGTGAATAAAGTAATTTTTTAAAAAAATTGCTATAATTTCTAAATGGTGTATCCGTTTTTAATTCCGTCTGCACCGGTGTGTTCTACATGATGGAAACGAACAAAACTAGATCCCACTCGAATATGTTTGAAGATTTTTTTATTTTTTTTTCTAATAGCAATTCATGTACTTATAAAATATAAGTTATATAAACTGAGTTACACATAAAAAGTTACATGTACAAGTTATATAACCTGAGTTACATGTAAAAGTTATATATATAAGTTATATAACCGAGTTACACATAAAAAGTTACATGTACAAGTTATATAACCTAAGTTACATGTAAAAAAGTTACATATATAAGTTATATAACCTGAGTTAAATGTAATAAGCTATATGTATAAGTTATATAACCTATTACATTTGACTTATTACATGTAACTTATTACATATAATACCCAACTTATACACGTTACAAAGTTATGTCTAACTTATTACATTTGAATTATTACATGTAACTTATTACATATAACTTATTACATGTAACATCTAACTTATACAAGTTACAAAGTTACCTCTAACTTATATGTATAACTTTTACGTGCAACTTAGGTTATATTTCATAAGTTAATATACATAAATTGATATTAGAAAAAAAATCTCTAAAATATAGTCGAGTGAGATCTAGTTTTGTTCGTTTATCGCATAGAACACACCGTGCAGACGGAATTAAAAACGGGTACACCATTCAGAAATTATATCAATTTTAAAAAAATTGTTTTGCTTTTTTCCGCTTACAACAGGACTGACATCAGCGCATGCCAAAAGAAAAGAAAAAAAAAAAAAAAAAAGAGCTGAGGAGAGAGAACACTACTGGATAAAAGAAAAAGACAGTGCTGCTGCGTATGAGTCGGATCGACCGCAAAGTTAAGTTAACTCGCGGTCGACCGTGAAAAGGAATTGGGTGTTTGACTTGAGTTAACTCGTGCTGACATAGCACTTAACATGCCATGTGGCAATCCAACCGTAAGAGGTAGTCTTACCGTCAAATCAAGTCGGAACCAATCTGTGCTATACAACAGGCATATACATCGAAAACATTGTTAAATGAACAAATATTGTTCATGATGCAAGGTTTAACCCATAATTGGAATTGGAGGTGTTACATTATCGATTCGTTCCAGCCCGCTAAATGCATTGCTCTGCAACTTATGCAAGTCTACTATAAGAACTAATTGATTTTTGATTCCATCACTTCGTCTTAAAAAACAGTTCGTTTTAGCTTTTCTAAGTTCATAGATATTACTGTGCACCTAAGTCTAGATATATACATGTCGAAATATAGAAAAGTCAAAACAAATTCTATTTTGGAACGGAGAGGGAGTACTGGCTTAATATTGCAAAACTTTGCGAGATTACAAACGTGTGCCTAAGAGGACCTTTGCCAAGTATTTGATTTTCATTTAGCTTGCCTGAGGGGATCTCATCCACGCGCCTTGTTCGATATGCCCTTCTGTGTGGGAGCTGAAGCAGAGTGAGGGAAGCCACACTGGTGTGTGCATCAACTAGCGTCCCTCCACGTCTCCCCGTCGCTGCTTGGCCACCCGGTCAATGGCGACCTCCACCCCGACATCAAATGCGTCCTTGAAGTCGACGCGCCTCGACCGCGGGTCCGCATACACACCACCCTAGGAATGAGCCGGATCACCTCTTCCCGCATCGCCTTCACCGTCTCCGGTGGGATCTTGCTGAGCGTTTCCTCGATGCTCACATTTCTCTCGGTCACATCTGTGTCCTTGATGAGCACCGAGTAGCTGTCGGGGTCCTTGGGAAGGTGAAACGTGTACTGTGTGTACGCCGTGCCGGGGTTGAAGAACACCGGAATGCAGCCGGCGAGGATGGCGTCGAATGTTGACCGCCGCGTCAGCGAGTCCCCGGCAGGCTCCAGGCAGAAGATGGAGCTCGTGAACACGCGCATCAAGGCACCCGGCGACTTGCAGCTGGCACGACTCCCGGCGCTGCATTGGAAGAGCCTGCAGCGGCTCGACATGCCGCACTCCCGCAAGATCGCCGGCCGGACGGTTTCGGTTAGCCAGGGGTGGGCCGCGCCGGCGAACGAGAAGAGCCACGCGCGCTCCGCCATGCGAACCTTCTCCTGCCAGGCGGCCACCTCGGCGGCTGTCTCAGGGTGGAAGTAGGTCGGGTAGGGTACCGCCAAGATCGACTGGACCCACGGACTGATCTCCATGACTAGCACCGTCATGTTGTGGATGGCCGGGAGGTGGAGCAGCTTGGTGCCCCAATTCTCGTCGTCGTCGCCGTAACGCAGGAAGTCCCACGCGGTCCGTCCGGCCAACATGAAGTGGTCGCGGCCGCCCATGGCACCCCACTGCGGGTGCTGCGTCAGCCACTCGGCGAGGTCCAGGGCGAGCATGTCCCGCAGCGAGGTGCTATTGTAGAGGTGCCTTCCGCCGTCCAAACTGGCGTAGAACGGCACGTACAGGGCGGCGGCGAGGGACGGGTCAGAAGTGAGGCACTCGTACCCCTTCATCCGGCCGTGGAAGATGAGGTCAAGGCTGAACTGGTGCGTGGCGTACCAGCCACGGGGGAGAGGACGCCGCCTTCGTCACCCAACGACTGGCCCATGACGCAGTTGGCCATGTACGGGCACATGTCGCTGAACCGCCATAGCTTCTTGCAGTCGCGAACCAGGTCGTCGTTGAAGCGCGGTGGAAGGTCGTACATGTAGATGTACCGTCCCGCGCAACGGTCCGCTGGCACGGACGGCGACTGGCCGACTGCTGGGGAGGAAGGAGAACGCCGACTGCTTGAACAGGAGGTAGGACGGAGGCCATGCCTCCGCCGTCATCTTGAGTGCTGGAGTGAAGGACGAGCACCAAGGACCAGAACGCGGTGGAAAGAATGGCGAGGTGGCACCACCGGGACGGCCGGAGCACGCCACAGCTGGCACCGTCCTGCTTGTCCTCAGCATCTTTGGGCAAGTTTACTTCGAAGCTGGTGAGCTTCATGGCTTCATCGGTTTGTATCTGGTTGGCCATTGTTTGCGTACAGATCGCTCAACGGTCTTGATCTGCTTCTGTATATATATATATATATATATATATACTTGCTTCCGTGCACACTACATCGGTCTGTGCGAGGTCGTCTCTGAATCTGAATGTGAATCCGAGTCAAACAAAGGATGTGGGCATAGACGAACGGGCTACTGTGGTCAATACATCTACTTAGTTGATACAAGTTGTGAGCAAAAATAAAAATAAAAAATAATAATAATAATAATAATAATAATAATAATAATAATAATAATAATAATAATAATAATAATAATAATAATAATAATAATAATAATAATAATTACACCAATGCATGGAAGGAATAAATTAATTACACCAATGCATTTTGCTGGCCGCATGCACCTAGTAGGAAGAATCTAAGTCAACTAGCTTAGAGCTAGACCTTTGGACAAATCAGACTAACTGAGCTGTAGGAAGCCGTACCAGGAGTCAGCAGAACTTTGTTTTTTTACTTGGAAGTACATGCGACTAGGATTACTAAACGGTGTTAATAATGGTTTGGTCATCTCAAGGTGCAGTGGCACTGCCACTCCATTATTACAGATGCATAGAAGGAATAAACTAATTACACCAATGCACGCCGTAATTAGGGCCAGCTGGTGAGCTAGGTCGGCAACCCACAAGCACCACCGCCCGCCAACCCAGCTGGTGATGAGGAAACACTCCTTGGAATTGGGGTATGAATTTGGAAAAATTCAGATTTCATTGTTGAAGAAGCTGAAGAATCGAGAGTTGTGTCATGGACAGGCATTAATTCAGGGGAGCTGCAGGTAGTGTCAACCCAGTTGATCACCACTTAGGTGATGTAGGGGGAGCATCGAGTGGATTGCCAACTACTGGAGTGGAAGTGGACTCAGTACAGGTGATTTCGAGCATACTGACACTGCTCATGGTCAGACAATAGATACAAAAAATTCTGTAGTGTTTGGTGGAGAGCCAGAAGCAATGGATGTTGATCAAGAAGTAGTGCCTGACACAGTGGTGCATGGAAGTGATCAAGAGATTATGGATGTTGATCATGGGGATGTGCTAGTAAAATTTAGAAGTCTTGGTGATATATATCAAAACTCTGTTGAAGTGGAATTAGCTCCTGATGCAGAGATGGAAGCACTACTAGAAGTGATGGAGGAGCCATCACGCAATCACGAAGCAGCTAGTGACAAAAATTGGGTGGCAGCAATGGAAAATGTGATGCAGTCAATTAACAAGAACAAGACTTGAATTTGACTGAGCTGCTAGCAGGTCATAAGCCCATTGGTTTGAAGTGGATTTATAGGTTGAAAAAGAAAGTTGATTGGGGGGGGTGAAGCATAAGGCCAGGTTAGTTGCAAGGGGTATGCTCAGAAGCAAGGCATTGATTTTGAGAAAGTTTTTGCTCCTGTACCAAGGCTTGACATAGTAAGGCTAATGCTAGCAATAGCAGCTAACAGAGGTTGGGAAGTTCATCATCTTGATGCGAAAACAACATTTCTGAATGGAGAATTAAAAGAAGATGTTTTTAATGCAACAAGAAGGATTTGTGAAGAAAGGGAAGGAGCACAAGGTGCTCAAGTATGCAACCAGTGCTGCCAGCCGTATGCAACCAGTGCTGCTACACAAACACCACACTCAACAGATATGGAGAGCCCCTTTTGCTGAAGGCCTGGAACAGAGCAGGTGAATAAGAAGAAGAAGAGGGGTGGTCCCTTTTGCTAGCCAAGAATGACTTGCCTATCCACGCCCTATGTTGGAAATTTCTCCAGCCATGGAGATTGCAAAAGGTGATTTTTTGTGGCATGGATGATACAATCTAGCTGCATGGGCAGGTCTTCAACATTATCTAAAGAAAAAAATCAGTAAATTCAACAAGCGATTCATGCCACTACTCATAATAATTGCATTAATATTGGGCTTCTAACAAATTGTTTAGTGATTATTGGTGACTGACTTGATTGGCGCTTCTTAGTTTTCCTCCATCAATTTGCTTGTTAAAAACATAGTATTGCAAAATTCTCCACAAGCATATTGCACAAATTAGCTCTTGGTGTCTGTTACTTTCAATGAGGTTGCCCCAGAGTGCAGAAGCTCTGTTCAGTTGATTGATCAATTGACATATGGCCTGTTTCCTGTCCAGTTCAACAATCAATTTCTATAGTCTGAAGAAGTCTGAAATTCAGTGCAAGAATGGAAACGAGCTGCGTGGCAGCATCCCAATATTCACTGGTTTAATATGTACGGAGATATGTACAGAAAATTTAAACATCAATATGAGCAAGCTAAATAAGTAGCCAGAAAAAAAAAAAAAAAAAAAGGAAGAAAATGAGGGACAAAGGAAAATAAAAGTAGTCCACATCTGCGGTTTACTCCTCCCATGCCTGCTGAACTGTCTGAATGTCTTCTCTGATTGCCGTCTCCAGCTGTTACACAGTTCGTATTGGATACATTATTCTTATGCGTCATTCTGCTATGACGGAGTGTAAGATTTCTATTCACCTTAATTCCTTGCACTATTTTCTAAATTCAAAATAAATATCCATCGATGTGGCATTCATCCATAGCAATGTACAAGTGTACTTCCTATGTTCAAATAAAGCAAGATACTAGAGACAAAATAATAGCCAGATCCAAAAGGACATTTTGAGTTTTGAAAAATGTAATGGGTCCGATATTCTCATGTAGCACCGACTAGCATCACTATTATTCATAAAAATAAGAAAGGGAAAATCAAGACATTGCGGACCCACAATTTAATCTATCGGTACAAATTTACCATGCTTATTTATTCTATTTCCCCAACCTCATCCGTTGTTCAATTCTTAGTTGACAACACTCTACTAACCCATTGCACAGTGTGGCCCGAATGGTTCCTTGCAGTTTATGTTCATCGGTAGGGGGTAGGGCCGTAGGGCGCCGCAGACGTTCTTCATTGCGCATCTTGCCTTCATGTTATCACCGCACTTTGAGGAGTCCAATCATTGGAGCGGGAAATGATGATACAAGCAACAAAGGAAGAGAAGGCTAGCAATAGCAAGCATGGTCTGCCTCTTAGAAAGACTGCGACCAATCATTTATTGTCTGCAATGAAAAAATGGTTTCAGTACCGTGGCCAAGACTATTACAAAAACATGAATGAAAATCGTTACATATGTCATGACTAATGTGATAAGAGGGATTTTGTTGGTTTAACGAAAAATAGTGGAGCTCAAGATACTACCCTTTGTATTTGTGCTCATGGCGTTTTTTCTTATACACATTGCCAGGATAACAATGAATTCTAAAGACAAAATCGTTTTTTTTTTTAAGGAAGGCAAAAATGAAGAAGAAGAAAAAAAAAAGGTAAGGAACGTACATAAGAATTTAGGCATAACCCCAGCACCCCCCTCCCCGAAAAAAAAATAAAAGAAAAGAAAGAAAATAAACAAGAATAACTTGAAACCGGAAAAACTTTGAATAGAAAGAGTAAACTAGTGCAGAGCAAGAAGCAAAACATCATATGCTATATATATTTGGCTAGGTCAGATTACCTTTTCTTTGATGTAAGGGAGCGTGGCCTTGCTCTCGTCAGTTTCACACCATTTCTCTAGTTCCTTGCACTCAAGAATATCTAGCCTTTTGAGCTTTGTTAGCTGTTGTATGCTCTTTGGTAAAGATGCAATGCCGTCACAGTGACTGATACGAAGTCTGGTGAGAGAGGCGAGGCACCCAATGCTATCCGGTAAAGACTTGATGCTGTCGCACATGCTGATTTGAAGTTCCCTGAGAGAACTGAGGCGTCCGAAGCTCTCTGCCAAATCATTTAGGTTTTGACAGCTCAAAATTTCCAAACGCTGGAGGGAGACAAGGTTTCCCACCCATGGCCCCAGTTGAGCCATGCTTTTAAACTCCGATAGACACAGTGAACGCAAGTGAGTTAGATGTGGGAAGCCAAAGTCTGGTCGCTTACTCTCATGAGTCACCACCTCCTGACAATGTACTGTCAAATGCTCAAGTGATACAAGACAACCCAACCAATTTGGCAGTTCTCGTACTTGTAGCGTACGGAGGGAGGAGAGGGCTTGAATGATCCCAGGGGAGCTGCTAAAATTAATGCATTCGCTGATGGTTAATGAAGTGAGGGCACAGAGGTGGTCAATCATGCTCCGGTGCAAGCTCACCCCGCCGACACTTACAAAGAGAGTAGTTACCAGAACAGAGGAGGAAGAAACACTCATCTGTGATGCCCCCTCCCTCCAGGATGATATCACACCATCACTTCTTCCATGTATTCTCCGCAAATACCAGCTGGCTCTGTGTAGTTTCAGCCTCAAGTTGGGGCAATCACTTATTTCCAACATAAAACTGCTCACACTGCATCTACAATCAGGGCATGTTGTGTACCACACTTTGAGGCTTTCCATTTTACGTAGTGTAAGATACTCCAGCCGAGGAAATGCATGCGTCTGCCCGCAGCAACATTTTAAGTCCCAGTGAATTTCTGAGATGCCATTCATTCGTTCAAGGCCTAGAGATCTTAAATTAGGTAACTGTCCAAGTGGTGGGAGGCTGCTGCACTTGGGCAAATTGGATAGGGAAACAGAGACAACCTTAGGGAGATGAAAGGCAATACTTCCAACAAACCACTCAGGAAATCTGGCACTATTGTAACCGTCTATCTTTAACACCTCTAAAGTTGTTGGTGGCACTAGCTCTCCCAACACTTCTATGTCTTCCACAAATCTCTCAACATCTTTCGTCCAGTTGACTTCCATTGTTTTCATTCTTGATTTTCTTTTCAGATTTATGCTTCGCGCCTCTTGCACAGATTTAACATTTTCAAGTCTGCTTATCACCAGATCAGTACGATTAACATCCCGAAGCAGAATGAGGTTGCTGCGATAGTCATGACAATCAGCCTGGACCGGAAAGTGTGGTAATGTTACCAAAGTTTTATTGAGTCTGTGCTGCTTGGGCGTTCTTAGGTTATGACAACCAGTCAGATCTAGAAACCTTAGACTGTCCATTTCATATAGATTTGCTGGTAAAAATTTTAGTCCCCGACATCCTGAGAGATTAAGCGTATGTAGCTTACAGAGGTTACCTAAACAGTGAGGTACAGTCATAAGAGTATCATTGCAAGATAAGTCCAGATGCTCTAGGTTCGGAAGCTTACTAATACACCTCTCGAGGAAAGTGTCAAATGCTTCTCTAGCCCTCCAGTACAAATAACCAAGTTCGTTGAGATTTCGTCCAATCACACTGGCACGAAAATAACATGAGAATCCTGACAAATCCAAATATTGGAGTTTGGTCAGGCTACCCAAAATTCTAGCATACCACGAAGTCCTTTACGCCCTAGTAAGTTCTTTAGATTTCGAGCTCTAATTTCACGGCCCATTCTGTGTGAGCCTCTATCAACACATGATAAGTTCAAATACTTGAGATTGGTGAGCCTTCTCAAAGCTTCAGGTAGATTTTTCATAGAAGATAGGCGTGATGCCAAATTCAAACATTCGAGCTTGGTGAGAGTAACCAAAATTGCAACATTTGCTCTTCCATCAATATACGAGCCGTATGATAAGTTCAAATTCCGGAGTTGTAAAAGGCCACCCAAATGTTTTGGTAGATCTCCAATGTTTGAGCAGTATGACAAGTTCAAATATTCAAGTTTAGTGAGCCTCTCAAAGGATTCTGATATATTTGTAACCTGAGAACATTTTGATAAATCCAGATGCACCAACTCTTTTAGCTTGCCAAATGATAGCGGCAACTTTTCTATACTGGAACAACCAGACAAATCAAGATACATCAAACCGTCCATTTCTCCTATTGATTCTGAGAGTGCCAAGATATTAGAAGACCCACAAAGGCTGAGGTAAATTAACATTGAGAGCTTTATGATATTATTGGCAGTCACTTGATGTTGTACCCTTGATACACTGAGATACCTTAACTGCTTTAAATCAGCAATGGAATTTGTCAGCTCCTGTATAGAATACTCACTTAAGTCCAAAACACGAAGATACTGAGCAAATGAAAATACATCTTCATGAACCCCAATTTGTCCACATAAGAGAAAAGGTAGGTACTCAGGGGATGAGGTTGATGCACCATAGAGCACAATTTTTTCACATTCTGTAGAACGCATAGCACTTATCTGACTAGGATATTCCGTGAATGACTGCAATGATTTGGTACTATCACTGAGTATCACAGAGAGGCATCTGTTTCCCCCAGTATTGCCTTGTTTGCCAACATCTAGAGCCCCATCAGCCATGACTGATCTTGCTAAGTCATGCACCAGGTCGTGCATGGTGAACACTGTGACATCCTCATGGTATACTTCAATGTTCTGCAACAAAAAGTTCTTAGAAACATCAGCTCTATAATGACAACAATTCGGAGAGATGAAATAAAAGCCTATAACCCAAATAATAACCAAGAAACAAATGGAACTCTAGATATTTAATATTAAGATTAAGCCCACTGCATTACTCGCCCCTGGGTGACACAGGCAGCAAGCAAGCTGCACTACCACACGAGCCCCCCAATCATCCTTCTACTGCCCGGCCGCCACCTAAGCTGGCTACCAGAAGCCCATGCGGCTACGATGACGGTGGTGGTGATATTCTAGGCCTATATGGGCCATGAGGAATTATCTATATAATATGGTTGTTATCCTTAAAAGACTAGTGTGACTCTGAGCGTCACATGTTAGTAACATGTTTTTTTTTTCCTTTCGAAAAATGACCTCACGCCTATTTCATTAAGGAGAAGATAGAGTGCCGAAAGAACAAGCGGCCGCCGCCACGGAAGGCAGATCACAACATTTCGATGGGAGGAGACCCGCTCCTCCCGTCCGTCGCTCCCCCCAAGCCTCCTCCTCCCAATCCTCTCAGATCCGCCCAATCCACCCCAGCCCAGCCTCTTCCCTGCCTAGATCTGGCTTCCCGTTCTTGTGAGCTCTCACCTGATGGGTCCTTTGCTGCCCGAGTCGCGGAGGTCATCCTTGGTGAACTCAGGGGAAGCCCCCCACGATGTCGCCGTTGATGGCAGCTAGTCAGGCTTTTGCTGGCATGTCTCCCACCTCCGCCATGCGCGGAGGCCCTGCGGTGTTGGGGCTGTAGTGGTGGCTGCGCTTGTCGGAGCCGTCAGGGTTAAGGCTGCCGGTGGGGTGGCGGGGAGGTCTGTTGCGGTGTTGGGAGCCCGCCACCCGCGAGGGGATGGAGGCTGCTACCGTGGCCACCTCTGGCTCCTCTCATCTGCCCCACTGCCGGATGTTGGAGGACGACCCGGTCATCATTGAGATGGTTATGGGCCGGCGGCAGCGGCAGCGGAGATGAAAGGTGTTGCTAGCGGGAAGAAGGCCACCCGGGGATGCCTGGCGCTGTTGCCCCCCTCGCCCAAGCGGTGGCGCAGCGGCTAATCTGGCCTTCGCTCGCCCTCCACGGCCCCGGCCTCCTGCGTGGGTGCTACCAGCCGGGGCGCAGCTCTCCCCCCCCCCCCTGCCCGGCCCTTCTTCCCCAATACATCGGGGGGGGGGCAAGGCCTGCGATGGAGGAAGGACTCCTACGGTGGTGACTCTAACTCGACTCCAGAGCCCCCGAGGCGCCGACTCGGCGTCCTCATCGGGAAGCCATGCTAGGTTCGGGGTTCCAAGCACACCACCCCACCCGGCCTTCGCCATCTAGCGCGGCGTAGGAGGCAGGACCCATCTCAGGCGCGTTTTGTAACCAGAAGGTGTCACCATGCAACCCCCAGGCGTGGCGACGTCGGCGGCGCAGGGCCATGGCCGCGGGAAGGCGTGCAGCGGGGACAAGCATCAAGGCTATGAGGGTCCCTGCCCACCCAGCACCTCGGGACACGGGTGGTGCCGCGAGTTCGGTTCACTAGCACCATGGTCCGCGAGAGGCGCATGACAGGACAGGGGCCACCGGGCAGCAGCGTGGCCGCCCGTTCGACTTAGGTTGGGGGACAGCGGTCGCAAAGCCACTACCACATCACGTTCCCAGGGCGTGGCACCCATCGGCGCAGATGGCTTCACGGTCGTGCAAAGCCGACGCCGATGCGGTCGTCATTGTGCTAGGCGTCGCCCACACTGCACGCGGCCCATCCCACCAGAGCTCGTCGGACGATGCTTCAACTGCCTATCCGATGAGCATGTCCATGCGCTCTACACCTTCCCGTCACGCTGCTACATCTGCCGCTGCGAGGGGCATCGGGCATGTCGTTGCCCGCTGCGGGGGCCGGACAGTGAGGCCAAAGCGCGGCCGCCGCCCACACGGACCGCCCGGCCATGCAAGTTCTCACCGGGGACGGGGCCACGGGTGGAGCTTCCGCCGCATCTCGGGGCACATATAGCCACGGCGTCTACTGCTGACGATGTGCTTGCAATGACCCCGGCTGGTGGAGGTATTGTGTGGCCTCCTCCTCCTCATGTCTCGCCGACAATGTTGCCACCTTGGTCGGCCTTTGTAGACCCACTCACGTTGGGAGCGGGTGAGGATGTGGAGCCTCCCATTTGGGTGGATCCGATGCTCGATGAGTTTGCGGCTAGCCTCGTCGTGCGCTCATCTGCAGCGGAGATCCACAAAGTGTTGGTGCCTCCCTTGTCGTCGCCTCGCATGACCCAGCTCTGCTTCGCAGATCTGTGGAAGCGTTGGAGGCTCGCCGGGTGGTGTGTACTCCGCTCGATGCACACCTGCGTGGCAGCGCCGCTGTGCCACCACCTCTGTCTTCAGAGGTCGCCACCGCTTTATTCTTTTGCTTCGTGTTCGGGGTTGGACATGTTCGAGACAGAGGGCCCTAGGAGTGTCCCATCCTCGGCTAGCGAGATCGATGTCGGTTGATTGGTGCAGGAGAGTCTAGAGGCGAAGCTCTGTCTACCGACCGCAACTCCTCTCATAGTACGGCCAAAGGTTAGGCGTGCCAAGACACCCAAGCAGCGCTGCGGCGCAGCGGTCGCCTAGCGACCGGGAGGCCAACGTGACGCTTCAGGCATAGAAGCTTCTGCTACGGAAGCTCGGAGTCCGTGAAGCTGAAGATGTCGTGCCTGCTGACATTGAGACCCAGTTCAATGTGGCTTTCAAGGGAGACATGACGGTGCGCAAGCAACAATGGCTCAATACGATGTTGTTGGGAGACTTTGACTTGTCCATGTTGGACCTCAACCACACCGGTTCGGAGGAGGAAGGCGTCTGAGTTCCGCCTATCCTCTCAACTTTACATTGGTGTCACTAGTTTGATACAATGTAATCCCAAGTGCTAGATCCAAAGAGTCAGTAGGTTCTTGGGGGTAACCTTAGTTACCTCTCTGGTTGTCTTATTCGTAAAAACTCTTTCTTCTTAATGAAAAATGCGCTTCGGCGTGGTCTAAAAAAAGTGCCGAATGAACAGCTGACATAGCTACGGGATATCCCATATTGCTGATTACAGAACTAGGAAGTGGTTAGAAACCTAAATGACAAAAGAACAAACAGAAAAGCGGTAAGTAGAAGCCCTCCGTCACATTCTGTAGCACTAGTTGACTGTTTGAGCATGGGCATTCTTGTTACTCTTAGTGGTTTTGCTGCCAGCTAGCTAGCTTGGAGCTTTACTGTTTGGTGACGAGAATTGGTGATTCTTTCCGACATCAATCACTTGATTTGTGAGAGGTTCTTGATCCCACCTTGCGAGGTGCAAAGGTAAACTCTATTGGATTTCTCATGGCTAGTTGGAGTGCTCTTGGGATAGATTCTTATGACAACCAAGTTGTGGGTTTAGCTTGTAATGCTAGTTAGTGTACGAATCATTCACCATGAGACTTGCCATAACGGAGATTAAGTTGCTGACAAGCAACCAAACCCTAAGAGGGAAAACCATTGTGTTCATCTCTCTTGTCTGATGTTGGTATAAGCAAAACACTTCCACATGACTACGCAAAAGATTTTGCATGGCATTTGGCAAATCTGAACTGTGGCGGTATTTTATGCAAATCACCATGGTTAATGCCTTTCATTAACCATGGTGGTTTTTGTGAAAACCGCCAAGATTAATACCTTGATTAACCATGGTGGTTTTTTAATTAACCATGGCTATTATAAACACCGCCACACAAAATCGATTAAAGGCGGCCATGGTAAAAAGGCCTAGCCTAGTTTGATTTTGAAAAGCCCATCTTGACCCGTCCTGGCCCAATATGTGGCAGGGAGTATATAAGCACGAGTTAGAGTTTGAGTGGACATCCTATCCTCTCCTGTCTTCCAGACCCGTCCTGGTGCCTCTCCCTTCTCTCTTCCAGACTCATCTTCTCTCGCTCTCGACACCGGTCTCCTCTCACTCCTCCCTCCCTCTCACCCCTCCTCTCACGTGGTGGGCGACAACGTGCATCCTAGCTCGTGAGGCCGCACGGGCGGTGGCACGGGGTGGTGCTTGCGGGCCGCGGCGCGAGAGCGGTCTTGCGACAAACAGCTCTCCAGGTGCTTCGTCGACGACTACTGACACCGACGAGCTCTTTAGGGTCTCCGACATCGGCTCCACCTTCTCTCCCTCTTCTACCGTTGGTTTTAAAGGATCCGATCCGCGATGGAGGTGGATCCATTCAGGATGGAGGTGTATCCGGTCATGGCGGCAATGGATAAGATCTACGTGGTGTCACAGATCTGGTGGGATGGAGCCACCATGACATAGATCCGATGGCGGAGAGCCACCACGACGAGCAAGGAGGCCAGGCCTAGATCTAGACTTGTTTAGGGACTGTCTAGGCTCTCTTTTTGTTTCTATATTTACCGTGGCGGTTTTTGGTTGGTCTAAAAACCACCATGGTGGCATTCCCCTAGTGGCGGTTGCATGAATCGCCACGGTAAATAAAAAAATCCACGGTTAATCTTTTTGTGTAGTAGTGATTATTTACATTCATATTCACTGGTTGCGTGCTAGTTGCTCATGTAGATTTTAGTTTTACCTCGCTAGTTAGTGTTAGTTGTAACTCTCCTGAGAAGCTAGTTGTTCTTGCTAGTAGTACTAGTTGTTAGTTGCTCTCTATCTTAGTGATTAAGGTAGAAATCAATTGCTATTAGAATTGTGTAGGGGTTGCTTTATTGAACTAGAGTTAATGCTTGTAGTGGCCACTAGGATAATATTTTATACTAACCACTTGCTCTAGTAATCATGCTACATTGAAGAAAATTTTATAAGCAATACACCCCCTCTAGCCATCTAGGTCCTTTCAGTAACACGTGCCAAAGTCTTGTTACATTTGATAATACTTCTACGCCACCATGCCATCAAGGTGCAAGGATGCCATCCACACCTTCTCGTTGTCCAAAGTGTTGAGCCAACGCAATGGATCAAACTTTCCAACATATAAGGAAATTGAGCAAGGGGTGGTGAGGCCAGCAACAATCATCATTGTGAGCATCATAGTGATTGTGCCGATAATCATCCCCGTAATCTTTGCTTCCACCACTAACATTTACTATCATTAGGGAAGTAGTCACCTATAACGAGGATTGAGTTGTCACTAACCTATGATTTATGTATTCAGGTGACGCGGCTATCATGGGAGTCTATTATGATGTTGAGGGTGGTAAGCTAAGGGAGGATGTGATCCCTCTTTGGCATTGGTGTCCAAAGGATAGTTCTCAAGGCTGGACATGGTGGTCGATGTCTATTGACAGTAGTTAACGCCATCTTTTACCATCAACTTTTACATGAGATGATACAAAAGGAATCACAAAACTAGTTGTAGGGTTTGATTCTAACGGATTCCACGAGTTTGGTGCTCTAACTTGTCTTTCAGGTTTTCACTGAATAAAAGTACCTCAAATGATGGATTAGAGTGGACCACTGCGAATGGCTCGCTGAGACGATCAAAACAGACATATTATTATTCGCCACATTTGGAGTCTAGAATCAAAAGTTATGAACCACAACCAATAGTA
Organism: Hyparrhenia diplandra; assembly: GCA_015847255.1. Taxonomy (NCBI): domain Eukaryota; kingdom Viridiplantae; phylum Streptophyta; class Magnoliopsida; order Poales; family Poaceae; genus Hyparrhenia; species Hyparrhenia diplandra. Next base: position 203,385 of record JADLZK010009272.1, on the reverse strand, counting down.
TGAACTCCAAGGATCTAGAAGACACCAGAGAACTCCACGCCGAAGCCTGGGCCCACCTGTCATAGGGTGGGGCCGCCCGACACTGCCTATGGGGCCGTGCGGCACCCCCCGTGGAACCACGTGTCCAGCTTCCGGAACCTCCTTCAACCAACGTCCCCGTCAAGATCAAAGATTGTTATGTCCTCACTAACTTCTTAGTCATAGACATGGGAGAAGAACAAGATCCTCCCATAGTACTTGGAAGACCGTTCCTGAACACTACAAGAGCCATCATCTACATCGGGACGGGCGAGATCCACTTCCAGTTTCAAGGTAAAAGATACGCTTGTTTCTTCAATACTTACACTAACAATGAACGACCACCAAGAAAGACCAAGGGCCGAGGCGTCTCCACGAGATTACAACGAAAAGCTTGGACTCAAAGATGGAGAACATTAAGAGGATGGAGAAGGACATCAAAGAAAAGTACACTCGGCTCCTACCCATCTTGAACTCTGCACCGGCCACACCGAAAGGTCTCCACCAAAAGAAACAAACATGGAAGAAAAGAGAAGCTGCACCCACCAAGAAGAGCAACAAGAGTACGGAGACCCCACCGGTCTTGCGGCATCATCAACTAAACAATCGACTTCCACGGCTGCGCCGTCTACACCGCCATTGAGATCCTTGAAGGACCCCTACCAGGTACAACGTTCAAACAAGGGCCCATAGACGCGACTCTACGCCATGGGAGTAAGTGCTCTAAACTCTCAGAGAGGTAACTTCGGTATTTATCTGCATATTTAATTTTACGCAAAGCATATTTCAATTAGCATATTTCCTTTAAGCATATTTACTCTTTCTAAATCTGCATTTAAGAAAATCATAAAATATATTTGCTGCATTTGCATCAAGATCCTAAAGCCCCATGCAAGCACTCCTTGCTGTGGTGGCATAAAAATAAATACAAAAATATTGCACTCATATGTTTTGCATTAGCATCCCTATTGCATAGAAAATTCTCAAAAATATATGGGCACATGAAGGTCCACACCTTTTATATATAAAAAATACAAAAAAGAAGTGAGCACATGAAGGCTCACAATAACATCCTAGAATTTGTTCCTTCGGGTATGTGCGAAATTAATATTAACAGGGGAGAACATTTAAGGAGACCCCGAAAAGAGGAGCAAGCTTTAAGGATGAACAAAGGACTACTTCAAGATCAAGCTTGGGGAGAGCACCCCCATTTACCACTATAAGTATCACTATCCTATGTCTTATTTATTAGCTAGATATATATTTGCTTAGAATTAATGAGTCTTAGTTAAAAGTCTTAGTGTTAAAGAGTCAAATAAATGCTGGAACTTGCTAGATTACTTTCTTCCTTTTAATTATGATCTTGATGATATATGCTAAGGAAATGATGAATAGTTGCTCCGCCTTAATTCCTCTTAAAAGTACTTACACTTTGGACTTAGATTCTCCCAAAGCTTTAAATGCTTAATTTTGCTCTAAACCCAATACCTGTGGGAAGCACATGCTTAATCTGAGTCTTAGCATTAAAAGATAAAGGTACATGAAAAGTTGAGCTGCTGTTTATCATATTCCTAGAGATACTTGATTCCTGGTTTTTATCTTTAAAAATTATAAAATATTACATGATGAGTTCCTTAGCTATGACCCTTAAGAGTTTCGCATCAAGATCATCCCACTCCACTAAATACGCTGCTTCTAACCCTAAGTACGCCTCCCCATAAAAAAAAATATATATATATAATAAACTCTTGCAATTTTTGGATATGTCTCTCTCATTATTCATGCTAAAAAGAGGCTGGGCTACATTCGAAAAAAAAAAAGAAGAAAAAGAGAGAAAAGAAAAAAATAAATATTTAGAGAGAAAAAAAATGAGACGAGAGAGGGAGAGTAATGGACAAAAAGTCATACCAGGCGAGAAGGGCCTACCTCCCTAAATATATTTAGAGATGAATAATGGACACGTGTCCGAGGGTGAGTAGGGCCCACATCTCTAAGGAGAGAGAAAAATGGACACAAGTCCGGGGTAAAGCCCACCTCTCCAAGAATGGACGGCCCAGGTCCTAGCAATTTTTAGAAAGAGAGATATAGTCCAAGATGCTTGAGAAGAAAAATACTAGAAAAGGCTAAGGGCTATTTACTACCTTTCATCCTCATCCACTTCACCACTATCATCCCAATATGTATGTTCCGCCACTTGTATAACTCCATTACCACCATCCACTTAAGAGGGTCATACATAGGATCTCTGAGTTTTCTTTTGAAAAATATTGCAAAACCCCAGGATGATAGTTGATCGAAGAACTTGAGACATGGTACTTAACTTGATTGTTTTATCTTGCTTATGATTCATGAAAAGGCTACGCCCCATGGTAAAATGGTATGAGAGAGCAATGCGGTTAAGAGGAGAATTTATTTCTAATAAAACACAAGACTTCCGAGGTATTAAAGCGTAGTAGCAACTCCCCGATCCTACTATAGCATATAGCTTTGCTAGGGACTAGCAAAGGGTAAGCTTGGGGAGTTTGTTGACACTTGTTATCATATAAATTTATTAATCAAATAAACATGAGAAAGGGGTATAAATCATAATAACAACCTAGAATAGGGGTCACTAACATATTTCCATCAGTTTTGGTAAAGTTGTGAATTGCAGGGACTAAACAGAAAACACCGTAATTCGTGGAGCCGCACGACTACGCAACGTAATGAAAACCATCATCTAGAAGACTCCGTAAGACACGACGGATTACGGGCACCGGGATGGGCCCCGGCCCCTCGCGATCGGCCCAATAATGGGGCCGATCGGCCTCCCCATTGCCACGTCGCCCCGCCTCTCCTCGAAGCTTCCTCAACCGACTTCAAGACTCAATCTAATCCACCCGTTTAATGTCGGTTTTGATCCGAGGGTGTCGGTATGATCACGAAGTTGTATCTAGGTCAAACCCCGGCACCTCCTCCTGGCTATATAGCACACCCCCTAGACCCCCTTTCGGATCATCTAGTTCATAATCAAGTTCATCAACAGCCGCTTCAAGATCCAAGTCATCAATCCCACGCTCTAGAAACACCGCTTTAGGAAGAGTAGCAATCAAGATTAGATCTAGTAGGAAGGGAGAAATCCGGCCTCGATCATCGGAGGCCGGCTCAAGATCAGCCCTCGTTCTTGTAAGTTCTTCATTGTAAGTAGTCTTCAAGTTCCGCATTAATTCTTAATATGAATATCTTGATCATGTTTATATTCGAGATTATTTGTTCTAGTATTTACTTTGATTACATGTTTAGCATAGTTGAATTACTTTTATGTTCATGCATGGATTCGTATAGCCATCCATCAATATTATGGGTGAGTGGTAGAGACGATGTAATCGTGGTGATTAGATCTTATTTACCTGCGCTTTGCACCCTATGTGCCGGTCGTGTGGTAGATCGTGGGTGGTGACAGCACCATTGAGTCCTTTGCAATCCATCCCCCGTATGTAGGCCTAGCGGATGATATTATTCGGTTGTTCTAAGTTTCGCCTTAGTCTTCACGGATTCTGTCCTCATGTGTGGATTTAATTAGTCTTTCTTCGATGATTGTTAGATGTATTGCACTAATCGTAGATCCTAACTTATAGTTTAGAGTTACATATTGGAGTTTCTAATGCTAGCTAGCCTATGAATTGCTATCGCCCATTGTTTGACACTTTCCAAGATGCACACCGGATATGACTTGGTTGAATCTATTTATTAGAACTTTTATCATTATCTTTATTATGAACCTTGATCCCTGTTTTTTTAAGTAATTGATAAACTTAATACTTAAGCTTTGCATACAGAGATGATTAATGTTTAGATACACACATGCATAGTTAATTCATGATAGTAGACTTCTTTCCCCGTGGTAGAATATAAATTCAAGACCTGGTTCTTACTCCCCGGTTAAAATGCTACAATGGTATATTCATATCTGTAGCTTTTTTGATACCCGCTTATTATTGTTTATTTACTTATTGAGAAGTTTATCAAGGCATAGTACGAATATGTTATTCTTTGCATATTAGTAGTTTAACTATAGGGATGACAACCTTTTCGTATATGCTATGAACTCGCAATGAATTATTTCTTTAGTTTTATCTCAAGCAACATCCGATATTCATTTTTGACGCCATTGCTAGTGATAGGTTTATATCTGTTTCTAGTTAGTGACGTTAGAAATACCAACACCGCGTATTCCACCACGCCGGGTTGGTGTTTGTAGGACTTTAGTCGAGCTTCCTAGCCCCTTCTTACCCCCTTTCTCGTGGCTAGTGTTCTCCGATGTCCCGAAGTGTTATTGTGTGATTACTATATTTATCAATACTCTAGTTACCTTAGAACTAAAGTAATAGAGAAGTAATTAGGAACCTTTGCCTCTCCCGTTGTTGTTAGACTCGATCAGCAGTCGCCCTAATAAGCGGAGTGGCTGAATATTTTAATTATTATATAGCTTTATTAGTAATTTTATTAAGTAAATTAAGAGGAGTTAGAAAAAGACTAATGGGCCTCGCCCGTTAGCGATTGTAAACCCCTCATATAAATATGGGGGCAACCGTCATGAGACAATTAAAAGAAATAATTTAGGGTTTAACCCTACCTATCTAGCCTTCAACGCCGCCCGACACGCCGCCATCGCCGCCGCCGCCGCCATCGCCGCCGCCACGCCACGCCGCTGAAGCGCCGCCGCCCAAGACGCTGCCGCCCGCCGCGCCGCCGGTGCGCCGTCGCCACCGTCGCGTCATCGCCGATTCACGCCACGCCACGCCTCTCATTCTTCCTCTCGCGTTGACCGGAAACGGGTTGTGACAGATTGGTATCCGAGACCGTGACGATCCAATGGCCTCGACCGAACAAGAAGTTCATGGAGGACGCCAACAAAGATCATCGACAACTACATCGCAGAGCCCATGGAGGCAAAATCGCCCCCATCAATATCTAAGTATGTTCTGCCCTCCAAGCGCTTTTCTTCGCCGTGGACACCGATGAGCCCCCATCCGCCGCACCTCCGACCCATCAATTCTACAACCATCGACGCGCCAAATTTTCCTCTCAAAATTGCTACATAAATTCCCAAAGAAATTCCTACAGGCGGACCACGTAAACTCCCCAAAATTTTTCCTAGAAAATCCTGCACGGACCAGCAATAATGTCAAATTATTTTTCCGGCATGATGGTAAAGGTAACCTGTCTCATTGGCTGTATAAGTGCGATAAATTTTTTCTCGCCAAGGAATCAAAGATACCACCGGATGCAAATTTGCCTCGCTTCTATCTTGAAGGGAGCACATTATCTTGGATTATTCGTTGGGAAAATGAAGTGGGTCACCCGCCTTGGCCGATTTTTCTCAGCTATTACCAGGCGTTTTGGAACTCCACTACATAATCATCTTGGCGATCTGACAGCATCACGCCAATTGGGAGATTTGGACAAGTACACAAATAAATTCACAGCAACGCTAAACAAGGTACAACACCTCTCCCCCAAACAACAGGCCATGCTTTATATCGCTGGGTTAGCACCTCTGATTCAGATCGACGTCCAACTGCACCAACCACATGATATAGAGACCGCGATAGCACTGGCTAGACGCCTCTATACAAAGATCACGTCGACAGAACTCACAGGTACGCAAACGAGGATATTCTGATGTTCAAATATCAGTTCATGGGTTAACTGGCATATCTACTTGTCCTACGATGCAATTACTCATCAATATAAATGGCACCAATTTATTGGCTTTATTGGATTCAGTTCAACACACAATACTATTGTCGCCGGACCGCCCTTCTCCGAGCCCAAATCGACGACGAGAACACCACCAATGACGTCGCGGTGAGCCTCTCTCCTTTTTGCACCCTCTTTCGCTGTCTCCCGAGGCCACTAGCCCGACAACAAGCCGCGCCCGGCGATGCCTAACCGCGATCCGAGGTGGGCGGCGTCGCCGTCATCTCGCCCTCTAGCCACCCACTCCCTCCCAACTCACCCGAGCCATCCGATCTAGGTCGGGTGAACCCGGTTAGTTAGACAAGACGGTCAACCCGGTCCAACTTGAGCCGGTCAGCACCAACGTGGCGGCCACGTGTCCGCCGCGTCCCGCACACATCACTCGCCACGCCGCGTACACCACGCAGAAGCCACGTCACCGAAACGTCGACGCCACGCGTGCGCCATGTCACCGACACGTCCGCGCAAACCAGGTCAAACCCGCCCACGTGATCGCATTTTTATGATCTAGCCCCTACACTTTTACTTAACCGATTCACTGTTCACTAAGTCACGAAATTATTATGCGCTAGCCCTCGTAGTCTAGGGTTAATTAAGAAACGGACCAAACCTTGTTTTATTTCGAAATAAATAAGTTTAGTCTAATTACAATTTTGCCACTGTCTTTAAATGCTCATAACTTCCTCATTTTAACTCCAAATTGACCCGCTTCAACTTGCGTTAGATTCGTTATTCGATCCTCTACGCGTTGGTATAATTGTACAGTAGGTTTTGAACATTTAGTTTTCGTAGATGGAATTAATTAATTAACTAATTATTCTTCTATAGCAAATCTTGTAAAATTCATAACTTATCCGTTTTAGCTCCGATTTTCGTGATCTTTACGTCTATGTGATCGTAGCGACGTGTAGAACGGTTTTATAAGCCTTTCATACTGTTTTATCATGGTTGGTGCATTGTTCTTAGTTTATTCTATTTTCTTGCTTGTATACGTGGTGTTGCTACGAGTAGACGAAGAATCGTCCATTGGAGCTGAAGACCAGGAGTTGAGGACCGACAAGTGTGCGTAAAACAGAGTATGGGAAAGTTGGAGAAAAAGTAAAGGCAAGTATAGTTTGAGTATTGCTAACTCATTATTATCATGATCTTGTGACTTATTTAATATTATGCTATAAATGATAAAATGGTAACAATTTAACCACATAAGATCTTGTCTATAACTGATGTATCCGGGATTTACAGTACAGCTGTGAGGGCCACATGGCTCTGGTTTTAGCTCAGTACCCAGGACCTTTTCTAGCGAGTTTGGAGGAAGTGCCGAATTGGGTATAGTATAGCCCCATGTCCATATATATGTGTATAGGCTGTGGTTATGTGCCATATAGGAAGGGTGGGTCCTATATCTGACGACTTAGCGCCCCAGCTTGTGTTAGACGAACCTGCTGAAAGGCTTCATAGTGAACCCTGCCAACCTACCTTGGAAGTGGGTTAAGAGACTAGCTACCCCGGGCGAAAGGGCAATTCACGGCTCACAGTGAAAGTGTACACCTCTACGCAGAGTTTATCAAACTAGTATACTAGCCTTGCTCAAGGACACGAGCAGCTTTGGACCACTTACACTAAAGATGATGACTCTTATATTGTTGAATCGCTCACTAATATTTATCACTTATGCATATTTATTATTATGTTATAATGGTCAAGATTTTATGGGTAAGATACTACCTTGCTATACTTGTGCCGAAGTTCGATATTGACTCACTCCCGCAATTTTCCCGACCTCGGTCCTTGGCAAAAGTCACTTGGAGAATGGATGAAGATACTAGTTCTTGGCATCGGATCCCCCAAATCAACTGTCCCTCGAAGATAATGGAGCCCAAAAAGTTTAGCAACCGCTCCGCGTTACTCTAATAAAATGTGAGTGCTTGTTTAGTTATATTTACGCTTTGAAGCATTGTTTTCTAATATTTATCTATTCTCGTGTTATATGTGTGGACTTCCCGGGCACACATATGATGAGTCTCGGTCTTCTTTGGAAAACCGTGCATGACAAGCACCATTCAATTCGAGCTTTGAGTTTTATTTTGAAATTTTATCAAAACTCGAATATTAGTTGATCGAAGACTTGAGACATAGTGCTTGACTTGATTGTTTTGTCTTTCAATTACTTAAAACCCAAGTGAGAGTAAAAAGCACCATAGTTTGGTAATAAGGGTGAGTTTGAAGTCAGAATAATTTTATCCGATCCGGTGTAGAGTTTCTTTTTAAAAACATGTGTACTCTATAAGAATGAAAGTATCATAGCAATTCCAGATCCAAGTTTGTCTTACAGTGTATGGATTTTGCTAAGAGACTAGCAAAGGTAAGCTTGGGGGAGTTTGTTGACGGTAGTTAACGTCAACTTTTTACCATCAACTTTTGCATGAAATGATACAAAAAGGAATCACAAACACTAGTTGTAGGGTTTGATTCTAACGGATTCCACGAGTTTGGTGTTCTCACACACTTGTCTTGCAGGTTTTCACTAAATAAAAGTACCTCAAATGATGGATTAGAGTGGATCATTATGAAGGGCTCGCTGAGACGATCGAAACGAACATATTACTTGCGACATTTGGAGTCCAGAATCAAAAGCTATGAACCACGACCATTAGCTATGAACCACGACCATTAGCCTGGGCCACTGTCATAGGGTGGGGCCACCCGGACCTCCTATGTTGCCACGCGGCACCCCCCTACCCGGTTGAACGATGTGTCTAGCTTCGAACCTTATTCCACCGACCTAATAGATTGTCGGAATCTCATCCAGCCGTTGATTTAAGTCGGTTTTAGGTTTGTTTGATCCAACGTCTCAGATTCATCCCTCAGGACTATAAATACAGGGCAGACCTCACCCCTAAAACCCTAGAATTCATTACCTAGAATTCATTATTCATCTCATCTCATTGATTAGAGAGGGATCCCAATGTAAGGAACTCTCTCTTCTCAATGTAGATCGAGGGTTATACTTTCCAATGTAAATGATTAGATCTAGTTGAGAGTTAGGGAGAGCGGAGTTGTGCTTTGGTTCTCGAGAAGTCTTCGTGAGTATGGTATGTCTTTGTATCTTTATTCTACAAGATTTATATTTTATTATATTTATCTTCTCTATTTACTGTTATGCCTTTCATTTATATATGGTTAGTTTGGTTTACTTTGGCATAGGATCTCCGCTCGCATTGAGTGCTTTAGTTAATCGTATGTGAGTAGAGTAGTAATTGGTAGTTTAGACATGGTGTCTAGCCAATTGTTTACCCGAGATTGCACCCAATCCCATGGATAGTTTATGGTAGCCCTAGGTGGTGACAGCCCCGACGAAAATTTAATTTATTCCACCACGTTCGGGTTGGTGTTTGTAGGACTTTAGTCGAGTCTCCTAGCCCCCTTCTCACCCCCTTTACGTGGCTAGTGTTCGATGTCCGTAAGTGTTATTGTGTGATTACTATATTTATCCATACTCGTTACCTTAGAACCAAAGTAATAGAGAAGTAATTAGGAACCTTTGTCTCTCTCCCGTTGTCCTCTTGATTAGCTAATCTATTCATTTATCATAGTATTCTTAGAGTTGTATTTATAGATTACTTTATTATTCATAATCTTCTATACACTTATCATTTATCACTTACCCCTCTTTAGTCTAGTTGGTTTGCTGAGTTAGTAGATACATGATTGTGAGTTATTAGATTCTTTTTACCCAAAGCTTCCCTATGGATACGATACTCTAGAATACTCTCCTAGGGAAAAGCTACAGTGGTGTTCTGTGCGCTTGCACTTTTTCATTATTCTTTTAACACTTAACAAGCATCAACAATGTTTGAGACATGATTTCTGATACCAAATTGATATAGAGTGCATAGGCTAATCGGTGAGGAGAGTGGAGCATAGCGTAAGAACAATTGGAATTAGGGCAAGAAATGTGGTGGGTAGCGAGGAACTAGTGGTGGATGGAATCAACGCCAAAGATGTATAGGAATCCCATGCTCCACACAAGATCGTTTATTCTCTTCAATGATTACAATCCAAATCAAGGTGCCTTTTATATTTTAGGTACATCTCCTATGTGACAACCCATCTAACAAAAGCTTCCTAATTTTCCTCCTATGACAACTAACCCGATTAGAATGCTAATAGTGTCTCTCTAGCCACGCTCGGGCCGGGTTGTGGTTTAGGGCCAACGTAGGAGTATGAAATACATAAAAGATGGAATCACATCAAATTTATTACTTGCATTTGCTCTTCAATTTATTGAGAAGTTGCTAGCCATTGTGATCTACAGTTGCTCCTAAGAGGTAAGATGTGATTTTAGCCATCGAAACACTTGAATGGGTGGACCAAAAGGACATTCTAGTACCAGAGAAGCCTAGATATTTAATCTTCCCATAGGAAATGGATTCAACCAAGGTTACATTGGCTCCTACACTAGTTTTTGATGTCGGGTGAGTGGGGTTGGAGGCACGAGGGTAGAAAACATAGTCCACCATGCCTTTACTTGGGCACACAAACATGTGAGCCCCTGCTTTTATTCCAAACCTCATTCTTCATAGGTCACCTCAAGTCATCTACTTCTCCATTTGATCTATTTCTCGGCGTATGTATGCATAGACTCCACTCACATCTCTCTTTAGTGCATTGTTTCCACCGTCATTAGCTTCGATTTTGGCTATGTTGGCTTTCGGATCCACTCTTAACGGCGGCCAAAATCATATCCCTTCTTTGTTCATCGGATTGAGGAGGCCTGTGGATCTTCACAACTCCTAACCACCCGAGATCTACCTCACCCGACTATCCTCCACACCAACTTGACCTCCCCGGGTTGTACTCGCAAAGCATGACCACCATCTTTACCAACATGTCCACCTTCCCGCCTAGTCCTCACTATGAGCACAACCTCGAAAGCAAGCGTTGCCAAAGCTCCACCCCGACATGAGCCACCCTCCATCATTGTCCACCTCAAGTATGCAGTACTTCTTGTTTCTCTTAATTAGTGGGTAGACTAGAAGGGATCCGGAGAAATAATAGACTTTTTCAAACCGTAAGTTCTATGGTAGGTTAATACTTTGGCAATATGTGGGTTCCATTCCATTGTACCATCTATGTTATTAGCACACTTTATAAAGAGTTGCGAGATGTACAATATTCTTTTCAATTGATTGAATGAAAAGTAAGAAGATCCAAATTAATATCAGTATGAAAAATAACGCACCTTTGGCTGACACTAAATGTTGAAAAAAAAAGACAATCCCAAAAGTTGGACAATATACTTCTCGAAAAGTTGTATATTGGAGAGCAGTTTTGTTGGCTTGATGAAACCCAAAGAAATCCATTGGTAAACTAGATCATTTTTTACTATCTTATGACCTTTGGGGAAAGATTGCACAAAGAGGCAAAGCATCGCTTCAAGCATGGATCCATATAGCTATAACTTAACTTCAATGATGCAAGGGCATGATTTGGTAAAGATACCTCCTTTGAAATAGGTTCATTCCAGATGCCACTAGCCTTCACATCCATCCATTGATCAAAATTTGTGCAGCGCAAAGTGAAGCCAAGAGATTGAGCTGCTAAAGGCACACCACCACACTTTTTGGGCAATCTCCAATCCTATACCCATCAATTGTTGTTTGTCATCTCTATCTTCAAAACCACTTCTTTGCTTTATTATATCCCAAAGACATGTCATTGGTCAAAGGTAATATCTTGTATGATTGAACGTTAACACACATTCTCCCGGCAACATGTTCACTACGTGTTGTTACTAAAACAATTATTTTGCTGGTATCATGATATAGCATATTCTTTAACGCTTGCGCTTGTAACTCGATCATCCTCCCATATGTCATCCAAAACAACCAAAATCTTCTTACCAGCTAATGGCCTGGTGAGGCAACTTTGTAGTATTTCTATCTCATTACTCGACTCTCTTTTCCCCGGTAGTTGTGAAATTATAGACTTACGATTTTATTCAAGTCAAATCTTAGGGATACATCAACCCATACATGAGCATATTGTTTAAACTTCTGATCATTATAAATCAATCTTGCAAAAGTTGTCTTGCCAATGCCTCCAATACCATATATAGGAAGGATGACAATCTTTTTCCGACATGACCCCATGTAAAATATCCATTATTTTCATTTTCTCTTTTGTCCTCCCCACAATAAGTTCTTCTATTACATCTGTTGATTTCTCCCGCTCATCAATAACATCCAGCTCACCACAGCTTTGGGGCCTATCATTAAATTAGTATTCTAGTGTCGACAAGTGATATCCTTTGATTCATTTGCCCCCTTTATCTCCTTGTTGTGCATCGTCATTCTAGAAACAAGATTGTTACATCTTTTCTCGGAGGAATTGCACAAATCAAAACATGTATTTTTAAGGCACTATATAGTTTTAAAGGTGACATTTCTATACATTGTATTAGCTTGAATCGACATGTATAATGAAACCATCTTAACATTGCTAGTATTGTATGTCAACTGAGTAATGATTTCAATATTGGAGACTGAATCTCGATGAAAATGAATTATATTTTGATTAATTAAGGACACAGAGAATGGAATGCAAATTTTATCTTATTTTTTCTTTTGTCAATGCATAGTGTGAGATAAATAATATATATAGTCTGTCTACATTACATAAACCACAACTTAGCATAAAAAGTGAAATTAGTTTGCATAAAAAGTTGGAATAATAGCATCTGTGTTACTCCATAAATTTGTTATGTTTGTTAATTGTTTCACAAAATAACTTTGTATCTAACACTAATCATTCATTGTTGTTTTGTGTGAAAAAAATGGCTAATATAGCTTTCCATAGTTGTTATAAGATAATATATGCCACAAGAATGGAGTTCAAATTTCTCCATATCAATGAATATGTTTCACATGATTAATATCAGCTTAGAGAATAGAAAAAGAAATTACATATTATTATCTCTTGAATCATGTAGAGACCATTATTGTTTAGGAACCGTTCCTATAAGAAATTAGAACATATCTAAGTGAACTAATCACATGATTGTGTTGTATCAAAATATTTTCTGACCTAGCAATCCATTATATGCATTAACAAATTCTATTAATCACCTTGTAAATATGAGTTTCAACTTCATTCAACTTCTCTGTGATCATCACTATGTTGGGCCTTTTTGGCTATCTTTCTCCACACAGCTTGAGTGCAATCTGAGTGCATGTCTCTATTTGGTAGCAATATACTTCAATTGATGAATTACTACATGTTGCTTGCAATGTGTTCCTCCAATTTTTGGACCTAGTAAAGCAAACTATCAAATTACACTGATATTTTTGTAATGTAAATATGATAATAGTATTAGATAAAAGAAGTTTTGGTTAATAAGAAAATTATTTCTCACTTGATCAATAAACTCATCTGAAGGCATGTCTAGGCATTTTGGGTAGCCCTTCAATCCGATACCACCCTTACCATTATGACACCTAAGCTGAATATATCAAACTTTCCTGAGATTTCACCTTTGTCGAAATATTCCGTGGTCGGGTAACCACCGCATTGCATCGACTCCAATGAATTTGTAATAAGCACATTTTGTTGGATTAGAAAAAAGGGTATGTTCAAGCATTGAACTTACTGTGTTCCATAGGGATTGGGTGTGGTCCGTTTTGGTTCTTTATCAAATATTCTAGACAAACCAAAATCTGCAATCTTTGGAACCATGTCCTTAGCAAGCAATATATTGTCAGGTTTTAGATCCAAGTGGTAAATAGGAGGTTTTAGGTCATGATGAATATATTTTAAAACCCTCACAAATCCCCTTGATTATTTTGAACCGGGTGTGCCACTCAAGTCCACAAAGCTCATCTATAGTATTAACAAAAATATTATTTAATCAAATGCAAATACATAAGACAACATCTTGCAGCATATAATGAAAATGGAGGTCACCATACCAGAAAGATACTTTTGAAGGCTCCCATTGTCCAAATACTCAAGCAGAGTGCCCTTTGTGTCTCCTCTAAATACACCTTACTTCCATCAGGCATATTAAATGGTCTTGTCTGTGTTTCGTAACAATAGCCAAGAATCCGTACAATATTTTGATGCTCAAGCTTCCTGAGATTATTTAACTCAGTTTGAAACTGCTTATCATTTAGATTCGTATCAGAAAGCTTCAACTTCTTCACAGCAACGTCCTCTCCGTTTCTAGTCACTCCCTGCCAATATAAATATGGTCAGTACTCAGTAATTTCTTTGTACATACTACTTAATATTTGATAAGTAGGTAAAGCAGGTGTTGGCTTTATTTTGTTTGTTGTCGCACAGTATTACCACATCACCCCTTCGTTTTATCCAAAAACAAAATATCAGGCCATACAGAGTGTTGATCAGACTTATTGACAGACAGTACAGTTGTGTATACTAACCGGTATGCATGCACAAATCTTACCTTGTAAACCACTCCAAATGCTCCTTCACCAATTTTCTGCTCCTCGGAGAAATCATCTGTAATTTCTCGTAAAATTGAAATGTGACATCCTCTGGTTCCATAGTTGTGTCCTGTAATTGCTGCTACTACAAATTAAAAAGCCTTGAATGAGAAGATTCAAACATATGCTATCTTTTGCAAAGGGAAAATTAAACATTTCAGCTAGTCCAAGGTACCCTTTGACTAGCTAGCGTATGTGATAATTCAAAGAGTAAAATGCACCGTAGATCTATTAACTTGCAGCAGTGTCCCAAATAGGTCCACAATTACGGGGTATCCGCCCAAAGAAACTTGCATACCGGTTCAGTCTAGGTCCAAAGGACAAAAACTAGCCCAATTTTGTCGCGCCATTTATCAAAAAAGCCCCTCCGCAATCTCTCATCTCACCCGTATGCCCTCCCCCCATCTATTTGCTGGGTCAGGCTAGCGTGGGTATGGCGCGGCGCTCTGGGCGCGACGGAAGGAAAAGGAACAGCGCGGCGCTGCTGCAGAGCCATTCTCGGTGGTGGAGTCTAGGCAGTGCACAACATACGCGTGCTCTTCCTTGCCTGGGCGGGGATGGAAGTGGACGTGGTGCCAGCCCGCCGGCAGCGTGCGCATGGCATGGGGCGCAAAGGTGGGGTGGAGCCTAGGCGCTGGGTTGTTGTCGCGGGCGCTAGCGTGAAGAAGAAGGAGACGGCAACGCCTTCTCCCGCTCGATCGTACACTACTACAGATTCGCTCATCACTACCGCCGGTATCATCGCCGGTTTAGTCCACCTAAGAAATATGAACCGCGCCCGGCAGTTGATGAACCGTCCCAGCGCGGGACAAACCGTAAACTCCACGGACTCGACCAATACCCGGCGGTGAAGATTTATATCTCTACCGGGAAAATTATGCCCCCAGGATCGGATGGACTCATATCACTGCCGGGTGAAAATAAGAACCGATAGCGATCTCTCAAAGATACACCGCCGGTTGTTGTCACCGAAAAACTATGGTGTGACCGATCCGTAGTGGCCTTGCGGTTCACTCTCGGTTCTAAAATAATGCCTAAGCAGTGATAAGTCGCGAACTCAAAAAGGTGACAGCGGGTGTTCTCTCCTTCCTACTGCACTACCATCCCAAGAACAGAGGCGCTCGTTTAGACCCCTCCCCTCCAAAGGTCTTTGCGACCGCTCTAATCCGTGAAGGAATCGCTTGCATTTGAAGAATGGCTTGACGGTTTTTTGGTTCAAGGTTAGTAACAATCATCTCGCTCCTTTGATTTTATTCCCAAATTATCTCTCATAATGATGGGTACATTCCTTGATTCTTGTTCTTGTTCTTTCTACATTCTAGAGCCGCGAGCTCCAATTGAACTTAATTTCTCGCTAGGCTTCCAAGCAATTTGTGGAGAATCCGTCATCTATAAGGTTGGTCGCCTAATTACTTATGCCGCTTTTCCTGTGGTCCTATAATTATTTCTTGTTAGTATGTGAGTCGAGATTTTACAATTTTGCCGACCAAAATAGTCCATGTGTCACCTACCGGCCACATTTTTTTTCGAGCTGAATTGATCAAGTCTTCAATTTCACCTTTTGTAGAGATGGATCGAGAGTGGATGTATGGGTCCCGTGCAAACCGAGGGTTCTTTCATGGAGTCTCCCATTTTCTCGCGTGTTGGCGAGAGATCATGCCGGGGTTGGGAAGTATGTTTTTTGCCCATGCTTGATTGCAAGAATGAACAGAAATATGCTAACACAGAGTGTATCCGGAACCACTTGTATACACGGGGGTTCATGCCGTGGTATACCACATGGACAGAGCATGGTGAGATTGGTTTGAATGTTCCACAGAAAACAATGATGATCGTGGCCATTCCCGCCGTGCACAAGGAAAACAATGATGATCGGGAAAAACAACGACGCCGACATGCACGAGCAAAGATGAGGGCACTACCGGGCTTGCTTAGTGATACTCTTGCTGATGACAACGACGAAGAGGATGGCCTTTCTAAGATGCTAAGTAATGCAGAGTCCGCATTTCTTAGTGCCAAACAAATTAAAAAGCTAGAGAAAATGAGGCAAGATGGAAAAACGCCATTGTACAAGGATTGTGAAGTGAGCAAACCGAGGCCAACATATTCTTTGTTAGACTACAAATCCGTAGAAGGGGTGAGCGACAAAAGGCTTCGATTTCTTGTTAAGTGTAATCGAAATTGCTCCCAAAAGACAATGAGTTGGCAGAGAGACATACCCGTGCCAAGCGATGATCCGCCCCCTCGGCCTCGAGGTCAAAAAATCCACGCATGTGTCAATGATTGTATATTGTACCATGGAACAAAATACGGAAAGTTGGATGCATGCCCCAAGTGTAAACAACCACGCTACAAGCATGGGCCATCAAATGAAGGTAGCAAGAGCGTAGGAGGTCCCTGTTAAAGTCGTTTGGTATTTCCCAATAGCTCCCCGGGTGCATAGGTCGTTTGCATGTGCAAAGTCACCCCAAGCCGCTATACTTGCATGGCGGCGAAGAGCGGTGAAAAGACACCAAGATGAGGCACCCAAACCGACGGCGTGGATCGGAGGACCCAATACTATGTTCTACGGGAGCTCGGTGGAGAGGTAAGGCACCTTTGGTTTGGTTTGAGCACGGATGGGATGAATCCTTTCACCCGTGTTAGGAGCAACCATAGCACATGGCCGGTGACACTCAGATATACAATCTTCCGCCACACCTCTCAGATGAAGCGTTAATTTCATCCAAATGCCACTATCGATCCAAGGGCCAAGACAGGCCGAGGAATGACATAGACACGCTTCTAGAACCGGTGTCGATTAACCGGGTAGAGATGTTCAATACGGGTGTGAAGGATGTTTGGAACGAGTACAAAAAGGAACATGTCACGGTCAAGGGAATACTAATCGCTACAATCAATCGACTTGCCGGGCCGAGGTTGCTTATTTGGAGAAAAGACAAAAGGCTATATTGATGTGTCGAGTGCTTGGATGAAACACATGCGTACATCTACCGGCAACAACAATAAAATGGTTTATATGAGAAACCGTAGGTTCCTACCGGAGGACACTCATACCGGCGAACAAAAGAACGTTCGGGAATATGAAGACGGAGGGCTCCGTGATTATCGAGGCGGGAAAGCGATGCCGAGAACTAGACAAACTGAATTTTGTCCTTGGGAAGGGGGAGGGGCGCGCGAGCAAGTACACGAAGGGAGTATCCGGAAGAAAAAGTCGCTTTTGGAAACTACCTTCTCGGGCCACTATTGAGGGTACGCCAATTTGCCTTGATCCCATGCACCTTACTAAAAATGTGTCTTTGTGGCACCCTAAACCATTTGATGAACACCGGGGACCTCGAAGGATTCACTAGCCACACGGAAAACATGGAGTACTTGGGAATCATGAAGGGTTTGCATCCAAAGGCGGCTAGAGAATGATCGGTGTACCTTCCGCTGCGACATGGACCTTGAACGGGCAAAGAAAAGAAAAAGTTTATCTCCTTCAATGAACTCAAACTCCCAACAAAGCTACCGTGGTAGCTGAAAAGAGGCTAGTGAACATGAAAGAACTCAAGTTCAACTATGGCTGCATGAAGGCCCATGATTGTCATGTCATTATGACTCAACCGCTCCCCTGTTGTTATATCGTGGTCTCCAAATCCCCCCAAGGCTCACCGAGAGAATCCTAAAGTTGTGCTCGTTCCTCAATGCGATCTCAAAAAGGTCGCTCCTACGTCCCATCTTTGGACCGGGCAGCGGCAGGCAGATATCCGGGCACTAAGCTTGCTTGAGGTGGAATTCCCCAGACGACTTTCTTTGATATCTCGGTGCATCCGCCGGTTCATCTTGTTGAACAAATTAGAGGCCTTGGCCCAATGCACTGCATCGGATGTTCCCCTTTCGAATGGTTGATGAAAGTTTTTAGGAGGTATGTCGGGAAATGTTCGCACTGTAAGGGAGCATGGTTGAAGGATGGTCAACGGAAGAAGCCATCGAGTTACGCACATATTATCTAGACATGGAGAAGGTTGGACTTCCAATATCTCAAATCACGCTGGGAAGAATATGTGGCAAAGGAACGATCGGACCTAAATCTGCTTCATGAAGAAAAGACGCCAAGCATTGAGAGACAGCACATTTCGTTGTTTTACGGCAAAGTTTGGGACGCGAGGCCATACCTTGTGCGCACAAGGCAATGCTTAAAGAGCAAAATCCCAACATGTCGAGAATGGGCTACATAAGAAACATACGGATGAATTTTTGCGATTGGTTGCGAGTAAGCTTGCTTTGGGAAAGAGTTGGGTAATCAACTGGATTTCCGGGTGCGGGGGCCTAAGAGTACATATGTTATGTTCCAAGGGTACGAGATCAATGGATACACATTTTACACGAAAAAGCAAGATGGAAAGAGCCAATACCAAAACAGTGGTGTTCGTTTTGAATCTGTAGACGACAACGGCAGAGTGGAAGATACCTACTATGGTTTCATAGAGGAGATTTGGGAACTAGACTACGGTCAGGTGAAGGCAGCTCGCTTTCACGCCGGTGGGTTCGGAAATCAGCCATCAACATCGATCTGTAAGGCTTCAATACGCTTGATCTCAAAGCAAGACCGCACATAGAGGGACCCCTTCATCCTTGCAAAAGATGTTACGCAAAGTTTTCTATGCACCGCACAACAAAACAAATGGAAAGCTACACATACAGCTAGAAGGGAAAAGGAAGATTGTCGAGTGGATGGAGTGACGGATGAAGTCTAAAACTACGAGAGGTTATCATGAAATGCCTGCATTCGCCGTTAACGTAGCCCAACAGATCGTAGATGAGGGTGAAGGTGAGCCTGCTTAGTACAAGCTCGATCACTATTGTAATCGATGGAGTTAGATTATATTGTTCACTATATGTAATCGATGGAGTTAGATTATATTGTTCACTATATGTAATCGATGGAGTTACATTATTGTTAACTAAATTTAATCACTATGTTTGGATGAATTAACGTTCTTCACCAACTATGTAATCTATGGAGTTAGTCTATTTATACTATGTGCCTCTGATTTGCAACTGTGCTTTCAGTGAACCGATCAGTAGCCAGAACAGAGGAATTTAGGTTCACCGCCGGTTCGTAACCGAGAGTGATAGCCGTTATCACTACCGGGAGGTTTCACAGCCGGTTATTTCAATCGTATTTTAAACAAATAAACAGCATGGTGGATCTAAAAAAGCCTAAGATTTGTATGTTTCTATGTTACCCGTGGTTCACATGCTCTCGTGTGTCCTATGGGTCTCAAACTTTTTCCAAGTCTTTTACAATCAATGGGTGAGTCATCCAAAAATTTTGAGATTTTTAGGAGTTGGTTTGGTACTTTCTACGCTTTTTTTTGATTTTCTCACGGGGACGAGGCCGAGAAATTCTAGGTTGAACTCGAGGCTACCCCCAAAAGAATAGGCACCATGCCAAACTTTTCCACATGGTCTCATTTGGCCTAGGAGTCAAATTTATGCACATATACATGCTAAGTTCTTGTGTTTCCATGATGTAATTTACCATTTTTTCGCCCCGCTTTAGCAAGAATCTAAAAACCTAAAAATGAAAATATTCACCGAAAAACCTAAGATCTTGTGTGGGGGGCATATTTTGGGTCTAAATGACTGCAAAAAAAAAATTCAAGCCATTTACACGTTGGTGGATGACACTTGCTTCACAAAGGCACATGCATGATCCCTTGTCACCATAACTATACACTTAGGTTTATGTTACCCGTGGTTCATATGCACTCGTGTGTCCTGTGGGTCTCAAACTTTTTCCAAGTCTTTAACAATCAGTGGGTGAGTCATCTAAAAATTTTGAGATTTTTAGGAGTTGGTTTGGTACTTTCTGTAGCTTTTTTTTGATTTTCTCAGCGATGAGGCCAAGAAATTCTAGGTTCAGCTAAGGCTACCCCCAAAAGAATAGGCACCATGCCAAACTTTTCCACATGGTATCATTTGGCCTAGGAGTCAAATTTATGCACATATACATGCTAAGAAGTTCTTGTGTTTGCATGATGTAATTTGCCATTTTCCGCCCGCTTAGCAAGTAATGAAAAACCTAAAAATGAAAATATTCACCTAAAAAACCTAAGATCTTGTGTGGGGGCATATTTTGGGTCTAAATGACTGCAAAAAAATTCAAGCCATTTACACGTTAGTGGATGACACTTGCTTCACAAAGGCACATGCATGATCCCTTGTCACCATAACTATACACTTAGGTTTATGTTACCCGTGGTTCATATGCACTTTCGGTGTCCCGTGGATCTCAAACTTTTTCCAAGTCTTTGACAATCGAGTGGGTGAGTCATCCAAAAATTTTGAGATTTTTAGGAGTTGGTTTGGTACTTTCTGCAGTTTTATTGATTTTCTCAAGCGACGAGGCCGAAATTCTAGGTTGAACCGAGGCTACCCCCAAAAGAATAGGCACCATGCCAAACTTTTCCACATGGTCTCATTTGGCCTAGGAGTCAAATTTATGCACATATACATGCTAAGTTCTTGTGTTTCCATGATGTAATTTGCCATTTTCCGCCCGCTTAGCAAAGAATCTTGAAAAAACTAAAAATGAAAATATTCACCGCTTTTCCGCCCGCTTTAGCAAGAATCGAAAAAACTAAAAATAAAAATATTCACCGAAAAAACCTAAGATCTTGTGTGGGGGGCATATTTTGGGTCTAAACGATCAAGCACAAAAATTCAAGTCATTTACACGTTGGTGGATGACACTTGCTTCACAAAGGCACATGCATGATCCCTTTGACTCTTTACAAAAGCTTAAAATTCATGAACCGACAGGTTGTATGTACATCACCGCCGGGTTAATTAAACCGGCAGTGAACATATATCACCGGTGTCGAGGTGTAACCGACCCGGCGGTGATATGTTATGCTTATATATATATGCGAATCGGCGCGGCCTTGAAATTTTCCCCAATTCTTTTTGAACACCACGCCACCGCCCCCTCGCCAAAACCCGAGCCACCACATGACACCGAAATGAGCACCGCCGCCCACCTCGACACCGGCGCCTTCGCCTCCATCGACGCCGCCTCCATCGACGCCGCCTCCGCGACGCCGCCCACCTCGACGCCCTCCTTCGCCTCCATCGACGCCTCCCACCTCGACGCCCTCCTTCGCCTTCTTCGACGCCGGCCTTCGCCAACCTCGACGCCGTCCGTCAACGTCTCGTTCTCGCCCCATCATACTTTTCGTCCACGACACCCGTCCGAGGACTTGGAGGCGCAAGGAGAGCGGCTTTCTCCCACCCTCCCTAGGTGCTCTCTCTCACTACCCCTTACATATGTTCGATAGAATGCCGCCGATGATAAGTGCACCCTCCCTCTTCGTGTAGCACATTCTCCATTCTTTGTCGTATTCCATCTCCCGCCGGCTGCCCTCGCGCCATCCTTGTCCACGACGCCGGCCGAACGCGTGCCCCTCCACCTCCACGCCGCATCTCCGGCCCATCTCGCCCAAGGTGAGTGCGACGCCATTTCCCCAACCTATTTGCTCAAATGTGTGTTAGATTGGGCAACAACTTGTTATTTTGTTTTCTACAACATTTGTACCAACCGGTGAACACGGTTGTGTCACGTACCATGGTTCGCCCTCGCAAGTTACCCGTCGTCAAGTTGAAATAGAACCGCCGCTAACCCCGGGACGGAGAGCCGCATCGATACCGGCAACCGCGAAGCCGCGAATGAGCAACCGGATTGGAGCCCTAGCGACATGCCGCAAATGGATCAAGGTGACCAAGGTGAACAAGGTGACCGTGTAATGTGCCCGATTCATGTGACTAGCTAGGTTGCCATACACACGCAAGTTAATTGAGAGTGTCTTATCTTGCTTGGTACTTTTTTGCGTAGCGGGAGCGTGTAGTGCCCGAAAGCGACCGGAAGGTTCGGTAAGCAAGAAGCCGAGAACCAAGCGAGGCAAAACAAGGCTTCCTCCGCGAATACAACCTACCATATCACCGAGGTGGATGAATACGGGAACCAACCGCACCCCCAACAACCGTGTCCAAATACTCTAGTGTCTTGGGGGTACTTGTAAGGGACAAAATCCCAATTAAGTACGGGGAGGTGGACTGGGAAGGATTCAGATCCATGGAGGGTTCTTGAGGCTACGAAGAAGCTTGTATGGCTCTTCTTAAAAGATTATTTCTCCTTCCAAGAGGGTTGTGACACGGAATTGGTACGTAGAAAAAACTTATGAAACCATGTGTAGATGCTTTGCAACTTTCAAGGGGGGAGTCTGTATAAAAAGTTTGTGCTCCAAGGTAAAGAGCCAAATTGGGATGGAGGAGAGTACAAATAACGAGGATCTACTGGGAGGAATTCAAGGAACACAGGCTAAGCTCGAGTTCATAGAAGTGAGCACAAAGAACAAGCGTAACTTCGCCGAAAAACGCCAATCCTCATCGCCTTGGCTCTCGTGGCTATGCCCAAAAGATGGCGGATTTTCAAGCGTAACTGGATGAGATGGAGAGACGCCGCTAAAGGTTTACCCGTTGAGACCAAGAATGGGAGACAAGATCGTTATTATACCGTATGGCGAGGAACGTACACCACTCTAAAGAAGACGGAGCTTTAGCACCGAAAATCAACCCATGCGCAACCTCGTCAACAAGATCGGCAAATAACGAGGAGGTGAAGAAAAGGTCTCGCGTTTCTAGGAGGGAGAATGACGTGCTCACCCAAGCACTCGGAAACAAGGAGCACCCCTGGTCGCACTAGAGGAGCCGGTGTTGTTCCTTGGAAACTAGCATTGTCGGACTACTCTCGAGAGTATCGGGCGCCGCGAGAGTGTACGGAGACCGACGAAGAGTTAGATAGACGTCTGAAAGGTTGGTGGATGTCGAGTCGAGCAACTTTTTGTCTCAAAGACAAGCGAAGACTACCGGACCCTAATGATGCCTTGAGCCTTCATCACAAGGGCGCAGCAGCCGCGGATCGACCCCGCTTGAGAAAGATGTGAATGTGCCTCATGCGGTGGACAACATCAAAGAACCCGCCAATGTCAAGTTGTACGTCCGTCGGCAATGGACTAAAGACAAGGTGGCGGTCGGCCGTGCCCCGCCGACCATCGAAGATGGGGTCATCAATGGCCAACCAATTCCACGGGGGTATGCTTAAGTCGGATTGATGCCATACTTGATAAGAAGTATAACAAGATAATCATTGAGCACCCCGCAGCAGGAAGACAGCCCAAACTTGGTCGAACATCCACCGGCAAGTTTTTTGGCGCAAGCGCTACATTAAGTTGGACAATGAAGTTGTCATCGGATGATGAGGAGGACCGTGAGTCTAATCCCTCCCATGATACTAATCCTAATAGAACTCCTAGTTCCCCCGCCGGACATGTGCCAAAGATCCCCGCAAAGACGTTCATCCTTCCTCTTCATTACCCCCCGAACATCATAACCCTCACTCTTCATCACCCGCCAAAGCGGGATCCTCCTCCTCAAGTAGCGCCAATGACAAGATCAAAGGCAAAGGGAAAGGATACCTCTGAACCAACCCCCCGTCATATCAACAGAAGGCCGATGGATTTTGTTCCCAAGTGCAAAAAAAATGCGTAAAAATTTCCGACCCCCGGAGGGCAAAGATGCAATACATTCGTGGGCTTCATGGTCTCATTTGTGGAAAAACACGGCAACCAAATGGATCGGCACAAAGTCCCGACACCGTAAGATAAAATGAAAGAAGCCGAGGAGAAGATAAAGAAGCTTGTCGCTAAGAAAACATTAGTATTGCAAAATGCTGCGGACATGTATTATGCCCAAGATGAACCTGCTCCAATGGCAATGCAAAGATGTGAAGGGACATAATTTGGTTGAGGATGAGCCGGTGATGAACTTGACCCCATATCTATGCGTAAATTGCATGACTATTACCTAGCTGAAACAAGGGCTCCAATTTTGATGGAATTCAGGCTATCATCCCCGCAAAAGTCCTGTTTTTCATTATCAAGAAGAACGAAGCTATTTGTTGGATGGGAGGTCTTGTTCCAAATATACCAACAACGCGCCCTCGATACACAAATCTTGACGCTATGGACGATGTAAGTACCTGACTTGCACGGCAATGCAATTAACTACTATCCAAATACAAATTGTTAAGTTCTCGAGCATTCCTCATGGTTTTATGCGTATATCTCACAATATTGTGAAGCCATCGCCTTATTCAAAAGGTATGGCTTCCTCGAACCCACCAAATTCTTCAAGTCGCGTCGATGGACTACACGGAGAAGAGCCGCTAACACCGAAGCAAACTTTGATGGATGTTATTGATGAATTTGTGTTCCTCGAGAAAACAAATCTTACTAGCCCACAACATCGAAAGTATGTGTTCACCGCTTTTAATTCATATGTACGCATCTTTCTCATTAAGATGATTTGATAATTAGGAATTTGTGATTGCAAAGAAGCATTTTGTCTTCGTTGTTGTCAATCTTAGATGCAATGAAATCTTGGTGTGTGGACTCGAAGGATAAACCACTTTCTCTTCGGATCCACTAGTAAAGTTCTTTGACGTATAAGTGACCCTAATAACCTATTAATTTTGACATCACGTGTGTGATGCAAGTTAGTTGCTCACTATTTTTAACCCACAAAGATATATTTGATGCTTGTGAGACCGGTACAATTGTATTGTAACTAGATTCTACTACTACTACTTTTCTAACCCGTAGTATACATTTGATGCTTGTGAGACCGGTGCACTTGAATTCTAACTAGATTTTACTACTACTACTTTTCTAACCCACAAAAGATAAGTTCCACTCTCTCCATATAGGCCCTTTTGTTAGGTCTTTAGACCACTAATCTGAACTTGATATCATCACCGTGCTTTAATTTTTTCCCTTTTCACTCTTTTTAATGTGGCTCGCTGCGGGCCAAGAAAAACTTCGGGGCTTCATTTGTCCCATTCAAGGTTGAAAAAATGGGGAAAATATTGTGCCTCTCGGTTAGAGCAAAGAACCGCGAAACGATCGTCGCGGTTTCTATGCAATGTGGGCGATGTTTAAATTCCTCTGCGGCAAACGAAAACGACGAGAAGGCAACTGTGTGTATACTCCCCAATTCATTTGGTTTTTTTGAATAATTCAATAAACTGATCTATTGATTCATATATATTTTTCTCGAATGACAAATAAGCAAGAAAATCAAGTCCAACAATATCCTACCGCCTAAGATTGCAAAGCATTGCAAGAGGAGTCGCCAAATTCATCATAGATGAGGTATTGACAAAAGCGGACGATTTTCCATTGCAAAGGGTAGGCCGATCTATAAGAACGAAAATACACCGTAACTTATCAAGAGACTACCGTAGTTTGTTGTTGATGTTGTGAGAGATCCGAACATGTGTGAGCTACTCGATGTCTTGGCTGCTGACCAAGACCCTCTAAACTTGTGAGCTATTGTAACCGTTACACTACTTGGTCAGCGACCTTGACCCCGTGATGTGGACATGTGATTATGATAATGGTTTGTTGATAAACCCGACATTATACGTCGCTGTAATTATCGGTCATTCTTATTTTGTAACGCTGCCGGCTATTACAAACCGGCACTGTTGACATAGCAATCACCGCCGGGCGTCCAAAAAAAAAACGTAGTGCCACCGTCTACAACACCGTAGGTTTCAAACAACCCGGGCGGTGTTGGCATAACAAACACTTTCGGTTGAAATGTACAACCGGCAAGGTCATCAGAACATCTCGTTGGTTGACACGCACCGGCAGTGTTCGGCATTATGGTACTTTGCCGTTTTAGACACAACCGAAAGTGTTTAGTTCCCTCAACACTACCGCCGTTGCACACCGGTAGTGTTATTTGAAGTAATTCGCCGGGTCGTATTGACACCCGGCAGTGTTGTCTCAAATCACCGCCGTGTTTTGACCCGGTAGTGTTTCGAACCCTACATCACTACCGCTATGGTTCTCGCCGGTTCGTTTTTGGCGCGAAGGGGGTTTGAGCCCGGCAAAGGATGAGCAATTCTATAGTAGTGATAGGAAGAACCGAAGAAGGGAGACGGCGCTTAGCGCTGGTTTTGTCCTTTGGACCTGAGTGAACTGCTATGCAAGTTTGCTGGTCTAGATACCTAGTTTCGTAATTGGTGTACCTATTTGGGATACCGCAGCAAGAAGTTAATGTACCTACGGTGCATTTTACTCTAATTCAAAGCTCTTGTGTTTACTTGTGGATCAGACCAGCTTATTAGTTAGGACGGACGAAACATGATAAGTTTGGGTTGTTTGGCAGCAGCACATAAGGTGTCATAGGTGCAAGATCAAGGAAGGAACGTGAGAAGGGAGCAGCACTATAGTGGAGAAATTGAAGAAATAGACACCAAGACATCGTACGGAAGCATCACCGCATCAGCAGAGGCGCCGGCAATGGCGGTAGGCTTGTAGTGGTCAGCTAAGACAAGAGATGTGAATTTGTGAAAAGAGAGGCAGGCAATCTGATCTCACATGCTTTTTATGTTCTCCGTTCCTCTGAATCAAAGACGAACTCGAAGTCATTAATTTTCCCAACAGTAACCGATCTACTCAAATAAAGGCAAAAAGGCGACAAAGTAAACTTAGGTGTCGTCAGTATTTTTTATGCCGTATAATGGCCTCTGGGTGACCAAAGCAAATAGAGACCTAGAAACCTTCGAGCAACAGATCGAAGGTGAGTGTTCTATCTACATATATATTACACCCGTAGCTTCTTCTACTATTCTTCCGATCCTCTCCCACTCAAAGCTCCTATAGTATTCCTCGAGCTACAGATTTATGGATGATTGATGGAGCATGGCAAGGCAGCGCAGTGCGAACCTGCTATGGGTCCGAGGTCCAGATCCAGGTCCAGAGTCTCCCTGGTATTCGGTACTGGGTCCAGCGGCAGGAGAGAACACAGTATTAGTGTAGTAAGGTGGTGGAACACAGGAGAATGCTAAAGAATCGAAACCTGATTAAGGAGCAACTAGCGTAGCATCAGAGGCACGACGCTGGACGAACTGAAGTCCAGCTGCTGTTAGGGGAACTTCTGGACAGCACTAGAGGCTGGAGACAGATGAAAGGATCGAATTCGAAACCGACTATGGAAGTGCTCTGTTAGAGGAGAGACATGAAGCAGACGCACACACAAGCTAGTAGTTTGTACATTAGATTAGAAGAGAAGATGCTGACTGGCTAGGCTAATAATGGATGAAGACTTCAAGAGATGGAGGCGATATATGGGGGGTGAGCTAGGCAGAGAATCTGCTTTCTCGGGGGAACAGTTGATTGATACTAGTAAAATGAGCTAGGCAGAGATTTACTCGTCACAAGGGTATACAACCATATTAGCTTAACTAATCTATATCTAAATTATAATTACTACAATGAATTCAATCCCAAGGATCCAAACAGGGTGCAACAAAATTTCTCAAAGGGAAAGGCAAAGGAAACAAAGGTAAACAACTTGAGTTGTTTGCAACACATTAGTACTGCAAATTGCACAGGAGGTACTAGAGAGATGCAGAACACACTAATAAAAAATAAATGGTTGTGGTGCTTGAATCTGTACGTGTTGTCACAGAGCAGAGCATAAGTGTAAGATTGACTTGCGAACCTGTCAAGCAAGTCCCACTGCCAAGCACGCGCGGATGATGAAGATGAACGCACTCGTTGGAGGCAGATCCAGCAGTTGAACACCAACGTTGAGGACATAGCATAGCACAAGATTATTGTTTTGTTGGAGTATAATCAGGAGGGTTGCTTTCTTATCGAAACCGGAAATTTCCAACAACCATCAATGATTGGACATAAAGGAGCCGTCCAGCCAGACAAATGGTAGGAAGAAAGAAGCAACTTGTCCACCAAGTGCGATTATGCACGGCGACGAGGACCTGCAGTTAGACCCGGTAATGGTTTGGATTGAACCGGTTTTTGTTTGGTTTTTTATATGTGGTTCAATTTAGTTTGGTTCAAAACGGTTTGACATCTATAATGGTTTAGTTTGGTTTAATAGTTTTAATGGATAAGAACGGTTTAATAACATGATAGCTTTGCGTAATATAAGTTAAGTTAAAAATCGTACCTCAAAAATAAAGTTTTAGTGGATTTCACATTTGCTAAAGATGCCTTAATACGACAGTGGGTGAAGGCACCATGAAGCCAAATCAATATATGGGACCCACATCCGCACTGAACCCTAGAATTAAAAGCTCGCGTTCACACGATAAAAATTTTAGCGGATTTGACTGAAATTTGCTGAACATGCCTTAATATGATAGTCCGCTACTCGTGCAAGTCGACGAAGACAAATCGATATGTGGGACCCATGTCCAAAGATAGACCCTAAAATTGAAAGCTCAGCGTTCACACTATAAAATTTTAACGGATTTGACCGAAATTTGCTTTGAGGTGGCTTAGTATGACGGTCCGCTACTCTGTGCAATTTGGTGAACTCAAATTGATATGTGGCACCCATGTCTAGAGACAAACCTTAGAATTAAAAGCTCGCGTTCACACTATAAAATTTTAGCAGATTTAACCGAAATTTGCTGAGATGCCTTAATATGATGGTCTGCTACTTTGTGCAAATCGGTGAAGCCAGATCTATATGTGGGGTCCACATTCAAAGTTGGACTCTAAAATTAGAGAATGGAACTAGTTTTGTTAGTTTTGGGATGAAAAAATAGCTAAATGGTTTGGATTGGTTTGGACGAAATGAGTCAATGGTTTGGATCGGTTTGATTTTTTAAGTGTAGTATAATGTAAATGAATTGGTCTGAATTTGGTTTGGTTCTTGAACTATTACCAGGTTCACCTGCAGTCGTCCCCCAGTAATCTATTTCTACTAGAAAACTTTCAGATAACCAATCTAGTACGTAGCAGGTAGCACTTCGCAGAAAACATTTTGGCAGGAGCTGAGGACAAGGGGCGTCTCTCCTTTTGCTGCTCGTCAAATGGACGTTGAGGAAAATGTACCAACGCCAACGACTTTTGGATACCGCCTCCTTGTCTTCCAAAGTTCGGTCAAAACGAAAAGTTTCATGAAGTGTTGAGGGCGCAGGCGAAACCAAGGGAGGCTGAGACGCCAAGCCAAGAACTGCGGTGGCTGCACGAACGACCTCCTGATGCGCTGATGAGGTGTCAGGGAAACAAGAAAGATGGTGGTCGCTCCTACTTCCTTCCCAAATGTGATGATAGTGCATCGCTCCTCCAAGTTTGGCATTTCGTCTCACTTGAGATAAACTTTAGCGATTCAAACCCCTCAGCGTATGATTCGGCTTGGATAATTAATCTTCACAACCTCAAGATTCAGTTTGGGAGTGGAAAGAATTCACGCAAAAAATGTTTCCATTAACCAAACCGGCACATATATAGTTGGGAGTACAAAAATGACGGTTGAATAAGAAATTGCATCTAATAACCCTAGCTTGTCTAACCAACTCCAGTGTGTCCATGTACCATTACCGTGATATGTGCCAAACACTCTGCCACGGTCGAAACAATAGGTGGTACAACCTTGAGGTTTGGACCAAAACCATGTCAAAACAGAGGCCGAAGGCCCATTGGTGAAGCAAGACACGCTTGCGGAAAAAGTGAATTGCCAATCTCCACATGTTTGGTAAGTCAACATTTTTTCCTGAAAGATCCGTGTTACCGGTTTTCATTGATAAGTAGAGAGCAAATATATGTGCTAGGCAGCTAATGTGTTGAAAACCACCATGGTGGCGAAACCCACATGCAAACACAAAAAGAGAAATGACGACCAAACTAAGATGAGGTACCAGAATTTCGAAACAAGAGGCCATAGTAGTTCACAATTGCCCAGCACAAGCATGTCGCAAGGGCATCTCCGACTTCCAACCATGGCCGCACCCAGTGCAACAAGGCATCCCGACCGAGCCAAATCCACAGCGATGCCTTCAGGAAGGTTACAACGTCCATTGCGCCCCCGTCGCTTGTCCAAGAATGGACCAGGTTCTCACCCATGGAAAGTATTAGGGACACGATGCCCCCTATAAGGAAAGCGGCGCCCGCGGTGTCGCTGTCGCCAGGATTTCACTGTGGGAGGCCATCTGGAGGTTTGGCTACTTACTAGGGGATTAAATCCATGTTTCTATGGCTAGGCAAGAGAGCAGTTATATATCGGTTTATGCAAGCATGCCAGATTTGTCAGCAAGCCAAGAATGAGCATACAAGATCACCTGACCTACTGCAGCCACTTCCGGTTCCAGACCAAGTGTGGAGGTCGCCACTTCCGGTTTCAGACCAAGCATGGCAGGTCGTTTGCCTCGACTATGTTGAAGGTTTACTAAATCTTAAAGATTTGACACTACTATGGTGGTTGTGGACAAGTTCATGAAATATGGGCATTTTATACCATTGGCACGTTCATTTATAGCCTTGCAAGTTGCTCAGGTCTTTTTAGACAATGTCTACAAATTACATGGCCTTCCTCAACGAATTGTCTCTGACAGAGATCGGATTTTCATGAGTGCAGTCAGCTCTTGCCCTCACCAGTGGAGTAGATGGTTGTCGGTGGCAGAGCTCTCATACAACACATCATTTCACTCGGCGTTGGGTGTTTCACCGTATGGCCACACACCTAGACATATGGGCATCATCAACCCAGCATTTTGTCATTCCACTGATTAGGGAGAATGGTTTGTGGAGCAAAATCTGTAGAATGAAGTCATTCGGCATAATTTGCCTCGTCTCAGCGGAGGATGAAGCAACAAGCTGACAAGAATAGATCAGAGCATTAATTTGAAGTTGGTGACTTACTGTATCTCAAGGTCCAGCCATATATTCAGTCAACTGTTGCTCAAAGGACGAATCCGAAGGTCATTTATAGGTTTTATGCACCGTACAAGGTGTTGCAATGCGTGGGTAAGATGGGATATAATTTTTTTCTCGAATACACATGAGTGTGCATATCTTTGTATTATAAGGAAGCAGTTATATGTACAAGAGAGCCACAGGCGGCGATACAAAATCAAGAAAAAAGGATTACACAAAGGAACTTGAACATTCTTCAGAGAAGTCGGCGTGCGCTAAGGCGTTCAAGCACTTTGCTCCAGCCTCGATCCAACATTCACCCTCCAACTTGATAACCTGCAGAGTCTCGACGGTTGTGGCCGTTGTCCCTGTTGATGCTCGTGGTGCATGTACCACAACTCAAGCGGTATGTTGCTCCTAGAACTCTGGTGGAAAGAGGACCTCACTGATGTGCAGGTTGACCCGGATTTGATGGTAAGCCCGCTGCAACTTCAAGGATCGATCCCGCATAGTGGTGCGGGGAGCATCGACAGTCACTCAAATAAAGGTGGTGTGGGCTGGAATGCTGATGTCAGTTTCCTCCTAGTAAGAAGTCAATGATTTGAAGGGCTACTACCTGAAGTCATCAACTTGGGGACAAGATGAATCTGAAGAGAGGGGCAATGTCACGCACAAGGTGGGGTGACGGATAACGGAGGGCATTACTGGATGGTCTTCAGTATGACGCTATCGTTATCATCTTCTCGCTAGTTATGTCGATTGATCATTCTGTTAAGGAGTCGTTAGTGAGCTGTTATGTGAAAGGCGGTGCAGGCCCTGAGGTTTAAAGGGCGTCGACCTAGTTGTAAAGCGGAAATCATCGGGTCCAACCACCCCCCATCCTGCTCTGTGAAACCGCCGTTTCTCTTCCACTAGTGCCATCGGCGCAGCCCATCGTGGCCTAGCGCAGGTCCTCTCCTTCCGACGCCGCTGCTTGCATCGTGCCCTCACCCGCACTGGCGAGGTTACCGGCAGGTGCTTCCCCTCCTTCCCAACTCCAATGGGATATAGATTGTCGGCCAGCCGGGAGGTAGGCAGGCCCGACGGTGGGAATGGTGGATGGGTGGCTTAGAGTGCGATTGGCGGTGTAGGGGGTGGTCGGCCAGGTCGAGGTGGGGAAGCTTGCCGAGTCGGAGGAGATGGCGGCGCAGGAGGACGGGCTCGACGGTGCAGCTCACTATGGCAGCGGTGGAAGCATTGGTGTTGGAGGGGAAGAAGGGGGACACCGGGGGGCAAGGGAACGGCGGGGTCGCGCGCAAGGTGGAAGGCGTGGGGCGTGAGCTGGGCCGTGGCCCATTGGGGTGGTCGGCCCCTAGCACGCTTTGTTGTAACGTGGCATTGATGTGCTGTCCTCATCCTGAACTCTGTTCTTGCTATTTCTGCCTTTGATCTTGCTTTCTCATCCCTGATTCCTTTCCAGTTCCAGTTACTGTCTCGCTTTTGATCCAGTGCGTTACGCAATCAGACTGCACAAATTAGCTCTTGGTATCTATTACTTTCAATGAGGTTGCCCCATAGCGCGCAGAAGCTCCTTCGTTCAATTGATCAATTGACATATGGCCTTGTTCGTTTCCAGTTCAACAATCAATTTGTATAGTCTTAAGAAGTCGGAAATTCAATGCAAGAATGGGAACGAGCTGCGTGGCAGCATCCCAATGTTCACTGGTTTAATTTCTTCACTTGGATGGTCACCATTATCTCGGCCATAGCTTGTCTCATCATCCTCCAGCTATGCGTAGGGGTGAGCATAATTAATCAAAACCGAAAAACCAAACCAAGAAAACCAAAACTGTTTCATCAAAAAAAAAAAAGAGAGAGAACCAAAAAAAAATTTGGTTCATGTTCGGTTATAGCTTAAACCCAACCAAAATAACCAAAAACCCAAAATATTTCTAGGAACCGAATTTCTTCCGGAACTGAGGAATAGTTGAAACGAAAACCGAATGCCCATCCTATGCGACAAGCTCAACTACTTTTTTTTACAATCAAAGGCAGGTGCTCTGCCTTTTCATTTAGTAGATAGGAGTGTCAATATGTTCAGAGAGTTGAAACATCAATATGACCAGGCTAAATAAGTAGCCGGAAAAAAGAAGAGGAGGAAAATGAGGGACAAAGGAACATGCCTGCTGACTGTTTGAATGTCTTCTTCTCTGATTGCCGTCTCCAGCTGTTGTACAGTTCGTATTGGAAACACAAATGATGTATATATACATTATTCTTATGCGTCATTCTTCTATGTCTGAGTGTAAGATTTCTAATCACCTTGATTGCTTGCAATATTTTCTAAATTCAAAATAAATATCCATCGATGTGGCATTCATCCACAGCAATGTACAAGCATATTTCCTATGTTCAAGTACAGCAAGACACTAGGGACAAAATAATAGCCAGATCCAAAAGGACATTTTGAATTTTGGAAAATCTAATGGGGTCCGATAGTCTCATCTAGCACCGACTAGCATCACTATTATTCATAAATACAAGAAAGAGGAAAATCAAGCCATTGCCCACCTACAAATAAATCTATCGGTACAACTTTACCTTTCTTATTTATTCTATTTCCCCAACCTCATCCGCTGTTCAATTCTTAGTTGACAACACTATACTAACCCATTGCACAGTGTGGCCCGTATGGTTCCTTGCAGCTGTATTGTTAGGATTCCTTGATCTCCCTCGAACAGTCCGTAGGTTGTAGGGATGGTTGCTGGGGATTCGAGTGGCAGGTTTAGGTCGAGGTTTGAGGGAGTTGGGGAGACGGGCGCGGGGGCACCGCCTTGGCTGCTGCTGCTGCTGCTGCTGCTCGCGAGAGAAGGAAGAGGGGCGGCTAGGGTTAAATCCCGGCTCCCTGAGGAAGCCGGAAACAATAATATGTTTCTGCTTAATATTCCTCCTTGGGGTGATTACATATTTATAGTCCGGAGACTCTAATAATAATAATAATAACTCTCTAAATAGATAGATAATAATAACCTGGGCCTTTAGCCCATCTAATGACCGGTGTCCTTAGCCACCACCGGTTCTACGCCGGCTGTAGGTGTTGCCGGTCATAACATCTCTCCCCGCCCGAAACAGCTCGCCCTCGAGCCGGAAGTCGGGTATGCCTCCCCGAACTTGTCGAGCAGCTCCCAAGTTGCGCCCTCTGCCGGCAGCCCACTCCACTTGATCAAAACGCAAATGCCGCGACGCTAGGCAGCCCGGCGCCGGCTGAGGAGCTGGCGGGGATGCGCCATCCCTGTGTGGCCGAAGGGAAACCCGGGGGCAGCGAGCACGTGTCCCTTGTGCTCTTTGAGCAGGCTGACATGAAACACGTCGTGGAGCCGAGCACCGGCTGGAAGCTCCAAGCGGTAGGCCACGCTGCCGATCTTCTCGAGAACCTTGAAGGGACCAGCCCACCGGGGTCCAAGCTTGTACTTCGCACGAGGATCAAAGATTGCGCCGCGCGGTGAAGGAGACGGAGCTGGACCCATGCGCCTGCCGGAAACTCCACGCCACGGTGGTGGGCGTCGTGAGTACTTTTTGGGCTTGCCGCCGCGCTGGATGAGGCGTTGTCGCCTCTACCAAGATCTCATCACGGTCTCAGAAGCGCCGCCGCCGCCGCCTCCGCGAAGCCGAGCCGTCGGCGGCGAGGGCAGCATGGGCGGTGGCAGCTGCGCCGACCACCTCGACGAATGGCGTGGCGCGCGGGCGGAGTGGTAGGACGTGTTGTAGTAGTGACTCAGCCCAAGCGGCCACCCACCCAAGCTCTAGGGCGATCGCCCGCGTGACACGGAGGTACATAGCAATCACCTTGTTGACCACCTCCGACGCCCGTCCGGTCGAGGATCTAAAAGCCGCGTGCCATGCGTAGGTCGACACCGACCATCTTGAAGAGATCGCGCCAAACGTGGGCCGGGTGAAGACAGGTCCCGATCGGCGACGATGGAGGTCGGAAACCCGTGGAGACGCACGATGCCGTCGAAGAACGCCACTGGCCACCGACCCGCCGCGGTACGGTGGCCCAAATGAATGAAGTGTGCATACTTCGAGAAGCGGTCGACGACGGTGAGGATGACGGACTTGTCGGCCCGACCCGGCAGCCCTCGATGAAGTCCATGGAGATATCGGACCACACCGACGGCACATCAAGTGGTCGAGCTTGACCCGCCAAAGATCATGGTCGCTGTCTTGTTCTTGTGGGGCGAGTGACGCAACGCGCTTCAAGTCGCCACCGGTCTGGTCCCCTGGAATGTAGAACTCGCCCGCAACCGATGCAGGTCAGGTGCCTTCACGAGTCGGCACCGGCGGCGAGGAGCGTGCCTCGGTGGCGCAAATCGCCGCGGCCCCGACGTGAGGCGGCCCGCGCAGCGAAGAGTCGCCTCGGTCGCGTCAAGAGCGAGCTGCGCCGGCACGCTAGCCCGCTCTCAAGAAGGAGTGCATCCGGCCGTAGAGGTTGCCCGACGACTCGTCGAGGAAGATCAACGACGGCCGGAGGGCCACCGCCGCAGCGGCCGCGGGGGGAACGCGCTGTTGTCCTGCTGTCACGACGGGACAAGCGCACGCCACCGTGTTGAGCGTCCGAGCTTGCGCAACGGCAAAATCAAAGCCGGTAAGTTTACTCACCCATTGGTCTTTGGGTACTGGCCGATAGCCGGTCGGCCAGCGCCCACTTGAGACCGTGGTGGGTCGGTGGCGACAAGGAACCGGCCTGACCCAAAGGTATCGGCCAGCGGGAGCACCGCTTGCACCAAACGCCGTCGGCACGTTCAGGCAAGCTTGAGGTCTTGCTGGCTGGCGCCGGGCGGCATAGGCGATCGGCCCGGCCCCGGTGTAGAACGGCGTCAACCCGGACCCCCGACGCGTCGCTGTCCACGACGAACTCCTTGCTGAAGTCCCAGGCATCTCGAAGAACGCCCCGCGGGTCGGGCGGCCTTGAGCCGCGAAAGGCGCCCTCTCCTCATATCCCCACGGGGGGCGTCGCGGCGGAGGAGTCATGTCGAGGGGCCGCGACGATGCCGGTCCTGACATACTTGCGGTAGTACCCGCGAAGGCCAAAGGAAACCGCGAGCGCGCCCGTGCCGATCAGCCAAGACGGGCCACGCTGCGTGCAGGCGGCCACCTTATCGGCGTCCCATGGAGACACCGCCGCCGAGATCACATGGCCGAGGTAGGCCACCGACGAGTCCCGCGGCGAGACTTGGATCGCTTCAGGTGGAGGTGGTGGTCCCGGCGCACGGAGGACCGTGAGCGACGCGTCTTTGCAAGTGCTTTCGCCCACGATGTCTTTGTAGATCAATATATCATCAAAAAACATCGCGACAAACCCGCTGGGAACGGGCGCAGACGCCATTCATGAGCGCCGAAGGTAGCCGGGCGCCGGGATGTACTTCAAACGGCATGACGAAAACTCGTAGTGGCCCTCGTGTGTGCGAACGCCGTCTTCAAGATGTCACGCCGCATGCATCCGCGACTTGGCGGTAGCCGGAGCGAGGTCCGGGCTTGGAGAAGAAGCGGGCGCCATGGAGCTCATCCAAGAGCTCGGCCCACCACCGGAATAGGGAACTTATCCTGAGGTGACCGCTGTTTAGGGCGCCGGAGTCGATGCAGAAACCTCCGTGACTTGTCCGATTTACGGACCAAAGGGGACGGAGCCGAGAACGGTGATGTGCTAGGCCCGATGACGCCTTGTTCTAGCATGGCAGCGACACCTTGCCGGATCGAGCTCGCCCATACGGACTGCAAGGGTAGCGGTAGGCCTCACCGCCACCGGAGCTCGCGGGGGGAGAAGGCCGCTACTCGCTCGTCGAAGACCACTCGAACCGCAGGAGCGGCCGAGTGTAGCGGGGTCGTTCGCAAGGCGGCCGACCGGTAAATCACAAGACACGGCTGGGTCGGGGCGGCCGCAGCCAGCCCTACCGGGACGACACGACGGCGCCCCGGTGAAAGCCATCTCCGGTTCTCAAGGTCCCAAAGGATGGGGGTCGAGGGTCCGTAGGAAGTCGTAGCCCAGATGACGTCGAGGCGCCTAACCGCAGGCCAGGGGCAACTGACGGCGAAGGCCTCGCCATAGATGGTCGCGGACATCGCGCAGCCCCGGAGCATTGCAACTCATCCCCATTGGCCACTTGACACGCGGTGGGCCTCGGGCCTGGCTGGGAGGCGGAGCACGAACAGCGGCGCGTCTTGAGGAAGTCTCCAGTCAGCCGTGTATCCGGGAGGGCGACGAGATCACGCTCCCAAGCCACGACAACGGGCAGCCAAGATATACCGTCGGCGAATGCCCGTGGGGGGCATGCAAGGACACCCGGCAGCCGGCCAAAGGCCCTGGTGGCCACCATCGCCTCGCCTCCCTCGGGAGCCGGCCTCCTGAAAGGTAGCAGCAAATGCGCGACCTCCGCTAGGATCTCGTCGTAGGCCGACGTAGTCCTCGCGAGGGGAGGTAGAACAGGCGCCGGCAGACGGGGTCCCCGCCGTATTAGGGCTCATCCCAATTGAAGCACGACCCTTTGTCGGGCCGTTCGATTGCCTTGGTGAGAGGCGACGGGCGGGGATCGGCGCCGCCGGTCGGGTGAGGTGGTCGATCGGCAAGTACCGCAGGCGAAGTCGCGGGCCGGCACCTTGGGCGGTGGTTGCCAGCCGGGCCGTGGCCGGCGGTCACAAGACCATGTGGAGGAGGCGCGTGGAGTGCCTAGTACGCGTTGGTCCGGCCGAAAGCCCTGGGCGTAGTACATCGCCGTCTCAAGATCCGGTGCCGCGACCTCCACATCCACCGGGATGTGCTCCCGGAAGGCCCCGACGAACAGCGTGCCTGCCGCCGGGGCCGAGGTCATCATCCGTGTGGCGTAGCACGGCATTGTAGCGCTCCGAATACTCCCGACCGTGGACATGAACGGTAGACGTGCGAGCTCCGCCAGGCGCGTCCCATGGGTGGGCGGCCCGAACTAGAGTTGGCAGAGGTCACGGAAGCGCTCCCATGGAGGCATGCCCTCGTTGCGCTCCAAGGCGTAGTACCACGTCTGGGCAGCCCCGCCCGCGATGGTACAAGCCGCCATGTCCGGTCGGTCGCCAATGTACGCCGCCCCGAAAAAAATTGTTCACAATGGTTTAACCAAGCATAGGGTCGACGGTGTCGTCAGAGGTTGAAACTCCAACTTGTAGCCGGGTCATAGTGACGGCAAAGAGCGTCCTCCGTCATGTGCACGCCCGATGGCGCGCACGCTGGCGGGTCGGGGCACCGGGTCGCGCCCGCCGTAGGAGTGTGTCGCCGATGCCGCCATAGAACGTTTGGCGTTCGGGGCCGGTTGGGCACGGCCAGGCGCGGTGGCGATGCCGCTAAGCCAAAGAGACGATAGCCGTGGTGTACGCCTGAGGCGGCGAGGTCGCCCTGGCACTCCGGGCCACCACCGGGAACTGGGGAAGGGGAGCGCGGGCTGCCTAACCCCGGCCGAGGGCAGCCGGCCCGCGGCCGACGATGCCGCCTGTGGTGGCCGAACGCCGAAGGAGAATGTACCTCGATTTTTTTTAATTTTTTTTTTTTTTTTTTTTTTTTTTTTTCGAAGTTTTTTTTTTTTTTTTTTTTTTTTTTTTTTTCTTTTGTTTTCTAAGAAGGGGTGCGCGGCGCCCACGCCCTGGAGCCGTGATGTTGCGCCGGTCTCCGTGACGATGCGGTGTCGGCGGCGCCCGACGAGATCGCAACGCCGCGGCTAAGGGCCGCGACCACCGCCGCCAACCCATCAAGAGTTACAGGGGCACCGCCAGAGGTGAGGACGCGTCGAGACCGCCGATTCCGACGCAATGTAGATCGGAAGCGCCGGAGATCGGCGGGCGCGCGGCGGGAGGGACCGACGGGCAGGAGGAGGGCCTGACATCCGAGATACCAAGCTGTTAGGATTCCTTGATCTCCCTCCGCATTCCTTGATCTCCTTTGAACAATCCGTAGGTTGTAGGGATGGTTGCCGGGGATTCGAGTGGGAGGTTTAGGTGGAGGTTTGAGGGAGTTGGGGAGACGGCGCGGGGGCGCCGCCTTGGCTGCTGCTGCTGCTGCTCGCGAGAGAAGGAAGAGGGGGCAGCTAGGGTTAAATCCCGGCTCCCTGAGGAAGCCGGAAACAATAATATGTTTCTGCTTAATATTCCCCCTTGGGGTGATTACATATTTATAGTCCGTAGACTCTAATAATAATAATAATAATAACTCTCTAAATAGATAGATAATAATAACCTGGGCCTTTAGCCCATCTAATGACCGGTGTCCTTAGCCACCACCGGTTCTACGCCGGCTGTAGGTGTTGCCGGTCATAACATGTGTGGTGTCTCAATTTTCAACAGCACACGTTGGTCAGATGTTCTCTTGCCTTGCAGTTTATGTCATCGGTAGGGTAAGGCCGTAGGGCACTGCACACGTTCTTCATTGCGTATCTTGCCTTCATGTTAACACCGCACTTTGAGGAGTCCAATCATTGGAGTGGGAAATAATGATATTCCCTCCGTTTCATGATAATACTTTGTCTTTTAACTCATATAAACGGTGTTTGACTGCTTTCGTCTTATTTAAATTTTTTATGTAAATTATAAAACAAACAAAACGTCATTACAATATCTTTAGTGATGTAACAAGTCATAACAAAATTGGTAATATTTATTAAAAAAAGTTGAATAAGACGAGAGGTCAAACACGATTTATACGAAGTTAAAAAATTGCAAAGTACCGCGAACGGAGGGAGTACAACCAACAAAGGAAGAGAAGGCTAGCAATAGCAAGCACGACGGTCTGCCTCTTAGAAATGTTGCGACCGATCATTTATTGTCTGCAATAAATAAATAGTTTCAGTACTGTGGTCAAGACTATTACAATTTACAAATACATGAATGAAAATCGTTACATATCTCATGACTAATGTGATAAGAGGGATTTTGTTTGTTTAACAAAAACCAGTGAAGCTCAAGATAGTACCCTTTGTATTTGTGCTCAAGGAATTTTTTCTTATACATATTGCCAGGATAACAATGAATTTAGGCATAATCTGCATGGGACAAATCTGTTCTGTAAACCCCCAGCACCTACCCCCCCCCACCCCACCAAAATAATAATAATAATAATAATAATAACAACAACAACAATAACCTGAAACTGGAAAGTTTTGAACTGAAAGAGTTACTAGTGCAGAGCAAGAGCAAAACATCATATGCTATATATATTGGCTAGGTCAGATTACCGTTTCTTTGATGTGGGCGAGCTTGGCCTTGTTCTCCGCAGTTTTACACCACTCCTCTAGTAGCTTGCACTCAAAAATATCTAGCCTTTTGAGCTTGGTTAGCTGTTGTATGCTCTCTGGAAAACATGTGATGTCGCAATACTTGATTTGAAGTCTTGTGAGAGAGGTAGGCACCCAATGCTATCTGGTAAAGATGTGATGCTATGGCACGTGCTGATTTGAAGTTCCTTGAGAGACCTGAGGCGTCCGAAGCTCTCTGCCAAACCATTTAGGTTTTGACAGCTCAATATTTCCAGACGCTGGAGGGAGACAAGGTCTCCCACCCATGGCCCTAGTTGAGTCATGCTTTTAAACTCCGATAGACACACTGAACGCAACTGAGTTAGATGTGGGAAGCCAAAGTCTGGTCGCTTACTGTCACCACCTCCTGACAACGTACTGTCAAATGCTCAAGTGCTGCAAGGTGACCCAACCAATTTGACAGTTCTCGTACTTCTATTATGGGAAGGGAGGAGAGGGCTTCAATGATCCTAGGGGAGCTGCTCAGATCAATGCATTCGTTGACGGTTAATGAACTGAGGTCACGAAGGTGGTCAAGCATCTTGTGTTGCGAGCTCACCCCATTGGCACTTACAAAGAGAGGCCCCTGTTAAATTTTGCTGTTGGGCCCGATCTTTGTGAGAGAAAGCATTTCCGGGTACCGTTGGTGGCTGATCCTGTGAGAGAAAGT
This sequence comes from Hyparrhenia diplandra, assembly GCA_015847255.1. Classification (NCBI taxonomy): domain Eukaryota; kingdom Viridiplantae; phylum Streptophyta; class Magnoliopsida; order Poales; family Poaceae; genus Hyparrhenia; species Hyparrhenia diplandra. The sequence continues at coordinate 162,383 of JADLZK010009272.1, read as the reverse complement.
ACTGCTGGCTGGTTTGGCTGCGAACAGGCTCAGAGTAGTTACCGAAACAGAGGAGGAAGAAACACTCATCTGTGAAGCACCCTCCCTCCATGATGATATCACACCATCACTTCTTCCGTGTATTCTCCGCAAGTACCAGCTGGCTCCAAATGAACGTGGTTCAAGCTCCAAGTAGGGGCAATCACTTATTTCCAACATAAAACTTCTCACAGTGGACCTATCACAATCAGAGCATGTTGTGGACCACAATTTGAGGCTTCCCATTTCACGTAGTGTAAGAGACTCCAGACTAGGATATGCCCGCGTCTTCCTGCAGTCCCAGTGAATTTTTGAGATGCCATTCATTCGTTCAAGGACCAGACATTTCAAATATGGTAACTTTGCAAGTGGTGGCAGGATGCACTTGGGAAAATCGGACATGGAAACAGAGACAAGAAACTGGAGATGATGATTGGCGGCAATCCTACCAACAAACCACTCAGGGAACCTGGTACTATTATAACCGTCTATCTTTAAATACTTTAGATTTGGTGGTGGCAGTAGCTCTGGCAACACTTCCATGTCCTCTACAGACCTCTCAACATCTTTCGTCCAGTTGAGTTCCAGTTGTGTCATTAGTGATTTTGCTTTCAGATTCATGCTTCGCACCTCTTGCACAGATTTCACATTTTCAAGTCCGCTTATCACCAGATCAGTACGATTTACATCTTGAAGAAGAATGAGGTTGCTGCTAGAGTCATGACAATCAGCCTGGACCAGAAAGTGTGGTAATGTTACCAAAGTTTTATTGAGTGTGTGCTGCTTAGGCGTTCTTAGGTTATGACAGCCTGTCAGATTTAGAAACCTTAGACTGTCCATTTCATATAGATTTGATGGTAAAATTTTTAGTTCCCGACATGCTGAGAGATTAAGTGCATGTAGCTTACAGAGGTTACCTAAACAGTGAGGTACAGTCATAAGAGTATCATTGCAAGATAAGTCCAGATGCTCTAGGTTTGGAAGCTTATTAATACACTCGAGGAAAGTGTCAAATGCTTCTCCAGCAGTGAGATTTCGTCCCATGGCTTCTGATATCATCTTAAGATTCACATTGACACCAAAATAGCATGAGAATCCTGACAAATTCAGATATTGGAGTTTGGTCAGGCTACCCAAGAATTCTAGCATTCCAGGAACTCCTTTACACTCTGGTAAGTTCTTTAGATTTGGAACTCTTATTTCATGGCCCATTCTGAGTGAGTCTCTGTCAGCACATGATAAGTTCAAATACTTGAGATTGGTGAGCCTTCTCAAAGCTTCAGGTATATTTTCCATAAAAGATAGGCGTGATGCCAAATTCAAACATTCGAGCTTGGTGAGAGTAGCCAAAATTGCAACATTTGCTCTTCCATCAATATATGAGCTGTAAGATAAGTCCAAATTGCGTAGTTTTAAAAGGCCACCCAAATGTTTTGGTATATCTCCTATATTTGAGCAGTATGACAAGTTCAAATATTCAAGATTAGTGAGCCTCTCAAGGATTCTGATATATTTGTAACCTGAAAACATTTTGACAAATCTAGATGCACCAACTCTTTTAGCCTGCCAAATGACAGCGGCAGTTTCTCTATATAGAAACAATCAGACAAATCCAGATACATCAAACCCTCCATTTCTCCAATTGATTCTGAGAGTGCCAAGATATTAGAAGATCCACAAAGGCTGAGGTAAATTAACATTGAGAGCTTTGTGATATTATTGGCAGTCACTTGATGTGGTACCCTTCTTGATACACTGAGATACCTTAACTGCTTTAAATCACCAATGGAACTTCACAGCTCCTGTATAGAATACTCACTTAAGTCCAAAACATGAAGATACTGAGCAAATGAAAATGCATCTTCATGAATCCTAATTTGTCCACATAAGAGAAAAGGTAGGTACTCCGGGGATGAGGTTGATGCACCATAGAGCACAATTTTTCCACATTCTGTAGCACGCATAGCACTTATCTGATTAGGATATTGCGTGAATGACTGCAATGATTTGGTACTATCACTGAGTAACACAGAGAGGCATCTGTTTCCCCCGGTATTGCCTTGTTTGCCAACATCTAGAACCCCATCAACCATGACCGATGTTGCTAAGTCATGCACCAGGTCGTGCATGGTGAAGACTGTGACATCCTCATGATATACTTCAACATTCTGCAACAAAAAGTTCTTAGAAAAATCAGCTCTATAATGACAACTAGAACTCGGAGAAGTTAACACTGTTACCAAGCAAAACCTAACGGAAGGCCATGGAGCCAACAAAAAAAAAAAAAAATCCAGGCCATAGAGATAAGTTCAAAAAAAAAAAAGGCCATGTACCTAAACTATGTTTTTCCGGGGCCATAGAGAAAAATTCTCCCTTGAAAGCCTATAGCCCAAACAAAACCAAGAAACAAATGGAACTCTAGATATTTAATCTTAAGATTAAGCCCCTGCGTTACTCGCTCCTAGGCGACACGCCCCCCCCCCTCCCTCCATCATCCTTCTACTGCCCGACACACCACCTATGCAGGGTACCAGAAGCCATGCGGCTACGAGGGGCGGTGGTGGTGATATTCTAGGCCTATATGGCCATGAGAAATTATCTATATATCTTTGTTATCCTTAAGAGACTAGTGTGTGACTCCAAAAGTCACATGTTAGTAACATGTTTCTTTTTTCTTGAGAACATGACCTCACGCCTATTTCTTTAAGAAGAAGATACAGTTCCAAAAGAACAGCTTACATAGCTACGGTATATCCCATACTGCAGGTTACAGAACCACAGAGGAAGTGGTTAGAAACCTAAATGACAAAAGAACAAAAAGAAAGGCGGTAAGTAGAAGCCCTCCATGACATTCTGTAGAACTAGTTAGATTGTTTGAGCATGGGCATTCTTGTTACTCTTGGTGGTTTTGTTGCCAACTAGATAGCTTGTAGCTTTGGTGTTTGGTGACGGGAATTGGTGATTCTTTCTGCCATCAATCGCTTGATTTGTGAGAGGTTCTTGATCCCACCTTGCAAGGTGCAAAGGGATACTCTATTGGATTGCTCATGGCTAGTTGGAGTGCTCTTGGGATAGATTCATATAACACCCAAGTTGTGGGTCTAGCTAGTGTACGAATCATTCACCTTGAGACTACGCCACAACAGAGATTAAGTTGCTAAGAAGCAAACGAATCCTGGGAGAAAAACCATTGTGTTCATCTCTCTTGTCCGATGATGGTATAAGCTAAACACTTCCATTTTCATTCCTATTCACTACTTGTGTGCTAGTTGCTACATTCCTATTCAATACTTGTGTGCTAGTTGCTCATGTAGATTTTAGTTGTACCTCTCTAGTTAGTGTTAGTTAGCTATTGTTAGTAGTACTAGTAGTTAGTTTCTCTCTATCTTAGTGAATAAGATAGAAATCAATTGCTATTAGATTTGTGTAGGGGGTTGCTTTATTGAACTAGAGTTAATGCTTGTAGTGGCTATTAGAATAATATTTTATCCTACCCACTTGTTCTAGTAATCGTGCTACACAGAAGGAATTTTTATAGGCTGTTCACCCCCTCTAGCCATCTAGGTTCTTTCAATGACACGTGCCAAAAGTCTTGTTCCATTTGATAATACTTCTGCGCCACCATGCCATCAAGGTGAAGGGATGTCATCCACACCTTCTCATTGTCCAATGTGTTGAGCGAAGGGTGGTGAGGCCAACAATAATCATCATTGTGACCATCATAGTGATTGTGCCGATAATCATCCCCGTCATCTTTGTTGCCACCACAAACATTGACTATCATTTGGGATGGCGTCATCTATGATGATGATAGAGTCGTCACGGACCTATGATTTATGTATTCAGGTGACGCGCCTATCATGGGAGTCTAACTAGATGTTGAGGGTGGCAAGCTAGGGGAGGATGTGATCCCTCTTGGCATTGGTGTCCAAAGGATAGTTGTCAAGGCTGGCTGGACATGGCGGTCGATGCCCGGGACATGGTTTCTGATGCCAAATTGATATAGTGTGCATGGGCTGATCGGTGATGAGAGTGGAGGATATCATAAGAACAATTGGAATTAGGGCAAGAAATGTGGTGGGTAGCGAGGAACTAGTGTTGGAAGGAATCAACGCCACTAATGTATATGAAACCCATGCACCACACGAGAAGGTTTGTTCTCTTCAATGATTACAATCCAACTCAAGGAGCCCTTTATATTTTAGGTGCATCTCCTATGTGACAAACCATGTAACAAAAGCTTCCTAATCTTCCTCCTGTGACAAGCCGACTGTTAGAATGCTACCGGTGTCTCTCTAGCAATGTGATCTACAATTGCTCCTAATAGGTAAGATGAGATTTTAGCCATCAGAATCACTTGAATGGATAGTCCACGGTGACATTCTAGTGCCATCGAAAATCCTAGATATTTAATCTTCCCATAGGAAATGGGTTCAACCATGGTTCAAAAAATTAACAAAGTCGAGACAAACACCTACATACTTTGGCTCCTACACTAGTTTGTGATGTGGGTGAGTGGGGTTGGGGGGACGGGGCATATATGAGCCCCTACTTTATTCCTCGAAACCTCATTCTTTGTAGGTCATCTTAGGTCGCCTACTTTTCCATTTGATATATTTCCGTGCGTACATCATTAGCTTCGATTTTGGCTATATTGGCTGTCAGATCCACTCTTAACGATTGCCAAAAATCATGTCCCTTCTTTGTTCATCGGATGAAGGAGGCGTGGCCATCTTCACAACTCATAACCACTCGAGGTCTACCTCACCCGACTATGCTCCCCACTAGCTTGACCTCCCTGGTTGTACTTGCAAGCATGACCACCATCGTTACCAACTTATCCATCTGCCAAATCGTGCTCTCTATGAGCACAACCTCAAGCGAGCCTTGCCAAAGCTCCACCCCCGACATAAGCCACCCTCCACCGCTGGTCACCTCAAGTATGAAGTAATATCTTAATTTTTCTTAAAAAAATTAGTGGGTTGGTGGAAGGATAAGGAGAAAAAACAGACTTTTCGAACTCTAAGTAGTATGGTAGATCAATTATGGCATATGTTGGTTCCATTCACTATACTATCTATGTTATTAGCGCACTTCATCAAAAGTTGCGAGATGTAAGATTCTTTTCAATTGATTGAATGAAAAGTAAGAAGATCCAAATTTAGTAGCGGTATCAAAAAACAACGTACCTTGGTTGACACTAAATTTTGAAAGAATGACAATCCCAAGAGTTGGATAATACACTTCTCGAGAAAGTTGTACATTGGAGAGCAGTTTTGTTGGCTTGATGAAACCCAATGAAATCCATTGGTAAACTAGATCATTTTTTACTATCTTATGACCTTTGGCAAAGATTGCACAAGATAGGCAAAACATGGCTTCAAGCATGGATCCATATAGCTATAACTTAATTTCAATGATGCAAGAGCATGATTTGGTGAAGATACCTCCTTTGAAATAGGTTCATTCCGGATGCCACTGGCCTTCACATCCATCCATTGATCAAAATTCATGGAACGCAAAGTGAAGCCAAGAGATCGAGGCTGCTAAAGGCACACCACCACACTTTTTGGCAATCTCAATCCTATACCCATCAATTGTTGTTTGTCATCTCTATCTTCAAAACCACTTCTTTGTTTTATTATATCCCAGCACATGTCATTGGTCAATGGTAACATCTTGTATGATTGAAGGTTAGCACACATTCTCCCCTAACCACGTTCACTACGTGTTGTTACTAAAAACAATTATTTTGCTTGGTATCATGATAGAGCATATTCTTCAACTCTTGCAGTTGTAATCGATCATCCTCCCATAGGTCATCCAAAACAACTAAAATCTTCTTACTAGCTAATAGCTTGGTAAGGCAAGTATGTAGTATTTGTATCTCATTATCCCGACTCTCTTTTCACGATAACTGTGAAATTATAGACTTACGGATTTTATTCAAGTCAAATCTTAGGGATACATCAACCCATACATGAGAATCTTGTTTAAACTTCGATCATTATAAATCAATCTTGCAAAAGTTGTCTTGCCAATGCCTCCGATACCATATATAGGAAGGATGACAATCTTTTCGACATGACCCCATGTAAAATATCCATTATTTTCATTTTTCTCTTACGTCCTCCCCACAATGAGTTCTTCTATTATATCTGTTGACTTCTCTCGTTCATCAATAACATCCAGCTCACTCGTAGCTGGGGCCTATCATCAAATTAGTATTCTCGGTGTCGACAAGTGATATCCTTTGATTCATTTGCCCTCTTTATCTTCTTATTATGCATTGTCATTCCAAAGAGTCTTGTTACATGTTTTTACGGAGAAGTTGCACGAATCAAAACACTTATTGTTAAGGCACTATATAGTTCAAAAGGTGATATTTCTATAGGTTGTATTAGCTTGAATCGGACATGTATAATGAAAACATCTTAAAATTGCTATTATTGTATGTCAACTTAGTAATTAATTTATATATTGGAGATTGAATTTTGATAAAAGTAATTATATTATGGATTAATAGAGGACACAACAAATGGCATGCAAATTTTATTTTATTTTTCCTTTTGTCAACGCTTAGTTTGAGATAAATAATATAGTCTATCTACATTACATAAACCACAACTTAGCATAAAAAGTGCAATGAGTTTGCATTAAAAGTTGGAATAATAGCATCTAATAAATTTGTTATGTTGGTTAATTGTTTCACAAAAATAACTTTGTATCTAAAACTAATCATTAATTGTTGTTTTGTGTGAAAAATGGCTAATATAGCTTTTCGATAGTAGATAAAAGATAATAAATGCGCTTTTAGCGGCTGTAAACATGTGCTTGGATCTTTGTTACAAGCTTTTGAATAAAAAGTTGGGGAAACCTTTGCTCTTTATAAAAGATAATAAATGCCACAAGAATGGAGTTGAAATTTCTCCATATCAATGAATATGTTTCACATGATTAATATTAATTTATAGAATAGAAAAAGAAAAATACATATTATTATCTCTTGAATCATGTAGAGGCCATTATTGATTAGAAACAATTCCTAAGAAATTAGAACATATCTAAGTGAACTAATCACATCATTGTGTTGTATCAAATTATTTTCTCGACCTAGCAATCCATTATTTGCATTAGCAAATTCTATTAAATTACCTTGTAAATATGAGTTTCAACTTCATTCAACTTCTCGGTGATCATCACTATGTTGGGCCTTTTTTTTGGCTATCTTTCTCTCCACAGTTTGAGAGTGCGATTTGAGTGCATGTCTCTATTTGGTAGCAATATACTTCAATCGACGAATTACTACTACATGTTTCTTGCAACGTGTTCCTCCAATTTTTTGGACCTAGTAAATCAAATTATCAAATTACACCGATATTTTTTATAATGTAAATATGATAATAGTATTAGATAAAAGAAGTTTTGGTTAATAAGAAAATTATTTCTCACTTGATCAATAAACTCATCTGAAGGCATGTCTAGACATTTTGGGTAACCCTTTGATCCCGATACCATCCTTACCATTATGACACCTAAGTTTGAATATATCAAACTTTTTTAAGAGATTTCACCTCATCGAAATATTAATATTACGGTGGTCGGTAACCACCGCATTGCATCAAATCCAATGAATTTGTAACAAGCACATTTTGTTGGGTTAGAAAAAAAGAGTAGGTTCAAGCATTCAACTTCTTGTGTTCCATAGGGATTGTGTGTGGTCCGTTTTTGGTTCTTTATCAAATATCCTAGACAAACCAAAATCTGCAATCTTTGGAACCATGTCCTTAGCAAGCAATATATTGTCGGGTTTTTAGATCCAAGTGGTAAATAGGTGGTTTTAGGTCATGATGAATATATTTTAAACCCTCACAAATCCCTTTGATTATTTTGAACCGGGTGTGCCAGTCAAGTCCACAAAAATCATCTGCAGTAGTAACAAAAATATTATTTATGTAAATACATAAGACTATATCTTGCAACGTTATACTGAAAATGGAGGGTCAGCATACCGAAAGGTACTTTTGAAGGCTGCCATTGTCCAAATACTCGAAGCGAGTGCCCTTTGTGTCTCCTCTAAATACACCTTACTTCCATTAGGCGTATTAAATGGTCTTTTCTCTGTTTCGTAGCAATAGCCAAGAATCCGTACAATGTTTTCATGCTCAAGCTTCCGAGATTATTTAACTCAGTTTGAAATTGCTTATTATTTAGATTCGTATCACAAAGCTTCAACTTCTTCACAGCAACATCCTCTCCGTTTCTAGTCACTCCCTGCCAAATAAATGTATTCAGTACTGCATAGAACTTACTTCTTTTTACATACTGCTTAATACTTATTATATTATACTTGATATAAGTAGGTAATGCAGGTGTTGGCTTCATTTTGTTTGTTGTCATACGGTATTGCCACATCCAAATACGGTGTGGCAACAAGTTTGTTGTATATATTGCTTGTTGGCTCCTTTTGAAGCACTAATGCACCAGCACTATACAGAGTGTTAGCCAGCTTGTTGAGAATACAGTTGTTTATTTTGATGAAACGAATACAGTTGTTTATAGAAGCTAAGCATGCACAAACCTTTACCTTGTAAACCACTCCAAATGATCCTTCACCAATTTTCCGCTCCTCGGAGAAATCATCAGTAATTTCTCGTAAAAATTGGAACGTGACATCCTCTGGTTCCATATTTGTGTCCGGTAATTGCTCCTAGTACAAATTGATGAGCCTTGGATGAAAAGATTGAAACATATGCTATCTTTTGCAAACAGAAGAGTAAACATTTCAGCTATCCCAAGGACGACCTCTGACAACTCAAGCCCCTAGAAACACTTACGTATCAGATCAGCTTGCGAGTCAGGACCCGACGAAATATGATAGGCTAGACAGCAGAACAGAAGGTGGGATAGGTGCAAGATCAAAGATGGAATCTGAAAAGGGAGCAGCACTGTGGAGGCCGGACCCAAGATCTTTGGAGAAAGATTAATTAAACTCAGTTTGTACAGGAGAGATTGAAAGCACCAACTCATCTGCAGAGGCTCTGGCAGTGGTGGTAGGCTCATAGGTAAGACAAGTGTGAGTTTTTGAGATGAGAGGCAGGCAATTTGATATCTCTGCTTCTCACTCTCTCTCTCTCTCTCTCGATTGATCGAAGGGCGGAAGTCCTTGATTTTGTCATTCGAAAAAAAAGGAACTTACAGCCAGTTTGGATCCTGTGAATTGAAGCTCTGAACAGCCATGTTGGATAAACAAGTAAATACTTAAATGAACAGGAATTAGACATTCTACTCTTGAGGCCAGGAATTTTGAACTAGGTCTCATGTGCTTCACCGGAATTAAGTGTAAGGCAAAGGCAACAAAAGTAACTTTGAGTTGTTGGAACACATCAGAAGTTCAAAGCTCCAGATTGCACAGGCATGGAGCTTGAATCTGTAAATAAGATTAATGGCCGAACCTGTCGAGCGATCGAGGCGCAGTGCAGATCACGTGCGCGCAGATGATTTAACACAACGCAATTCCTGCTCACACTCGAGGGAATCCTTTCCTTGGTAGGACTCACAATCACTATAGACACTTGAGCACCAGAGTTGATCACAGTTTGGCTGTGCCTTGATCAGGACGACGCTAAATGAGGAGAAGATATGTTATTCTTTTATGGAAATGGAAAATTTCCAACAACCATCAATGATTGGACCTGGCCGCTAATAATGCCCGTGTTGGATTGGATAAACATAAGCGAGCACCAGGGAATTCGCCCAGCCTGGAAATAGGCACGAGTGGGTAAAATAGATATTACCCACGAGTGTTACCTCAGGGAAGAAGGCAGTAGGCACTTTTATGCTCCCCTCCTAGAAATTAATGAAGTCACTCTGAAATTCAAGAAATCATCGAGATATCCTGAAAGTTCTGAAATCGAGTCCTGTCAACTCAATTTGTTCTCTGGGGACAAGGATAATGCATTTCAACAGCAATATATTACATAGAGGCTAGCGCGGCCAGCAGTATAGAACAGGTCTCACCTAGCAGTTGGCAGCGGAGGAGTTCAGGAAAGCAGCTGGGGCGGCTTCTTGCAGAGGCTGAGGGATCTTACAAGAGAGGAGGAACAGGAGGGGATCTGGCCGAGCAAGAGGGGAGGGAGGCCAGTCTAAGTCTAGGAGAAAGGGGAGGTACCATGCTGGGTAGAGGCAATGGGGCGAATCCAGAGCGTCGTCAATCTCTAGGGTAGCCACTACACTAGCCACCGCCGGCGCCACCCATTTAATTAACAGGTCACTTCGAAGGTCGCCGCCTTCTTGTTTGTTTTTTCATTTTTTTAACAATATGGCAGACTTTGTTCGTTCATGATAGTTATACCGTTCACCAAAAAATCAAGCATAAAACAATAAGACAAACAAAGTCGACGAAGATAAGGGTGTGGACCGACTTATGGGTATTCAGCGACAACTTCTACTCGTCTAAGCATATGAGCGTCTACCTCAAAGCCACCGTGCGGTGAAGCTTCTTTTCGGCCTTGGGCTCGACGGCGTATCACGGAGTCGGCGTCCTTGTCCGAAGTTTCGGGTGGCTTCGTGCGAAGTGGTTCCATGGACTAGTTTGTAACTTTAGTTTTTCTTGTGGTCCTTCTTGCATGTTGTTTGGACAGTTATCCTCTGTATCTTTTACAAAGTAGTTGTATTTATATTACTCTATTTTCTTAATTAATATACAGATATATTTTATTTTAACTAGCAAAAACATGTCCGTGCGTTGCTGGGACGTACAACTTCTTGATCGGTTATATAAGAGGTGCCTTCTCTCACTTCCACCGACCATGTCGTCTCCTTCCTTCTACATGTCTCCCTCTTCTTCTTTCCATCGGTAGTGCAGCGAGGTTCCGGGGAAGCCTGTCTGCGCCGCTTTAGTGGCGCCTCTTGCACCAGCCAGAGGAACACCTCGATGTTGCTTCTTCATCCAAGGACCGATCACTGGGTGCCTCTCATCTTCACCGAGGAGCGACCCATCGCCACCGTCTACTTGTTGTTGGGGGCGGCACCTCTGAGCCAACCGGCCGAGTGCGCACGGCGCTGCCTCGCAATGGCCGTCACCGGGTGACGAAGGAAGCCTGCGCTGCGTGCGCCTAGAGCAGCCTCTGGCATGGGCAAGGGCTTCAGTGGCCAAATCCACACGACGGGCATAGGCGCCGGATCGGTAGTCAATCCGAGAATTTTTCTTGTCGAGTTGTTCTTGCATCGGTCCCTAGAGACGGATCCACAACTCATGTGTTTCAATTTCGATTTGGATTATATTCCCAAGGCAAGGCAACGTATGAAATATGGACTTAAGCTAGATCATTATTTTTGGATGTATTCTGACGTGTTTATGTAGGAAAATTTGGTTGGACCGTTGCATGGACCAAGAACGAGTCCGAGCTAGACGCTAACAGAAGCAAGACGATATGGAGAGGGGTTGCCTTACTTTTTTTTCCGGGACTCTAGCCAGTTACGTGCGGGAGAAAGAGGCGGAAAAAAAAGAGGCGGAAGGAAAAAAGGTGAGAGAAAAAGGGTGGAAAAAGAGGTGGACAAGAATTTTTCTCTCCTTATTATTAGTAAGTATATATAGGTATAGGAAAAAAAGCTAGCTCGGCAAGGCAAAAGCCTTTTTTAGCACTGCCATCCAAAAATCTTCCATGGTATCTTCGGTCTTCACAAATTCTTCCATAACTGGTTTCTTGAGACAGTACCAGCTAAACCTGTGCATATAGCCCGCGGCACTGGCCCGACAAGCACGGCACGGCCGGAAGGCACCGTGCTCGGGCCGGCCTGGTGCCGGGCCGGCCGCTCGGTGTGGGCCGTGCGACCCCCAAGGCAGCGGGCCAGCCGGAGCACGGCCGGTTTCTAAGGAAGGCCCGATGGTGGCCCGTTAACATCAAGGCACGCTTTTTTAGGCGAATCAAGGCCTGCTAAGGTGTGTGCCCCCATCGGGCCTCCCTAACAGTCCTCATCCCTTCCCTGCCCGGCTGCCCCGTGATGGATTCAATGCCGCCGCCCAGCTCGCTCACGCACCACGCCAAGTCCGCCTCCTCCGACGCCAGGGCACTCCCTAATTGCGGGCGGCGGCGACGGCCGGGTTGTTGAGCCCCATTGACTCCACGCTCACCTACCCATACCTCCCTGCCGCCGCTCTCCACTCCGCCGTGGCCAGGCGCCGCCAATCCGGGTCGCGTGAGCCGCACGCTCCAGCGTCGTGCGAGAGGCAACGACGGCGGCGGCCTCTCCTCCGACGAGCTTCAGCTGCGGACGGCGTTCCCTCGGTGGCGAGAACCCACGCTGCGGCTGCGGCGGCCACCTCCTCCCCCAGGCGGCGCTTGCGGCGGAAGCACAGGGGCGGCGGCGAAGGAAGCCTCTCGAGTCCTCGACCCCTCCTTCCTCCTCTTTATGGGCCTCGGGCTGGCCCGGTTACTTACCGGGCTCGTGCTTATCCGGGCGGCCCGACACGAAAAGAGCCGTGCCGTGCCGGGTCGACCCCGGGCACGGTGGGCTGCTTTGGCCCGGCGGGCCGTGCGGCCCGATGCACATCATTAGTACCAGCTTGCACTTGATCATATATCTCTGGCCAAATTTGTTGTTCCACTGACAATGATAGGCCGACCAGACAGAAAACCGACTGCTCCTGTTAAAGCGTCATGCCACCGAATCCTCTCTTCAATATACATGATAGGAAGCCAACGGAAGAGCGCGACTCTCAGGCCACCACCAATGGAACAAAGTAGCTCTAGTTCACATAAAGTGAACCAGGTAGACTAAGAAATGTTGAAACTATTATTTACACGATACTAAGAAATTTTTGCCATGTATCTAGACATAGTAAAATAGATGAATTAAAAAAAGTAAAAGTAACTTATAATTTAGAATGGATGGAGTACAAACTATCACTGCTTATGATTTATGCAGATTTTTTCCTTTCATCATGCATCATTTTTATTTCTAGAGCAACTCCAACGGCTTAGCTAAAATTAATAGCTAAATTTTATTTTAGACATTTTTGTAAAAAAAAAAAAAACTTCTTAAAAAGAAGAGATCCCCAACATATGGTCCATTACCCTTGTTTTGATTTTGATTTTTATGGATTGGATCAACCGTCTGCTAGGAATTTGTAAAATGGAGAAAATCGTTGCGATAGGGCAATCCAACCCGTTTGCATCCCGTGCACAGTGAGTTGTTGCAAGCAACTTCAGTTTAACAAATAAAAATATATGTACTTCTAATAGGATAGATGCAAACGCACTTAGTACATTACAATGAGATGTTGCGCAGCACAAATGCAAGGAAAATAGAACTAGAATAGACAATCGAGTAGGTGTAAAGTAAGATTAACGGCTGAACCTGTGAAGCGATCGAGTGGCAGTTCAAAGCACACGCAGACGATGAACGGCAGTAAGTCCTGCTCACGCTCGAGGGAATCCCTTTCCTTTGCTTTCCTTGGGTACTTAGGACGGATCCAGCACTTGAGCACCAGCGTCGACCACATACAAGATTTTTTGGGTCTGTGCCGTGAGAAGGCTGCCTCTAAATGAGAAGATATGTTATTCTTCTATGGAAATCAGAAATTCCCAGCAACCATCAATCATTGGACCTGGCCGCCCATCATGCCCGCGTTGGATTGGATAATAATCATAATCAAGCACCAGGACATGAAGGAGAGCCTTCACCCAAGTACCTGGCAGTTCAGCATCAACAGCCAGCCTGGGCACTGGACCATGGTACAGCAGAGAGAAGCCTTTGACAAGACAGAAACATTTGGAGACTTTTCCATGGCATATTTAGGGTGTGTTTAGTTTTGGTGAAATATTTTGGGTTGGGCTACTATAACACTTTTTATTTGTATTTGATAATTATTATCCCGTCATGGACTAATTAGGCTCAAAAGATTCATCTCACACTTTTCAGCCAAACTGTCCAATTAGTTATTTCGTTTACCTACATTTAATGCTTTATATATGCGTTAAGAGATTCAATGTGACGAGGAACTGTAGCAATTTTTTAGTTCCTGCATGGGAACTAAACAAGGCCTTATACATAATAGTATTTATGACTATCCACAGTACAATTTTGACACTGTTAGAACCCAATCTGATGACAGCGGTAAGGAAGGTAAACAAGTTTACAACAGTGGCATATATATGTGACCGTAGAATTTTTTAGTGGCTTGTGTAGAATTGTAGACTTCTATAATAGCATACATGAAAAAGCCTCAACATTTTGAGCATAATAGGTTGCTGTTAGAGATAGCAATACGTCCTATTCCCTTGAACTTATCAACCTGATTGATCGGCCTTGGTAAATTATTTTTCTCTCACAACAAAACAACATCGGTCATCTTATCAGCCATAGAAACCATGCCGAATAAATTTATTAATGGGTTTTACCTTTCTATAAGATATGATAAGTGAGCACTCATGATAAGTATAGGCTAATCTACTTACTCATGGGTTGTTAATGGGGAAAAATTCATACTCATTGCCATTGGGTTCATAGATAGAGATATGATTATGATCTACCTGACCCAAGTAAGTAGTCGTGAAAACTGTCGCGAGATATCCTTAACTGTCACGTATCTTTTTTCTATATTTTACTCGCTCGAATTCATATTTTCAAGCAAATCTACGAAAATACGATATGACAAATTCGATGACAAGACAGAAATGGCTTAGGTGTTGTTGGAGATATAAAAACAGGGTTCAACATATGGCCAGGGATGAAGACTTGGCACAAGGGACTAGCGTCTCACAAATTCTGGAAATGAAATCAGCCCGGCCTATTATTTGAACCATAATGCAGGGGCCCACACACGAAGGGTTCTGAGGAAGGACGGTTTGCACCAGATGCTCTCCGGTGTCAGCTCTCCTGGCCTAGCCCGACTTTGATGTTTGATGATCAACGTGACCAAATGGGACTAATGTCTTTGTATGTGTTTATTTTGTATTCTCACAAGATGCAAAACATGGCTTGGACAAAGGCGACATGGTGATCCAAAGATTAACACCTCAAGAAAGACCCTAGAAGCTCAAAGAAAGACACCAAGGATCAAGCAAGGTCCAAGCATGAAGGAGAAACCGAGCCCCAAGTGAAGATTGATGACTTGTATCAAAAGAGGGAGGGGAATAATGACTTTCCCCTGACTTTATTTTTAAAATTGATTGCTTTTTATGCTAGTTTCTACATCTAATTTTAATTCACTTACAAACTTGTTGCAAAAAAAGGAGGAATGATGACTTTCACTACTATGTAATTTCTTTTCCACAGCAGGCAATTTTGGTTTTCCATGGTGGGCAAGGGCGCCGCCATGCATGCAAGGTCACACAAAATGGAAGATTAACCGTGGCGGGCACCCTATGGCTGCCGCGGTTAATCGAAAATAAAATAAAAAAACCCAAGCCCAATGCTAGCCCATACGGGCCCGACATCGAGCTTGGATTCGCCTCCATCGTCCGAGATCCACGGGTGGGCCGCCACCGTCGGTTCGCGGCCGATCCGTCTTGCGCTGACCGCTCGCCTCCTCGCCCAGATCGAGCTGCGAAACGGGAAGTCGGGGGGAGAGGAGAGATGTTGAGAAAACGAAGAGAGAGAGGAGTGAGTTGAGTACCGATCCGATGCGAGATCCGTACACTTGCCTACCGCCGCCGTCGTATTGGAGGGAGGGGAGCCCGCCACCCCACTGGATCTCTCCGCTCGGCACCACGGACATGGCCGCTTGTCGCCGTGGCCCGCTATGGTGGAGTGGAGGAGGAGCGCGCATGGATCCAGCCTCCCTAGCTGTCTTGCCCGCCGCCGGACTTCGCCCTAAAGACCGTCGGGCCCACCGTCGTCGCCCGGGGACTGGATCGAGAGAGTGCCATCGGGCTATGGTGGGAGGGAGAGGCTGCCCGCCGCCGACGGGTTGAGGAAGGGAGGGGAAGGAGAGGGAGTGTTGGGTCGGGCGAGTGGCATGGGAGCAGGTGGGTGTCCGAGGAAATGGCTGAATGTGTGAGGGAATGAAACCCTAACTCGTTCAATATATATGAACCCAATATATGTTGGACTTAGGTTTTTGTTGGGCCTTCGGAGTATTAACCGTGGTGGGAGGCCCGCCACGGAAAATCGACGGTAAATAAAAACGATCGCCACGGCTAATCGGGGCATTAACCATGGTGGGCAAAAACTGTGCCCACCACGGAAATGTTTGGGCAGTATTACGCAAAATAAATTCTATAGTAGTGTTTGTGTAAGACAATGAGGAAGCAAAAGACATGGAAAGTGATCCTAACATCAGGAATGGTGCTGTCATGTCCTAGTTTTAGTCTTTAACTAGTTAAATGCCCGTGCGTTGCTACGGGATAAATAAATTTTATATAAAAAATATGGATCGCATGATAAGATAACAATACTATAAAATTAAACAATGATAGTAAAGTGACATTTAATCCAAACAAGATTTTGTGAAAAGTAACGCATATACTGATTGATACACCATGCATCAAGCGTTCAGAATATAATATGTATAGATGATTTTACGTTCATGTATTGCACATATAACATATCCGTGTAGAGTCCGATAAACCATTTAGAAGTACCTAGAAGTATCAATAAATATGGTATTAGTTAAATAATATTTGTACAATATAAATTGAATTAAAAATATATTGTGTGTGTTAGTGTATTACCTTGCCTATTGCATTAGAACCTCCTTCCATACAATATTCTTCGTCAAAATTCCATCAACTGTTGGGGGGTCGCCTTACCCTTACCTTTTTTACTCGAACATTTCTTTTATTTTTTTTCAACGCCATTCTTTCTAGCATTTTTCTTCTCCATCTTTTTTGCCTCCTCCTCCCATGCGCCCGCATCCGGCGGAGGGCGAGGATCTTGATATTCGCTCTTGACGTGGCTCTAGACATCGTAACATACAACCGACCGTGAGAGAAACACCGGTGCGGGTAGATAGACACCCACGTTCGGGATGGTTTGGCCCGTGACTTGTTGGCCGTCATGGCGAAGCTCAACCCGATAGGAAACTGCTTCCTCTTAAACTCGAATCAGGGAACATCTCATCGAGACGGGCATAGGGGTATTCGAGGAAGGAATACCCGCTTCCCAAAGATGCTGCCCAACCACGATTTCAGCGTCGATTGTATTTCTTGAGAACCCCGCACCAGCAGCCTTATACCGTTACCTGACCCATTGGCGGGGTCAATATTCGAAGCAAGATGACAGGACACCCGAGCTTGAGCTTCAAGGCGTGTGGAGGCAAGCCATTTGGGGTTGAGACTGTTAAGGAACTCTACCGGATAGTAGTTATGTGGATCATCGACGGCGAGTCAAAACCGCGTGATACACCATCTCGCCACCACTGGAACATATCAATCATTTTCATATTGATCATGTCCACCCAATCGTTACGATGTAGATAAAATCGCTCCGGTGGTGATGTAGTCTTTATTCGCCATGTTTGCGCTTAGGTGCGGAAAGATGATGTCGATCAATGAGCGAAGATCCTTCTCAAAGATCGCGGAGTACGGGACCGCAGTCTCTTACGGAATTTGTACATCGTCATCACCGTAAACCTCTTCCGTTCCATTACCGATTCGCAGAATGATAATCACAAACCACCGGTCACTCGAGCCCTCATGTTACGGACGAGCTTTAGGTGGTGCATGGATTCCCAAAGATGAGAGCTTCGTGAGAAGCTCCGACTATTTAAGCCCCCGGATCCTTTCGGCTGAACAGGGAGGACCTGCCTGAAATCCCGCCAAAGACAACCGTCTTCCCACCAAAATGAAGGTCTCGCCCGGCTCATTGTATCTCGTAGGCTCTTGTCTAGTGCTTCCACGTTTTGCCTCCTTGTCATAGATGCCTCGTCCCATATTATGAGAGCTTCTTGTCGTAGCAACTTGGACGTACCATCCTGTTTTTGTGAATGTGCATCCATCGCCATCTTTAGCATTGAGAGGTAACCCGAGCGTGAATGGCTCGTCCTCCCACCTGGCAATATGGATGCTTTGCGACTCGGATGTGGTCTGTAGCCACGACAATCTTGCCCTGGCTCGTAGTTTCCCAATAAGTGCCCTATACAATATTTTTGAGCATACAATTCACGTCGTCTCTTATTCGGTAGGGCCCTTTGTTCGAGGAGACATTGCAGCTTTTAGTGCTCTATCACTATCACGTTTACGCTGTTTTGAGCTCGTTAAAAGCCGATCGATGGGACTGGGCGCATTTCCGTAACCTATATATATATATCATGGAATGGCATCTTAATCAACACATATACAGATGGTGTCTAAGCACAACTGTAATAAACATAGGAATGATGAATGGCGAAGACACAAATAAATAACTTAATTAGCAAAGTAATTTGACAATTGTTGTAAGCCATTACTGTAGGTCGTCTGCCTATGGAGCCGGTCACTGTTTTCGTCGGGTTCGTTAGTTGTATTTTCAGCTGCAAGTTTAAGTATAAATTGTTAATAAATATAGTATAAGTCATTTTTTTCATATGGCCATTAAAATGATAATTAACAGCACGACCATATATACCTGTCGAATGGGTAGTCATCCTCATCTTATACCTCTGATGGTGTTCCTTGTTTGTGTTTTTACTGTTTTCATCAGACATTGTTGCATCCCATTCTCTCTCCCTCTGCCTCTTATGCGTAAGATCCCCATCCAGTGGCACCAATCCTGATCGGATTTCATTCCCTTAAATAAAGTTTGGCTAGAATTTGGAAACATATAAACATAAAATATGTAGAGGCTTTAAAAAGATTGTTTTTACCCTCATGTGTTGTATTTGTAAGGTCCCCAAAAGGTACCCGGCCACTGGTTTGCCTTGGCGTGTCCATCAACACTACCTGCCAATTATCCATAGTATAACTGAGCTTCATTAATTCATGAAGATTAAAAGGAGTGCATGACCTTGGCACCAAAAATCGTGGCCAAATGAAAGAATCTAAATTGGGCCATTGGCCTGTAAGTTATGACAATTATAGCTTCACCATAAAAATGGAAGGAACACAATGTGAACCTGGTTTGCCTCTTCGTGCTCCGTCTGTTTGTCTAGACGAATCCAAAAACCTAAAAATAGAGAACACACCAATAATCACCCAACAGCTTGCCGACGATGAATGACACATATCTAATGCAATATATACATACATACCATGCTAGCTTTGAAAACGATCACTGTACAACGAACTCTGAACTATTTCAGAAGCACTATCAGCATACAATACAGTCATTTGTAGGTAAATTTATTGGTAATTACACAGTCAGACAGCCTGATTGGAAAGAAGATAGACTATGACTGTTCTGTTAGGCTTCTAGTTGCCTAAGCTAGCATTATATTCCCCCACAAAACCAATAATGATATGCAGGTGCATAATTTCTCTGATCAAGAACTATATTCTAACTCATTTTCTAGGGATGGGACAATCCAAAAGACCAAAACAGTATCCATCCATGAACTAATTGCATCAGGACTAAACCACATAAGAGACATAAATCAATTAGATGCTATATGCATGAAACAGTTTTGGTGGAGCATATGGTCAAGCGTAGAGTAGTAATAAACACCTTTGGTGGAGCATGGTGAATTCATAGCGAGTGTTGATTTTTGCAAAAGAAAAATATTTTTTTGTCAATTTCGTGGTAGCTTATAGCAGTTTAATTCACATAGATCCTAAACATGACCATCGATTTCCTCAGTGATAATCTGTAGAGTATAGCAGTTTCATTCATAGCCTAAACAAGACACCTGGAAAGGCAGGAGAAAAACAAAAACACACCCAACAAGAACCGAAGAAATAAGGTTGCTGGTAAATAGAAATTGGAAGGAGACATCATATTGGAGGAAAAACATGTAAATAAATTGCAGAGCATCTAAACATGCCACCAAACAGTCTGTGATAGTTTGTAGAGTAGAGCGACTATATTTACAGCCTAAACATGGCAGCTAGAAGAATAAATTGGGCAGTAGCAAAGCAAAAAATTTCAAACAATATATGCTGCCATAAAAAAATAAATAGATACTATACTATATGGAAACAAATTACTTGAAATAGTTTCTCCAATCTTCAATGCAGTATTTCAGTATGTTAAAAACAAAGCAAAGCAGCACAACTATATATTAATGGAACCAAATTATTTAATCCAGGAAGGTCCTACGGGAAACATCAACTCAGGTGTATATATATATATATGCAGATTCAACAACATTTTAATTTGATGTGTATGTGTATACATACAGGAAGGCTCTAAACTCATTTACGTCATCAAGGCATGGAGTCCTTTATTTGCAAACATACTATATACTATAGAGGGAAACTTGGATCGCAGGTTTGGAGGCTAATTAAAACTCTACTGGTTTCGGTTCCAAATGGTCTTCCAAATGATCTCGGACATGGTGCTAAAGCTCATGGATGCACCTTGGATATGATGCCAAACAGCCCCTTTCTCTTACCAATTTACCCTAACGCGCACCTAGCTAATAGAAAAAATCATTATCAACGAATTCTCAAGAGCATTGTAAATCTTTGTCAATTTATCATAAACAATGTTGTGTACAGCAACTATCTTTGTAGATTTGGATTATCAATGATGGATGGATACTTGACGTCACCACAAATATGATTAGAATGTGCTTCTTGTAAACTGAGCAATATAAAAATACATAAAAGATTCATATCTCTCAATATCCAAAATAAATAAAAAGCTTGACCGCCACTGCTATCTAAGTGATGTCCATGTCTGACTTCATTTGCAGCAAGCTCACACCCTTACTCATGAAAGATAGAAAAATGTCTAAAAATTTATTACTCAAGATCAGTAAAAATCGCATGGTCATTTGCACAATTCCAAAACATCCTGAACAGAAGGGAGTGAGGGCAAACCTGGACTGCCTCTCCAATGTCGAGAAGCACAGCGTCACTGCCGCGTCGAGACAGGAAGATGAGGACTGGGGTACGCCCTTTAGTCGACGGTGGAGCGACGAAGGCGCGTCCTCTAGTCTCGGCTGTCTTTCTCCTTCTCAACGCTCCGTCTGCCGCGGATCGAGGGCGAGGACGACCGCGTTGGCGAAGGCCTTCTTCGGCGCTTTTTTCATGGATACCATTATAAAAAGTGAACTGCTCACCAATACCACCGAAAAATTAGATCTATCATGTATGCCAAATCATTTTAAAACTTTTTTCGTGTGTACCATTCCGTCCGTGGGGTGTTAAATTGCTGCCGTTTGAGGATCTGACACGTGGGTCCAGCACTGGAAAATGACCTCCTTGCCCTCCTCTTCTTTCTCCTCCCCTCCTTCTCTCTCCATCGAGTTAATAAAAGTTTTAATTAAATAATAATAGGTTTTCCACTTCTTTTTTATATTTTTTCTATTGTCTATTTTCTTTTCATTTTCCCCTTTTCTTTTTTTCTTTTCTTTTCCCTTTTATTTTTCCCCTCTCCTTTATCTTTTCCCACCGAGCGGCTCGCTCTCCCCGCTGTCCGCTGCGACGCCGCCAACGCCGGCGAAGCTCGCCTAGACCGGTCCCGTCCGGCGCATGAGCACGAGCAGTGCACGCGCCTAGCTCCTCCAGCCCCGGCCAGCCACCCTACCTCCTCATCTTGAACGCAGCTCGAGTCAAGAAATTGTGAGGCCCAATCGGGCGCTTTCTGTCGTGCGTCCATGGCCGGAGCACCGCCGCGCGCGAGCTCTCTGCGGCCGTGCTCGCCGAAGCTCCCCCATCCTCCTTCGCGCGCACCAGAGCCGCCATGATGTGTAGATGCTCAAACAAACGTCAATCGAGCCGCTCCGCGTCCCGGAATGCTGGAATGCCACGCGCCGCCGCCATCCTCGTAGAGGTGCTTGCCGGATAGATGCTGGCCATGGCGCGGCGGCCAGAGGAGCGGGCCTTGCCCGCGACACGCCCTGGGACCGGGGCAGGCAGGCCTGGCCGCTCGCGGCGCTGTCGTCGGCGTCGTTCCGCAGCCGTCGCGTACGCGGAGCTCGTCCTGGCCGGCGTCCTCACGCCCGCATCCAGCCACCACGCTCCACCTCCAGCCCACTGCGCTGCTGCCGAGCTCCAGCGCCATGGCCACGGCGGGCCGCGCTCGCGGCCTCGTTTCGCCGAGAGCCGAGGCCCTTCGCCTCGGACTCGCCCCAGAGCTCCGCTACGCGAGACTCGGCGCCGCCGAGGTCGCCCGCCATGGCCGCGCCGCGTCCGCCCAGGCCGCCGACGCCGCGCACGTGCCAAAGACCGCCGCGGCTCAATCGATCCGGCCCAAGCACCGTCGCGGCTCGCCTGGCCTCGCCCGTGGCCGGCGCACGGGTGCGGGGAGCGCCGCCGCCTCCACCTCGCGCTCCGGCGAGATTCCGCGGCGCTGCTCGCTCGCGCGTGGCCAGTGGAGCTGTCGCCCGCGCGGCCCGCGACGCTGCTCGCCGCCGGCGAGATCCCCGCCGGCGAGATCCCGACCGGCAAGATCCCTCCGCTCAGTCCCCTGCCTGAGTCCGCCTGAGTCCGATGGAGAGAGAAGGATGGAGAGAAGGAGAGGAGAAGAAAAAAAGAGGAGGGTAAGGAGGTCATTTTTCAGTGTCGGGCCCACACGTCAGGTCCTCGACGGCGAAATCTAACACCCCGCGGACGGAATGAGTACACACGAAAAGAGTTTAAAATGACGCCATTTGGCCACGATATAGATTTATTTTTTTCAATGGTATTGATGAAGAAACCACTTTTTATAATCCACCATCTATGAAAAAAAGCCTCCACGGCCTTGAGGCGAAGCCGTGGCTTCGCGGCTGGGAGGAAGAGGTGGAGGCAGAGAACCTCGCCGCTCTTCGCCTTCTCGACGACCGTGGAACGTGGATCTAGGGCTCTGCACGAGGCGACTTTGATGGCGCGAGGGAGAACGGCGAGGTCGAGCTACGCTTCTCGGTGGTCCGTCGGCGGCTGGTGGGTGAGAGCGGAGCGGGGCGTGTGCGTGATTGGAGGCGACGCGATCCTGTCGAACAGATTGCAGGGGCTGGCGGCGTCGTGACCCTGGCTATTAATAATCGGAGATAATGATGACAGGTAGAAAAAAATTTGGACCGCAGAAAAGGAAGCCCTTTGACATGCATGGCTATTTTTGGAAACCCGAAATCAGAGAAGAGGACGTGCGCGATCATGTTTGTGCCGTGATTTGTGATATTGCTTATAGATGGTCGTGGCCAGGAACGTAGGTAGATAACATCAAGATTTGATTGTTTTTTTAGTTTGATTGTTTGATTGTTTTCTCGTGATCTTTTTTTTTTTGATTTGTGCGCTCCAAGATCCGTTCCTTTCCTTTTTTTCACGCCGGTATTGATTGTTGGACGGTCACAAAATATCATTTGACGTAGCATGGCGGCATGCATGGCATTGTGATAGAAACCGCTTGATTGACTGTGATTGATAGGTGTAGGTTGTTTCTATTTATCGCACGAGAGGATGTGGGAGCGGGCGGGAGTTGGATCGCAGGAGGGGAGGCAAAGTGACCCCAAAACAATATCGCACCAAAAAATTGTCCACGTTTTGTTCTTTTTATGTAGTAAAGATTAGTTTTATTTATCGCTGTTGTCTTTGTGTATTGTTTGTAGGGATGCTGCAATATAAACATGTGTGACAATTACTATAGTAATTCTGAGCAGAGCTGCTCGCTTTGTTCCATGGTCTGAGTGAAACATTGAATATGAGATCTAAAATTTTGATCATACCGGTGTTGACGCCAGGATGCATGCATTCCCAATGATAGGAACCTCCTTTGTGTCATGCATGTATTTCCGATCAGTGTTCTTCTTAACGACAAATGGTAAATAGTTTGTTGTTTGGCCATTATTTGGTACTTGTCGTTTGGTTATTATTTGGGTTAAACGGTTATTTAACTGGGTGAGACAACCATTCAAACTGGATAAAAATGATCGATTAAACAGAAATGATAGTGAACAGTGTTGAAGATATGCACCTCATTGCTTGTCATGTTAGGCGCTGCCTCAATGCATCCATCTTGCAGAATATAATCCTATCTGAGTCCATTCCTGACTAGTTGGATGCTCGTTGACATTTGCTGAAGATTTGCACCTTTTGAGGCCATGATACCTCTCGATACTTGTACCGAACATTGCTGCCTTGGGCATCTCGATCCATCCAATTGCAAGTTGCAGTGAACATGAGATTTCAAAAAAAAGATTTTGGGTGGAGTCAACTACACGAGGGAAATTAATGCACTAGTTCTTCCAGGAAAGTTAAAATCTGCTTTAGGTAATGGCGAGTTGGCGACCCGCAGGGCGATTTGTCCAAAGTCTAGCATTTGTCCCTTTGAACGGCATAAAGTTTTGCCATAAAAGGGCAGCGAATACATGGGCGAATCAAGTCACCGGCCCACTGGTTTTGCTTACAAAGCTTTACTAACACTAAAGTTCACACAACTATTTAGCTATATGCATCGATTGATGCATAGGCTGATATTTATATATTTCTTTTTTCTAAAAAGTTTCACACAACCTTTTTAAGAAAAGAATAAGAATGAAAACCAGGTCAATCTAAGAGCATCTCAAAGAGTGCCCAAAACAGTCTCCCAATCTAGAAATTTTGGCAAGATTGTAAACTAACTTCTCAAACCCACCTCTCAATCTTTTAGCACTAGGAAAAAGCACCCCCACGCCATGGATATATACGCGGCGAATCATCGCGCCAATATGAAGGTGGAAGGATGTGGCAAAGAAAAAATAAGTAGAGAATAAAGGGTTTCCTGATGCAAATGTATAATAGGGAAGAAAGTATAGAAGTGGCTGGTGTGATTTAGAAATAGTTCTAAATTTCTTATGTAGAATTACCTTCTAGCTTGAGTGAGATTTTAGCAACAGTTGGAGAAGCCAACAAATATGCTCTCAATTTTTTAGTCACATAGAAAACTCATTAATTTACCCACAGACGTTTTAGAAACTACTGGAGATTGTCTAAGTAATAAGAGATCTCCATAAAAAAGACATGGAGAATCAGCATTCTCAATAATGCAATAAATAACATCTTAGTTTTGTTTCCATTTGAAACCACACAACGCATTCTTTGGATCAAATCGTAGCAAGATATATCATGAGAGGAATGTCTACTTAGATAGCGTGGACTTGGGTCTCTCTATCCACAGAAATGCCAAGATAATCACCCCAAAGTTCTACAATTCTCTTTTATCTCAGCCACCAATTTTCTTCCCGCCACCAGCAGTCAAAGCATTGTTGCCATTGGAATGGAACATAGTTCTAATCAACATGATTATATCTTTTTTCAAACGGTCTTTATGTCTTTTTTCCAATAGTTTTTTATCCCTCTTGTTTATAAAAAAACACTAATATTTAGTTTAGTTGCAAAGTATTTTTAGCATCTCTAATCCTGACTGGGACAAATATTCATTCATTACTCTATGTCTTCCTATAGTGTTCTTACTTAATAGATGATCTAAAATACCATTTAATAATTGTTGAATGGTTGAATATTGGTGGTAGCCGTGAGTATGTTGATTGATTTTAACGACTGTATATACATTTAAATATTTTTGTTCTTGAAATTAATTTTTCTGTAGCTAATTAATTTATTTTTATATAATTAATTAGGTTTTATGCCTGTTATTATAAAACGCTAAATGAAATATCTTTCATTATAGCTGCTATAGTTCTCTGCAGCTCTTGGAAGGGGTAGTTGTTAAATGTCTTTAGCCTGCTACTACTTAAAACTTTGAAACAGGACAATCTATGACAAATGCAGCTCACTCAAAATCGCCCCCCTGCCCCCAACTCTCTTTGTCCACACTATAAATACCAGCCGTATGCAAGTAGTGCTGCCACACAAACACCGCACTAAACAGAGCTAACAGGCCTGGAACAAAGCAGGTGAGGAAGAACAAGAAGAGTGCGGCCTCACATGGAGATGGAGAGCCCCTTTTGCTAGCCAAGAATGACTTGCCTATGCACGCCCTATGTTGGCAATTCCTCAAGCCATGGAGATTGCACAAGGTGAATTTTTGCGGCATGGATGATGCAATGTGGCTGCATGGGCAGGTCTTCTTGTCTGGCCAGAGTGCTCTCGCCCACCATGCCAGGCCTCTCCCTTCAAAGCTCTCTGCACATCGAATTTGGTGATGCATTTTGAGCCCACACAATTTCAATTTTGCAGGGAATTCTTACATGTGTATGTTCCACATTTCTGGAAAAAGTATTCCTTTTTTTGATCTTTGTAAATGAGATTTCGTTTTTTATTCTTGTTCGTTCAGTGAACCTTTTGATTTATGACATTCTTAACTGCTGATTGAGCACAAGCATGTTGATGTTGTATAGTTCATCACAGGGGCTCCTTTGATTTCAAGTTTCTTTTAGCAAACAATAGTGAAGCCTAGCGCTTAGCATCCAGCTTAAATACTACTCACCCCTATGTTGCAGTTGCAGAACCAAGGAATACCACTGTTTTATTCATATATAGAAAAACAGAGAAATGCCTTTGCATCAGCTTCAGCAGATGATCATCAGGTTTGTCTGCTGTGCAGCTGGCACGCAGTTCACCAGATCCAAGAAGTGCTCCTGCCAGTGCCAGCAAGCAAGGGCATTGCACGCACGGCTTTGAAAGGTGCACTCTTGCTGTCCGCACTTTGCACGCGTTGAGCATTTCGTCGTCGCATATCTACAGTACAGACGAGCCCGTGAGGTTATCTGTTCTCTCCCCACCCCCCCTCATAACAATCTTGTATATCATCACAAGGGGCCGTCTGTCTTTATGGATGCGGCATGCCACAAGTTAATGAAAGTTCGGTCTAAGAAGCAAATAACGGTAATCGTAGGTGTTGCAAGCTGTGACGTGCTCTGGATATGAACCTAACACACCCTTTAAGCATCATGAGCTCGTAGGAAATGGATTTATGCTATCATCGGTAATTTCGACAAGAGATTCATGCCACTGTCATAATTATATTGTTAGTGGGCCTTCCAACCAATTGTTTTCTTAAACAATTTTTTCACTTAAAATCATGAAACTAGCGCTACTACAAAAATGATTTAGCGAGACACCGCCAAAACTAGGCAGGCGGACGGAATTTACTATAGTAGTGCAAAGAGATACGCTTTTGTGAGGAGAAATGTTATAAAAACATGAAATTCTAATGCTATATATATCGGAAACTGTTAATGACGGGCGTCCGGCCGTCTTCCGTCTTTCCAGACGTGCGCGTCCTGGGCCTTGCGCAAGCCCCCG
The DNA here is from genome assembly GCA_015847255.1 of Hyparrhenia diplandra. Lineage (NCBI taxonomy): Eukaryota > Viridiplantae > Streptophyta > Magnoliopsida > Poales > Poaceae > Hyparrhenia > Hyparrhenia diplandra. The sequence goes on along the minus strand of JADLZK010009272.1, from coordinate 135,114 downwards.
GCCTAGCAAGACATAATCCCTGTTCCGTTTACAAAAAACTGACGGGGTTCGATTCATTCATCCCTAACGGATCGGGGGCATCCCCACTCGACTCTCGCTTCTCGTGCCCGAAGGCGTCGCTGCATCACGCGAAGTCGGCAGCAGGGGTCGCCGGCGACGACTACTTCCGTCCGCCGGGTTCGACGCTTCCGCCACCACGCGCTGCCAGCAGGGGTCGCCGGCGTGGACTTCTTCCGGGCGCCGGGTTCGACGCTTCCGCCGCCAGGCGCTTCCCGCCGACGGCGGCGTGGGCGGCCGGGGGTGGGGGTGTGCGAGGCTCCCGCCACCACGCGCTCGTCACCTACATCGCTGCGTGGACTTCCTGCTCGTCGCCCCGGACGCCCGCTCTCCGCCGTCGTGCCCTGTGGGCGGCCGATTTGGCGTTGCTCAAGGTGTCGCTGCTCTTGTCCAAGGTAGCAGCGCAACACACAAGGACACTGGCCGCTTGGTTCATCGTCATCCATCGTTATCCATCGGGTTAGCAATTACTCGTACTAGTAACTAGCTTCAATTTGTGTAGTGGGCTCCTCAATTGCATGAAACGCTAGCTGGAGGACAAGGTACTGCCTGAATTATGGGGTGCAGCTGTGCGATTCAGACATCATCACACCAGTATTAATCGGCTGTGCATGCCATGCGTGTATACTGTTGGAACTGAACTTTTGGATTGATGCGTAACCAGATTCAGCTCGCAATCTAGCTACCCCTAGGCCACAGATAAGCCGTCTAGCATCTATCTAGGCCATGGACGCCTGATTAGGGCTGCTGTTGGACATCTAGCTACCCCTAGGCCGTTGTTGCTTAGCGGCGCAAGCAAAGCCAATGCAGCCGGCTATTGGTGAATAAATTTGTTTCATACATTGGGGTTCCAATTTGTTTTTGCTGATGTGCTTCATTTACACTAAATTTGCTTTAACCATTGAGACTAACTTGAATATGAACGTACACACATAACTTTCAGGTTGTAAACCAAAAGTATATCACAGTTATTTGTGCATTTAGGTTGAGATATTTCTCGACACTACTGTTGAAACATTCTGAATAGGCTATGTGAAACATGTTATAGGACCACTTCTTACTTTTGCTTTTCTGCCTCAACTTTGAGTAGTCTATATGATTCCACACATACAGTTATCAACTTTGAGTAGTCTATATGTATTGTAGCCTAGCTTGGATATAAGAGTTTTCCTCTGTCCAGTTATAGGTGTTATATATGATGAGTAGTCTTTCCTAATGCACCAAAGCTTGGCTGTTGGGTTTGATGACCATGTGGCTCTTGTTTCAAGCTATTTTTGTGTTGTAATATGTTAATCTTCGATTTTGTTGCCATTATCCCAACTTGTTCTAATCAGGCTAAAGGAGCATGCATTCATACCCGCCCTCTGTAAAGAGGTATGTTTCACGACGATCGACCTGCGATGCCATTCACTGTCCATGCCCACTCCACCACCGTCGCGTGCGTTCATACCCGCCCTCGTAAGGAGGTATGTTTCAATGGCACATCGCCGGTGTTGCGGAGAGATGTTGTACATGTTTCAATTGCAATTCGGGCGTGATGGAACTCCGCTTTTGCCGACGCCGCCCATCACGCTGCACTCCATGTGCCTATTGCGCCCCTTGCCGAAGTCTGTTCATCCAATCAGCAAGGTTACATTTTGCATTGAAAACAAGTGTTCCAAGTGAGTGTTTCTAGTGTTACAGTTGGTTTAGAGACATGTGTCAAAGGGTTTTGTATGGATGTTTCAAAACTAGATCAAAAAGTTTGCATATGTTGCAATGCTTTTATACCTATGCTGCAAAAGCTTGTCCCAAATGTTTCATCCTCGGATGAAGTGTTTTCAGAATCATGTTTCAATTTGTTTTCAGAATCATGTTTCAAGTATTTCATCTACATTCATACATATGTTGCAATGTGTTTTCAAAATTGACTCATTTGACAATGTTTCACCAATGTTTATTGACATTATCTTTAGTCTATCTTGTCGTAGATGCTCTTATTATCAGTTTCAAGTATATTATATGCTATGTTTTTAGAATGAAACACCTGCTACACTACTAGTGAAACATCAACCAGATGCAACTGCAACAATGAATTCCTAAGCGTCATTTGGTTTCATGTTGCCGCTGTTTTATTTTTCCCGAAAAGCAATGAACTCTGTCATTCACATGTGCCATATATAATATATATACCTTCTTCAATGAAACACCTGCTACACTAGTACTAACATTGATCTCTTCTAACATACTCTTGTCGTAGTTGCTCTACTTTATAATGAAACACCTGCTACACTACTACTGAAACATGAAGCAAACTCATCTCGCAACAATGAAATATGGTCGTCATGTGTTTTCATGATGGCCCCGTTGATGGGCGGGTGGCGACAGAGAGGAGAGGCGGCCCCTGCTCGCGATTTGGTACTAGAGGGCGACGGAGGAGAGCCGTGACCCCGCTTGTGATTTGGTCTTGGATTGACCGGGAGTGGGTGACGAAGAAGAGCCGCGCCGGGCGGGGATGGGCGCAAAGTGACGGAGGAAAGGCAACATAGCGTGGCGGCGGAACGGCCCGGCGGAAGCGCCGGGCCGGTTCTCTGGCGGGCGAAGCGGGCGGACGGCCGTGGTCGCCAGCGCCAGCGGCGGCCTCCCTTTGCTCCTTTAGAGTTTGGATCACCTAGAAAGTATGAAATGGGAGGGCAGCATCAACAAACTCTAAATGTACTATTTGAAACATATTTTTTCGAAAATCAAAACAAATAATGGGAGAAGATGAAACATAAAATATTTGAACGCTCAAACATACCATTTCAATTATTTGAAATAGAGCAATAATGCCAGTGCAATATGGTTGATTTAAAGCTTATAGAATTCATAAGAAAGTGCTTGAGAAAAAATGAAGCAACTAAGATGGAAATTACTTGAAACATATAATTTCGAAAACCTAAAACAGACAATGGGAGAAGCTGAGACATAATTTTCCAAAGATCAAAACATATCATCCCAAGTATTTAAAAAGCGAAGCAATCGAAACATATCATCCCAAGTATTTGAAACAGAGCACTATTTGATTACGAGTCTCGAAATGAAAAACATCTCGGCCATGAGTAGCGGCAAGTACTTGGTACCAAAACATCAGGCCTTGGTACATGGTTCATTCAAACTACTTAGGGTCCACAAAATACGACTCCAGTGCACATTTACAAGAACATCACGTGGTTTATGTCCCTATTTTTTTCATGTAATTTATTATGTAAACTTTGACTCTTCTTTGTACTTATACAATATATGCAAATGTTCTTTAGAAAAATAAATATAGGTAACACACTTTGGCAGTAATTTTGTAGCATTATATATTAATAGAATGGTATATATTTTTTTTTTTGAACATAATAGAATGGTATAAAAATGGTTTATTTTTTAAAATGTTCATTTGCGTGTTCTGTTCGAGCTTTTTTGTGTGATGCCGTCCGCATCGTTGGCCCACTTTCTCTAGAGAGAATTGCTATAATGGGATTGCAAATGTGTGGCTTCGCTAAAAATAGGACTTTCTAACATTTGCTTCGCTATAATGACACTCGAAACATTAGCACTTCCGGAATACATGACATTTTAATCATTTTAATTCATTTTAATTGTCAAGTACATGTATTTTGGACCCAGCACAGTTGGACAGTTAGCTTTCATCTTCTCGTACCCTTCGGCGTCCATGACTCGCTTCAGATTCCCAGGAACGGTCATGAACTCCAAGCACGCATCCTTGAGCGCAGGGCAACCATGCTGCTCGGCCACCACCAAGGTGCCGGCCACGGTGTTGACATTGATGCGCCTGCATAGCATCTCCTGGCACATGAGCTTCAGCCGCTAGAGCTCGTACCGGTGCGCCGCCGCGAGGAAGCTCTGGGGCATGGCGACGACGTCGCGCGTTCCGCCATCTCCGACAGCGCGTGAAGTGGAGCATCACCTCGGACACCTTGGGCTACACGCCGCCAGCCACCGCCTGTACCCCGGCTCCTGGCCGCGCGCGTACGGCCGTCGCGGCTCCGGCAGCCGATGCAGGCGCGTAGAGGCGTCGGCCTTCTGCCGGCCGCGACCAGCACGCGGGCGCATCAAACCTGGCGCAGGTGTAGGAGGCCGCATGCCCTTGCCGCGGGAGAGGCCACACGCCCAGCGCGGGCAGACCACTGCAGTCGCGGGAGGCCGACGATGTCCGCACCTGTCGCGGCTTCCATGACCGATGGCCGATGGCTGCTGGGTGTGGTTTGCGAGATGCGTATCGTGGGCCGGTGGGCTGGCTGACCCGGGCGTCCGGACGCGCGGTTGTTCGGACGTCCGGGCGCTATCGCTCCCGTATATATATTGATAGTTTAGTGGTTACAAGCATATTCCCTTTGTTCAAATAAAGCAAGATAAAGGATAAAATAATTGCTAGACCCAAAAGGACATTTTGAGTTTTGGAACATGTAAATGGGGTCCGATATTCTCATGTAGAACAGACTAGCATCACTATTATGCATACATATAAGAAAGGGAAAAATCAAGCCATTGCTCACCCACAATTAAAATCTATCGGTACAACTTTTACCTTTCATCTTTATTCTATTTTCCCAAGCTCATACACAATTCTGGATTCTGTGTAGGGCATCTGCTCTTCATGTTAGCACCGCACTGGGGGCTCCGACATTTGAGGTTGAAGCGGGAAATGATGATACAAGTGAATACCAACAAATGAGAGGGGAGGCTTAGCAAGCACGGTCTACCTCTTAGAAAAACTGCGTCCAATCATTTATTGACTGCAGTAAATAAATTTTGTCAGCACTGTGACCAAGACTAGTATAACACATGAATGAAAATCGTTACGTAGTACACTTGGCATGACTAATGTGATAAGAGGGAATGTTTTGACTGTTTAACGAAAAATGGTGGAGCTCAAAATACTACTGTATATCTTGTGTATTTGTGCTCACGGCGTTTTTTTGGATTCTTATATACACATGACGAGGATAACAGTGAGTTCTAAAAGACACCATTTTTAAAGGAAGGGAAAAAAGAAAAAGAAAAATGTAAGGCAATGTCTATAATAATGTAGGCATATCTGCATGGGACAAATCCTGAAAAACTTTTAACAGAAAGAGTAACTAGTGCAGAACAAGAGCAAATTAAAACATCATATGCTATTGGCTAGGTCAGATTACCTTGTCTTTGATGTGAGCAAGCTTGGCCTTGTTCTCCTCAGTTTTACACCACTCCTCTAGTATCTTGCACTCAAGAATATCTAGCCTTCTGAGCTTGGTTAGCTGCTGTATGCTCTCTGGTAAAGATGTGATGCCGTCACAGTGACTGATATGAAGTCTTGTGAGAGAGGAGAGGCACCCAATGCTATCTGGTAAAGATGTGATGCTATGGCACATGCGGATTTGAAGTTCCTTGAGAGACCTGAGGCGTCCGAAGCTCTCTGCCAGACCATTTAGGTTTTGACAGCTCGATATTTCCAGACGCTGGAGGGAGACAAGGTCTCCCACCCATGGCCCCAGTTGAGTCATGCTTTTAAACTCTGATAGACACAGTGAACGCAACTGAGTTAGATGTGGGAAGCCAAAGTCTGGTCTCTTACTCTTATGAGTCACCACCTCCTGACAACGTACTGTCAAATTCTCAAGTGCTGCAAGCTGACCCAACCAATTTGGCAGTTCTCGTACTTCTAGCGTGCTGAGGGAGCAGGAGAGGGCTTCAATGATCCCAGTGGAGCTGCTCAGATTAATGCATTCGTTGACGGTTAATGAAGTGAGGTCACGAAGGTGGTCAAGCATCCTGTGTTGCGAGCTCACCCCGTCGGCACTTACAAAGAGAGTAGTTACCAGAACAGAAGAAGAAGAAACACTCATCTGTGATGCACGCTCCCTCCATAATGATATCACACCATCACTTCTTCCACGTATTCTCCGCAGGTACCAGCTGGATCCATGTGAACATGGTTCCAGCTCCAAGTTGGGGCAATCAATTATTTCCAACATAAACCTTCTCACACTGTACCCACAATAACGGCATGTTGTGGACCACATTTTGAGGCTTTCCATTTCACATAGTGTAAGAGACTCCAGACTAGGAAATGCCTACGTCATCCTGCAGTTCCAGTGAATTTCTGAGATGCCATTCATTCGTTCAAGGTGCAGACATTTCAAATAAGGTAACTGGACAAGTGGTGGCAGGCTCTTACAATTGGGCAAATCTGTCATGTTAAGAGAGCCAAGAAACCAGAGATGATAATTGGCGGCAATCCCAATACTACAACCAAACCACTTATCAGGGAACCTGGTACTATTGTAACCGTATATCTTTAAACACTTTAAATTTGGTGGTGGCACTAGCTCTCCCAACACTTCCATGTCCTCCACAGACCTCTCAACATCTTTCGTCCAGTTGAGTTGCAGTTTTGTCAGTAGTGATTTTGCTTTCAGATTTATGCTTGAGCCTCTTGCACAGATTTTACATTTTCAAGTCCGCTTATCACCAGATCAGTACGATTTACATCCTGAAGCAGAATGAGGTTGCTGCTAGAGTCATGACAATCAGCATGGACCATAAAGTGTGGGAATGTTACCAAAGTTTTATTGGGTCTATGCTGCTTGGGCGTTCTTAGGTTATGACAACCTGTCAGATCTAGAAACCTTAGACTGTCCATTTCATATAGATTTGCTGGTAAAATGTTTAGCCCCCAACATCCTGAGAGATTAAGCGTGTGTAGCTTACAGAGGTTACCTAAACAGTGAGGTACAGTCATAAGAGTATCATTGCAAGATAAATCCAGATGCTCTAGGCTTGGAAGCTTACTAAGACACTCGAGGAAAGTGTCAAATGCTTCTCCAGGCCTCCATTTCAAATAACCAAGTTTGGTGAGATTTCCCATGGCTTCTGACATCATCTCAAGATGCACATTATTGTCACCAAAATAGCATGCGAATCCTGACAAATTCAGATATTGTAGTTTGGTCAGGTTACCCAAGACTTCTATCATACCAGGAACTCCTTTACACTCTGGAAAGTTCTTTAGATTCCGAAATCTTATTTCATGGCCCATTCCGAGTGAGTCTCTGTCAACACATGATATGTTCAAATACTTGAGATTGTTCAGCCTTCTCAAAGCTTCAGGTAGATTGTCCATAAAAGATAGGTGTGATGCCAAATTCAAACGTTCGAGCTTGGTGAGAGTAGCCAAAATTGCAACATTTGCTCTTCCATCAATATACGAGCTGTATGATAAGTCCAAATTCCGGAGTTGTAAAAGGCCACCTAAATGTTTTGGTAGATCTCCAATATTCGAGCAGTATGACAAGTTCAAATATTCAAGTTTAGTGAGCCTCTCCAAGGATTCTGATATATTTGTAACCTGAGAACATTTTGACAAATCTAGATGCACCAACTCTTTTAGCTTGCCAAATGACAGCGGCAGTTTTTCTATTCTGCAACAACCAGACAAATCAAGATACATCAAACCCTCCATTTCTCCTATTGATTCTGAGAGTTCCAAGATATTAGAAGACCCACAAAGGCTGAGGTAAATTAACATTGAGAGCTTTGTGATATTATAGGCAGTCACTTGATGTTGTACCCTTGGTACACTGAGATACCTTACAACAACAACAACAACAACAACAACAACATAGCCTTTAGTCCCAAGCTAGTTGGGGTAGGCTCCTTGATGTTGTACCCCTGTTTAGAATACTCACTTAAGTCCAAAACACGAAGATACCGAGCAAATGAAAATACATCTTAATGAATCCCAATTTGTCCACATAAGAGAAAAGATAGGTACTCAGGGGATGAGGTCGATGTACCATAGAGCACAATTTTTTCACATTCTGTAGCACGCATAGCACTTATCTGACTAGGATATTGCGTGAATGACTGCAATGATTTGGTACTATCACTGAGTAACACAGAGAGGCATCTGTTCCCCCCAGTATTGCCTTGTTTGCCAACATCTAGAGCCCCATCAACCATGACTGATCTTGCCAGGTCATGCACCAGGTTGTGCATGGTGAAGACTGTGACATCCTCATGATATACTTCAACATTCTGCAACAAAAATTCTTAGAAAAATCAGCTCTATAATGACAACTACAACTCAGAGAGATGAAATAAAAGCCTATAGCCCAAACAAGAACCAAGAGACAAATGGAACTCTAGATATTTAATCTTAAGATTAAGCCCCCACATTACTCGCTCCTGGGCGATACGGGCAGCAAGCAAGCTTGGCTGCCACGCGAACCCCCCATCATCCTTCTACTGCCCGGCCGCCACCTAAGCAGGCAACCAGAAGCCCATGCGGCTACGACTCTACGAGGATGGTGGTGGTGATATTCTAGGCCCATATGGCCATGAAGAATTATCTATATATGGTTGTTATCCTAAGAGACTAGTGTGACTCTGAAAGTCACATGTTAGTAACATGTTTTTTTCCTTTTGAGAACACGACCTCACGCCTATTTCATTAAGAAGAATAGAGTGCCGAAAGAACAGCTTACATAGCTACAGGATATCCCATACTGCAGGTTACAGAACCACAGAGGAAGTGGTTAGAAACCTAAATGACAAAAGAACAAAAAAAAGGCGGTAAGTAGAAGCCGTCCATCGCATTCTGTAGCACTAGTTGATTGTTTGAGCATGAGCATTCTTGTTACTCTTGGTGGTTTTGCTGCCAACTAGCTAGGTTGGAGCTTTGGTGTTTGGTGACGGGAATTGGTGATTCTTTCCGCCATCAATCGCTTGATTTGTGAGAGGTTCTTGATCCCACCTTGTGAGGTGCAAAGGGATACTCTATTGGATTGCTCATGGCTACACACAAGTTCGGGCCTAGCTTGTAATGCTAGTTAGTGTACGAATCATTCACCTTGAGACGCCACAATGGAGATTAAGGTGCTGACAAGCAACCCAACCCTGGGAGAAAGACCATTGTGTTCATCTCTCTAGTCCAATGTTGGCATAAACTAAACACTTCCATTTACATTCCTGTTCACTAGTTGTGTGCTAGTTGCTACATTCCTATTCACTGCTTGTGTGCTCATGTAGATTTTAGTTGTAGCTCTCTAGTTAGTGTTAGTTGTAACTCTCTGGAGTAGCTAGTTGTTCTTGTTAGTAGTACTAGTTGTTAGTTTCTCTCTATCTTAGGTAGAAATCAATTGCTATTAGATTTGTGCAGGGGGGTGCTTTATTGAACTAGAGTTAATGCTTGTAGTGGCTATTAGGATCATATTTTATACTAACCACTTGCTCTAGTAATCGTGCTACGTAGAAGAAATTTTTATAGGCTATTCATTCCTCTAGCCATCTAGGTCCTTTCAATGACATGTGCCAAAAGTCTTGTTCCATTTCATAATACTTCTGCGCCTCATGCCATCAAGGTGTAGGGATGCCATCCACACCTTCTCGTTGTCCAACGTGTTGAGCCAACGCAATTGATCCAACTTTCCACAATATAAGGAAATTAAGCGAGGGGTGGTGATGCCAGCGATAATCATCATTGTGACCATCAGATTGTGCCGATAATCATCCCCATCATTTTGCTGCCACCACAAACATTGACTATCATTAGGGATGGAGTCATCTATGACGATGATAGAGTCGTCACCGACCTATGATTTATGTATTCAGGTGACACGCCTATCATGGAAGTCTATCTAGATGTTGAGGGTGCCAAGCTAGGGGAGGATGTGATCCCTCTTGGCATTTGTGTTCAAAGGATAGTTGTCAAGGCTGGACATGGTGGTCGCTGCCTGGGACATTGTTTCTGATGCCAAATTGATATAGTGTGCATGGGCTAAATCGGTGAGGAGAGGAGGATATCGTAATAACAATTGGAATTAGGGCAAGAAATGCGGTGGGTAGCAAGGAACTAGTGGTGGAAGGAATCAACACCACTAATTTATAGGAAACCCATGCACCACACGAGAAGGTTTATTCTCTTCAATGATTACAATCCGAATCAAGGTGCCCTTTATATTTTAGGTGCATCTCCTATGTGACAAACCATCTAACAAAAGCTTCCTAATTTTCCTCCTGTGACAACTGACCTGATTAGAATGCTACCACTGTCTCTCTAGCCACGTTAAGGGCCAGGTTGTGGTTTAGGCCAACGAAGAAGTACGGAATACATAAAAGATGGAATCACATAAAATTTGTTACTTGCATGTTTGCTCTTCAATTTCTTGCTAAGTTGCTACGCAATGTGATCTACATTGCTCTAAGAGGTAAGATGTGATTTTAGCCATCAGAATCACTTGGATTTTTCTCGAATATGCAAAAGATTTGCACATCTTTGTATTTAAGAGAAGAATTTTTACATCGGCGCTTTCGCGTTGTCGTGCTTTCGCGCATTCCTAGGAGCTAGGATACTACATTATGCGCCACTCCCAAACCTTTACTTCTAAACGGATTACTCACGGATTAGACAACCTAGATTGCGTGCACCGGCACAGATCCGTGGATCAGCGGAGGAGCTCATGCGCGGGCGCCGCATCGCCAGCGGCACCGCCAAGGGCGTCTGAAGTTCGTGGGAAGAGCTCTTGTAACGACTTCGAGTCCGCGTCGGCCGGGCGGTCGTCCGAAACATGGCCTCGTACTCGGCTTGGCCTCCGCCGCCGTTTTTCCCCGAAGTCGTCCGGCCGCCGTAAGATGAGGGCCTCCCCTCGCTTGGCGACTGGGACGTTCGCGAGCGGCTGCGCCGCTATCCTCGCGCTCCTGAGGGGGAGCCCGGACGAGCGGTCGTAGACCTTGGTCCACAAGAATCACTTGAATGGATGGTCCACGGTGACATTCTAGTACCATAGAAAAGCCCGGATATTTAATCTTCCCATAGGAAATGTATTCAACCTTGGTTCAAAAAATTAACAAAGTCGAGACAACACACCTACTTTGGTTCCTACCCTAGTTTTTATGTGGGTGAGTGGGGTTGGGGGGGACGGGGCAGAAAAACACAGTCTACTTGTCCATATGAGCCCCTGCTTTATTCCTCCAAACCTCATTCTTTGTAGGTCACCTCAGGTCGCCTACTTTTCCATTTGATCTATTTCCGTGCGTATGCATGCATAGACTCCACTCACGTCTCTCTTTAGTGCATTATTCCCACAGTCATTAGCTTCAATTTTGGCTATATTGGCTATTAGATCCACTCTTAACGGTTGCTAAAATCATATCCCTTCTTTGTTCATCGGATTAAGGAGGCGTGGCCATCTTCACAACTCATAACCACTCAAGATCTACCTCACCCGACTATGCTCCCCACTAGCTTGAGCTCCCCGGTTGTACTCGCCACCATGACCACCATCGTTACCAACTTGTCCACCCTGCCATTTCATGCTCTCTATGAGCACAACCTCGAGCAGGCCTTGCCAAAGCTCCACCCCGACATGAGCCACCCTCCACCGCTGGCCACCTCAAGTATGAAGTAATATCTTGATTTTCTTAAAAAAAGTGGGTTGACTGGAAGGATCAGGGAGAAAAATAAAATAGAGTTTTCGAACTGTAAGTTGTAGGGTATGTTAATTATGGCAATTATGTGGGTTCCATTCCACTTTGTACCATCTATGTTATCAGCACACTTTTTATCAAAAGTTGCGGGATGTAAGATTCTTTTCAATTGATTGAATGAAAAGTAAGAAGATCCAAATTTAGTATCGATATGAAAAAACAACGTTACCTTGGTTGACACTAAATTTTGAAAGAAAGACAATCCCAGGAGTTGGACAATATACTTCTCAGAAAGTTGTATATTGGAGAGCAGTTTTGTTGGCTTGATGAAACCCAACGAAATCCATTGGTAAACTAGATCATCTTTTACTATCTTATGACCTTTGGGAAAGATGGCACAGTAGGCAAAGCATGGCTTCAAGCATGGATCCATATAGCTGTAACTTAACTTCAATGATGCAAGAGCATGATTTGGTAAAGATACCTCCTTCGAAATAGGTTCATTCCAGATGCCACTGGCCTTCACATCCATCCATTGATCAAAATTCATGCAACGCAAAGTGAAGCCAAGAGATCGAGCTGCTAAAGGCAAACCGCCACACTTTTGGGCAATCTCCAATCCTATACCCATCAATCGTTGTTTGTCATCTCTATCTTCAAAACCACTTCTTTGTTTTATTATATCCCAGCACATGTCATTGGTTAAAGGTAATATCTTGTATGATTGAATGTTAGCACACATTCTCCCCGCAACACGTTCACTACGTGTTGTTACTAAAACAATTATTTTGCTAGTACCATGATATAGCATATTCCTCAACTCTTGCAGTTGTAACTGATCATCCTCCCATAGGTCATCCAAAACAACCAAAATCTTCTTACTAGCTAATAGCTTGGTGAGGCAACTATGTAGTATTTGTATCTCATTATCCTGATTCTCTTTTCCTGATAACTGTGAAATTATAGACTTATAGATTTTATTCAAGTCAAATCTTAGGGATACATCAACCCATATATGAGAATACTGTTTAAACTTCTGATCATTATAAATCAATCTTGCAAAAGTTGTCTTGCCAATGCCTCCAATACCATATATAGGAAGGATGACAATCTTTTCCGACACGACCCCATGTAAAATATCCATTATTTTCATTTTCTCTTCTGTCCTCCCTACAATGAGTTCTTCTATTACATTTGTTGACTTCTCTCGTTCATCAATAACATCCATCCTACTGCAGCTAGGGCCTATCATCAAATTAGTATTCTGGTGTCGACAAGTGATATCATTTGATTCATTTGCCCTCTTTATCTTCTTATTATGCATCGTCATTCGAAAACAGTCTTGTGACATCGTTTCTGAAAAGTTGCACAAATCAAATCATTTCTTGTTTAAGGCACTATATAGTTTCAAAGGTGACATTTCTATATGTGGTATTAGCTTGAATCAAACATGTATAATGAAACCATTTTAACATTACTAGTATTGTATTTGTCAACTTAGTAAATATTTATACATTGGAGATTCAATTTTGATGAAAAATGATTATATTTCAGATTATAAGAGGACACAACGAATGGCATGCAATTTTATTTTCTTTTTGTCAACGCATAGTTTGAGATACATAATATAGTTTGTCTACATTACATAAACCACAACTTAGCATAAAAGGTGAAATGAGACTGCATAAAGGGTTGGAATAGTAGCATTTGTGTTACACAATTAATTTGTTATGTTGGTTAATTGTTTCACAAAATAACTTTGTATCTAAAACTAATCATTAATTGTTCTTTGTGTAAAAATGGCTAATATAGCTTTTGATAGTAGATAAAAGATATATATGCCACAAGAATAGAGTGGAAAATTCTCCATATCAATGAATATGTTTCACATGATTAATATCATTTTAGAGAATAGAAGAAAAAAATTACTGTGCATATTATTATCTCTTGAATCATGTAGAGATCATTGTTTAGAAACAATTCCTAAGAAATTAGAACATGTCTAAGTGAACTAATCACATGACTGTGTTGTAGAAAATTATTTTCTGGCCTAGCTATCCATTGTATGCATTTACAAATGTACCTTGCCAACGTGAGTTTCAACTTCATTCAGCTTCTCAACGATCATCACTATATTGGGTCTTTTTCGCTATCTTTGTCAACACACTTCAGTGCGATCTGAGTGCATATCACTATTTGGTGGCAATATGTTTCAAGCAAGGAATTACTACTCAATGTAGCTTGCAATCTGTTCCTCCAATTATCTTGGACCTAGTAAACCAAACTGTCAAACTACACTGATACTTTTATAATCTAAAATATGATAATAGTATTAGATGAAAATGTTCGGGTTAATAAGAAAATTATTTCTCACTTGATCAATAAACTCGTCTGAAGGCATGTCTAGGCATTTTGGGTAGCCATTGGATCCTGACACTATCCTTATCATTATGACACCCAAGCTGAAGATGTCAAACTTTTCTGAGATTTCACCTCTGTCGATGTATTCTGGTGGCTGGTAACCACTGCATTGCATCACATCCAATGAATTTGTAATGCACACATTTTGTGGGTTAAAAAAGATATGTTCACTTGAAGCATTCAACTTACAGTGTTCCATAGGGATTGGGTGTGGTCCTCTTTTTGTTCTTTATCGAAGATCCTAGACAAACCAAAATCTGCAATCTTTGGAACCATGTCCTTAGCAAGCAATATATTGTCAGGTTTTAGATCCAAGTGGTAAATAGGTGGTTTTAGCTCATGATGAATATATTTTAAACCCCTCACAGATACCCTTGATTATTTTGAACTGGATGTGCCAGTCAAGTCCACAAAGCTCATCTGGAGTAGTAACAAAAATATTATTTATGCAAATACATAAGACAACAACTTGCAACATATACTGAAAATGGAGGGTCAGCATACCAGAAAGATACTTTTGAAGGCTCCCATTGTCCAAATACTCGAAGCAGAGTGCCCTCTGTGTCTCTTCTAAATACACCTTACTTCCATCAGGCGTATTAAATGGTCTTTTCTCTGTTTCGTAACAATAGCCAAGAATCCGCACAATGTTTTGATGCTCAAGGTGCCTAAGATTATTTAACTCAGTTTGAAATTGCTTATCATTTAGATTTGTATCACAAAGCTTCAACTTCTTCACAGCAACGTCCTCTCTGTTTCTAGTCACTCCCTACCAAATAATTATGGTCAGTACTCAGTACAACTTAATTTCTTTGTACATACTACTTAATATTTGATAAGTAGGCAACACAGATGTTGGCTTTATTTTGTTTGTTGTTGCACGGTATTACCACATCACGCCTTCGTTTTATCCCAAAAAAAGGGCCATACAGAGTGTTGATCAGGCGTATTGACAATACAGTTGTTTATACAAAAAGGTATGCATGCACAAATCTTACCTTGTAAACCACTCCAAATGCTCCTTCACCAATTTTCTTATCCTCAGAGAAATCATCTGTAATTTCTCGTAAAATTGGAATGTGACATCCTCTGGTTCCATAGCTGTGTCCTATAATTGCTGCTACTACAAATTAAAGAGCCTTGAATGAGAAGATTGAAACATATGCTATCTTTTGCAAAAGAAAAGTAAACATTTCAGCTAGTCCAAGGACCCTTTAACTAGCAGGCGTATGTGATAATTCAAAGCTCCTGTGTTTATTTATGGATCAGACCAGCTTATTAGTTAGGACGGATGAAACATGATAAGTTTGTCAGCAGCACATGAGTTAGGTGCAAGATTAAGGAAGGAACCAGAGAAGGGAGGAGCACTGTAGAGGCAGGACCCAAGATCAGAAGAGGCAGATTAACTAAACTCAGTTCGTAGAGGAGAGATAGAACAAGAGGCAGGCAAGCTTTTTAGGTTCTCCGTTCCTCTGAATCAAAGGCTGGAACTGGAAGTCAATAATTTTCCATCAGTGACCGATCTGCTCAAAGATAATAAAGGCAAAAAGGCGACAAAAGTAAACTCAGGTGTCGTCAGTGTTTTTTATGCCGTATAATGGCCTTTGGGTGAGCAAAGCAAATGGAGACCTAGAAACCTTCAAGCAACAGATCGAAGGTGAGTGTTCTATCTACATATATAAGTATTAACTATACACCCGTAGCTTCTACTATTCTTCCGATCCTCTCCCACTCAAAGATCCTATAGTATTCCTCCAGCTACAGATTTATGGATGATTGATGGAGCATGGCAAGGGAGCGCAGTGCGAACCTGCTGAGGATCCGAGGTCCAGATCCAGGTCCAGGGTCTCCTCGGTATTCGGTACTGGATCAGCCGGCAGGAGAGAGATCTATATTAGCTAGATGAGATTTTTTTTAGAACTTTAGAAGTATTAGTGTAGCAAGATGGTGGAACACACGAGAATGCTGAAGAATCGAAACCTGATTAGGGAGCCGCTAGAGTAGCATCAGGAGCACGCCGCCCGTCGAACTGAAATCCGGCTGCTGTTGAAGGGGAACTCTTGACGAAGCTACTGGAGGCTCCTTCTCGGAGACTTCAACCTCATTTACAGAGCCAACGACAAGAATAATAGGACCATGATTCAGCGATGGATGCGTCGCTTCAATACTTTTGTAGCATTTAAGTGATCCACCTCCAGAACAGGAAATTTCAGTTGGAGAAACGAAAGGGATAATCCGACACTAGCTTTCTGTGGTCCTGAGCGGAGCACTCACTTTCCCCTCACACATTCTTCAAGTCGTTGACAAGGCAGCAGCAGCTCACGTCCTCTAACAATTTAGCTTTGATTCCTCACATTGTTAGACAACATACCACCACAGAGCAGGTACTGGAGCAAGAAGCCGCCTCTACATAAATGTTACAGCCACATCAGTATTTTCAGTGCCATCAGGTATGACTCCTTCGTGCATCAAGGATTTATTAACCACGGATAGCAGGTTGCTCTCCCAGCTCTACCCCAAGGATGCAGGTGTTATGTTGATGCTTCCACAGCCCCGGATGACCCAAACCAACAACATAGATTCGCCGGGATTGGTGTTTTTCTTGTACTAGGTTCGTGTCTGCGTTGGTACGGGATAAGTAAGTTTTTATATGAAAAATACACAGATCCCACGATAACGTAACGATACTATGAAAATAACAATGTTGAAGTAATATTTAATGGAAAAAAAGCAAAGTTCATGAAGTTAACATAGTCACGGAGCAGGCTCACAAACTCTACTGCTAGACCTTTCCGTAATGTAAGAGAAATATCCGATATCTATTTCTTTTGTGTACTAATAAATCCACGAATAAATTCCTCCGCATCTCCAAATCTCAATATTTATTTCTTTTGTGTACCAATAATGTTCCGCCGCATTTACATACCATCCTATACACAAGTCTGAGTGTATATGTAAATATTTTGTGTCTTGAAAATTCTCTCATAAAACATTAAAAAAAATTATGTTTTACTCACCGAACAAATGTGTCATTGGTATTATTTCACACAAACCATAGAATATGGGGATTTCTCTCCAACATGGAACTTGTGGACCTTATCATCAGGTTCAACCCAGCGAGATGCAGGGACCTTCCCAGCCCCCTTTGCCTTCATTTCCAACCTGAGTTTTGCGGCCTCTTCCTATCTTCCATTTGTTAGAGTATATGAAAGCAATACATTATTTCAAGAATTCTATGGCCCCAATCGGATGAGCTGCTAAAACACATGTTCAGCCAGGTCAGCGCTCCGGTGGATCTTACAACCTCCAAGGGTTGATTTCCATACAACAGCATTTTCCTCCATTGTCATGTCTTCAATTACCTGATGAGCCTCCTCCAGCAACCGCGCACGACTGAGCAGATCAACCATACAACTATAATGCTCAATCTTAGGGCTTATGCAATACAGCGGACTCATGTCACGCCGGATCTGGCCCGGTCCGGCGGCGGTGCGGTGGTGGCCGGCGGCGGTAGCGGCCGGGCTTGTGCAGGCGCTAGGGGTGGCGCTCTCCCTCTGCCTCCTCTCCCTCTAATGGCCTGGCTGCTGCTGCGACGCCAACCATGGCTGCTACGACGGTGGGCGGATTTCACCGTGGTCATGGCAGGAGGCGTCTGCAGGGCTGTCGTGTCCGGCGCATTGCGTCTCGATCCGGTGGCCCTAGGGCTGGAGCGACACCCGCAATGGTGGGGCGTGGGGCTCGCGTCGCTGTTGGCGATGGTCATCGGCAGCGACGGCGGCGCAAGACGTCGTAACTTTCTTGAAGGCGTCGTTGTGGGTTTCGACTCAATCGCTTAGTCTCGGGCAGGTTGTGAGGTCAGAAGTCGGAGCTGCTCTCGCGTTATGCTTGAGCTTGGCAACGATGAGTTACCATGACCTCCTGCTTCGGAATTCCGGTCTCTTTTCTTTGTTGGGTCGTCGTTTACTTTGTTGTGTTGCGTGGGTAGGCTTCGCTTTCGTGGTGATTCTCACCATGTTGGCTGCCTTGTACATATATTTGCTCTCTACTTATTAATCGAAGCCGTAACGGATCTTTCGAGAAAAAAAAGAAAATAGCACTGCCCATCTTTTACAAGGCCACTATCAGTTGCAGAGCAAGCCCATGAAGGTATTGCATTCAGTGTCATGCCTGACTTCTTCATCCGACCAACAAGCGTCTGTGGCCAGTCATGCCAAGCCCCAAGATCATTGCATTCCAAACAATGATATCTCTTCCTCTTCTGCTGGAACACCATCAGAAGATATTGCCTTTGACCAATGACATGAGTGCTCCCGCACTTGGCATACATATCAATCAGTGCAGTACCCCAGGACTTTGTGTTGTCAAGAACCTCATCCTAGTGCAGCATCCCAACTACTCTCAGTCCCAAATCCAATGCACCCATCATCAGTAAACATTTCGATCTGTAATTCTGATTTGAAATTCAACATCACCACTTTGAGTTGAAATTTAGCATTAGAAGTTTAATCTGATGCATTCAAATTTATGACAAGAGAAACCGGTGGCTGTCAGTGAACATACCTTACCCATGATGCTTTGCTGGTGGCACAAGTCCAACCCATTCATATGTTTTGCCATCAAAGAGGTGACATTCACTATCAATTAACATGCTATGAGAAGTTCCAAGCTTGAGGTGTAATATTGTAGTGCATTGAGTTCAAAAAATACTGTAATGTATTGCAGCTTAGTTAAATTATTTGGTGATTATATCCATATTATAACATGCTATAATGTTATGTGTTACATAGAAATACGATGTGTCAACAAGACTACAAATAATAGATTTCAAAAAATATTGTAGGTGATGTCTAGGTTTTACGATCCGGGATCCAAACTTTCTTGAAACCTTTTCAAATTTTTACCACAGTGTACACATGCAATATCACAATGACTCGTCAAATTTCATGATTTTTCTATTTCATTTGCATTTTATAGAATTTAAAACCATTCACCCTTAAGTGAGTGGACATGTTTCGAGCAAAAATGTTCGAATTTGGGGGCGTGGACCTGCATGAGGCCTCAAGGTACGCTCACAAGCACAAATATGATTTTTTAAATCGTTTAGATCCATTATTTGAATGACTTGCTTGAGATCAAAATTTAGTCAAAAAAGAAATTTAAATAAATGTTGAAAATTCATGAAACATAATAAAAAGTTTGAAAAAATTACCAAACTTAGACATGGAGCTTTTAGCACTTGTAGCAATGCTACAGAAAACGGAAGCCAAATTCAAAAAAAAATGTTTGCGGAGAACCGGACGGGGCTCTCGGCAAAGAGTTGATTTGCCGAGAGCCACTTTAGCGGGGCTCAGCAAACAGTTGCTTTACCGAGAGCCACTCTAGCAGGCTCTCGGCGAAGATGTGGGCCGTCGACAAATCTCGGACACGTGGCGTTCCATCCGTTGTCGGCCCTATGCTTTTAGGGGAAAATTCGTCAAGAGCCGTCGTCTTGGCCTCTCGGCAAAGATCCGGGACACGTGGCGTTCTATATGTTCTTAGACATATGCTTAAAAAATCGCCGAGAGCCGACGTTTGAGGCTCTCGGCAAAGGGTTAGGCTTTGCCGACGGGCTACTTGGCAGCCGTCGGCGAAGATAGCGGGATGGACGGTGTCACTCTGGGTCGGGCGAATGTCTGGCTCTTGGCAAAGGATATCTTTGCCTAGGGACAATCTTTGCCGAGAAGCTGACTCTCGGCAAAGTTGCGCTTTGCCTTGGGTTTATCGTTGCGAGCCGGGCTCTCGGCAAAGGAGGTTACACCCGCCGTCGCCGAGGATTGCTGTTGACAAAGAAAATCTTTGCCGAGAACTCTTACTCCGGGCTCTCGGCAAAACACCGTACTCTCGGCGAAGATGAAGTTTCCTGTAGCGATAGGTCCAAGGAGCCACACAGGTCTTGTCAACGTCTCCACGTCAGACAAGAACGAGTGAGCGACAAGCAAATTGTACTGTATCAGCAGAGGCGTGAAACAGGTCGGATGCGCGTGGGAGCATGAAGCGCGCCATTTGCCATGCATCTCACTTGCTCGACGCAGGTAAAAAATCAACTGTCGATCACGCACTGGGCTAATTAGGCAGGCTAATCGAGGAGTCAGCATGGTCCGCTAGAGACGTGTTATATATACACACATCCTCATTGCACTTTCGAGGCAAGCATCACGCCCTGGCAAGAGCTACGCAGCTGCTGTGTCAAACCTGTCATGGAGGTCCAGAACCACAGCAACGTGCCGGTTGCCGTGGTGCTTGCCGTGCGTCTTCACGCCGGTGACAAGGCCGCGACGACGACCGACGGCTCGGCCGCTGGATCAAGCACGGCCGCCGGAGCTCACGTACGCGCAGTGGCCGCTGCCGTGTTGGGCCAGCTGCTGCCGCGCGGATCGTGCAACTGCAAGGTGGAGGCGAGCGTGCACGGTCCAGGGCACGGAGGGGACGGCAGCGGAGGAGGAGCGGGCGTCCTCCTGATGCGTCGCGACGCGGCATTGCGTCTGCTGCCGTTTCCCGTCTCATGTATCGTCGTGGTGTAATAAGCATACATACATATACATATCCTCCGACTCACTCCGTTTCAAATCGCTTTGACTTTTTTTTATTTATTTTACTATTTATCTAGACATATTATTATAGGTAGATGCATAGCAAAATGATGTATCAAAAAAAATAAAGCGACTTATAATTTGGAACAGAGAGAGTATATATATGAGAGTATATATATCAAATGGGCACGTATACGTACCTATGGTGCGAAAGACATCATTGAGCGAGTATAAAGGTACACATGTGTCATCAAGGGATTGGGTTTTGGAAATAAATGTAAATGTATTGTTACAATTGTATTGTTATTGTTATAGTAACAAAATATAAAGTTTTCTCTTGGACCAAGAGTCCAAGATATGTATATATAATAATATAGTCGATCGGGTTTTTCCTAATCATTATGAACAAGTATGTAGGACTTATAATATGATCGCATCCCGTCGTTATCTGTGAAGAACCAAGAATCAGGCATGGCAGAAGAAAATGGGAAAGACCTCATCCACCATATATTGTAGAAGAGATGCAATTAAGTCAGGAAGAGTGCCTTTCGCAGGTAACCCATTGGATATGGAGCTTTTTTGCTTGCATAGAAGGGGTGAAGGCAATTGGCTTAAAAAATGGCGGCGGTTGACTTGGGAATCAACAATGTCATCCTCAATATTGATGCCCAACACGCCGTATGAGTGATACCGGTAGATGATTTCAGACTCGGCTGTGGTGGGAGGCCTAGTCCATGATCTAAAAGACTTGATGGGCATAGAACTCTTCTATGTTTAATGTCAAATATGCGTGATTCTATAGTACAGTAGCCCACGAACTAGCATCTATAGGAAGGAGTCATGATTTCTGAGTATGTTTCTACTGTCAAGCGATTAGCTGACATGGTCAAGCCATGGGATTCAGATCTTTCCAAAAAAAAAAAAAAAAAAAAAAAAAAAAAAAAAAAAAGAAATATGCTACTTCTCATGAAACGACCAACAGAGAGGTGCCAGACTGAAATCATTTCTACAATTGCTTTGTGCCGTTGCTAAACTATTTTTAATGAACACTGCAACCAATTATTTACTCTGCTGTTGGAGAAAGATGAACAATTGCCAAATGATGTCATTTCCTGTAATGTGATAACTTCCTGTATTTAACACGTCATTAGCCTACAATTGCTACGAAGGACACCCGCCTGCCTAGTGCCTAGTCTTTCAAAAAGATGGCGCGTATGTCCACGTCACTCTCAAATAGAGTAGATGTGTTGCAGCCCGACAGAATATATAGCCATGACTATCTCGCCCTCACAAGTCACAAACAACAAGGAAAAATATTCAAATAATTCGAGAACATGACCACATGAATCACAAGACAGCATTAAGCCGTTACAACCTTAAACACCAAACCAAACGATCCGAACAAGTTGTAATAAGCTAGATACACAACCAACACAGCAAAATATATGAAACCAAAGAACTAGAGGTTCCAGTTGGCGCCTCTTGAATTGCCATTATGTCATTGAGTCACTGCTTAATTTATTATTTAGGAACGACAATCAGAAGTTAACAGATACCGTCTGCCATTATCTGATTGTCAGTTGACGAAAAGGAACCCAGCAGATTCCGTCTACTATTATTCAGCTGCAACATTTCCACCGCCGCGTCCAACAAGACCTATCAGCAGACAAACATGTTTAGATGCTACCATAATTTCACAGGAAAGTGGGTACAAAGTCATTGATTAGAGAAGCAAAATTAGCAATTGCATTTCACTTCAGCATAACAACCGATTAAAAGGTCCAGCAAGGTTTGATTCCTACAACTAAACATGACATGTATGAACATGACATGTATAATTTATATATTCCCCTGATGTAATCAAATAGAGACCAGTAAAGCATTCAGACCTGCTAAAGATTAGGGTCTGCATAACCAGGACCTCGTCGTTTTTTTTTTTCTATTTGTGGGGAACATGGTGAGGAACAAGCACCTCGTCGTTTTTTTTTTATTATAAACACTGAGCAGCCTTTTTTTGTGTCTTCTTGTCTAAGCAATACAAAATAAAAACAGTTGAGCAACAGAGAACATCAGAACAGTTGCCTGACACCTCAAAAATGTACAAGCAAGGCAACGCAAAAGGGAAGAAACTGGGAATAATTAAAACTAGAGTAACAAATATTTCTTTCCTACCACATATTTTCCCTCAATATAAGATAACTGAAACTATTCACTTGAAACTGAAAGACTCAAGCAATCTTAAATGCTGATCACAGATGTCACTGATTTATAATCAACAACATCCTATCCATCGTTAAGGCAACGCAAAAGGGAAGAAACTGGGAATAATTAAAACTAGAGTAACAAATATTTCTTTCCTACCACATATTTTCCCCTCAATATAAGATAACTGAAACTATTCACTTGAAACTGAAAGACTCAAGCAATCTTAAATGCTGATCACAGATGTCACTGATTTATAATCAACAACATCCTATCCATCGTTAAACACTGCTCATATAAGTCTAACTGGGATTAAAACAAGATGGCCCATCATTAAAAAGATTTACAAACAAGAAATAGAATAGTCTCACAAAAGAATAAACAATTCTATCATTCTTCTCTTGGATACAATATTCTCAAGTATTCTTTCCAGCATTGTATCATATATACAAGGAACAAGAATAGAATTGTTAAGTTCTCGTTGGTCATATGGATCCCAGTATAGCTAAATTCACCGCTTATTTTTTATGCATACAACACATGCATGTACCCTCTATTTTTTTCAAGGAATATTTCATTTTTATATGACAAGGCTCTGACTTGAAATTACTCCATTATATATTAATCTATCTGATAAAAATTATACCCATGACACAGTATTTTTTTTAATATGGATTCAACAACATCAATCTTGTGTGACAAAATCTATGTATTAATAGAGTATAATTGCTGGTCAAAGGCATATCCTAACAAAACAAATAAGCCTTGTAATTTCAAACAGGGTGAGTGGAAATTAGCAATTAAAGCAGTACTTTGGAGGCCATGTCAATGACCCATGTGCAAACCAAAAAATATTTAAAGACAAGGGAGTATTAAACTATTAATCGCAAAATACAAATAACAAACCTGAAACCTCTATATTCAAAACAAGGACACATTCTAGGAAATATAAGTAAAATTCCAATCTATCCATCCATGAAAAATAACACATTCAATAATATTCTAGTGCAGTCACCCAGTTCAAAAGGTTACTAATAGCGAAGTTGACTAATAAAAATTTCATTTTTAAAAAAAAACTCATGAAGGTGTCTCAATATGAAACAGAAAACAGGACATAAGTGATGTCAACTCATTTGATGTAAGCACCTGCAATGCGAAAACCTGTGTAGGGATAAACAGTTGCAGAGACATCAGCCTCAAACACTTTTTTTCAACTTCATTGACTTGAGCTGAACTGCAAAGACCCCAGTATTTGTCCATAAGAAAACCAAATCATCATCCTCAACAAGACCCAATATCCTGACAGGAGGCCTTCCACATGAACCATTATCCAGAGAGGGCAGAGACGATACATCCAACGGCAGGATTGTATCCAACTCAATGATCCTGCGCAGCACCCATCCTGTAACACCCTCAGCATCAGTTTCCCATGCCCATAGGCGCAGGTTAAATTTTGCCAGAGCGGCAAGGCCTAGACCACCATCCTCTGTTTTCATGATGTGGACATTCCTCCTGTATATATCATGTGTCTCTGGTGGACACTCAATATGATATAACCTATTTGTGACCAACTCAAATGCAAGGATATGGTTTGACTTCAGTGGCCAATACAAGATATTCCTGACAAGGATGCTAGGCCTGAAATCAACATCAGATGGTACTGGTGAAGATTCCATCATTTCCCACCTGCCACTTTCTGATGAGTATCTAGTGGCATAAGCATAGCGGATGTTTGTGAAAACCCAAACTACAAAAAATGGACAAGAGTCGCAGTAACCATGGTCAGCATGGTTTGCTGCACAAACCACAGCAGCATTGCTTTCAGGCACATTCCCATAATTAAAACGAGGGTCCACATCAGATGGGGCTTGTATTAAGCGCTTGTGGCCGCTTATAGGGTTCCACACAAAGACCTGATGCCATGACGAATCAACAAGGAGGACATGGCCTTGGCGGCAGCCAAGGACATTCCAGTAAAGATCAGGTAGAGAGAAAGATGCTGCAGCAACACGGTTAGGAGGATCCCCAGCAGGGAGAAATCGAGGGATACGAGTGTTGTTGGTGAAGACACCAAGTAAAGGTAATCCATGGAGTGCCTGGCGATGGAGGAACTGATTGTCGACTTTATGAGGGAGTGCCAATGCTTGCATACAAGGGAAGAACGAATGAGATAGGAGGGGTGTGGAGGGAGGAAGAGGAAGATGCTGATAAGCACATCATCTGGTAGCGTCATGATGATGCAGGAAAGGGCAGTGTGGCTTTCCTCAAAAGGAATTTTCTTCAGTGCTAACAAGATGCAATGCGAATGCTAATATGAAGTTGCCAACACCTGTTGCAAGATGAACCAAGGAACCAAGATTGTTCACCAGTTCACCACCTTCTCTTGACTTCAAAGTTCAAAATCAAGGTGATTAAATCGGCAGCAGTAGGGAGAGATAGCGTAGAGAGGTTTGACAATTCCAACTATTGTAGAGCTTTGATATATCTTGAATTCTTGACTCAATTTCCATTTATCCACAAACACAAAAACAGTCTCTTCAGCCTCTTCATCAGCTAATGGTACCATTTTCTTCATGAACGTCGACCTGCACATCGATAAATTCTGCAATTGTTACCGAGTAGATACCAAAAGTGCTCAATGCAAAATCGACAAAGATACAGACCCTTTTTTTAGGCAACACTTGAGGCCATTTCTATTAACCGAACAGAAATACATAAGTATGTTACCCAGAAATAGAACAGAAATAGCACAAAACTACCCTTAACAAACTATGGCTGTACTCTCTGCTTCAGGTAGAAATATTTGGCTAATGCAGCTTATCAACCCTTTGAACAGTAGTGATGGACAGACAGTCTGAGCCCAGGTAGAAACCTAGTTGACTAACTCAACTTGACAACCCTTTCAACAGTAGCAAAGAACATACAGTCTGAGCCAACAATTCGTACACAGTTTTGGGCTTTTGGCTATTGTGAACCACAGAACTGAACAGAGAGAGGGAGGGAGGGAGGGAGAGGGAGTTGAAGCAAAAAGTCATGCCCACAGGACATGTAGGATGGCAGTGTTTGTTCCTTATTTTTGCATGTATGTAGGGTTAGGCTAGCTAGTGATCTACTTATTTTAATTAATTATTACTAATATTTCAAAAAATATATATTAAAACAAGGGATAGAGTGTCCTTTTCGGCTATGTTATTCATTTACAGTGAAATATGGACATGATACTGTTTGAGTTCACTTACTTGCTACCAACTGCTGGCTATCTCTGGCAGTGTCTCTATCGTTAGATTAACTTCCAAAATCCCCCCTGCTAACCTAGCTTTCATTGATTAATATGTATCTAACTATTTATTCAAAGTTTTGTGTTAGTATAGAGATCTAAAGAGATCGATACATGTGGCTTTACTTAGATCAGTCGTTTCAATTTACCAACCAAGAATGTTGATGGGTTTAGATCAAGTGTCATCCCCAAACATATATCTATTTTCATATTTGAACACTACATAGAACACTACATAGAAAATACAACACATAACAACTAGATTTTTCTCCCCTCCATACCTTTCTTATGTTGGGTCAACATTCTTTACATTAAGCTATTTGCTCAAGCTTACAAGTTACAATTAACCATCAGTAGTAGAGTTGGTGAATTTGCACACCTAGGGACCCATGCAGCACAGGATGCAGATACATGTATCGGCATCAGGAGGATATGGATTGCATGGGTACGTTAAATCAAGTCAATAACAAGGTAATAGAAGCCTAGAAGTATGAAGGAATCCTGAAATTACATGGTATTTTAGCAAGAATAGAATGCAATGACAATGACTGACCATTTTCTTGCACTGCATATCTCCGGATCAAATCATTATTTATTGCAATTAAAGCATCCAAATGCTTGCGGTCTTCCAATGCAGAAATGCCCCAACTGCTGCTCTTAGTGTTAGGCTGAACAAGGAACAGTAGCAGGAGCACTACCAGCAGCACTAGCGCTAGATCGAAGTTGCCATCTACTGACGCCTGCGGAAAAATCAAGACAAACCAGGAGGGAAATGGAAACATCAGGAGGGGAATTGAGAGGGGAAGACGCTGAATACGAGGATCAGTACGGAAATCAACAAATCAATCGAGAGAAAGGGCAGATAGAGCGGAACTGAGAGGGGAAGACGCTGAATACTTTGGAGGGCGGCGGATCGTCGCGGACTCGCTGGCGGTCGGGTACTCGCCGACGTCGGGCGGCTCGTGGCCGTGGCGGCGGGGCGGCGGCGCTCCTGCTGGCGAATGGGGGCAGCTGCGTGTGGGCTGTCCGTCGAGTGAAATGCTGCTGCTTCCCAGTCACAAAAGTTCCCGATACAGTCACAAAAGTTCCCGATACATAGGTGCGAGGAACGTGCGACATGGAACGTTAATTTAAAGTTTCGGTTGGGCTATACTTCTTCGGAGCGATGGTTCGAAACGCGGGCGTGAACCAACTATTTTTTGATGCGATAGCTTGGTACAATTCTCGTTCTTAAGTGAACTATACGATTATAATAATCATGTAATTACCAGGTGTGTACATATATTGTGCGAATATAAAATTAACTCAAGAATCAATTGATGTGGTCAAACTCCTAAAATCTCAAATATGACCCACTTAACTTAAGATTCATTTGTCCCATAATACCTTGATCTTTCATTTACCATCCATAATACACATGTCCCATATTAACTTATGCGGGCGATAACTACGACAACGAAGGCAAGCACGAAACGCCACCACGCCGCCGCCGCTCACCTCGTACTCCAATCGCCGTCCCTTGACCTCTGCGAGGAACACGTCCCGGCATCGTTCCGTCTCATGTACCACGCGTCGTTCCGATTTCGATCCGAAACGAAAGTTCGATGCGCGGATCACGGCTGTGTACCGCGTTCCCTGTGACTGGGTGCTGCTTGCGGCTTGCCAGCTTGAGTGAGCTATACAAAGGCCTTACAGGCCCCATCGCTGTTTGAGTGGGCTGGGTGGGGATACACACCGATATGGTTTTTTTTTTTCCTAAGGAAAAAAGCCTACTCCCTCTTAAAAAAAATACAACTATGAAAATTGTGTTGGTCAATTTGACTAAAGTTTGATAAGTTTATAATAATTAATATTAACATTTATGTCTCAAACAAAATTTATTATGAAAATATATTTCATCACGAATCTATTAATATTAATTTTGATTATTATAAATGTTAGTAATTTTTAATATAAATTTAGTTAAATTGGAATTGGTTGACTTCTTAGGAAGCGATAATTGCATGTTTTTTGTTCTTGGAAAGCGAGAATTGCATATTTTCTAGGATGGAGGGAGTATATTACTTCTCTCTTTTGTAAAAAAGTTCAAATTAAAAAAACTTTTTTGTTAAAGTCTAACTCGGGAAAACCACTTTCCTCAACTTTTAAAATTGTTCCTTTACCTATTATAAGCGGTTCCCAAAGGTGATTTTTTTTTTTTTTTTTTTTTAATTATTTTAACTGGATTTTGAAAAATTATAGTAAATCATAAAATTAAAAACCCAATTTTGTTAGACTTTATATGAGTGGATCTACATAGTAAACATATAATATGGTATGCATTAGTATAATTTTTTTTTTATGATATCTTTAGATCTACACCTTTGTATAGTTAACTCATAGTTGCAGTTTCTATGCTTAAATTATAGTGAAAACAACTATACTTATTGGATCATGTATAACTTAGTTATAGATTTACAAATAATTTTTAATAAGTGTACACCTAAATAAATACTTCCTAGTGCTCACCATAGATCAGGAGCTCCCGGGGCCACGTCTAGCTATCTAGGATTTGCAATGATCGAAATACAAGAGTAGAAACTGAAATCTAAGGACCTACAAAGGTTAAAAATGTTCAAAGATCTAAAGGATATAGTACTGTATGGAGTTCACAAGCTTAATTTCTCACACGCCCCTTTTTTTTTTCTCGAGGAATCTATCACTAATGCACAAGAACGGGAATGTGTGTGTGTGTGTGTGTGGTGGTGGTGGTGGTGGGGGGGGAGAGGGGTGGGTTGAGATGAGAGCATTTAGTGTTCTTGGTGTGTTGGGTGGTTGTGGTGTATAAGAGCTATTAGATGAGAGGGTGGAGTGGAATATATACTCCCACACATAATTCTAGTTCTAGCTGTGTTATTGTGCATTTTGATCAAGTATTGGGAATTCTAATAATTAAATCATTTTGAATATGTACACTTTGTTTTGTCACAGAAGTTAACAAAACTTCGGAAATTCTGACGATGGTTCGAACTTTTGACTAAGAAACTTCAAAGTGGCCATTGGACCCTAATCGAAATTTCCTCAAAAACTTCAATCATGCTCAAATATTCTAATGATGCTCAGAGATTCCAATTTTGGCCGAAAAACCTCACTTTTGAAAAGGTCTAAGTCAACAAGCTGTCAAGTCTATGTTTTTGGTTAGTGACCTAAGAGCACTTGACTCTTAAGTCATTAGATTTCATTCCTCCTTGACAGTATGGGCACTTAATACTTAGATTAAAAAACAAATGAATTTAGAACAAATATATTCATTGGTGATGTTGTTTTTAATTCAAGTTTGGAATTAGGGATCTCAATATTCATTGACAATTTTCACTTGTCTATAAAAAACTTCGACAAGTCTCGTTAGTCCTTTTGTTTGCCTTGTCATTTTATATCACCAAAAACCATGGTAGGATTGATGCCTTTTTAGAGCCAATGATGAAGGGGCTCCCTCATGCATGGTTGGGGTTGCTTGATGCAAGCCTAACGCCATGGGATGTGTCTTTGCATGTTGCATCTTTTACTTCGACTTTAAACTTCATAGGCATGATCGTTTGGTAATTGCTTCTCTGCATTCGTAGTTTAGTTTGTGCACTCTTTTTATATGGGCAGGTTAACTTAATCTTTTGTTCTTTTGTTGTTTTGCACGTGTTTCAAATCCATCTTCAACTCTCGGATCCGTAAGTGGTAATATACTTTTCTATGATTTCCCGTTTTCTCAATATGAACTGGGTTTCCAAAAATTTTAGTTACCGATTGGATGAATGAATACTTACAAACAAACTAAATAGAATACCCGAATCAAATTTGAAGTCGACTATCCATTTTGTATTCATGTCCGGGAGCATGGAAATTGAGAACTGTGTGTTTTGTATTCTTCACATACTAGGTGGATTCCCAGCGTTCTTTGCGGATATGAAGGAGAAATATAAATGATTTAGAATGTTAACTAATAAGAATTAGAAGATGTATATCTATGATGTTTGCAATGCAATACATGTTAGTGGATGATTTTTACCATTTTGGCGTAGACAACTAAATATATGTTTGTAAATAATATGGTTTTGCTTCCATACTATGTTTTATTTTTCTCATGTCTAATATATTTTGAGTAGGGGCTCCTTGTCCCTAGTGTTGTTAAAAAAAATGGTTTGATTTTTAATGTGGATAGTATGTATCTTCATGAGAAATGGGTAAAAGATACTCTCTCTCTCTCTCTCTTTCTCTCTCTCAGTTCCATAATACTTCATATTGTATTTATATTTTGTCTGAAAAAGATAGCAGTATGCCCAGTATATAGATCTCAATGTAATCTAAAATGTACCCTCAGCCATCCCCTGGATAGTTCATCGGTCTCGAGTTGAATAAAAAAAGAAAAAAAAAGCTAATAGCCACTGCCATGAAGAAATGAATACAGAAAGGAAAACAAAATCTACCGAGGGACTATATATCCACTCGTTTAGAGTTATTAAGAAAAACTAACGATGATCTATCCTTGCTCTTCTATGCGAACCTTCTCCACGTCTCCAAAACTCTACTGCACGACTTCTCGTATCGCAAGGGCTGCGGGCTCCCTTTCCCTCACTTCCTACGCCATCTGCTTGGTGGCTTGGAGGATCGATGCAATAGAAGCAGATCGAGTTGGCACCAAGGCTGGCCTGACGCAGACACAGGTAGTCAGCGTGGAGCCACGGAAGAGCAGCCAGG
Source organism: Hyparrhenia diplandra (assembly GCA_015847255.1). Lineage (NCBI taxonomy): Eukaryota > Viridiplantae > Streptophyta > Magnoliopsida > Poales > Poaceae > Hyparrhenia > Hyparrhenia diplandra. The sequence goes on along the minus strand of JADLZK010009272.1, from coordinate 104,421 downwards.
CGAAGCAGCACGCTGATGGGAGATGGACTGACTGGTACGGAGATGAAGAGGGCTAGCGCCTCGGCGCACCTGGCTGGCCGACGTTGTTGCGGAAGCACAGAGAGGCGGCGCGTAGGTGGATTAATTAGCCAGAGCAGGGGGGCAACAACAGTAACAGTAGAGATGTACTCTCTCTCTCCTGTTGCCCGCGCGTCGGTGAGCACGTTGGACTGTTGGAGCCTCGGAGGAGGTAACAAAGGGACACGAAAGATGACACAATTCAGCCCCACGCTGCTATTTAAACATGAAGGTAGCGACCATGGTTCAGCTTCTACGCATACGTTTGCAGTAAAAGAATGAACGTGGAATAAATCAATGTGCCTGTTGGTCTGGTGCGCAATTACTCCTGTGATAAGTTCAGTTGGTGCACGTTGAGGGAGATGAAGAGACGATGGCAGTCGATGAGCCAAGGCCAAATCAAACAGCATGTGGCTAATAGAGTAGTGACTTATGGGACCGTGATGATGTGGTATAGGCTGCGTGTCGAAGGCTACCAGTGTGGGCTTTACAAATATAGGTGTACTAGATTCAAGTTTATATGTGTTATATAAGAAGCTATTTTCTTTTTTGAAACTTGGTAAACTTTATTGCTTAGAGGCTAACAAATCGTTACAGACAAATGCATCAACGTCTTCAAGGGCCAAACAAGAGAATTGCTCTTCCCCTTCATCAACCCAGAAGGACCCCAATGCTGCTAACACATGCACAGCTTTGTTATAATCCCTACCTTTGAACACACATTTTTTCTTGTGAGGACTCTGAACACACATTTAAATTTGACGGAATTAGAATCCACTAGAGAACTTATCTCCTCCGATCGACCGAATCGAGAATCGCATCGGGGAGTAATAGCTTGCACGAGTAACTTAAATCTCAGTGGATGTTTGGTTCGGCACCCACGCCTGCCATGCCACACTACAATGTTGAGTGTTGTGGCGGCCGCAGACCGATCGTGGTGGGATGCGTCGGGAAGCAAACAGTCCCCCTCAGTCTCCGAAATGAGATGGCCGATACTCACCCTCATCGTCATCGCTGTCACGCCGGATAAGATAAGATAGATGTTGTATTTGAGTTTGCCTTGGATCATCCATTTTCACCACTACCTAAAACCCCCCTTTTCTCCCCCTTGATGTTTACCTAAAACCATTTATCTTTCCACATTTGGGCAAAAAAATTCCATGTGGTGATCAAGCGGCGGCCAGCACCACCCACCGTACAAGTTGTTGTGGATAGATAGCACGGTTGCCCCTTGTGGCACGCGTGACGTGGCCTCGCCGTTACACCGAGTGGCCAGCATCGGTTCCCACCCCCACTCCTCCTCTTTCCGCCGTCGTGGCCGTGGCCGTGGCTACGTCAGCAACGCGTGCGCCGCCGCTCCTCCGCTCCGGACCACACAAAGGGACAGGGTCACAGCGAGTGAGGGAGAGAGCGCGCCGAGAAAGGAAGAAAAAAAGGCCGTTCCTTTCCCCGCCCAAACCAAGAAGACGCCGCGAGCCAGCTAGCCGGCCGGCGACTCGGCACTGAGGACGATTCGTTGGGAATTCGTTGGAGGCAGGACAGGGGAAGAGGGCGCGAGGTCGTCCGCCGCCGGTTCTGTAGCCAGGGACTGTCAACGAGCACGCAAGGTGAGAGTTCCTTCGGCCGCTCCGTTCCGTTCCCTTCGCCGGCCGGTCATTTCGCCGTCGTTGCTTTGCCTCCCTCCCCGCGCGTGAGGCGTGAACCCCTCACGGTGCGTCCACTTCCAATGGCCGGCAGCAGAGCACCCTCCCTCTCTCTCCTACCGCCGCCGGCTCTGCCAAAGATGCGGGGCGCCGGCCAAGCGCGCTGCTCTGGACCAAAGGCCGCACGCGTGATGCAACGGCCGCAGTCCATGAGCGCGATGCCACCGCGCTACTCGTGCCCGTCACGCCGTGGAACGCGCGGCTGCCGTGATTCTGTTACCCAAACCCTAACAATCCTTTGCCTATATCTGCTTGTACTCTTCCGCCTCCATTTTCTTTTTCGATAACAAAGGAAGGATTTTGTTGATTTTCATAACCATTGAATTTGAATTGGACTCTTCCATTTCTTTCTCTTCCAATTACAAATTTACAAATACCGTTGTAACAGTGTGCTCCATATTTGCGGGATCAAATCAAACCTTGCTGACGCAGGTTGCCATCTTATCCAGGTGTATCAGCATTTGAGGCAGAGAAATGGAGCTTTGTACATCGTGTATCTGGACTTCAGCACAGTGGTCTCATCATCACACAATAAGGACCAACCGACGAGCGGCGTACCATGGGTTTCCAAATCCAAGTTTCTCAGCGCCCCAAAGGAGAAGGCGAGCAGCGCTCTATGTCATGAATGCTGCATCAACCGGCGCAGTTATCAAAAGTATATCCAGCGACAAACCCAGCAGTGCAATGGAGCAGCTTGATATTGAGCGTGGTGTCTGTATCCCGTTCCGAAAGTACAGCCCAGAAGTGGTACTGAAATATCTGCATTCTTTTATGTTTGTAGAATAGAATTGGTTTTGCTAAAAATTGCTTTTTAACTGTGTTCATTTCTACAATTGCTAGGTCAGGAAAAAGTCTTGGATTCAAGAGGTTCCATACTGTCCCTTGCGAGTCGGGGAGTTGAGATAGTTTGGAAACTTGGATTTTACTGGTCATCTCTTGTGTATGACTTTTTGGTTGGACGGGATGAAGAAATTGTTCCATATCGTGCCCGCCAACTTCGTAATCTTTTATGTGATCTGGGCCCATCTTTCATAAAAGCAGGACAGGTCATAACATTTGATCTTCATTATAAAGAATACATCTGATTGTACAATTCGAATTCATTGATCATATATCTTTACAATTGTCCTTACTTTCTTTGGTTATTATGTTCTTCAGGTTCTAGCCAACAGGCCTGATATTATTAGAGAGGATTATATGAATGAACTTTGCATCCTGCAAGATGATGTCCCTCCAGTCCCTAACCAGGTATCGTCTTACAACAGAAAAAGTACCTGCAAATAGCTCTTTAAGATTACATATATTAGATTAGAGTTTGCACATATGCAAGCAGGGTGATTAATCAAGTTTTGTTTTGTTGCTGAATACTTGGTAGGTGGCCTTTACCATAATTGAGGAGGAACTTGGCCAACCTCTAGAGAGATTGTTCAGCAAAATTTCATCACAGACAATAGCAGCTGCCAGTTTGGGCCAGGTTTACCGTGCCACACTTCGAGAAACTGGCGAGGATGTCGCTATTAAGGTTACTATATTTACTTTGGTTCTGTTATCTGTTTACTTATTATTACATTTATTTACTCATTTTCTAACTATACTAGATGCATTCTTTTCTCTAATTATGGTTCTTAAACAAGGATGAATATAAATATATTCTGTAACCTTTGATGATCATATTCTTTGTAGAAATTGTGCTGTGGAAGTCATACTTATCTGTATGGTCTATGTCATCGACAATTTCAGGTTCAGAGACCAGGAATTGAACCAATAATATACCGAGATCTTTTCCTGTTCCGCACTTTGGCTTCATTTTTTGAATGGGATTAGTCTTCAGAAACTAGGGTGCAATCACGGAGCTTATTGTTGATGAATTTGGTGAAAAACTTTTGGAAGAACTTGATTACACTCTTGTAAGTATATTCTCAGCCTTTGTACTGCTGTCAATTTAATGCAATAGAATTAGCTATTACAGTTCACATGTTCTTAACATAGAGTGCAATGATTATGTTTCATCAACAATTTCTTTATATTTCTTTCTCTGTGATAAGCATATTGAATGCTGCTGATTTTAGTTGTAATATTTTAGGAAGCTACAAATATCGAGGACTTCCTAGAAAATTTTAAGGACGATCCAACTGTCAAGATACCTCGAGTGTATAAGCAACTTTCAGGTTCCCGTGTTCTGGTGATGGAGTGGATAGATGGAATTAGATGTACTGACCCACAGGTTTGACCATTCATGTCATTTTTTGTATTTCACTGGTGCAATAGTTCATTGTGATTCTGTAGCAGCATTGATTTCAGATTCACTCATGCAGGCTATAAAAAGAAGCTGGAATTGATGTGGAAGGTTTTCTTACAGTTGGAGTGAGCGCTGCTTTTGCGTCAGTTACTTGAATTTGGTCTTTTCCATGGAGATCCACATCCTGGAAATATTTTTTGCAATGCGTGATGGCCGTATTGCTTATGTTGACTTTGGAAATGTGGCCGTTCTTAGCCAGGTCAGCAAAATGCACTTTTGTAGACTTGTAGTGGTACTAACAGTTTATTACATTGTCATTGCTGCTTTCCTGTCTAGTCTATATATACATCTTGTGCCTGTAGTCCTGTAGCCTGCAGCAAAATCTGTTATTCCCTCTGTTGTGAACCCATGTTTGCACTGTATCGTATCTGCATATTATATAAGGAAACAAAAGTTGCTAACATGTTTTTCATTGCTTGTTCTTTGTACAGCAAAACAAACAAATCCTAATTGATGCTGTTGTTCATGCTGTTAATGAAGACTATGCTGAGATGGCAAATGACTTCACTAGGCTGGGTTTCCTTGCTAGTGGAACAGATGTAGCCCCAATTATTCCAGCTCTGGAATCCATTTGGCAAAACTCAGCTGGAAAAGGCTTGGCGGACTTCAATTTCCGCATTGTGACTGGTAATATTGATTTTTACTGTACACAAAATGTCATATTCTGTGGAAGTTATTATCCCATTTCAGCATGTTTGCTTACTCATGCTTAGTGCATGTATTTTTTTTTCTGCTAATGAGAAATCCTTAGTGCAACATGTTATATATTAGATGTCTTTAAAAACTAATAAAAGAGTAGATTACATCCATCATACAACAACTTGCATGGTTGTATCACTTTAATCCACCGACTTGCAAAATGTGCAAATGAATACATCAACTATCATATGTGTACATATTTAGTCACATATAACTACCAAATGTATTTAGGCAGGCCACGTGTAGCTAGTATGATTTGTATGAGACTGGTCCAAAATACAAAATTGCATTACTTTGACGAAAAACGTTTCTATAGCATGCCTTTGACAATGATGCTGATCGCTGCTGCTGACTTGTGCTGCATCCCTGCTAATCTTTTCAAATAATACCTAAGTTGAAGACATGATTGTTTTTATTGTCTCATTGTCAGCTCGCTTCATTTGCAAGTTGCCAACATTCCAATTGTGCGTCGCGGTTAATGCACAAGCACAACGCGCAGCCCCCTCGTTGTGGTTGTGTGTTCTCCAGCTGTGAAAGGGGCTTCGGTGAGGGTGATGGATGGCAGTGGTGGAAGTAGAGACGGTGGGCGTGAAGTCACCCACCGGACGATGGAATTCGGTTAGGCGGTGCTGGCGGTGGGGGAATTGATCGGTGAAGAAGAAAAAGGGATTGGGATTAGTGATATCTGCAGTGGAGGTGGTGGTGTGTGACCTAAGCCAGTTGGATGTGGTGAAGGCAGGGGAATTCTTGCCTGTCTAGAGAAGCCTCCCTGACTTTTGGGAGGGTGGTGGTGGAAAGTGGCACATGGGCTCCACTGAAGCCAGATGAGGAGGGGTGGTGGCAGAGAGCACACAAGGCTGAAGATGCAGGGGAATATGAGGAGGCGGGTGAAGAAGGGTCGGCCTTGCGTATCAGAGGCTAATCATACGGCTGGTCGTGTGTTATGGAATAATGTGGGAATTATTCTTGAGCTTCTAGCTCGCAGGGTATGTCATGTGAATTTCCTTGGCAACTAGATTGGGTAGCTGTGGCCATCATAGTTATCATCAGAGAAGTTAGTGCCAAGTTCAATGTGATCACCTGCCTCTCTGCAAGCAATGTGATATATAACACCACTGATCACCCTGCTCTAATGCAATGGTTGAGATTCCATATCATGCATGATCAAAATGACATCTAAACATATAAAAAAACAATGAATATGGGTTTGTGCATAAAGTCAATTCCATTCCATATTGCCAGCTTATCACAGATTCTCCAACGTGTGTATTTGGATCGTATATGACTAGTTGATGCATCTGTTTGCACATTTTGCAAGCTATTGGACTAAAGTGATACAGCCATACAAGTTGTATAGTGAATGCAATTACTCCTTAAAAAGTATCTGAGGTATACTTCATTATCTAAACAAAATCCAAATCACAGGGAAGTTCAATCAGCTTGTGTACAACTACCCAATCCGCATCCCAGAAAGGTTTTCTTTGGTTATTCGCTCATTGTTGACGCAAGAAGGAATCTGCTTTACACTAAAGCGTGATTTTAAATTTCTTGAGGTATGGCGTATTGGTATGTGCTACCATTTTAGCTCCAAAGAAAACATCAGTGAGCATTCTTTGGTTACTAACATCCTTCTTGTATGTTTTCATATTTAGGTTGCCTATCCATATGTAGCAAAGCGTCTGTTGACAGATCCAAACCCTGCTCTCCGTGAACGCCTGATTCAGGTAACCTGTTTAGATCCTATTGACACAACCTTTATGTGAACCAAATAGTCAATTTAAGCATCGGTACTGGAAAAGAAAAAAGGAACTTTATGCTGTGAAAATGGAAAGTTTCAAATGCATGTTCAAGTGCTATTATAACTATTTATACCATGTTATAGTTTTTAGAACTTTCCTCATTTTTTCCCCTGTGCAGGTGCTATTCAAAGATGGGGCATTCAATGGAAACGACTAGAAAACCTTATAGTTCTTGCCAAGGAGAATGTGTCCAAGATGAGCAGCAACCCTGCACTGAAAAAGAATAGTTTGTGAGTATTGGAACCAATGTCTTTCTTTCCTGTGTATGTTATTCATCCTAGAAGCTTTCTGATCCAGTCATCTGTCAGGCAAGCTGTAAGAAATGGACAATCGCAGAGCAAACTTGATCTCACTGAAACAATAAAAGATGGAGCACGGATGTTCCTTATCGATGCTGGTATCAGGAGACAACTTATACTGGCCTTCACTGAAGACTCCAAGTTGCACGTAGAAGAGGTACTCTGTCCGATCTTCCTGTAAATGGTGGATGTTCCTGTAAAATATATTTGGAGTGCTCAATGGATGACTGTAATTTGTTTCCTCTTTGGCAGCTTGTGGATGTATACAGACTAGTCGAAGATCAAATAGACATGCCTTCAGTTGCCCTTGAGGTTCTTCAAGGTAAGTTGATGAAATCTTCAGATTCTGCTTACTTATTCCTATTGAAAGGCATTCTCTGTGGTTTAAGTGTGATGAATTTACTTATGCTATGCTTTTTTATGCAGATTTACCATCTGTTGCACGTGACTTCATGCTTTCCTGGAGTGATTCCATCCTGTCAGACCGCCAGTACTAATGATATTTTACAACTAGAAGAAGAGAAAGCAGAGTGAATAGGCCCCTGCATGGCTATGGTACCTCAGCTATAATCTACATGAAAAATCGCTAACAGGAATTCCTCGTTGTATACAGTTGTTTTTCTTTCTTCGATTTTTGTATAGCAAAATATGCGATGTGCAGGTTTTTCTTCTTTTCTTGATCTTGTCAATTTCTCTGCACATGCCATTTGTATAGTATAGCGCGAGGGATCTTGTATATAAAATAAAATGAGCTCGTGATTCGAAGATAGATGTACACAGTTAGCATTGAAATCAAAGATATATGCAGAAGCATCAAAGAGGCTTCTGAAGTGTGTTGGTCGATGGCACATGATTGTATACGAGGAATGTTTACTTAGGAACAAAACATTTGTTTACCCTTTCTCCATTATCACGTTTTGTCCGTGTTGATTCCAAATGTAACTGATCGGGTCACAAGTGTAAATATGGTTCGTTTGACTATGTGGTATTATAAAATTTCCTAGGGACTGTAACATGAGCGGGGATGTAGCTCAAATGGTAGAGCGCTCGCTTTGCATGCGAGAGGCACGGGGTTCGATCCCCCGCATCTCCACTGTTTTCTGTTTTACTTTTTCGTTTTTTAACTTCCTCAATTTTCCTTTGCCTTCCTTATCTGAACCCTGGCATGCGATTGACACAAAACATTTTCCGTCGCCTCCCTAATTACGACCTCGCCTTTGTTATAAAAGTTTTTTTTTTTCAAAAAAAATGCAACCCGTAGAGCTTTTTTAATTAATAAGGCAAAAAAGTTTCATAACAAAAACTAAATCTAACAACACTTACACCTTCATGATTAATTAAAGAAAAAAAACCCACAAAACGCTCCAACATCGATAGTACAGCCAAAACGACCCTAAATGACACTCAACCAGCCGAGTATGGTTTTAAGGGTTTAGCATTAGGTTGTCCATGGCTCAAATTTACGACACATGTGACATATCTTCAAGACAAACTAACACTGCCTTAAAAGAGATTACTGAACGCCATTATTACTGAGTTGTGTGTGTCGAACCCGACAACACTGCACGGAGCTCCGAGCTTCACCATCACACATTCTTCCAAACAAGTCAAGTGTCCCTACTTGGTGTGGTGCAACACCAAAAGTAGAACAAACCTCATCCAGAATCAACACCAAAAGTGTCAAGCGTTTATCGATCGGAGAACAAGACCAATGACAACACCAGGCACCCACCGTTGCTCCTCCACTGAATTTGAATATGGCTTTCATCATCGGAGATTCTTGCAAACTGGGATGAGTGGAGCGAGGCTCCTCAACGACGCCACCAATAACAAGTAGAGCGGCGACATCCATGACCGTCATCGTCATCGTCTCGCACCAAATAAAACGATGTCAAACCACTACACCTGGCTTGCCGGGCGGCGCGGGGCTTGTGGCTCGGCGGCGGTGGCGGCGGCGGCGGCCTCGCGGGGTGTCAGCAGCCCCACATGGGTGACTCTCCACCACAAGGCCAGCCCACCAGAAAAGCGTGCCGGGCGTAAAGATCAATGGGCCGAGTGGGCCGGAAACCAAGCCTCGGCGTCGTCCACCGCCGAAAGTGAGAATATATGCAAGACAAGGCGTGCCGGGGAGGGCATCTATCATTACAATCATCTTTATTGTATCAGTAGCCTAGTTCTAGTTTACTTCCTGTAATAGAACTCTCTCTGTTTGAACTTCGCCGCCCGGCGAACGATCCATCGGCTGGTCGCCGGACCTGCCGGGTCCCAACACCGGTATCGGCTCTACCGATCCCGGCCTTGGGTCCGGATTCCCACCCTCCCTCCCACTTCCACTTCACTCGCTGCAAAGCGCTCGCGGCGCCATGGATCCGATCGTGAGCGCCGAGGTTCGACGACCTGTTCACCACCCTCTCCGATCTGCGCTGGGGAGTTCGAGTCTTCTTCGAGCCGCGTCGGCGGCCCCGACGGAGGCGAGCAAGACCGCCAGCGTCTCCGACTCCGTCGAGGGCCGCGTCGCCGTGCTCGAGAACTATGCCGCCGCTGGTACACCGCCGCCATCGCCGCGACAACCGGGCGGCCACCGACAATCGCGTCACCGACCTCGGCGCAGCGTCCCTCGACCTCGAGCAAGTCCGCTACACCGAGATCCGGGGCGCCCGTGACGGACGCAGCGCGTCGTCGACTTGGAGGCCACGGCCGCGGATGTCGCGTCCCGGAGGACCCGCCGAGCACCATGTTCAACCTCCGTGCCGACACGGACGCGGTTGTTCGTGGAGATCGACGTCCGTTATCTGCGCAGCGGCCGATTCGACCGAAGTTGGATGCCGAGCGCCCACCGCCGGTGAGAACACCAACTGGCCCGGCGGGCACCGCGATGCAGAGACTACACGGGTGGTGGAGCATGGTGCGCCTGCGCCCATGGCTCCGCGCCCGGCCAATGGTATGCTCATCGTTCCCAACCCTATCCACTCTTCTGTTCAGGGCATCGATCCCACATATGCTGCTGTGTACCCACCACCGTTCAATTCCCATCCCAATTTCCCTCCTGTTCATACCAATTTTCCCCCAAATCATCACCAACCCCCACCATACCCACCTCCCCCGCCTCCAGATCCAAATTTCCACACCATGCCTTCCCAATTTCATCACCACAGCACCAATTCAGACTACCAATACCATCCATTCCCTCCTTACCCACCAGATTACAGCCAACATCCCCATCCTCAACCACCGACTACCACCACCACTCCAACCGATTTCAACCAGATTTTCCCCATCACCCAAACGCCAACCTAGGCCATCTGCCCAAGCTACAATTCCCTCAGTTCGATGGTGATAATCCTAAGGCTGTGGCTCACTTTCGCGCCTCAAACTACTTCAACATGTATCATGTACACCAATCCATGTGGATCACGGTATCTACGCACCACTTCATCCATCTTTGCCGCCGCCGGTTTGCAATCATCGAGCACAAACTATCCCGCTGCACCTGGCCTGAATTTGCTGCCATGATCCATGAACGCTTTAGCCGCGACGAGCATGAACTCTTGCTTCGTCAGATGTTCCACATCAATATGACCTCCACGGTCACTGACTATGTCGAGCGTTTTACAGCTCTGATTGAACAACTCTCCCCCTATCAGCCCTTTCCCGATGCCCTGGCTCATGTTCAACGGTTTATCGATGGCTTACGCCCCGATATCCGTGCCATCCTTATGGTATCTCGTCCCCAAACTTTGGATGCTGCGACTTCTCTGGCATTGTTGCAGGAAGAGGCATTGGACCAGGGTACACGGAGGAACTTCAAGGCTCCTGAAGGCAATCAGTTCGCCAGGAATGCCACCATCAAGGGCGCCCTTCCGTTACCACCGGCTCCACCTCGACGCCCCGTGGCTGATCCTGCAGCTGCGGGTCGTCCAGCCGAAGATCGCCAAGCTGCTCCACGCTCAGTCGATGATCGTTTGGCCACATTGAGGAATTACCGCAAGGCGAGAGGATTGTGCGTACGCTGTGGGGACAAGTGGGTACCTGGACATCGCTGCGCACCCATGCCACAAGTGCACGCGCTGCGGGAGGTATGGGCTCTTTGTTACGATCGTTTGAGGAAGCCTTGCCCGCTCCACGGCTGAGCCTGAACCTGAACCGGCAGAGGCGGATCCCGGTCGATCATTCTCTCGACTTCTTGTGCGGCGCATGGGCAAGACTTGGGTACCTTGCAGTTCCATGGCCAGCTTCATGGGCACGACGTGTTGATTCTTGTTGATTCCGGTAGCAGCCATTCCTTCCTGAGCACCTCAGTGGCCGACTTGTTGGGTAATCACCAGCCTCTGCAGGAGCCAATGTCAGTCAAGCTCGCAGATGGTACTATTGTTTCATGCTCTTCACGAAATTCCAAAATCGCGAGTGGGCGGTTCGAGGGTTCACGAGGTTCCATTCTACTCTTCGGGTTATCCCTCTGGGTTCTTTCGATATCATCCTGGGCATTGATTGGCTGCGGACATTTTCTCCAATGAAGGCAGATTGGGTCGCTAAGTGGCTATATATTCCTTATGGTACTGGACATATCGGGGCTTCGGGGCATTCAAAGACCGGCCGTTCCTATACCATCACCTCAAACTCTTTCATATTGCCTCTGATCTTGGTGCGGCCTCGATCGGCTGACCTCTGTTGCCGAGATTCAGCTCCTAGTTGATGAGTTCTCTGAGTTATTTCAAGAGCCCTCCGGGTTGCCTCCTCGCCCATGCCCGATTGTGACCACACCATTCCGTTGGTGTGCGGCGCTTCACCTGTCGCTGTCCGCGATGTCGATACAAGCCTGCCCTCAAGGACGAAATCGAGAAACAAGTTTTACGATATGTTGCGGTCGGTTTGATTCGGCCTAGTTCGGTGCATTCTCATCTCGGTGCTGCTCGTTCGCCAAGAAAGATGACTCTGGCGCTTTTGGCGTCGATTACAAACGACTCAACGCCCTCCGCGGTGAAATCAAGTTTCCAATCCCGGTCGTTGATGAATTGTTGGGGCGAATCGGCTCACGCTAAGTGGTTCACTTGTTTGGATCTTCGCTCGGCTTCAACCAAATTCGTCCGGCACCGGGGAGAGGAGCATAAGACAGCCCTTCCAAACCCACTTGGGGGCAATTCGAATATCTTTGTCATGTCCTTTGGTCTCACTTGGGGCACAAACACATTTCGGGGCGCAATGAACTCGACCACGAAGCCCGAATTACTCCGCAAGTTTGCAGTTGTCTTCTTCGACGACATACTCATATACAGCTCCACCTTTGAGGATCACCTCGATCATCTCAAACAGGTGTTCCGATTCTTTGGCTGCGGTCGATGGAAGATCAAGTTCTCTAAGTGTCGGTTAAATTTTGTCGGTCTATTTCATACCTCGGGCATATTGTCAGTGAGCGTGGTGTCTCAACCGATCCTGGCAAGATAACTTCCATTCAGTCATGGCCCCTGCCCAAAGATGCGAAGGAATTGAGAAGCTTCTTGGGTCTCGCAGGCTACTACCGCAAGTTCATCAGGAACTTTGCGCTCATTGCTCGGCCTCTGAACGATTTACTGAAGAAAGGTACTCTGTTCTCTTGGACATCATCTCATGACGCGCTTTCACGACTCTCAAGGATGCCCTTGTGTCGGCCCCGGTCCTTTCCTTGCCGGATTTCACAAAGACATTCTACATCCAAACCGATGCCGGTGACTTCGGGTATTGGGGCGGTCTTTGCTCAAGATGGCCACCCTTTGGCCTTTGTCGATAAGTCTTTGGGACCTCGTACCGGTTGCTTTCCACTTACGAAAGAATCTCTGGCTATCATTGTTCTTTGTTGGCGATTGGCGTTCATATTTACAAACCTGCCGAGTTCGTGATATATTCTGATCAGAGAAGCCTCATGCATATTAGCGACCAGCGTCTGCATACCGACTGGCAGCGCAAGATGTTACATAAGCTGGCAGGATTCCAGTTTCGTGTGGTTTACAAACCAGGGACTTCAAACTCTGCTGCTGATGCCCTGTCGCGCCACCCTTCTCCGCCTGCCCAGTTGCAAGCAATTTCAGCTGCTACACCTATGTGGATGACTGAGCTCTTGTGCGGTTATGAGAGTGATTACGAGGCCGCGATCCCTTCTTGCTGAGCTGGCACTCAATCCGCAAGGACATCCTCCATTTACTCTCCAGTCCGGGGTCATTCGCCATTCAGGCCGCATCTGGTTGGGTTCTAATCTCCTGTTGCAGCACCGCATTATTTCTGCTTTGCACGACAGCCCAATTGGTGGCCACTCGGGCTTTCCGGTCACTTACAGCCGAATCAAACGCCTATTCTATTGGCGTGGCATGAAGAAAGCAGTGAAAGAATATGTGGCCGTGTGCTCTGTGTGCTTGCAAGCCAAGCCTGACAGGTCTCCATACCCGGGTCTTCTTTCTCCCTTACCTGTGCCAACCGAAGCATGGCAGGTTATCACGATGGATTTCATTTCTGGGCTGCCGACCTCTGCGTCATGCGGTTGCATTATGGTGATTGTCGACAAGTTCAGTAAGTTTGCAATCTTCATACCACTCCATCATCCCTTCTCTGCTGCAACTGTGGCACAGCAGTTCTTGGACCAGGCATTTCGTCACCATGGCTTGCCTCTGCGGATTGTTTCAGACCGTGATCCATTGTTTGCTAGCCACTTCTGGCAGGATTTGTTCAGGCTACTTCAAATTGATTTACACATGAGCTCGGCGTACCACCCGCAGTCAGACGGCCAAACCGAACGGGTCAATCAGTGCCTCGAGACTTATCTCCGATGCTTTGTGCATTCTAATCCTCGCAAATGGCTCAAGTTCCTCTCTCTGGCAGAGTATTGGTACAATACAAGTGCTCATTCTGCTCTCGGCCGCTCGCCCTTCGAGGTTCTGTATGGTCGTTCCCCTCGCAGTATTGGCCTCTCTCGAAGAATTGGTTTCTATGGTGCTGCTTTGTGGATTCTCTTCTCGCGAACGCCAGACTATGCTTGACTCTGTCCGTCAACACTTGCTCCGCGCACAACAGCGCATGAAGTCACAGGCGGACAAGAACAGGTCCGAGCGTCAGTTTTCTGTGGGAGATTCAGTGTTTCTCCGTCTGCAGCCCTATGTTCAGAGCTCCCTGGCACCACGATCTCACCATAAACTCTGCTTCAAATATTTCGGGCCGTACAAGATTGTTGAGAAGATTGGTGACGTGGCGTACAAGCTCGAGCTGCCGCCTTCATCTACTATACACCCAGTCTTTCATGTATCTCTGCTCAAGTCGGCACCTCCTGCTACCACGGTGATATCTTCTACTCTTCCAAATGTTGATGATGAGCTGCAGGTACCTGAGCGTGTTCTCTCCGGTCTCGCCTCCACCGCCGTGGCGACTCTCACGGTGCCACGGTGTTGATTCGATGGAGTGGCCTCTCGGAAGACCTGGCTACACGGGAAGACCTTCATGCCGTCAAGCAGCGCTTTCGGCACCGGCCCGGGGACATGCCGGAACTCGTGGAGGGGGCACCGTCGGCAGCCCCCACATGGGTGACTCTCCACCACAAGGCCGGCCCACCAGAGCGTGCCGGAGCGTAAAGATCAATGGGCGAGTGGGCGGAAACCAAGCCTCGGCGTCGTCCACCGCCGAAAGTGAGAATATATGCAAGACAAGGCGTACCCCGGAGGGCATCTATCATTACAATCATCTTTATTGTATCAAGAGCCTAGTTCTAGTTTACTTCCCTGTAATAGAACTCTCTCTGTTTTGAACTCACCGCCCGTGAACGATCCATCTTGCTAGTCGCCGGACCTGTCGGGTCCTAACACGGGGTGGGAGGGACGGGTCCATTCTTTTGATCAACCAGCTGCAGGTAATGCATCTTTGGCTCTTTGCAAACCAAACAGGAGTGTAAACATGCCCGGACAGCAGCCAGAATGACGTCGGGACATCCTGCAGTGTGGTAGCCGATGACCGGGACCCGGCTGACGATGAAGTTGTCACCCCCGGGGTCCATGACGCACCAAAGGACGACTACGCGACCGACCTCCTCGGTGCCGCTGGGTGGCTCCGGCTCGCCGTCGACCTTGCGAACAACACGCAAGTCCGGCCGGGTTTGGAGGATGGTTCGGACGGCCTCGTCTGCGGTTTTGCCCAGCAGCTGCGGCCACGATTGCCTGATGATGCCCAAACGTCGTTTCTCCCAGCCCAGCACACCCAACGACGGCATGTCTCTCCGGCCGGTCCCTGAATATGTATGAAGATCAGAGAGGTTGCTAGAACAACAGGCAGATCGAGAGAAGGACGGCCAGAGCTGCCTGCACTACCCTTGTGATTATTGCTCTGATACTGATAGAGGTGGTCGCTCTCTCTCTATATAGAGACTACATATGCGGTCATGGCCTTCACACATAATACTACCGACTAAAACCAGCTCATGATTGCGTGGCGTTTTTGGATTGGCACGCAAGAACTTAGATTTTGCCACATGCATCCATTAGTCGTGCCATGATAGAAGCTAGGTTGGTGGCATCGGCTGGACCGGAAATATGCTATGCGTAGCCTCTGTCGCAGTACTCCTGTCTTGTGTTGTGCCGGCCGGTGCCGCCCAAAAGTTTTGGGTGTCACTGTCACACTTCCTCCGACACTGATGAAACTCAAAGGCCTTGGCGACCTAGACGTCACTGCTCAAGTCAGGCCGGTCCATCATCAATCTGTACACAGTCGGGGTCCTCCAGGTCCATTGAGAAGGGGCCAAAATTTTCAAATATTTTTCCCAATCACCATCTTCACTTAAAAGAGATGAATAATTTTTCTCTCACTGGCTCCGGTGTAGCCTTCCTTTTTTGACTGAATTGACTGTGGATACGTACTGACCAAACATTTCATCTGCTTAGAGGAATAAAATTAGTAAGACAGAGAAAGAGAAGAAAATCCCATGTTATGTCAAAGTAAGACAGAGATCTCACCAAGTCATGCATCTCTAAATAAACTATGCAGTACACAGGCATAAAGACAGTGCAATGACCTTTTCGCTGAGCACAAGCAATCTCCGATAGCCGCATGCATATATTGATTACTCCTTCGCCTAGTAAATTCTCTGTAGGCTTTTTAGCAAGAATGCATTGTCCCTATACCGATGATCTTTGTATGTGTACTTATGTATAACATTTCACAGGACTTATGCAGAGGTTGTTTTATTCTGTTGGTAGCACTGGTCAGGGCCGTTTGGTGGTGGTGTTTCTCGTAATTTTTTTTTGTTTTCCTCCCTTTTCTTGTTCAGTAAAAATTGCAATAATTCTCTCGCGGTCCTTTCGAGAAAAAAAAAAAACTTACAAGCCTTAAGAAAATATGCCACAGTATAAGAGTGTTGCTGAAGAACCTAAACCCTAAACCCACCACCAGCGTTGGCAAGGGGCTAGCCGTGGTGTAGCCGTGGCTCCACGCACTACTAAAAAATCTTTTACAAGACACTTCTATTTTATTAACGGTGACGGTTTTTAAACAATCGTCATGGTTAATATCTTAATTAATCGTGACAGTTTTTATAAGAAGCTCGCCATGGTAAATAAGGCCTAGACAACCCATCTTTATAGGCCCAAACCAGCCCGCTAGCACCTTAAGTATATAAAAGAAACACATCACTCCCACAACCCTAACCCTAACACTCTCACTCCCTTCCTCTCTCCTTCAGTCAGCCGCTCCCTTCCTCTCCCAAACAAGCGACCTGACCCCCTCCCTTCGACCCGACCTCTGCCTCTACGGGCCGGATGGATGGCGGCGCGCATGCGGAGCGGGACAACACGACGGAGGTGCACGCGCGCCTTATCCGGACGGCGTGGCGGTGGCCCGGTGGGGCCGGTAGCGGCGGTTGCCAGCCTTCTCCCCCCTCGAGCTCGCCCGGTGTTTCCGGCCACCTCTCCATCGGCGCGCGGATCCGGCCACCTCTCCATCGATCTCGCCGGCCCTCTCCCTTCAACGGAGGATCGGCGGCAGCCCACAGGGTTCGCGGCGGCGCTTACGGCGTGGTGGTCGGATCTGGCAGCGTGGAGGCCGGATCCGGTGATGGGGAGGGCGGCAGCTATCGCCGCCGGCGCCCTAGATCGGGCCCATTAGGGTTCGATCTGGGCTTTTTTTATTTTTTTATTCCATTAACCGTGGCGGTTATTTGGGGTTGTTAATCCAACGATTTATAGTGACCTTCCCTTTGTGGCGGTTTTAAAACCGCCATGGAAAAATAAAGTCTGCACTAGTGACGCCACGCGAACACCTCGCGGTGGATGTGGGGCACCTCACTGAGTCGCCGTCGTTGGCCTCAGCTATGCCCAATGGTGCCATATTTGTTCATGGTGCCTTAAATATCGCTTTTAGTGTCCTCAATCCACTATCATCCATGAGCCTTGATTGCCTTGTCTCAGCAAATGCTAGGTTATAGGGCTATGATCGGCTTTCTTGGATCTCCTCTCCTTCTCCTTTTTTTTCATCCCTCCCTCCTTTGAGACTTCCTCCCCGCCAACCCTCCATATGGGCATTGGTAGGTGTCGATTGGATACCGTAAGTTCCTCAAGATAGTGCATATCACGACGGTCGTCTGCCTTCTTGGCTCAAAGCTTAATAGTTGCTTGGGAATTGGAGGTTGTCCGAGTTTTGTCACTTGGGATGTTATTTGTTCGTGCACAATGAAATGTTGCGTACATCTCAAAACCCCATATCGACTCCAACCCCTTCTCATTGATGTTTTGCACTTATTTTAATTGTCATACTTCACTTCTAGTGGCAAGCTCAGTCTTTCTCAATGATCCTTTGGTTGCCTTGTTTCATCAAATGTCAGTAATGAGACCACGTCCCGGTCTCTTGGATCTTCTTATACTCCTTTTTGCTGGCACTCCCTAGTTGAGGATTCCTCCCCTCATTAGGATTCCACCAACTACACTAGACATAAGCACAAGCCCAATGTCTAGTGTAGACATAAGCAAAAAGACATGGGAGTTCTAACCTCCTAATGCAGATACACAACCAACATAATTTTAATCAAGGCCCCCAACTTTTTTCAGATAACGCGCATGGAAACAATTTGGTCCCAAAGATTAGTGTTAGACACCTACTATTCGCTCCTAATGCGAGACTAAGCGTGGCTTCAACTTTTCATTAGATCGAGTCCTCGCTGCCTCTGCAAGCAGCTCAAAACCCTTCGAAGACCGCCACACTTTACAATGTGGAAGTAGCGTGCAAACATGGAGCTTGAAACCACTAGTCATGTTGGGTTACTCTAAGTTGTAAATTAGATGCCCTCTCACAGTGCACTCAAGCCTACCATGGTCTGACGACTATTGGGATGTTGATCAAGATGATCCTACTTCAATGCTAGGATACGATCAATGTAGAGTAACATGAAGTTTGTTTTTGAAGTGTATTAAGCAATAGAGGATAGCACATATGCATAGCTATATATATGGTGGAATGCAACAAGATAAAATGTTGCCTTCCCTTTCTCCATTGTATACTTTGTGCATGACTTATAGTTAGATAAAAATCGCATGTTGAATCACTATTCATTTTCTATCATACGTGTTCAAATAAGGAAGTATTATTTGACGAAATACTCAAGAAAGGGGTTGTAGCTAAAATGGTAGAGTGCTCGCTTTGCATGCGAGAGGCACGGGGTTCGATCCCCCGCATCTCCAATTTTGCCTTTTTTTTTTTTTTTTACCACTTTTCCTCCTTCCATAACAGCAGTGGTCAGGATAGCTGTGCGGGTGAAATTCAATTCAATTGCGTACAATACTGTTGTAAAACACACGGACTCTGTCATAGAAGGAAAGGAGAAGGAGGAATCCTAATTCTAGTCCGTTTGTATGTGGGCTCTTACCGAAACTCTTAGGCATTGGCAGGACTATATATACGTGGGAGATCTATGTTGTAATTACCAATATTCAGATGAATAAAGAATAGTCTCCCCTATCTTGTGTCTACTTGTTCTACTTCTTTCATCTACTTCCTCCCGGAACTAGATTGGTATAATCCAAAGTTTAAACCGGTTTAATCTGCTGTGGATTTACTTGGATGGACATTATTTGGACGTGGACATCCATCAGCGCAGGACCCAAACTCAACGGATTGGACTGGATATAAACACCTGCATATACTAATATCCGTTGGGCGACTCCCGTCGGGCGGCGGCTCAGCGCTCGTTCTCCATGCCGCGGACCCGCCCGCCCGCTCGGCGCGCGCGCTTCTGGTGCACGCCCGACGCGCAGCGCCAGCCAGGTCCCCGACCTTGCGTCTCGATTGGGTACTCCGCCCCGCACGCCGACGCGCCATGGGCGGGTTCCACCCGTCCCGCCTCCTCGGCCGCGGCGTCGCCTCCGCCCGTCTACCTCGCCACCTTCCCCCTCCTCGCTCGCCGCCGTCAAGGCGTGCGCGTCGCGCCGAAACTCCACCTCCTCGCCCGCTCCCTAAATCCCGTCGCCTCGTTTCCCTCCATGGCTACTTTCCCGGCCGTGGCTTTGGCTCGGCCCGGCGGCGCCGCCGAGCGCTTCGCTCCTCCTTGTCCTCGAGTACATGCCGGAGAAGGCGCGGTGATCCCGGAAAGTGACCGACGGGGCTATGCGCCACATGCCGGGGAAGACGGCGCTGCTCCTCTCGGCGCTGAGCTCGGCGGCGCCTTGCTGCCGCATGTCGGGGCGGCGCCCGAGAGGTACGGGAAGTATTTGGATGATTGGATTGGTTTGGACTAGCATGGCAATGGATTGGATTGGATTGGATATTATGCCCATCAAAGTGGTTTGGATTGGATACTACTTCATTTTAGTTGGGATTTCTTTTGGATGGGGTTAATTGGGCGAGGATGCTAATCCAGTTCGGGGAGGACATCTACTACGTGATCATAAGAGACGGAGAGGGGTGGCGACATGTTTTATAACACGTTATCACCGAATAGTACATTGGATATGTGAATTTCATGCCATAATCCATAAATACTAGAAGTATGATTGGATTCTATGAAGCATTAAAAATGACTATTCATAGATAATGCACTGAAAGCAAATCGCTACTTGAAGTAATTATGGCATGAAAAGGGGGAGAAATTTTGGGTAAAGACATAAGAAGATGTGGATAATATATAGGCATAGCCGTCCTAAGTCAATCTTTAAGTGCATGTATCGGGACTTGAAGTTCCGCCCGCATTTCCCTTCCGGCCGAGTTAACTTTCTCTACTGCACTAATTGCATGTAAGCTCGTAGCTCAGTATTTTGTTGTTATCTATTATGTTAGACTGAATACTAACATTCCACATTACACCTGCATGTGTATCTCATTGAGCTGCAACTATCTTCACTTTTTGCATTAATATTAGCATAACACTCTTGTTGTAGCTAGTAGCTATTTTTTTGCGCTTCCTTCATAATCAAATTGGCTAGCTAGCATGCTATGTCTATATGGTTCTAGTTGAACTAAAGGAATGATTTGCTTTTGATGCATCGTATGCATAAGCAATAGATTGGTTTAGGGCCGAGCGACTGAGATCGGGGGGGGCGAGTTTATCAAATTTTGCTCAATGAAGACCAACTCATTTGATGGGATGAAAAGTTGTGGAACTAAGATATTGGATAACACAATTATGATGATTTGGGATTTATGAAGAAAAGGCATCAAGGGATTTTTGCATTAAAGGCAATTAGAAAATTCTAGAAGAAAATTCCATGTGAATTTGAATGTTGCGTATTTTATACATTTGAAGTATATGATCCATTTTTATGAGTACTTGGATCAATGTTTTTGGCTATACAATTAAGAAGCTAGATAAATAGTTTTTTTTAAACTATGTTATGTGCATATTAGGAGGAGAACATCCCTAAATTTATAGGAATATTGAACATTCTTAAGTGCATTTTAAGTATTCTAGCTTCATTTGCATAATGAATAATAACCCCAATATTGAAATATGTGTGTGAATATTTCTCATAAAATTTAATCATAGCATACATAAATGGGCCTCCACTTGTAGTTGGAGATATATGAATTTGAATTAAGCCCATGATAGGGGATATATTTTGAAGTATGCTATTAATGATCTAATATTGGCATTAGGGGAGAGAAAGCCTATATTTTAAATGTCAAATATTATTTCCATAGAAGGAAAATGATCTTAAGAGAAAATATTCCTTGAAGCGAAAGAATAGTATCACACACTAAGTCATACAATAGTTTGACCGATGCTCTTGTGAAGCCCGAAGCGAGCATATGCGGATACTTTTGAAATGAGAGGAGTAACTTGAAGTTATAAACCCGAGAAGTTGTGTTTACTAGTAGTAAACTAAATGTTATATACTATCAATCTAAAATCTACGGGGGGCCTGTGGGTTCTAGTTTAGTGTATACACGTTAAATAGAAAAGAAATGGAACTCCTCCATTCTCGTGAAGAGAACGCCTCATGAAGAAGGTTAAGCACCTCATGAAGAGGATCATCATGAAGATGACATCCAACACAATAAGCGCGCACCTCACTAGTGTTGGGTATGCGAGAACAATATACCATCTCTTGTTTGGGAAATGACAGAGATAGAATATTCTCACATTGTGAGAGTAGTGGGAGAAAATAATTGTCGACAACACTACCTCTATAATTACGAATGTTTCTCTTATGAGAACCCGGATCCGGAAAAATAAAGTCCATGGCAAAATCGCTTGTAGCGATTATATCGGGTCAATGAAGAAAGCAATTGAGGTTGAATCTCCTATTAAGAAGAAATGAATGTTACGCTATATCTCCGGCAAATGAAATGAATGAATATCGAATATGCGATTAATAGTGGATTATGAAAATCCATATAATTCCCGAAGAATATAAATCGTAACTTATAGAAATCTCATACTAAGTATTAAAGTCTAAGGTATATATAATCTGAATGAATATTCAAGTCTCAAGAAGAGCATGTCCTAGAAGGATTACAATCATTGAATGATTTTATAGTGAATAACTCAATGTCATTGTGTATATGACTCATCTCTCGTCGCGAGTGGAGAATATATCTCATAGAAGAGATTATTAATTCATTAAGAATGAATGTACATCCTTGAAGGAATTAATCCATGAAGGATTTACCGTCAATTTTTGAATAAACACCATTCATCCCCGAAGTGAATATAGACCCGAGAGAAAGAAAATGAGGAATCTTAAATACCGTGAAGGTGTCATCAAAACACTTAGAAAGTGTATGAAAAGCTAGCATGAAGTTAATGATATCCTCTAAGAATACCATAGAAGGTATGAGAATAATGGTGGTTTTGGCAATTGAATTATCCCCTAAATGCCAAATGCAAGGCTTTTGGATTTGTACAATCAAAATTTCAAGATTTATAAAATACAATTTGAAAATCCACTAAGGATTAATTATAAGTATTCAAACTCTAGTATAAGTTTGATACACTATCTTGAAGATATTGAATATTAATTTATTTACCCCCATCATCCTCCTCGAAAGGATCTATTTCTTTGAAGAATAATATTTATTTGTTTTGCACAGCCTAATTGGTAGTCATTATGCATGAAGCAAATTGCTCCCATATAATTCATAGAAGAATTATGAGCCAACTTTTATTTACACACGTTTATGAAAAAGTGTGGTTTGAACAATGAAGTTCAAAGTTTGGCTTTATGAGGGGAGCATATTTTATTGAATCTGCCTTTAAGATAAACCACTAGAATTACAAAGATCAAGTAGATCATATTTGCTAAAACAACGAAGTTTATGCATAGATTATGAAGATCAATATCTATTCATGAAGAATAGAATATCACGAAGAATATATGACCAAGAAGGTTAAATATTGTACTCTTTTTTCCCTACGTGAGTTTTTACTTGAAGGTTTCTCACACAAGGTTTTTAATGAGACAATATGTGCAATGCAATTAACGAATGTGATGTACTCTTTTTTCTTGCAAGAACCGTTTTTTCCCACTTTGGGAGTTTTTGATGAGGCATATGCATATCGTGGTAATCGCCCAAGGGGAGTGTTGTAAAAACACTTGGACTCTGTCATCCTAGAAGGAAAGGAGAATGAGGAATCCTAATTCTAGTCCGTTTGTATGTGGGCTCTTACCGAAACTCTTAGGCTTTGGCGGGACTATATATACGTGGGAGATCTATGTTGTAATTACCAATATTCGGATGAATAAAGAATAGTCTCCCTATCTTGTGTCTACTTTGTTTCTACTTCTTTTATCTACTACGTGATCATGAGAGGCGGAGAGGGAAGGTCCTAACCACCGGCGACATGTTTTATAACAAATACAATCTTACTCACCTGCGGCAGAGAATTTTCCGCTGTTTTTCGATCCTTCGGGCTAAATGGCTACCGTTTCTTTATCTTTTTATTATGTGGCCATTAGAGTGAACAGCGACACCTCATCGCCCAGCGTGCTACTGCTACCACCACAGCTCGAATGTACGAGCCTCGTCAACCTCCCAACCCCCTCCACACCTTGGAATGCTGCCGGCGCAGACGACACTAACACCCATATCTCCTCCCATGGCAGCAGCGTCCACGGCCTCGCCCACCTTCACGCCCTTCATCCACCGGCACCAGCGGCGGCACACGAACACAGTCGTCGTCGTCGTCGTCGCCGCTGCGAGCAACCCCGGCGCTGAACCGACGGCGGCGGACGGCGCGGGACCAGCAGGGAAGAAGAAGACGGTGGACACGAGGATACACTGGTCCAACCCTGACGAAGGGTGGGTAGGAGGAGGCAATGCCAAGAAGGAAGGCGGCGGTGCCGCCGGCGGCAAGAACGAGCCGTTGGGAGCCACGTTCGCCGACCTCATGAACAACGCGTCCGAGTCTCACTACCAGTTGAGTTCATTCCCAATCCTCTCTTCTGCATCCAATTAAGCTGAAACTCTGAACATGAACTTTTGTCCGACATCCCGATTCATCCTCTGTCTATCTGAATCGTTGTTCATATACCACGACTTGTCAGGTTCCTGGGGATAGCGCCGGAGGCGGACATCGAGGAGATCAAGGCGGCGTACCGGCGGCTGTCCAAGGAGTACCACCCGGACACGACGACGCTGCCGCTCAAGGTGGCGTCGGAGAAGTTCATCCGCCTGCGGGAGGTGTACAACGTGCTGAGCAAGGAGGAGACGCGGCGCTTCTACGACTGGACGCTGGCGCAGGAGGCCGAGAGCCGCCGCCTGCAGCAGCTCAGGTCCAGGCTCGAGGACCCCTACGAGCAGGACATCATCAACTACAAATCCGTGCCGGACATGGTTGACCGCCTCGGCGGCAAGAACATGAAGCTCAGCGACCAGGCCATGACCGCCATCACCTTTGATATCATCGTCATCATCATCTCCATGTGCGCCATCATCTATGCTCTCTTCTTCAAGGAGCAGTACTGATTGGAGCGTTACCAACAACAGCAGCGGCAATCATTGCAGGAGTGTACCATAGACAACAGTATAGGTTAATTAGCTGATAATGTCCTAATATTGTCTTTTCAAATGTTATGCAGTGCATCATGTGATGTCCAATATAATAAGGTAGCGACGACAACTCATGGTATGGTGCAAACAATCCTACATATTTGCTATCAAATCATAGTTCCAGTATGAATCTGTGACATCATGATTTATTGCGTCAAAAGATACAAAATCTGAAGAAAAAGGGGGCGATATCACCTGATATCTGGTGGACTCTGTACTATCTAGTTATCATTGGTTAAATAGTTGAGAAAAAAAAACTAGATGTAATCTCCCATGTCATACATGAAACAGCATGGGTTGTAGGTACTAATGCTTAACCTTCACACTCGATGATCTTGACGACAGAAGAATCACCGATCTTTTCAAAGATTATCAACCTGTCGAAAGGCTTCACAATGCCGACTGACCGACCATAGCTCACCGCAAGTTTTATACCATACTCTTCCTTTGTTAGCCCACCAGTTTCAGCCTATTAGAGTTCAACCATGAAGGGTTAGCCATATGTTGTGTTTACATAGCTCTAATGTCAACCTGCTTACATACCTCATCAGTACTCCCCATCAAAGGGTATACGCCTCTCACTGCAAAACATTGCCTTGCCTGAAAGTGATTTAATAATGGTTACATACAAGTTCGCTGGTCCTGCTTCAGGACAACTAGAAGACTATGGAAGCATGAAACTCAAAAAGAATCAAAGACATATACAAGTTACCTGTGTTGTGCCATAAGAACGCCACTTTGATGGATCAGATCCTTCACGTGGAAAGATAACTGCTAAAACTGGCATTGTTGGCCTGTACTTAGCAATTAACCTGTGGACAGATAAGCATAAAATGAACTGATTGCTCTGTATGATGGAAATGTGTGTAGTGACATGCTGATCATGGAATAAAGTGGAGCACCTCGCAGCTCTCCCTGAGAATGTAAACACAACAATTGCAGCAGCTTTTACTTTGATTGCAGACCCAACCTAAAAAAAAAAGAAAGTAATGATCAATCACTAATATTCAGATTAGAAAACTTGTGTTCATTCCCAATGAATTGATAGTATTTACAGCTGCTGATGCCACAGATTCCTCATGGGGCATTGGGTCACCCACATGACACATTACTTTCTTGAACTGGAGTGGCTGATTATACACGGTCTCAGCCTAGAGGATTTATCATTGATTAGTCAAGTATTTCAGATGGTTGAATGGTTCTATTATAGTTTCTTCTTAAATAGAGACATACTTCTGCACATATTCTCCCCACAGTACTCACTGCATCAACAGGATAAAGCCCTCGAAGTGTCTCCGCACCCAGCAAAATGCCATCAGTGCCTGGAGAACAGCACAAGTAATAAGAATGACATTCATCAAGTGGTAGAAATGTAGGAAAAAAATGTTCACCATCTAGGACAGCATTTGCAACATCAGTTGCCTCCGCACGGGTAGGGCGTAGATTGTCAATCATGCTGTCCACGACTCTAGTGACGATCACAGGTTTACCCTCCAGATTGCATTTATGAATAGCTGTCTTTTGGAACATGAAAACCTGAAGTGTGAAAAGTAACATGTTATGAAAAATAGCAAGAATGATTTGCCGTTACAACATTGGGGTAACTCTGCAAAGGAAAATAAAGGTTGAAGCAGTATTTCGATGTGTTTCTTTCACCCGTAAGAACTAAAGGGAACTAAGGGTGTATTTCATTTGAGGAATGAGGTGGTCCATCATCTTATCACTCAGTTTTTCGTATTGTTTTGTGGAATAGAATGAGTTGATGCTCCACATCAACCTCACAAGGTAATGATTAGTACAAGCATGAGGAATGGGGTGATTCCACCAAAATTCAAGGTCATGATGCACAACCTCAGATGGAGTGGCCCCTCAATAACAGAATTTCAGACTAACGTTGGAGTTTCTCTTATATTTATATCATGAATTGTTCAAGAATTGTCATAGTGCCATACTCAAGCATCATTGATGTGTATGAATGAATATGGACATATTTGATAAAATGGTAGGTATAATACAAATTGGGATTTTATTAAAGATTAGGACTTACATTTTCTGGAGGAAGGTCAATTCCCAGGATTCCTCGAGAAATAATGATGCCATCCGCCTCTTTAAGAATGTCATTAAAATGATCCAAACCCTAACATGAAAAGCACAATGCAATAATCAGAAAAGCATTGAAACAAACTCGTGGCAGTATCTTCATAAAAGCATCATGTTTACCTCAGAATTTTCAATCTTCGCATATATTTGTGTATCGGGAAGGGCATGTGATTGTAAAAGGCTCTGAGCTGCAAATCACAAATATTTGAGATCAGCATAGTCTCCACACTTTCATAAATTACTTGAATAACTCAGGTACTGTATGCCAAGAAAACATGAACCAAAAAGCTCATTGTGGTGCCAAGACTATGTGCTCAGATTAATTCAGATATAGTAATGAACTGGCATAGCATTCAGGATGTGAATGAAGATCAAACCAAAAATTGATCATCTTATCAATTGTTTTCATGTACGAGCATATATGTTGATTATCTTTTCTTCAACTATTTACCATATGTACTTCAATTAACTTAGACAAGCATCTGTCTTATCTTCCCAGTTGTGTGAATAGTTGATGCTTCTTGAATAAAACTGTGAATTGAATAGGTTGATACTTTGCAGACACTGCTTATTGCAATTTGATTTTCATTAAACAAATGAACATCATATGGAAGCATAAGATAAATGATACACTAGAAGGAACCATAAAACAAAAGCCAAGAAGTAGGTGGGAAATCAGCAATAACATGGGTGCTCAATTCAAGCACAAGACTGGGGAAAATAGGAAAGAAAACTCACCTCCCTGACATCTTCAGCAGAGCGGGTATGGGAAAGTGATATAATGTCAACATTGTTAGATGAACCCCAAGTTGAGATGACCTATTGCAAGAAAACTCTACTCAGGATAATCTTAGAAAGATATAATATAACATTCACATGTACAAAGACTTGTGCCTTAAAGAGACATGGGAATAAACAACACAGTAATCTTTCAAGAATTCAGTGTATAGCTATGAGGATTGAGGAAAGTGATTTGATGAATTAGCAACTACAGATTGCATTCACATGCTAATTGAAAAAACATGTCTTTACAAGTTTATCCTGTTCATATGAGGCATGATATTTGTGTCATCATGCAGAATGACCACAGAACAAAATATTTAATACAAAGTATATTAACCTGTAACAGCTCAAGCACAAAACAAAACCTATTTCTTCAAGTAACCATAAATTTCTGTGGTTGAGTTTCAGTGACATAGCTTCAAAATCTTGATAAAATTAAACTATAAAATAATAACACAAGACATGCAATTGAACTATGGTTTCTATTGTTCAAAATAAATTACTAGCACAATATCGAGTTTGAACAGATAACATGAAAAGTAAAAAGTAAAACTCAATATTATGTAAAGAAATTTAAAGATGGTCCACATTACATGTTTATCAAATTCGCTCAAAGTGGGCAAACTGATGTGAACTTGTGAAACATGCAAAGTGAAAATGGGGCCAGCAAGTGTAGCTGCATTCTTCACTAGACAATTTACATTTTCCCCAGAAGTCTCCACAACCTGCAAATTACAACATATAAGCAACGGATAACTGCAGCATTTACTTGAGAAGAAATTAAAAAATCCACATACTTCTAGCCAGACAGACGTTGTTTCACTTCCTGTGAAGAGATATTGGCCCATAAAAAGAGTATCACCCTTCTTCACAGCCTGAAAGGGTAATACAGTTAAATGTACCAGCAAATAAGAGGATGAACTTATATACAATGTTTAATTTTTTTTACTCATAAGACAGAAACTTAATTAATTTCCTGTATTGCACAAAACATCCTGAAAATGTATCAGGAGTCACAGAAAAACAGAAGCCCATCAAATAGAATGTGGAGAAAAATAATGACACATATTTAAGTAATCTACATTATTCACTTACTTTTGCAAGATCACCAAATTTAATTGGTAGGATCTCAGCAGAGGGAGCTTTAGAAAGATCTGGAGTTATGATAACATGATTCCCAGCTTTCAACTCAATTGGCTCACCGGTGGCATTGTGAACCTGAATTTCTGGACCCAGAGTATCCAGCATTACCTATGTATAGTAAGTCAAGTGAGATGTTGATAAGATATTCTCAGAATCAATCTCTACAGTGGAAAACAAAGGCACAGTGTATCAGTCTAACAGAATACGAATAATATAATGCACAAAAGGCTAGCTAAAATACAACAATGAGAAGGCATGTAAATCTGAAAAGAGAAAGAATCGCAGTTCTCTAACTCAACAAAAACTGCAAGGAAAAAGACCATATGGGAACATAATCAGAGCAGAAGCTTACAAATAAACTATTTATATGATTCACAAATTGCCAAACCATTGAAAAGAAATTTCTCCAGTTACTTCAGGAAACATCACGCAAGTCCAGACACAATTCAACGCAGTCTGACAGCATAACACATCATAGATTTGACTTATTTATAGCAGAACAAATATTCTTTAGACCTACATAATTACTATTTTTATTTTTATTTTAAATAATAAACATATCCACGTATCCATATCCTTCCGATACCGATACACATATCCATATCCGTGCAATTTAGGTTACCTACTACACCTACCTAAGCTTGAAGCTCCATTATTTTCCACTTAGTTGTGGTGATAACCTTATTTTAAAAGTTTGGGTCATCGCATATACATGACAAGCATGGAATGACAAACAGGAAAACCTCAACAAAGCAAACATTCTTAATAGGAATTAGGAAAACACATGTGTGTCATGTCGTTACAATATAGAATGCAATATTGCTTCTGGAGAATTAAGAATTATGAATGTGACTACTATAGAATGCATATTTTTTTAGGAGATTAACAAAAGTGAGAGGAACATGTGTGTTGTGTCATTACAACATTAGACGCTGGGAAACAATTAAAGGAGATTTTTATAGCCTTTGTTTTGACTTCTTCAATGGAACCCTAGATTTGCAATTTATAAACTAATAAACAATTCCTTCGTCACTCTGATTCCCATAACAAACAAACAAACAACCCTGTCTCAGTAAATGATTTCAGGCCTATCTCACTTCTAAACTGTGTCCTCAAAATTATCACAAAGCTCCTAGCAAACAAGCTCCAAGGCAAAATCACATCACTCATTCATACCAACCAGTATGGCTTCATCAAATACAGGACAATCCAGGATTGCTTGGCATGGACTTCTGAGTATATTCATCAATGTCAATAATCCAAGAAAGAAATCATTATTCTCAAGCTATATTTCACAAATGCTTTTGATACTATTGAACATAGCATGATTATTCAGATGATGAAACAACTGGGCTTTGATGATACTTGGTGTGACTAGATCAAAGGAATTCTTGATTCAGGAACCTCTTCTGTCCTTCTTAATGGAGTGTCTAAAAAACACTTCCAATGCAGACATGGAGTGAGACAGGGATATCCTCTTTCTCCCCTTCTCTTCGTTTTGGCTACTGATTTCCTTCAGTGCATTATTAACAAAGGACGCAGTGAAGGACTGTTTGATCTCCCTATCCCCTCCTATGAAACAGCTCGGTATCCTAATATCCAGTATGCAGACGACACCATTCTCATCATATGAAAGCCTCCCAAATTGAACTTTTCACTCTAAAAAGATTGCTGGAATCTTTCTCAGTCAACTGGACTTACTATAAAAAGTCTTGCTTGGTGCCTCTAAATCTCTCTCCTGAGGAAGCTCATCAGCTGGCTGGGGTTTTTGGATGCAAACTGGAATCTCTCCCTTCACATACCTTGGATTGCCAATGGGCACCACCAAGCCGAGAGTGGAGAACTTTGGATTCATTATGAACAAAGCTGAAAGAATACTTACATATGCCATATGCAATCTTCAGCTGCCTATTTCAGTTATAGAGTACATTGACAGAGCAAGAAGGGACTGTCTTTGGAGAGGCTTTGCCAATAATGCCAAAATGAAACCTGTGGTAGCCTGGAAAAAAATGCAGCAAGCCAAAATGAAAGGGAGGGCTCGGTATCATCAATCTTAGAAGCCAAAACTCTGCTCTACTTCTTAATCACCTAGACAAATTCTACAACAGGAAAGAGATTCCTTGGGTCAAGCTTGTTTGGCATGCTCACTACTCCAATGGTAACATCCCACATGCAACTTTGGAGAAAGGGTCTTTTGGTGGAAAGATATCCAACTTTGTGATCTCTTCAGAGGAATTGTTAATTGCAAACTCTTTTCTGGTCAGACATATGGAATGACAATGTCATGCAGAGCAAGTTTCAAGACTTCTCTCTTTTGCCAAAAACAAGAAGATTTCTGTGTTGCAGTTCCTTTCAAACAACAACCTCCAGTCACAATTCCACCTTCCTCTGTCAGAACAAGCTTATCAAGAATATCAAAGAATGCAATGCAAGATTACATTCAATCTATACAGGTTCAACTAGATACAAAAGACTCTTAGCACTATATTTGGGGAAGCAGCAGCTATACATCTACTAACTCCCCTATAGAAATGTTCAGCCCCCTGCTCCTTTTCTGTGGATCTGGGATTCAAAATGCAGTAACAAACTTAGAGTCTTCTCCTGGATCCTGATTATGGATAGGCTAAACACAAGGAACCTTCTTAAAAGTCAAAAACACAAGTTGTAGGGCAATTACTGTAATTGCATTGTCTGCAATCAGAATGTTGAGGAAACTGCTTTCCACCTCTTCTTCAGCTGTCCATTCAGTCAGGCCTGCTGACAACACTTGAATATGCAGTAAAAACTTTCAAAGTGATTTTTTTTTTTCCAAATGATGATGCAGTCAAAACAGGAATACCAAAATCCCTTCTTTATGGAGATCTTCATCATTGCTGCCTGACAAATATGGAAGCAGCGAAATAACTTCATATCTGACAGAGATGACCCTCTTTCTCCTGGAAATGCTCCTTCTTGGATGAGGCTAGACTTCAAGCTCTTAGAATGTCTGAAGACAAGCGCTCGGTTTTCCTCCTTTGTATAGACTCCTTTTCTTAGTTCTTAGCTGAGCAGTAGCTCCTTCAGCCTCTTGATTGGACTGTACAGTTTCTAGCTTTTGCTTTTTAATTAAATCTCACAGTGGGGGCCTCCCCTGCTGTATTTTTTTAAACTCAAAAAAGATTTCCCACTAGCAACTCCTAGAAGCAATATTTATCTGATTTCCATCCTAGTTATTTCTATTCTTCTCCTGTTGATTTTTTTGTCAGAAAATTGGATACTAGGAAACAAATTTGTTTCAGCGACAGATGACAAAAAATGGAACCAAGGCTCAAGGTTGCCATTTGTTCATATTTCTGTGCATTGGATCAATTGGATATTAGAGAGCTAAAAGGAAGCTCGGTGTCCTTGATATCCTCAATGCCTGAGGCGCCTGGGTGCATTGTTTACAACAATCCAGAAGGAAGATGCCCACATCCACGAAAATCATCAGACATCTTTTTCCCACTCAATGTTTCTTTTGCACCTCTGGAGTTCAGACTCAAGGGAAACATATTTAGACCTCCGATCATCTGATGAACCAGCGGCCCACTGGTGAAGAAGAGAAGGCTGGCGATGTCCAGGAAGAGGAAGCATTAGTTCAGCCTAAGAAAGAGACAAGGGTACAAGGCCCAACTCATGATATCTGGGTTTATTCCAATTCCAAGTAGGTCAGGAAATCAGGGATACTGTGAGGACATAGCAAATATGTTTGTGTTGCTACGGCTGAAGAGCATATGAATTGATCATGTCTTAATTTTCTTATTTATATTTTTCATTTTGGATAATTAGAATGGAAAATACGTTGTCATGAATGAAAGTACACAGTAAGTTCAGAACATGCTTACATGATTATAAACAACATTTTTGTTCTTTTCCAAATTTTCACATAACAAATGGTTCTACTGCATTGTACTGATGTTCTGTGTAAGTTTCTCAAATAATTTATCATGTGCTTTGCTGCATTTGGTACATTTGTGTTTATAATGTTGGGTTTTCCTCCCTGATTCAATTCACTTGCTGCTGCTTATATTTCTAGAGACAAATCGAAATGATCTGAACCAGCTAGTACAACAAACTCTCTCCTAGACAAAAGTAAAATTACAATCAAACTAGGATCCAGAACTTCAAGGAATAAATGCAGGCACTGTATATGGATAACGTCAAGGTTATTTTTCAGCATCTCTGCACTTTGATTCATCCACAGCAATAAATCACCACTGGCTACCTCAAAGATGGTGCGGTACTACCGTGCCCTATGTTTTCTAGTAGAAACTGAATTCAAATGACAAAAACATGTTACTTTCAAACTGTCTTAAACAAGCAAACCAATATAAGAACCTACCAAATAAGTTGTAAGTAGTTGACAAAAAAAAAAAAGTTGTAAGTGATAAAGGGTCATTAGGCAATTTCCTTTCTACTGATGGCGCAGGCAAGGCTTTGCACATGAAAAGATACTTCACCATTCACCAATCATATCCAATATGTTAAGCAATCAAATCTCAGGATGTCAGGAATCAACTTACAGGGCACAATTTCTTCACATTCTGTGCTGCTTTTCTCAGATTGTCAAGGGTCTCCTGGTGATACGCAGCATCCATCCATGAGAAATCAAACCGTGCAACTGCAGAACAAAACACACACATATCACCATTACTATTATATTAAGATTAGCTAATATTAATTAGTAACCAACAATACCAGAGTTAATCTCATTTCGAACAAATGAATATACCAATAAACTTGTGGAACTCAAACCTGACATTCCAGCAGTGAGGCATTCCTGAATAACCTCAACCGAGTGTGACTTGGGCCCGAGCGTCCCAACAATCTTGGTGAGGGATGGGAATACTTTCTGCACAGGCGCACACAACAAACGAATCAGCTGAGAAACGTCGTTAATCCTCAAGACCAAGTCAATTTAAGGTTCCATTACAAGGTGATCGCCCAAAGTAATGCGTACTGGATAATCCCAATTCCACATCTCACTCCATTCCATTCCAACAAATCCGCCACAAATAAACCCCATTGCCAGCGAGCGCGCACTATTCACACGCATCACTCAAAAATCGGACTGCCCCAAATTCGCCAAACCCGGCACTCTGCCTACCACTCCGCGCTCCAAATCGATCGAATCCAGCCAACCCACCGACCAAACCAAACAAACAAACTACTGCCCACATCCACACGAAGCGGTTCGAGCAGGCCGCCGTGCACGGTGCACGCGCAAATGCGCACAAAGCGCGAGATCCATCAGGGGCGGAGAGGTGAAATACAGAGAGAAATGGAGGTGGCGGCGGGCGGCGCTTACGGGCTTGGCGGGGGAGAGGACGGAGGCGAGGCGGACGGGCTCCTCCAGGAGCATGTGGCTGGCGCCCTGCATCTCCCTCCTCCTCGCGCGCAGAAACCTTCTTCCCTTCGGTAGGGCTTTTGCCGGCTCCGATGCGATCGCCCCTCGAGCTAGACGATGACGGGGACGAGAGAGAGAAGAATCAGAGAAAGGAGGGAGAGAGGAGCGGAGGATTCGTGCGTGCGGAGAAAGAAAGAAAAGCGAACACGTGGCGGTTCGATTCGCTTTTTTTTCTTCCGTTTGAATTCCTCGACGGTTTGGGGGTGACCGGTTTGGTGGGCCCACTGACTGCATGCCATCCAGGCGACGGATGCGCGCCGCGTAGCGTATCGGATGGTGGGAGCTGCTGCTGCTGCTGCTGCTGCGCGTGAAAAGTCGTGTGGACAAGTCATTGGTGCGGGACGCCCGTGCCGTGTGGACAACTGGGAATCTGGGATGCCCCGTTTCTGCTGTTCGTATCGTGTCGTGTGGGCTCACCAGGACGAAAACGACTTCAAAGTTCATGAAACCTTAATATGCTCGTGCAAGGTGTACGTAAGTATTTTTTAATCACAGTCCGGACAGGGAAACGATCACATTGCATATTCGAAAAGCTAAATCAATACATCCTCCCACAGAAGAATGCAATTTTTTTGGATATCCATTAGGTTTATAACTCTTTAATTGAAATAATAAGGACTATAATTATTCCTCAATTGAAATAATAAGGGGATATCCATCTTTTAAATGTGTTAATGAGGAGCTAGCCTCCTTTTAAAAGTTGACCCCAAGGGATAGTTGAGTATTTTTTTTTTCTATTAGCTCTAAATTGTCGTAAGTTGTAGAATTCACATCGTGAATTCTGGTTTTATACAGTTATACACTTCTTTCTAACATGTAAAAGTGTTTTGTTCTTGTTTTAAATCAAAATCATATAACTTTCACTAAATATAAAAAAAATATTAACGTCTACAACATTAATAAGTTTAGCTACATCTATCAGACAATATATCCTGATAGAGATGGCAAAATGAATTACGCACACAAAAATATATATTTAATATGTTATTGCCACTATTTCCAAATAATTATTGTATCCAATTTGCTGCATGGTATGTCGCTGGCAATTTTACGTGTGTTTTAGTTAATTTTCTGTGGAATCACGCACATAAAAATATATATTTAATCTGACCAGCTCAATTTTTACGTATTGTGTACTACCGTAAAAAAAACATTTTTGTGTGTGTGCACCGTCGAGAAAAATGTAATTTTTCTGTCAATGTATTTACGTGTGTATTTTTACGATGGGACACGCACACAAAAATATTTTTCTGACGGGAAACGAGTTTTTTCTCGTGTGTTTTTTGCACGCTCGTAACTAATCGATTTTCCAAGTAGTGATGTTTAACTTAGAATAAAACAAAAAAAAATACCTTATATTATATGGAACTAAAGTGAGTGAAGTTTGATTTAATTTACAACCGAGCCACTACATTTGAAGTAAAGAAAACATACTTAAACTTCTATATCTATATCTATACCTATATATTATTATTTCTCTATATCTATATCTATATATATCGAAACACGTTGCCTTTCTAAGGAAGAAGCGATATTATTATTTCTCTATATCTATATATATCGAAACATGTTGCCTTTCTATCAAGGAAAGGAAGAAGAGTTGTGATTGCCGCTCCCCATGATTCCTCGAGTTTAGGTAAAAACAAAATGAGATCCAGATCATTGCATGATTTCTTTAGAGAATTCTTTTAGAAAGGACGACAAAAGCTTTGCTTTTAATTTAAGAAAGAAAAAAAGGCAAGCGCCCTGTCCAATTTTTGAATAGAAACTCGGCCCTAAAACCATACAAATTAGGGAGTGTTCCACTCCATCTACCACTTGCTCCTACAACTCACACCACAACTACAATCCACTTAAACAACTCAACTAAAAACAACGCGGATGGGAGCAAGATATACAAGAAACATCGCTTTCGATTGGATTGGGTCATCATCATGAGGCTCCATCACCGCCGCTCGGTCGGATTGGGACGTCGACAAGAGCCACCACATAAAAGGAACTAAGAAAAAAAACAAACGCACATAACACTACACCACCACCACCCGGGAGAGGAGCCGAATGCAAGCCGTCGAAACCGCGCCATCGTCACCAATGTTGTGCCACGCCAAAAGCCGTAGCCCGCTGCAAGCCCGAGCAGGTACCTGAAGCTCTCCACCACGGGACTATCCACCTCAAGTTGCACACCCCACAATCGTCGATCCCCTGCTCCAAATATTGCGTCGGCCAAAACTCCCGTCGTGGCACCATTGAAAACCACTAACCACGGCTACTCTGGCGTGGGGGGGGCCTCACCTCACCCACCGACTCACTCCACTACCCGGGACTCAGATATATGAAACCGCTTCGAGAGCATCACCTCCGCCCAGCCGGCTCCGAGATCACCATCACCATGCGCGCGAACTCAAGACCTCCAGTACCCATGGGCCCTCTGCACCTCCCTGCCAGCACGGACCAAGTGCACCACCACAGCCGCAATGCCCATACAACACCACCAGCCGACCACCACCCCTGCCACAAGCCGAGATGGGTCTCCAGATGCGGCGCCTCCAAGGAGGGCATGACGCCGATGGCGCTGCCGTCGCACGTCCATAGAGGAGTAGGTTTTGACCCTTTGGAGAAATCGCTTTGATGTTTTCATAGTTCAACTGGTGGTCTGCCCAAGATAATGATTCCTTTGATCCATTACTGGACTATCATATTACAGCCTCAACTCAGATAAAGCATCTGAAAATCGGAATCAGTTTCGTAAGCATTAAGATCTCTATTGCCATAAGCATTCATCTTTTTATTCTATGATTGACATGAAGCGGTCCTGGACATTTGTGATGTTCAGCATTGTCAAGAGACTCAGGATCCATACCATATCCATCCAATGCGAAACCATGTTAAATGCAGATTAGTTTGCCATGACGCCACCACTATGCACTCTGCTCGGTCCAAACTGTCGTTCCACCATGCGCCAAGTCTCAATTACCATTAAGCCGGAGGTCAGGTGATCGAACAGATAAAGGTGCAAAATTACCAAAATGTCCCGGGAGCAAAAATACAAAGCTTAAAATTTTTATTTCAAAGGAACACGTAATACAAAGAACTATAGAAAAAGTAATTTGCTGTCCCTTCTATGGAGTATTAGGCAACCAAGAATAAAGCATTCTTCCAACATTTGGCAAAGAAATGAAAAACAAAGGTAAACAAAAGAACATGAGTCCATCCTAGAGATAAGAGGCTTTACAAAGTACAAATTAAATCATTAAGCATGCAAAACGTAACAGTGAATGTCAACAACACAACCAAAAGACAGGCTACACACTACACCACAGCCCAATTGGATGACTGACCAATGGTCGGTATAGATATCGCAATCGCGTTGGTCGGTCGGTCGGTATATCATAGTAACAGATGGTCGGTCGCTACATCTTATTATTTCGTCAGACAGTCGGTCGCTATTTTTGTTTGGCTTTGGCGTTGGACGGTCGGTCGGTAAAGCATGTTAGCAGGGTCAGACGGTCGGTCGGTATATCGAATTGGGCCTGCGCGCGCACAACTAGCCCAATTCGCGCCTACAATTTTAACATGGTTTTTTTGACTGCAACAGCCGGCCCATTTAGGAGCAACAAGTCTATAACAACAGACTTTAGGTTTTCTCGATGGAGCATGCCCCCAGCGCAGCCGTCTTTCTCTCATCTCTCTCTAAAGTAGATCGGGCTCCCTTCGTCCTCCTGCGCCGCAGCGGCTCTGGTGGAAGCGCCCCCTTCCGCGACGGAGGTCCTACGGTGGCGGCCCCCTCCGGTGATGCAGCTACTCTGGTGGCGGCCTCCTCCGGCGTCGGGCCCCTCTAGCAGTGGCCCCTCTGGTGGCGGTCTCTTCTGGTCCATGTGTGCCTCCGATGACAGCACCTCCTGTGGCAGTGCCCTCCGGCGGCTCCCGCCTCCGGCGGTGGCCCCCTAGTGGCGGAGCGCCTCCAGTGGCAGCCCCACCTCCCGCACCAGGCTGACTGGCTCAGATTCAACTGGTTCAAGGTTGTGTACTGTTTTAGTAATCTTCCAATCTGAACAATACCAATATTATCTTAGCTGATCTGAATCTTCTTTTGTTGTGTTGTTCGTATCGAACACCTAGGAGCAGATGGAGATGAAGATAATGCTGCAGCAAATGGCGTGCAAGTAGAGGGTCTTTAGAATGGTGATTTTCGGTTTGCTCTATTAATACTTTTATAGATCAACCGTGTTTTAGAAAGCCTGTGATGGACATAAGCCGGTAGATATATGCCTATGCCTATTTGTGCTGAACTGATAGCTGATAGTTTGGGGTACCTCAACACTTAGTGATGAATTGATATTTTTCTTACCTTATATTTTTGTTTTTTTTTGTGCTACACAATCTCTTTTGCAGTGTACGTTTTTAATCAATGCAGACAGCCATGTATCATAGGATGAATTGAGAAGCTGGTAACAGTAGCACTTTTTTTTGTTCTGATTGTGCTAATAATTACACAAAAATTTACTACATTGCTTCACCCCCACACGTGCTATGTCCTGTTAGTCCAAACTTGCTTACTATCTTGATTGGCAACTGATTCTTCAATACTCAGAAGCTAATATGCTACATCCTGCATAATTTGGTTCTGTAGCTATATTGTACAGGACAGTAGGATTAATAAAAGTGTAATCAGTTCTTAGTTCTGTTTTCAATTCCATTTCCCATGTAAAATGATTCATGATGAACATGGCACCTTTCCTCTTATTGACAGGGGAAGCTTACATGCATGAGGTAGGCAGCACAAGCTTATTGGCAGTCAGTTCAGGTGAAGCTTAATGAATGAACTTTCCATTTGTGAAACTATGCATCTTAATCCAAAGCATGATACACATACTATTCTATTATTGAAACTGCTGTAGTTTGCTGTGGCGCTAGGTACCCTTGCCATCTCAACATATATTCTAATGACTGCTAGGTACCCCTGCCATCTCAACATATATTCTAATGACTGCTTTTGTAGTCTTCTAAGTGAATAATATATGTGTTGTATCTGCAGCTTATAGAAACTTGGATTGTTTCAACTCAGTTTGTTGTTGCCACAGATCTTAGAAGACAACTACTATGAGGTAATTTTAAATAGTAGTTCCAAGTAGTTTTAAAATTCTCTGAACCACCAATTCAATAGAATTTTTTCATGGGAAAGACACTTTGCAGATAGATTAAGTAAAAAAAAAAATATTCATCAATTAGTATGCATATAAGGGAATCCTGTGTTAGCTTGCCTCCTGTGTATGTCTAGTCTGCTAATATTACTTTTTGCAAGGAGTGAACAATTTCTTAGCCTCACCATCAATTCTGCCCAGCGCACGCCCTCATCCTAGTTTAGTTTGTTGTGTTAGTTAGTGCTTTGTTTAACTTGCTTATGTCAATGCCTGCTCACATCAATTGTGTTCTTAAAGACTGTATGAAGTGTATGAAGTTATCTCTTGTGTTGCCTGTTTAACTCTCAGCTAAGATAGAGAGACATAAGTGCTTTAGTAATTGCTTCTCAGAAGTGCTGCCTGTTTAACTCTCACATCAATTGTTGTATTCATGATGGCTGTAAACTTTTATGTTTCAGGTGAGAGGTAATAGATAGAGGTAGCCTGATGCATGCAACAAGTGGATGGACTGAAGTGCTAATGGCGACTGCATTGATTAGCTAGCTAGAGATAAAAACTCTTGTAAGCACTTCCTAGTGATGAATCATTTGTAGAGAGTACCACCAAACTGTTGAGATGTAAGACAAATGCTTATGGATATAATAAGTGTTTGCTATGATGAGCTTTTTGTGTTGTGACTATATTGTTTCAAAATGGAATTGTCAATTGAATGTTTCATAGATCGTATGATTAGTATTGATCATGAGATTAATGTATAAACATATAATATTATGTTGTAATTAATTTCCTTTTATGTAGAGTGTCTGATGGTTGGTCGCTATATAATATATAGCGTCAAACCATTGGTCGCTATAAGTTTATAATTGGCGTTGGACGGTTGGTCGCTGTATGTTTGACGTACCGTCGAGCGGTCGGTCGCTATAAGTAAGTTGGTCGCTATAAACTTATAGCGGCGCCATTTATTCGACCGACTATATTGGTCGCTATATGTTTATAGCGACCCGCCTAGATGTCGTTATCTCGACTTATAGCGACCATCCGTAGCTCGCTATAGATAGGTTGTGGTATAGTGACAAGGCAAGTGGACACATAAAACGTAGTTCAGGACCAACCTAGTTCATGGGCCACCCAAATTCCTTACATGAACCCAAATATAATTTTCTTTCAGAGATAACTATTCTAGCTAGCTCCTGTGCCAACTTATTTGCTTCCCGATCACATAATTTCGAGAATTTGACGAGCCTTGCAAAGCTTTATCTACATGATTTTGATTCTGAAGAATTGAGGGACCTTAGCCACCATCTTGGCCTTGAGTGGATTTTTTTCCGGCATGAAGGTTGTGAAGATAAATTTGTGCAATCGCATTGGTGATGAATTTTGAATAATTATCTTTTGCTATTGTATAAAGAAGAGACCTTGAAAGTGCAAGGATGTAGATTTGAAGATGAACATTAAGGGTCACTGATTATATTTATTTTCTTTTTTATTATTTGGTTGAAAAAATGAAATTTGAACCGTAAGTGATTTGCTTTTTATAATGTTCGGGACTTGAAATTAAACGATGTATTTTGCCTTTGTTGATGGTTTTGACCATCCTAATGGTACTTACTTTTGGTAAGTCTTTTAATCACTTATTTGTAGTTGCACCCACTATTGTGCTTTATTAGCCTCACTACTATAAATATTTTTTTTCTATCCTACCTAAATTTTCCTAACTCTAGGAATCCTATCATGAATTCTAGTTTAACATAGTTATACAGTTCTTCTATGTTTTAGTCTTGTTCTAAGTCAAAATTCTATAAATTTTATTAAATTTCTAAACATTATATTAATTTATATAACATAAAAATAGTTTTGTTAAGTTTATTCCAAAATATGTCTTGATA
Organism: Hyparrhenia diplandra; assembly: GCA_015847255.1. NCBI lineage: Eukaryota > Viridiplantae > Streptophyta > Magnoliopsida > Poales > Poaceae > Hyparrhenia > Hyparrhenia diplandra. The sequence continues at coordinate 63,609 of JADLZK010009272.1, read as the reverse complement.
ATGCATTTGTTTGGATTTTTTTACTTTCTTAAAATCAGATACGCTTGACATAAAAAATACCTTATATAGTTATATTACGTGGAACAAAAGTTAGCGTAGCTTGACTTTAGAAGATCAATAATTTACAACCCAACCAGTACATTTGAGTCCAAATAAAATAATACTTGGCCGTTTCGGATAAAGAAATGGACAAACATTACAGGGAAACAATTTCAAACTAGCCACTGGCCACTAAGAAGTGTTTTAAAGAGGCCCCTACTACAGAGGTTCGTTGGAAGGGACAGCGACCGACGAGCTCTATCCTTTGCCAAATGGCGATATCATCTTCAAACATGAGACTGATTGGTAAAATTTTTGAATTATATTCAAAAAATACAATTTAGTGGACTTTAGCATAATCTTTTAAAGACACCAACCCTATAAAAAAACCCCAACAGAAACTTTTGGAATAAAGAAATGGCTTCTGAACACCAACCTCCGTTTTGCATAATCTTTTAAAGACACCAACCCTTTAAAAAACCCCCAACAGAAACTTTTGGAATCAAGAAACGGCTTCTGAAATTCCTTCGAAATTCGTTTGGACGTACGCTGCACACCGAACACCAACCTCCGTTTTGCACTGCAGCGGCCGGCAGGTTGGTCTATAAATTCTGCTCAGTACCAAAGAAATAGTTCACGAGTTCTCACATCCCTGCTGTGCTCATCCATCTGCTCTCCCCTCACTCGAAACAAGGCGGCGCGGCCAACATGAAGCACGGCATGCTGCTCCAGCTAGCACTACTCATCTCGCTGTCGCTCGCCGTCGTCAGCACCGGCGGCAGCGCCCCGACGAGCACGCATATCCAGTTCTACATGCACGACCTCTTGACGGCATATCCAGGGGCTCCGGCGACGGCGGTATACGTGGCTAGGGGCAGGACGCCCCTGCCAAAGTTCCCGACCATCCGGTTCGGGGACATGCTGGTCATGGACGACCTGCTGACTGAAGGGCCTAACGCGTCGTCCCGCGCCGTGGGGCGCGCACAGGGGTTCTACCTGCTTGCGTCGCAGACGCAGGCGGCGCTGCTGATTTCCTACAACATAGTGTTCACGGCGGGGCCTCACAACGGCAGCACCGTCGCCGTGCTGTACAGGGACGTGATCACTGACAAGGTCAGGGAGATCTCCGTCGTCGGCGGCACCGGCACGTTGCGCGGCGTTACCGGGTATGGCCTGCACAGGACCCACAGCGTTAACTTCACCGATGGCAACGCCGTGCTCAAGATTGACATGTACCTGAGTGTGTAGCAAGCCTCCTCCGTCGTATATACTCTCTCGGTTCTAAATTATAGGTTTGCTTTAATTTTTTTGTTATATGCATCTAGATAATATGTCAAGATACATAGAGAAATGTACCCTGTGTTCCTTTTTGTGTGTTTTGTTGTGCACTGTAACATCCTTACTTCTTTAATAAAATTTTTCAGTCCTGTTTGTTAAAAAAAACATAGAGAAACGTATGAACTAAAAAATAAATTTAAAGTGATTTACAATTTAGAACAAAGTGATATCATATACTTGGTCTTATTTGGGGTACGTCAAGACTGTTGCAGCGATTGACGGTATAGATTGGTCTAGATTGCTACCTGAACCGATCTAACAACTTTGCCTTGGGCACTATGCACCCAACAGACCCGTATACTACTACATCCATAACATTAAAATTATATTAAGTGTATGTAAGTCCATCATCATATTTGTGACACAATCACTGTGCGGTACTCCCTCCGTCCCTTCAAAAAGTGTCGCCCGGGGAAGGGTGTCTGTGAGAGGGGCACGTTTTTCAAACGACACTTTCAAAGGGACGGAGGGAGTGTGTCATATCTTGCTAGTTTTGAGGATTTCAATGTTAATATAATATATCGTTTATTTGAATTGCGGTCACAACTAAAACCAACAGGGACAAAAGCCATTCGTACATGCTCTTTTTGATGATATACTACGTATGTATGGAGTGATTGGTTGCCTGCTAATTCATAACCATGCTAGGAGTTAGCATACCAAACTTGAGCATGTTTGGATGTCTTAATTACTAACTGAGACTAAAAAATAACACAAACTTTGGGCTAGCTAGTTGGCTAGGATTAACTCATACTATTCTCCTCCTGTTTGGATGCATTCGGACTAATTTTAGTTATGTATTAGCTATCGAACATTTAGATCTTGTATGTAAAGTCTCTTAGACTGACATTATCAGTTTTAGTGGGTTTATTTGGTTTGTGGTCTAAGTTTATCTTAGCTAGATTTGGCTGGGGTTAGTTGCTTGACTTGCATTGTGGTGAGCATAACACTTCCCAAGCGGTGGACAGAGAGGTGTTCAATAGAATCACCTCAAACCGACGAAAGACAAAAACATCAAGAAGATCTCTTAGACTGACCTAATCAGCTTTCTTGGGTTTATTTGGTTTGTGGTCTAAGTTTATCCTAGCTAGTTTTGGCTAGGGTTAGTTTTTTGACTTGCATTGTGGTGAGTATAACACTTCCCAAGTGGTGGACAGAGAGGTGATCAATAAGATCACCTCAAACTGACGAAGGACAAAAATATCAAGAAGGAAATGTCGTTGTCTCTGGCAGATGCTTGGCCACCATGTAGTCGCTTAGGCCCCCTCCCATGTAGATGCTTTGCTGCTATGAGCATGTTAGCCCTATCCGTGGATGCTTTGTGGTGTCGACGATCGTAGTTCTGGCGGATGCTTTGCTGCCACCCGACAGATGCTTAGCCGCCTGGTCATCACTTGTATGGCTACATTACCCTGCTGTGTACCATAATGTTGAGTTTTCTTTTTATTTTCAGGCCAACTGGCCGGGGCTATATGATGAAGGTTCCCCCCTCGCGATTTCTTATTGTTTGTATGTGCTTCTAGGCAAAGTGACTTTTAATTTGGAACAAAGCGACACTTTATAGGTCTTGTTTAGGTCAATACGTTGCAGTGATTGATGGTCTAGATTGTTACTTGAACCGACCAAACAACTTTGCGTAGGGCACTGCACCCAACAGACCCGTACTAGAATTGGGATCACAATTAACAGACACAATATCAAAACTATATTAATTAGTGTATGTAAGTCAATCATTATATTTGTGACACAATCGCCAATCGCTATATGGTATGTCATATCTTGGTATTTGTGAGCATTTCAATGTTAATATATTATATTTTTATTTGAATTGGGATCACAACTAATACCAACACGGACAAAAGCAAGTACGTGCTTCTCATGGATATATGTACGGAGTGATTGGTTGCCTAATTCATAGCCATGCTTGGACTTAGCATACCACACATGAGCAATTAATTAGAGTCGGTCTAGAAAGTTGGCTAGGATTAACTAACACTATTGTCCTCCTGTTTGGATACATTTGGACTGTGATTAGTTAGTTGCTTGACTTGTATTGTGGTCTTCCCATGCGGTGGACAGAGAGGTGTTCAACAGGATCACCTCAAACTGACGAAGAACACAACATCAAGTAGGAAGTGTCGTTGCTGATGATGCAGTTAATTGGATGGTCAACTAGATAGTATAAGAGTGTGGTGGCAGATAATACAGACATTTGTTGGCCACCTAAGCTTTCTATGTCTCTAATCTCTACTACAACATAAAAAAGCGAAAGTAAGATCTGTCTAATGATCGCGACAATCTTTGGTTTGTCATTCCTGCCCTCGCCTCATGTGACCCTCCCTCCCGTTTAAAACCGGCACCCATAAAAAGAATAAATCACTCCTCCAATCACGCATGCTACGGTAAAAAGAAAGAAACATCTCCTCCAATCACGCACGCTGCTGCCTCCTCTCCGGGACGTCGATGTCGAACTTCCCTGCTCACCCCGACGACGACGAGCCCGCCCCAGCCAACTGCGGCAACGCCGCCGGACCTCCCCTTCCCCGACATGCAAGGCGCGCCGCCGGATCACTGCCGCCGCCACCACCACCGCCACCTCCTCTCCCTCACCGTCGTGCCCAGGTCACAGCCGGCACCGGGCGGCACACGTTCTCGGCATCCCGGTGGCGCAGGCAGTCAAGCAGGGGCGGCGCTCGGCCACACCAGCCCAGCCCCGGCGCCACGTCCCCGGCTTGCCGTGAAGGAGATCGTGCATGTCCCAGAGGAGGTAAGATTAAAGACAATTCTTTGTGAATTTGTTCCTCAAGTCGATTTGCTTAGAGTGGCTGGTTGGGTCTCTGGCTCCATAGGCAAGAAGGTTCCTGGTACCGATGCATCTTTCCTTAAGTTACAAATCCTTCGCCTTCTCCCGTTCATATCTTTTGCACTGAAAATATTTCACACTAGGTAGTTGTACCCCACATGCTCGACAAAATGTCAATAAGAACGTCAAGTCACTCTGCCATGATTGAAAGTTCAAAGAACGTCAAGTACCAATTTACTTGTTATTTCTTATTACTCACGATCTCCAAAATCATGGGCAGTAAGGGTTTCCACTAATATCCTGTTTTTACAAAAAGTTTGGAAGAGAATTTGGCACTACCTGATGTGGCATGTGTGCCTATGATAACACTTCTGCTATTCATAAATAAATGGATTTGGCACTACCTGTTATATCTGTATCAAACCAGAACTTTTAATGTTATTTATAAATAAAAATGGAGTGTGAGCTTTACTTACATGCTTAGTTTAAAGTAAGAATTAATCCATAGTGAGGCATAATTCAAATCGATCATGAATATCACTGTGAATTATAAATAGTCTCCACTTGTGTCCAGTTTTGGGTTTCTTCTATATTTTGGGTAGCTTCCTGCCATACTGAATGTTCTCACATATATGGATTGTGCTCCTTTCCTGTTCAATCAAAGATATCACCCATCATTTTATTTTGCATGTACCTCTCTCTGCAGTCTTCATTGCAACTTAACCCAAGAAAAAATTGCAGTCTGCATTAGCCTACCAGATATTGGAGTACTTACATCAGACTTTTGAAATTAAACACCTTTTAGAGGCCTCTGTTCTCTTCTGTTAGTTTCTGATAAGAATTTGTTCAAGATATAGCATTATTATTCATGTGAAACCGACAATATCGATATTAAGGATACCACCAGTTTACACTGTTTGACAAATGTCACACGTTTCGGAGTCTTTTCTTACTGTATCAACTATACCTAGCATCTCAGAGCTATTCATGACAGGGTTAGTTGAACACAAAATAGCATTGTGGATAAGCTATCCAGTAGCAATAGAAAGGCTAGGGTCATTTGTGCAATCTCCTATATCCTGCAGTATTCTTATACTGAGAATTAGTATGCCTGGTGAAGTAACAATATCACCATTTTCTCTTTTGCAGCGTAATTTGTTGGGTGGCCTGGCAGCATGCCAATACAAGTGGAGAAGCAAATTACTCTTGAAGATGCTCTATCTGATCTTCCAGAAGTAATAAGTAACGATCTCTGCTGTTGCTTTCTATAAAAGCAGAGGTAACTCGTTTTTTTAGTAACGATCTCTGCGATTCTAGACCATGTCATATGTAGCTGTTTGTTCAATATATACTAGAGTGTCATTAATTATTTTATGTGTTATCATATTGTATGCGGCGCTAGCTGCCACTCCTTGCCCTTGGACGGGACATTTTGAACATATAATGAAGTTCCTATTTGACTCATGGGCCAATGCAAGGATGTATGATGTATCATCCTTTTGTCATGAACCATCTCTTCCTGTATTTTCAAATCTTAATGACTTAATGAACATCCAACAGATCAAGCTGTGTTTTTGCTTGCCCCTAAATAGACCTTGAATTGTTTTTACTTAGGTTGTTGAAAGGTCCTAATGGCTAGGGGGGGGGGGGGTGAATAGCCTATTAAAAATTCTCGCAACAACACTAAACACACCGGTTAGTAAATAAGATGGCGAAGCTAAATAAGCGGTGCTACACACTATCTATGCAAGCCAACAAGTCAATCAAGATATATCTATTATCTCTAAGTCCACTCAAGGCTAGGTCACTACGATTACTCCTAGGTGATCAAGAAAAGCTATCTAATACAAACACTAGGAGCTAAACAATTCTACTCAACTAAGCAACCTAAGCAATTCTACACAAGTATATCAAAGTAATGCTAGAGAGAGTGATCGATATACCGACGGTGGAGTGTAGAGGTGGAAGCCAATCACCATGATCAATATGAAATCTCCAACGAACAAGCACACAATTGACACGATGATTTTTCACCGAGGTTCACGTGCTTGCCGGCACGCTAGTCCCGTTGTGGCGATGCACTCACTTGACGGTTGCTAAGCTTAATGGCACGGTGCCAAATCCCCGGTGGGAGCTCAAGCACACCGATCACAAGAGAGGATCAAACAAGCCACGAGCAATCCACTAGTGCTCCTTTCGCGATCTCCCGCGGGGTAAGGAACGACCCCTCACAATCACCACCGGTGTGGCCTCGAACAAGCTCCAATCGAGCTCAACACCGCCTCTTGCTCCAAGCCTCTAGGGAACCGGGCAAATTCCCAAGAAAACAAGAATCTCGCGGCTTCTCCAAGGATGAAGTGCTTCTAAATGCAACCGATGCAAGCAATGCACTTCTATCACTCTCAATCTCACCAAAGATTCGAAGTATGGATGGGGAGATGAGTGGAGAGGAGTATCACAAGCTCACAAGTGTGTTAGGAGGTTCAAATGTGCAAGAGAGAAGGCTTGAAACCGGGCAAACCCATATATATAGCCTCCTCCACGAGATAGAGCCGTTGGCCTTCAAAATGTGCTCTCTGGCGCCTTGGCCGGGCCTTAGCGACCGGACTCACCGGCGAGTCCGGTCGTGGGTCCGGTCGATGCTTCGATCGCATCCGACAAGCTTCGGGCCACGGTGGCGTCCTCCTCCGAATCGGTCGCGACTTCCGATCGAGCACCGAAAGCGTTCGGTCCAGCTTCCGGTCACCACGTCCGGCAAAAACACGGCTGCAGAGCTCTCTGCCAGACGCACCCACCGGAGCGTCCGGTCAGAAGCATCGTGCTTCCGGTCGGTGCGTCGGTCACCCTTTTTCAGCGAAATCTTCATCTTGTTGTCGCCTTTGCTTCAACCTTGCTTAGCCTCTTGCCATAGGTTGCCAACACGTCCAAGATGATCACGTTATCATGCATGTTAGCTCGACGATAAGTTAGGCAAGATCGAAGTTAGTGCTCTCATTGTCCTAAATGCAATATGCAAGTCAATTGGACCTAGAAGCACTTCACCAAAGGATTGTCGCGGCATCCCCTCTTGATAGTCGGCTATCTATCCTATAATGTGATCACACGCTCTATCGTGTCTTGATCACCGAAAGAAAAACCCTATCAAGTATACCTTTGCCTTGATCTCCCGGGTTCCTCTCAAGCCGATCACCGAGCTTGACGATCCATCATGTCCATCATCATAGTCCATGTTCATGATCATCATGCTCCTTGTCATCCATCTAATCTTATCTCAAGTCATCACTTAGAACAAGGATTAGTCCAACAAGTGTGTCATCAATTTTCAAAACCAAACATGAGATTTTAGTTGTCAGTTATAACCAGTGGTGGGCACAAGACTTATGGAACTGCATTTCTTTTGCAGAAGAAACACCATCTGTTGGCATGTCCCCATTTGCTTGTGGGTGGTCTACCCAGCAAAGAAAAGTGAGAAAACTTTAACTGTTGCTTTCTTGCATATCATTCGGTATGACTGTATCTTCTTGGAGTACCATCTTGGAATCCTTCTCAGTTGGTCAGCTCGACAGGAGCCACAGGTTCATCTAAAGATATTTTAAACCATTTTTTTTAAAATATTTTGAACCTATTTGTTCTTCTAAATCAAAAGTACAGTGAATTCAGGTTTACTCAAGTTATTTTCTATAAACCCATTGACTATAAATGAGGTCTGATATTTTGATAATACTGCCCTTGCTGCTACAGCACATGCTGATGTGATGCTATTTTCTAATGGCCATGCAACTTCTTGTCAACATGGATATAAAACCAAATTGTTTGACTCTAACTAGCATCACATCAGCATGTGCTGGTCTTTCAGCTCTGAGATGTGGCCAGCAGGTCCATGGGGCTGTACTCCGGAGAAACTATGGTGATGACCTAAAAAGAACGAAATGCCCTTGTCGATATGTACTTCAAGTGTGGAAAGATTTTGAATGCTAAGAAGGTATTCGACATGATGACTTGCAAGGACATATTGTCGTGGACATCAATGATTGGTAGGTCTGGGATGAATGGTTATGTGAACGAGGCCATCAAGCTGTTTAGTTCCATGGTCCATGTTGGGATTCATCCAGACCATGTTGTGTTCTTGGGCCTGATCAGTGCTTGCAGCCATGATGGTTTAGTAGATGAAGGATGGAACCTTTTTAGTTCAATGTTATTTGAGTATAATATTCAGGCTGAGAGAAGACTTTATCCTCATTGATACAATTCCACTCACTCCTGATGAATCTCTCTGGGGAGCATCACTTGGTGCTTGCAAGATGCACAAGAATCTAGAGCTGGGCAGACTAGCTGCAGGGAAATTAATTGAGATTAACCCTGATGCGGTGAAGACTTACAACCTGCTTGCTAACATATGTGCTCCAGATAGCAAATGGGATGAGTATGCTGTGACAAGGATGTTGTTAAGGGGCACAGGAAGCAGTAAGGAAGTAGGAATGAGTTGGATAGAGTTAACAGATAAGATGTATAGATTTAGCACAGCTCACAGTAGCAGTCCTCAAGTTAGTTTGGCAGATGGATTATTGCTGATATTATCCCAGCACATGGATGAAGCTGGAAATGATTTTGATAAACCCGCGAAATGCATGATTAATTGTGTTACTTTCACAAAACTTGTTTGAATTAAATATTACTTTAATATCATTGTTTAATTTCATAGTATTGCTATTTTATCATGCGATCCATGTTTTTTTATATAAAATTTAGTTATCCCGTAGCAACGCCGCGGGCATTTAACTAGTACAATAATTAAAAAGCAAAATGTTCCTTTCTGTTTTATCCCTCATAGCAGCTCGTCTAATAGGGATGACGGACTCAGTCTCTCCTATGTGTTTGCACAAGTTAGACCAGTGTGTCTAAGCACGCGCACAGTCTAATTCAAAAATAGTTGTAATAATATGAAGTGTTTCCACTCTCTCTCATATCCATACAACACTACTACACAAATTGTTACATGACGGACATATTTGATTTTGCATGGGGGCAAGGACGCCCGTCATGCAAGGGAGGTCACGGTTAATCGGAATAACCGTGGCGGGCGCTTTTTGCCAGTCATAGTTAATAAATTATATATAAAAAAATAAAAATAGAACCCGAACCCGCTGGATCTGGATCTGGGCCTGCGGGCCCGGATGCGCAGCCGCCTCTAGGGTTTGGTTGCTAGATCCGCCGCCACACGGCCGCATCCGCCGCCGCTGGGTGGATCCACCACAAAGTGGCCAAATCCGCCATCGTCTTCGGGAGGAGTGCCACCACCGCTGGAGCTTCGGTGAGGGCGCCCTCCGGCTTCTGGAACTTCGCTGCGCTTGCCCCATCGGAGCCCGACCACATTGTGGTGGACCGGAGGCTGCTTGATCCACGCCGTGGCCGAGGGGAGACCGCTGGATCCGCGCCGTGGTGGATGGAGGCCGCCCGGATCGTGCCATGGTGGAGAGAGGAAGCCGGATCAACGTTGTGCGTAGTTGAGGGAGACCGATGGATCCGCTTGGAGGGAAGGAGAGCGCCGCCGCTGCTCCTAGGGGTTGAGAGCGTCACCGCCTTGGATCCGCTCATCGCGTGGAAGAGAGTGGGGGGAGGGCAGCGCGTGGGAGAGAGGGCAGCGCATGGAAGAGAGGCCGACACATGGAATAGAGTCGATCGGGGACTTCACGATGGTTCGGTGCTGAGGCAAAGAGTGGGTGTGAATGAGAAAAGGAAAAAAGTCTAATAACCCCTAAACTATTAGGCCTGGCATACTTAATCCCCCACCTATAAAATCGGATGTTTAACACTTTAAAGTATGCCAAACCGTCTAAATTAGCCCCCAGGGGTGGTTTGGACCGGGTGGTTTTGCAAACGAGGCTGTCCAACCCGGCCATGGTGGCATTTGGGCCCACCCGGTCGGTGGCTCTTGAGGTAAAATACACGTCCACTCACACTTCCTTGGGTCTCTCTCCTCTCCGCCGGCTATCATGGCCGGTGAGGCAAGCTGCTCTTTGGACGATGATGAAGTAGAGCCGCAGCGGCGTACACTACTACAAAAGCTTACTAAGAGAATGCCCCCCTTTTGCATTAGGGGCGGTTCATTTTTCGAGCCGCCCTATAGCGACCCCCCATACGAGCCGCCCTATAGTGACCACATTAGGGGCAACTGGTGTTACGAGCCGCCCCTACTATTACTAGGGCGGTTCAATCACGAAACCGCCCCTAATCTGCGGTCCACGTAAAGGCGGCTCTATATTGAGGCGCCCTACGCGGGGATCCCGAATTTTGAAACAAGGCACTAAAAATTAAAAATTAAGTAAACGACCTCGGATGGGAAAACTTTCTACATATGAAATGTAGATCTCGAAAAGTTTTGAAACTTTATAGTTGACCACTTTTTACTTTGAAATCATCTAGGCATGCAAAAGTCGTGTTGAAATGTCTCAAATTTGAAATTCGAATTTCGTGAAACGACCTCGGATGGAAAAACTTCCTACATATGAAATGTAGATCTCGAAAAGTTATGAAATTTTGTAGTTGACCACTTTTTACTTTGAAATCATCTAGTCATGCAAAAGTTGTGTTGAAATGTCTCAAATTTGAAATTCAAATTTAAGAAAACGACCTCGGATGGGAAAACTTTGTACATATGAAATGTAGATATCGAAAAGTTATGAAATTTTGTAGTTGACGACTTTTTAGTTTGAATCCATCTAGGGCCTCAAATAGTCAATTTACACTCGGATTTGTATAATATGTGGAGACGCGGAATGGGATATGGACACGGTGTGTGTAGCGCAGTGGTAGGGAGGGGTCGTGCGCAAGCACGAGGTCGCGGTTCGAATCCCGCCGGCCACGTAGCGATTTTACGCGAAAAAATGCGTGACTTGCGAATAGCGGATCCAAGGCGGTAGGCTGCTCCCAGAAAAATAAAAATGTTTTGGTATTTTTTTGAATTTTGAAAACACGATTTCATACGGTTTCTTGTCAGGGGCGGCTCATACAAGAGGGGGCGGTTGCATCACCAACCGCCCTACTTTCATCATCAGTCAGAACGGAAGATTAGGGGCGGTTGGCAAAACCGCCCCCTCTGGAGGCAAACCAGCCGCCCTATAGAAGCTGTATGTAGTAGTGGTAGGTCGCCGATTTACGTGGCGTCGGCAAGCAGCCGCCGTGGGTCGCCAATGTCGGTGGCGTCGACAGCCGCCCCCGCGGTGTTCCTGACGGAGCTGTGCGGCGTCGGGCACGCGACGGAGCTGTGCCTGTGCACATGCGTGGTGGACGATCGCGCGGCCGTGGTGGCGCACGAAGGCGTCGCGCACCGTGGTGGCGCGATAGCGCCAGGTCGCGGTTCCATGCGGTTTGTCCGCATATCCCAACGGCGCCACAGCGACCCGCAAGGGTGCGAAGGCTGACGGCAAAGGGTGGAGGAGAAACAGAGAAAGCAGTCGATCCTTGCTGAATGTGCAGTTCTCGCCGAGCTGCGTTACCGTCGCCCGATGTGCAATTGATGCCACGCCGCTAGATGCACAATCGAGGTCGATTCTTTTGATTTATTTGTACGTATATGGTTCATCATCCTTCGACCCCATGCAGATTTCGGCCACACAAGACGCCAAGTCTGCTGGCAAGCCACTGGAGGGTGGACGCGTGCTATGGCGGCTGCGATAACGCATAGCTCAAAGGATGATGCATTCTACACTTCTGCGGCACAGTAGGGACGGCGACGTGACCCAAGCTGCGTTAGCGTCTCAACGATATCACCATCTTGGTCCTGAGTTACGCGGCACCGCCGCAAATTAAGCCGGCAAAAACAAAGCGGTGTCGTGCGGGCTGCCGCATCTGGCAGTACGTGACCTCCCTCGTGGCTTGCCCGCGCGCTCCCCATCCCGGTCCTCGCGCTCGCCGCTGTGCAGACGGGGAGGCCAGGAGGCCTACGAATTCACGAATTTTGAAGGACCGAAAAGGCGACTAGAGGGGGGTGAATAGGAGCCTCGATAAATTGTTTTCGAATTAGCGACCTTGTAGCTCTCATGACCCCTCAACGAAAAACAACCACGCAAACAGAAGATCACGACCTTGTTCGCAAGATGGATGCTCTAGGAGATGTCCTAGGAGCACAGCGGATCAACCGGAACGACCTCCAAGCAATCGAAGAAACAACCGCAAGAAATCAGCACAAGATAGCTCAAATCAGCATAGGCTCGGACAGTCCGGTAGTTTGGAGCGGACAGTCCGACGGCACAAAAATGATGGATAATAGTGCCTCAATGTCGCACTGAACGCTGTTGAAAAATGAACCTCAGACAGTCCGGACTCAAGGGCGGACAGTCCGGTGTTCAAAACAGCGAAAAACAGACTCAACAGGTTACGGACAAGTGCTAAAAATTGTACAGCGGACAGTCCGCACTCGAGGCGGACAGTCCGCTGTACAAAAAAATTTGAACGCCCGGACAGTCCGCACTTTGACCCCCAAGACAGTCCGATGTACAAATTCTGAAAACCAAACTTTCTGCAGCAGTTCTGGATACGCTACAAACGAGCTCGGACTGTCCGCCTCTTGGGGCGGACTGTCGCACTTGCCAACTCAGCACTCCGAAAAAATCCACTCGGGATGAACACGAGGGCGGACTGTCCGCCCTTAGGTGCCGACTGTCCACACCTGCTGAAAATAGCACGAACAGCGGCGCCCGGCGCGATTCTCCACAAAATCGAATCAAACTCGATCAAATCGAAAGCTCAGGTCGCAAAATTAAGTCTAGGTGATCTAGACATGTGGGTGACCATTTCCCCCTTGGAGATTTTGGATCTCGCGGAGCGAGACGAGAGGAATCTCAAATCATGTCTCAAGAACACGAAAGCCGAACACGAACACAAATCTTGCCCGATCTATGAGCTCGTGAGGTTCCAAGTGATTTCCTTCGGTGGAAACAATCCTCTCACGTCATAGCTCGGATTGGTGCAAGAAAAAACGAGATCAAACGACCCACACACGAAGAAATCGGATCGAGAAGGGGAGGAGAAAAGAGTGACGAAAATAGCAACACAAGAACACAAATCACAGCTCAAGACACACGATTGTTGGCATTTGTTAAGTGCTAAAAGAATATGAAGGATTACGCAGCGCCTGAGAACACCTACCATTGTAGCTTTTCCCTAGGATGAGTATTCTAGAGTATCGTATCCACGGGGAAGCTTTGGTTAAAAATCTAATAAGTCACAATCATGTATCTACAAACTTAGCAAACCACTAGACTATAGTGAGGGGGTAATTGTTAAAGGATAAGTAAAGCATAAAATAATAAGCTACCTAAGATGTCAAAGAAAAACTAATCTAATCAAGAGGTCAAAGGGAGAGATCAAGGTTCCTGGGTAATTCTCTATTACTTAGGTTCTATGATAGCAATTACACTAATGCACTTTGGAGCAAAGAGTCCGTCCCAACTCTCGAGAAAAAGACTGGGAAGAAGGTAGTTGGGAGAAGGTTTGCCAAAAGCTCTACGAGAAATACCAATCCGAACATGGTGGACTACAAAGGCCTTCTGAGCTGTCACCCACAGGGCTACCACAACTATCCGTGGGATTGCGCAACCTCGGGTAACCTATAGCCTAGACACCAAGTCTACACTATCGATTACTACTCTAGCTACCTAGCATAACTAGAGCCCTCAATACGAGCGGAGATCCCATGCAAAAGCATAACAACTATACTTAACCAAATATATGAAAATCATAGAAGTAAATAGAGAAGATAAATATATGAATCATAAGTCTTCAAAGATAAGATATGAAACATACCAAACTCCGTAGACATCTCCAGAACCAAAGTATAGTTCAACTCTCCTTTACTCTTGATTAGATCTAAGTTAGATCTAATCTACTTCTAATTACGTGGCTAATCTATCTCTAATTACATGACTAATCTACTTCTAATCTACTTCTAATTCACTAATCCCGAGAGAGGTTATCCTTACATTGGGACACCTCTACAACTAAGAGTTAATGAATAGAATGAGATAGAATGAATTAGGGTTTCACCACGGGGTCGAGGGTCTTCTTATATAGGCCTTGACGATGAATGATAGCCCTTGGATCAAACCGACCTTGGCAACGATGTAGATACCACCTCAATGTCGGTGGTAAACCGCCATAGAAAGGAGAGGATGACAGGTGGGACCCACCTGGCGGCCAGCCTAAATGGCTCTGGCGGCCGCCGGGTCCGAAAGCTTCCCGGCTTCGTGTGTCTTCGGTGTCCTCTGGTACCTTCTAGAATGTTTTAGTCCACTTTTCGGGTCGAGTTACTTCACGGTTAAGTCTTGTCATCGTTATGTGAGATATATTACGGAACTTTCTCCATTCTTCTCGGTGTTTATCTGTTAAGTCCACGAAAAGATATAAATCACCAAAGCTCATGAAATTATGTTAGTTAGACCCCTAGTCTATGTTGATATTCATTTTACGCCCTTATTTCATGTTTAGTTGACTATTAATATTATACTATAACAGTGTCAACAAGTTCCCCAAGCTTATCCTTTGCTAGACCCTAGCAAAGCCAAACTTAACAATGGATCGGGGAGTTGCTACAACGCTTTCACGCCTCAAAAGTACACATGCCTTCAAACAAAATTTCTTCTCTATGTTAGAAAAAAAAACTTTTTTCAACCTTCAACTTACCCATATTACCTTTAACCATGGAGCTTATAGCTTTTTCTTAGGATCTTGGGCAATTGAAATATAGAACACTCAAGTCAAGCACCATGTCTCAAACTCTTTGTTCAACTTTCATTCTCGAGTTTTTTGTAAGTTTTCAAAATAAAACTCAAAGTTCCCAGTATGACTCTCTCTAATTTCTCATTTGTGGTATTTGTGGATCCTCACTTAGGCAATAATGTTGTGTTGCCTTTCTCTTATAGTATGTGGTATTTTTGGAATAAGGCGTTAGGACACTATGCCTTCTTCTCTCTCACCCTAAATCTAAGGTTTTATATCCGGTGCTCATAGGTGGGAGAAACTAAATTCTACTTACTAAGCATATATTGTAAATTCAAGCAATGGATCCAAAGTTACGAGTCACACTCGATCAAGTGGTGCATGTGTATGAGGGAATGAATATGGTGGTAGGTGATGGTGGGGAATGTAATGGATGAGGGGAAATCTTACTTTTGCTCCTTGAGGAATCTTCTCTCTTTTAGATCTTGAAAACTTTGAGAACTTGGGTTGTATTTTTTTTCTTTCTTTATTTTTCTTTTATGGAGAGCGAGCATCTAAGTACCCATTGTTTTTCGCGGACACATGTCCATTTTTTTTAACTCTCCTTTATTCTTTCTTTTTTCTTAGAGAGGTGCGGTCATCGATCACCACGGCGGCGGACCCCGGGAACGTCACCCAAGGTCAGGGGACCGCCCGGCGAGTTGGATCCTCGGGGAATGCCGCTTCCACCTACAATTCCGCATCTCGGGAAACCCGAACCAATAGAAGTCCGGGGGGCCCTTCACGGTGACCCGGGGCCTGGCCTCACCATGGCCGAAGACGGCGCCGCGAGGGCCGCCTCGAACCCAGCGCGTGGAGGCGGCGGGAAGTCGGGGTTGTACGGCTTGTGCGCCCCCAGGTCGATGGCCGAGCAAGCGGAGACTTGCGGCGTCTCCGCCGCGTCGAAGAGCTCCTCTGCGAGAACTCCCCGAACAACGGGGACCACCTCCTTGGGGTGGGCGGCGGCACGACCTCCCTCGGGCGGCGCCACTTGCTCGCACACGGCGGGTGTCTCGTGGCGCGGCCGGCTCTCGGGTCGATCACCATTGGTCGGGCGACCAACCCACCATCGCCACCGTGGACTGTGCCGCCTCGGGCGCGACCTCGGCGATCGGATCGAGGACCGACCCTGCACGGGGCTCGGGGGATGGCGCCTGACGGGAGAACTCGGCGCGGCCGCGAGGCATCTTCACCGGCCGACCCCCGGGTGCAACGCCGCAGAGGATTGTGCACCCGGCCTTGGGGGCCTTCTTGGGGTGCGAGAAACAGCGAGCGGCCCCGTTTCCTAAGGTCAAGCGCACGTCAAAACAAGGCAATCATACGCTAGAAGAAGATCAAGATTGCAAAGGCGAAAGAAAACTCACGGCTTAGAGGGATCGCCCTCGGCGGCGACGAGGATTTCGGATAGCTGCGATCTCGGCGTCGCACTCGGCGCGGCGTCGTCTCCCCCACGGCGGCTCGTGCGCCGCGGGGGCTGGATCGGGACGACTGGCGTCGGCTCGTCCCCGAACCGTGCCGCGGCGCCGGTACTCGTGGGCGGGGCGTCGGTTCTTCCCTTCGGGCCTCACCTGCGGCCGCCGAGGTGCCGGCGTGGCCAACCCCAATGGTCCCGAGGACTCGGCCGGAAGAACCCTCGGGCGTGCGGGTGCCGGCGGTTCCCGACGCCTCGGGCTCGGGCTCGGGCTCGTCTTTGGAGCCCCGGCCGGGTGCGGGCCCCATGGCTCGGTCTAGCCGAGCTGCCATGTCATCATCGAGACGAGTTCACCTGAGAACTCATCATCCCGGTTGTCGTCCTCCTCGGTGGTCGAGGTATCGGGCGACTTCGCCCCTTTCCGTTGCTCGACTTCGGCACTTCTCGCGAGCCACGTTCCTCCTCTTCCTCTCCTCCTTCTTCAGTGCCGGGGCCCTCTGCAGCTCGTTCCGGCACACGGTTCGCGGCCCGGCGGTCGGCGTCCAAATCTGAGTACGGGAGGAGGGAGTCACGGTAGTTGATACGGCCCTACAAGGAGGAAAAAGTGAGAACGGCCGTGGTAACGATGCACCGAATCTCAAACAACGCAAGGACACCGGCCAAGAAGTACTTACCGGGGAGACATACCCTCGGTCGGGGCGCGCATGGGGATCTCGGGGGGATAGGTGTCGGGTGTTGGACCCCAACACATCCTCACCCTTTGGCCAGGCCATCGGTGGAAAGCGAAGGCCCGACATCCGCACGCGTCAAGACCTTCGGCGCCGGGCCCATCTTGCACATGAGCAAGGGGCGTTCCATCGGCGGCAAAGAATCGGCCCGGTGAAAAAGCGCGACCACGGCGGCGGCATTCACATCCTTCCCTCGGGCCGCGGGACCGCCGCCTCGGCCTTCCAACCGATGGTGATCCTCCGAGGGGGACCCCGGTTCCACTTCTCGCGGGCGATGCTTGAGGACCCGTTCGGTGTACGCGGGGAGCACGTTTCCATCGTTATGCGGAGGTAGAACCACCGATCCCGCCACCCCTTGTTCGAGGAGGTGAGCTTGGATAGGATGTACCCATCACTCGGTTCGGCCTCGTCGGCCTCACGAGCGGACTTGGAAGCGCGCAGCCACCAACACGCAATGCCCTCCGTGGGCGGCCCCGCGACACCGGGCAAGAGTAAGGTCCGCCTTGTAGAACCACAACCAAAGGTCCCAATGTGGCTCGATCCCCGGAATCCCTCACGGAGGGTGGCGAAGATGGCGGCTTGGGAGATCGAATTTGGGGCGTGGTGAAGCTCGACTTCATAGTAGTGGAGGATCGCCGGATGAACCGACCGCCGCGGCATCCCGAAGCCACGCCGATGAAGATCCATCGGGCTCACCACGTAGCCGTCACGAGGGTTAGGCTCCTCCTCGGTCCAATGCGGAGCAATCCACTCCGGCGCTCTTCGTCGATGCGGGGACGGGAGGAGCCCCTCCTCGACCGGCGCTGAAGTTTCTCCTCCGTCGCCGTCGACCTCGGCCACGGCTCGGCGTCGAGCACCTCCCTTTGCCGCCGTCACCACTACCCGACTGCGCCATGGATGAAAGGGAGATGAAGGGTGGCAACCGCTAGCAACCCCGATCGCACGAGCGCAAGGCAAGTGAATCTCTCCCTTAATCTCTCCCACACTATCTCTATCTCCCGATTGCTACGGCAAAGAGAAGGCAAGAAGGCGATGGCGAAGAGCAAGGAGCAACTATCGCCGCCCGCGACCCGACCCGATTATAGGGAAGGGAAGGCGAACCGCCGGCCCCGGCAATCGAACCGACTCACGGAATGGGCGGCCCACGATGGAACGGAACCGCTCATCCAACGGCTCACCCGTAGCGGTGGAACCGTCAAGGGCATTAATGCACCTTGACGATGCCCTCGATCTCCGCCCGACAGAAGTCGCAGAGCCGCGTCCCATCGGACCTGAACGAGCACGCCGCCTCAAGCGCTGCGAGAGACGCTTCATCTCCCCGGTCGGGGGTAAACCCGTCCGGCCATCCATACCCGGCGGCGCCCGACCCTAAGGGGCAAAAATCGATCCGATGACGGTTCCCCGCCCGTCGTCAGGCAAACGTGCCTCGGGCTGACACACCCCACGTTCGAGAGGTTGCGAGTGGGCCCACGAGGGTTTCTGATCGCCTCGGGATAACCCGAGCGAGGGGACGGGGAGGGAAATGCACAACCAGCTATACCCGGGCCCCCGGGCTGCGGATTTCCTAAACGTGTTTAAGGCCCGCGGTGTTGCTTATAGAGATGTCCCATCCGTGGGAGGCCTACGTGCCCTCGGGGGTTGGTCCGCCCAAACCCCGGGATATGCTAAGCGGTCCGCTTGGGTTCTCATGGGGTGAATCTGGATCACATAGCCGACCCTTGCTCCGGCAAGGGCACGGGCACCCCGCTTAAACAGACCCGCTAGCGCTCACCGGAGCACGCCACATTCGACTTCACGGGGCATTGTGACGTGTCTCTCCTCCTCCTCCCTTTCGGGAGAGGGCGACAGAGGAGCGTATAATCAAAGTCGAGGAGGCACGGGTTGACCTTGCGCACATAAGCGCGGGCCTCGGGCTGCCCACGCAAAAACAAACACGCTCCGCACAAACAAGCGCAATTTAAGAGCTGTTTCGGTCTTGCCAACGTCTTGCGGGACATAAAAGGCCTCGAAGGAATCCGCCATTCCATTCGAGGCCTCGGGGCTCCCTGCTGGGTGCGCTCAAGCACCCCTTGTAGACGAACCACCCCGAGAAACAACAAGGCGGCGGAAGCGGGGAACCCCCGGGCGAGTCCTCACTCGCTCGGGGGCTCGAGGGGCTACGTCGGGGACCAAAATATTGGGCCTCGAGACATTCTCAAACTATGAGAATTTGCCGGCCGCCAAGGCCCAAGAAACCCAGCTTGCTATCATCCCGCATGGAGAGACGGCCCCGACGAGCGATGGACCGGGCCTTTGAGCCACGGCGCTTACATGACGACGGAGCAACCCACGAACAGCCCACGGCGGCCCAAATGGAGTCACCACGACGTGCGAGCTCATTACGCTCACGAAGGACAAGGTCAAAGACCTCTACCGAACAAATAACCCGCGGCGTTCCACGTCGACCGTAGTCGAACCATGGCTCGAGCTCGACCACACGTCTCCGATTCGCCCGAGGCTGGCCTAGCTCACCGGCCTGGGAAATCTCCGATTCGTCCGAGGGGGCCTAGCTCACCACCCTCGGGCGCAAAAACTCCGCCTCGCCCGAGGGAGACAGCTCTCCATCCCGGGTGAAGCAGCCCAACCAGCCCGTCTAGGGTCGCCGACCCTCGGGCGTGGGAGGTTCCGATCGGAGGGAAGGGAAACCGCCGCATTCAATGCGGTCGCACGGCAGCAGGCGCCGGTGCCATCGACATTACACCCGGCAAATCGATCCGCCGAATCACCTCTCCAATCCGACCGATGGGACACAATGCCGAGAACCGGTGATGTGTTACGCCACCCGCAAGACGGGAACCAAAGTGACACCGTTCACTTCCCAGAACACCGCCAAAACGCCACGTGGGGCCGGACCCTCGGGCACCGACACGCATGACAAGAACCACCGGGGTCGCCCTCGCCATGCGGGATCGTGAGGGACGCCTCACGACCCTCGGGGGCCGCGCCGAGGAACGGCACGTCCGCCATCGGATGCACGCGCGTGTCTTCGCCGGGCAACGCCCAAGCCGGCCGCCGCGCCCTCGGGCAACGCACATGCAACCGGTGCGGCCTCGGGGAATTAGCCACCTAGGCAACCACCAATGTAAACATTACCACTCTCCTTCTCCTATAAAAGGGGGAGTAATGTCTCATTAGAAGGGGGTTTTTCGGATCGACTTCGATTCGGTTGGACCCCATTCCAACTCCGGTACACACCGAGAAAACCGCCCACCACTACCACCGTAACCACGATCGTGGGGCTTGAGACCGCTTCTCTCCCACACGACCGCCCAGTGTAACCCTACGCAGGCTCACCTTTGAGCGAGATAACGCGGCGTGACACACCCCCTGGACGTAGGGCCCCGTTGGCCTGAACCAGGATAAACCGCCGTGTCCGTGTCCATCTTGTGCTACGCCATCGAGGGAGGAGGCACACGGCCTACAAATTTTTATTGCCGGCACCGGCACCCGCCGTTCCTCGAACCGCCGACGGTTGGCGCGCCGGGTAGGGGAGCACCGTGTGCAATCCGCATCTCCACCAACCCTCATGGCGGCACCGCCTTCGTTTCCACCCTCGGCCGCTGGAGCACGTGCTCCCGCTGAACTCCACCGCCCTTCGGAACGCCGGCATTCGTGGCGCCGGCCCGACCACGAGATGATCCTTCGCCGGATCTACCGGGCCGGAGGGAGAGCAAAGACGCCAACACGGCGTGCTCACCATCACGGCCGCCGAGGCGGGCAAGGCGAAACCATCAGCAGCGCAAGGCGCTTCCGTGCAACGGATTCGGAATCCGTCGACATTTCCCCGCCGACTTCGCCCGAAAGGGCTCCCAGAAACCCTAGGCTCGAAGATCCGCACCCGGCGTCCACTGTGGGAGGATGCCCCAAACCCTAATCGTCGGAAAACGCCTCCGCTCCGATCATGGAGGGGAGTCCTTTGAATCCACGCAGCGCCGAAACCTGGCCGAAGCCTTCGCCCGAAGGGCACGGGCCAGCCTCCCGTCGTTCCACGGAACGCTACCCCATGGATATGCACTCGAGGAGCGCATCCTTCGGGAGGATGCGGACGACCCCGCCATGCCGCCTCCTCCACCGGTTCGATTGGGGCCTGACCCGAGCCGAGGGACTCGCTCTACCGCCCAGAGAACAGAACTTCATCCACGCATTCGGCGCTCCTTGCAACCGATGATGAAGACGAATACTATGACCCCACGAGGAATGCTTCAACGCCGTCCCGCCGCAAGATGGCCGCCTTCACCGGCGTGTCCAAATGAAGACGACGTGGACGCGTCCGCCACGACGAGCCCCCTCCCGGCCCGGCTTCCGCCCGCCCGCGTAGCGCAGAAAGCGCGCGGCCGCGGCCGCCGCGCACAACCGCAAGACTTGCGAACCGGGATTCGACGGGAATCCGCGCTGCCGACGACCGAGCGAACATTCAACGGAACAGCCCGGCGTGGCCGGCCTCGAGCACCTCGGGCCCCGGAGGCGGCAACGCAACGCCAATGGAGCGCCACATCTTCCCGACATAGCAGCCCCGCCCAACCGAGCAAGCCTTAATGTGGCGGCGGCGTGGCCGATGCTGCTAGTACGCGAGATGCCCGAGCCCTCTACCGGCGAGGGAAGACGCATGCGGGAAGGCCCGCGACATCTCCTTGATAGGGCAGCCGCATAACAAAGCGGAGAGCTCGGCCTCCGTGAGATCGGGCGTGACATCGCGGCGGCGGGAGAGTCCCGGACAAAGCCGACAAGGCTCAGCCCACCGAGCAAAGCCGGGCCTCGGCAAGGCCACTCCGGAGCGCCCGAACGACAACCGCAAAGAATCGCCCCGTGCGGGATCGTGATCGAAGACCCCCGCCAAGACCGTCACCAAGGTGCACCCGACCGTGGGGACGATCGAAGCGGCAACGAGCACGCGGCGGAGGCAGCCCACCTCGTGGACGCCCGGCGGGACGAGACGCCCATGCACGTCGGGAAGACCGAGGGTACTCCCCGAAACCTCCCCCGCCACGGGCCTTCACAAGGGACATCGAGAGCACCACTCCCCGCTGTTTCACCTAGCTGTTGACACTTGTTATCATATAAAAATTATTAATCAAATAAACATGAGAAAGGGGTATAAATCATAATAACAACCTACAATAGGGTGTCACTAACATATTTCCATCAGTTTTGGTAATGTTGTGAATTGCGGGGGACTAAACGTAAAACAGCAGAGTTCGCGAGCCGCATGCGACTCACGCGGACGTAACGCAATCCAACTCCGAGAAAGACTCTAGAAGGCTCCGGATTAATCCCGACGTGGACCAAACTTAACACCGAAGAAAACATCATCTAGAAGACTCCAGAAGCCACGACGCACGACGGGACCCAGAGGGGAACCCCCCCGGCCGATCGCCCAATAATGGGGCTGATCGCCCCTACTTGGCGGCCACGCAAAGCCCGGTCTCCCAACCTTCCTCCACCGCCTCTAAGACGCAATCTAAACCGGTTGTTTAATGACGGTTTGATCCGAGGGCGTCGGTAAAAGCACGAGATGAATCAAAGATTAGTACCACATCGCCTGCTGAAGCTGAAGGGACATAAGAAGACCCATATATATAGACCCCTAGACCCCCTCTTTCGGATCATCAAGTTCTCAATTCAAAGAACAACGCTTCAAGATCCAAGTCATATCCCACGCTGTAGAAACATCGCTTTAGGAAGAGTAGCAATCAAGATTAGAACTAGTAGGAAGGGAGAAATCCGCCCCGGATCGTCTGAGGCCGGCTCAAGATCGCCTCGTTCTTGTAAGTTCTTCATTGTAAGTAGTCTTCAAGTTCCGCATTAATTCTTAATATGAATATCTTGATCATGTTTATATTCGAGATTATTTGTTCTAGTATTTACTTTGATTACACGTTTAGCATAGTTGAATTACTCGTTATGTTCATGCATGGATTCGTATAGCGCCATCATCTAGATCGGAAGGTGAGTGGTAGAGATGATGTAATCGTGGTGATTAGATCTTATTTACTTCGCGTTTGCACCCTATGTGCCGGGTCGTGTGGTAGATCGTGGTGGTGACAAAGACCATTGAGTCCTTTGCAATCCATCCCCGTATGTAGGCCTAGCGGATGATATTATTCGGGTTGTTCTAAGTTTCGCCTTAGTCTTCACGGATTCTCGTCCTCATGTGTGGATTTAATTAGTCTTTCTTCAATGATTGTTAGATGTATTGCACTAATTGAGTAGATCCTAACTTATAGTTTAGAGTTACATATTGGAGTTTCTAATGCTAGCTAGCCTATGAATTGCTATCGCCCACCTGTTTGACACTTTCTATTTTCGCCCACTTAGATATGACTTTGGTTGAATCTATTTATCAGAACTTTATCATTATCTTTATTGTGAACTTTGATCCTTGTTTAATTAATTGATAAGTTTAACACTTAAGCTTTGCACACGAGAGATGATTATGATGTTTAGCACCTATGCATAGTTAATTCATGATAGAAGACTTCTTTCCCTCGTGGTAGAATATAAATTCAACACCGGTTCTTACTCCCTGGTTAAAATGCTACAATGGTATATTCATATCTCGTAAACTGCGGATACCCATTATAATTGTTTATTTACTTATTAAGAAGTTATCAAGGCATAGTACGAATATTTTATTCCTTGCATATTAGTAGTTTAACTATAGGGATGACAACCTTTTCGGATATGCTATGAACTGCAATGAATTATTTCTTTTAGTTTTATCTCGAAGCAACATCTCGATATTCTTTCTAAACGCCATTACTAGTTAGTGACGTTAGAAATACCAACAAGCATTTTTTTTTGCCGTTGCCGGGAAAGAAAGTCTATAGGCCAATAAAATAAAAATATAGGATTAACTTGCATACATCTCTCTCACGCATCGTAAAAGTATTAAATTTATCAATTGTTTAAACAAGTTTACCCTCGTTATTATTCTTTCTATCTATTTCGTGGTAATGTATGAAAAGGAATCTTCCCGAAAACTTCCAAATCCGATCCGTAAAAACTCTTGAAGGAGGCAAGATCCAAGTTGAAGTCTCAACTTAAGATCACTACCTCGGAAGACTCCTCCACAGCGTGCGGCTTAGCACCCGTATTCAAGTCATGGCAAACAAGACCCTCCGCGAGTACTCGCACCGACTACGGCCAACATCCGTCTTCGGGCCGACGGTCGATGTGGGAGACAAAGTTTTGAGCTCAAGCCTGCACTCATCAACATGGTACAAGCTAGCCAATTACGTGGAAAAGCCCATGAAGATGCCAATGCTCACCTACAATACTTCCTAGAGATCTGTGGCACCTTCACCATCAAAGATGTCTCAAGTGATGCAATCCTACTTCGTTTGTTCCCATTCTCACTCTTGGGACGAGCGGCAAAAAGGTTCTACGCCAACAAAGACAAACTCACTACTTGGACACTTTGCTCTCTGCCTTTCTCGCAAAGTTCTTCCCTATAGGCAAAACCAACGCCTTACGGGGAAAATCTCAAGTTTCCAAAGAAGAACACGACGAATCCGCCTGCAGGCGTGAGCGCTTCCAAGACTACATCATCAATGCCCACACCATGGAATGGAGAACTGGCTACTCATGCAGACCTTCTACCACGGGCTCAACAACAACACCCGTGAGACCATGGACGCCGCCGCCGGAGGTGCTTTCCTCGTCCCTTACACTAAATCAAGCTACTGACCTTGTGGAAAAGATGGCGTCAAACCAAGCTTGGAATGAGGACCGTCAACCCCGCAAGAAAGAAAGAAAGGAGGAATGCACCACCGAAAAGAGGTAGACATGCCGTCTCCCGCCAAAATGGATTTAATTATGAAGAAGCTTGAAGACAAAGCTCCCGAGAAAAAAGGAAGTCATGCAACTCTTCGATTCTCGCATGATATGTGAAGAATGTGGCAACACCGACACTCGGGCAGCCACCGTCCCGAGCTAGAAGAGGACGTGAATTACATCAATAACAACAACAATCGAGATCGTCCCCGAATCAAGGATGGAATCAACAGAGACCCAACTACCAAGGTAACTACTGTGTAACTATCAAGGTAATAACTCTTTCAATAATTTCCCACCTTTAAGAGAGTTAGTACAAAACCAAGGTAGACTCATGGATAATCTGCCTAAGAAGCTAGCTTCCAATGATAAAATGCTAGAAACTATTAGTACTAAAATGGAAAGCTTTTCTTCGCAATAAAAAGAACCAAAGATAGCTTTAATAAAATGATAGAATCTCGCTTATCCCAGCCGGCTTTATCTCGCTCCTATTTCTAACCTGGTAAGATTCCGGGCCAACCGGAAGAATTAGAATCTGCAAATCTTGTCGATATGTACTATGCAGGTATTCAAACCAAGGATGCACGAGGAAGACTGAATTGTGCTGACTGGGGTATGCCCGCCAAGAAAGGAGATCCAGGGAGACCAGTCGTCACCATTGAAATCGGCGCCCGCATCTACGACGCGCCAAATCGACTTTGGCTCAAGTGTCAACATCATGCCTAAGGTAAACCTTGAGCCGATTCGTAATTATTATACACAACTATGTGCCTACAACTTGCGCATCGGGCCGCTATGCTATCCCGAAGGCATCCTCGAAGACGTTTGTCTTTACATCGGTAAGCTCTATGTGGCCACCGACTTCGCGGGTCTGGATACGGGCAAAGGTAAGAACGCCCGATCATCCTCTGGGACGCCCTTTCCTTGCCACCACCAAGGCCATCATCTACGCCGACACCGCAAAGATCGTCTTCACCGCCAATGGACAGAGGGAGAGATTCAACTGCAAACACAAGACCCTAGCTCCCCCTGCTCCAACCGTACCACTACCGCACTCTGGCAGTACACGCATCACCGGCCGAGGAGAGGACAAGAAGAAGAAGCAAGAACAAGAAGAACCGTCAACCTCAACCACACGTGGAACGAGTCTTGATGAT
Source organism: Hyparrhenia diplandra (assembly GCA_015847255.1). Taxonomy (NCBI): domain Eukaryota; kingdom Viridiplantae; phylum Streptophyta; class Magnoliopsida; order Poales; family Poaceae; genus Hyparrhenia; species Hyparrhenia diplandra. The sequence continues at coordinate 37,566 of JADLZK010009272.1, read as the reverse complement.
CAATCAAGTCCCAACGAACGCAAGACTCGGCGCATTCCACCACCACTAGAGAAGCTAGACGACCACGAGTTCCGTCAATCCATTGCTCCATTAATCAATGGAACTTCCAAAGCAAGTTGTCTCGCGACACGGGATCGCATCAACTTAATGTCAAAGGTAACGTATCAATTAATATATGGTAATCTGCCTTTGTGTTCCACCTATGTAATGTTGCGTATGGCGGATCAATCACACCCCATTCCCTGACGGTATTGTATGAAACGTCCCCGTTAAGATTAAAGACTGTTATGTCCTCACTGACTTTCTAGTCATGGACATGGGAGAAGAAGAACAAGATCCTCCCATAGTACTTGGAAGACCGTTCCTCGAACACTACAAGAGCTATCATCTACATCGAACGGACGAGATTCACTTCCAAATTCAAGGTAAAAAAGATACTGCTTTCTTCAATACTTACACTAACAATGAACGGCCCCGAAGAAGGACCAAGAGCCGTAAGCGTCTCCAGGAGACTACAAATGTAAGCCGGACTCAAAGATGAAGCACATTGAGAGAATAGAAAAAGACATCAAGGAAAAATACACTCAGCTCCTACCCATATTGAACGCCGCACCAGCCACACCCGAGAGGTCTCCACCAAATAAGCAATCTTGGAAAAGAAAGAAAGCTGCGCGCTAAGAAGAGCAACAAGAGTACACCTTCGGAGACCCAACCAAATACCGGCATCAACAATTGAACAATCGACTTCCTCGGCTACTTGCGTCACGCCACCCTTTTGAGATTATTGAAGGACCTTTACCGGGTACAACATTTATACGAGGGCCCATAGATGACACCACGCCATGGGAGTAAGTGCTCTAAACTCTCGCCGAGAGGTAACTCGGTATTTATCTGCATATTTAATTTTAAAAAAGCATATTTCAATTAGCATGTTTACTTTAGCATTCTTACTTTCTCTAAACCTGCACTTAAAAAAAATCTCAAAAATATGTTTGCTGCATTTGCATCGGTTCCTAAAGCCCCATGCAAGCACTCCTTGTTTGTGGCGGCATAAAAATAAAAATACAAAAATATTGCATTCATATGTTTTTGCATTAGCATCCCTTTTGCATAGAAAAAAAAAAATTTCTCAAAAATATGTGGGCACATGAAGGTCCACACCTTATACATATAAAAATTCAAAAAGACGTGAGCACATGAAGGCTCACAATAACATCCTAGAGTTTGTTCCTTCGGGTATGTGCAAAACTAATATTAACAGGGAGAACATTAAAGGAGACCCCAAAAAAAGGAGCAAGCTCCAAGGATGAACAAAGAACTACTTCAAGATCAAGCTTGGGGGAGAGCACCCCCATTTATCACGATAAGTATCACTATTTTATGTCTTATTTATTAGCTAGTTATATTTGCTTAGGGTTAATGAGTCTTAGTTAATGAGTCTTAGCTAAAAGTCTTAGTGTTAAAGAGTCAAATAAATGCCGGAACTTGCTAGATTACTTTCTTCCTTTTAATTATGATCTTGATGATGCTAAGGAGATGATGAATAGTTGCTCCGCCTTAATTCCTCTTAAAAGTACTTACACTTTGAACTTAGATTCTCCCAAAGCTTTAAATGCTTAATTTGCTCAACCCAAACACCTGGGGAAGCACATGCTTAATCTCGAGTCTTAGCATTAAAAGATAAAAGTACATGAAAAGTTGAGCTCTTTGTTTATCATATTCTTAGAGATACTTAACTCCCGGTTTTTATCTTTAAAAATTATAAAATTACATGATGAGTTCCTTAGCTATGACCCTTAAGAGTTTATCATTCACATCAAGATCATCCCACTCCACTAAATACGCTTCTAACTCGTAACGCTTCCCCATACTCCATTAAGCCGCTAACCATAATTATAAAAAAAATAAACTCTTGCAATCTTTTGATATATGTCTCTCTCAAGATTTTATGCCAATTAGAGGCTGGGCTACATTCGAAAAAAAAAAGAGAAAAAGAAAAAAATAAATATCTAAAGAAAAAGTGAGACGAGAGAGGGAGAGTAATGGACAAAAGTCATACTAGGCGAGAAGGGCCTACCTCCCTAATAATAAAAAATATATTTAGAGATGAATAATGGACACGTGTCCGAGGGTGAGTAGGGCCCACATCTCTAAGGAGAGAGAAAAATGGACACAAGTCCGGGCAAAGCCCACCTCTCCAAGAATGGACAGCCCAGGATCTTAGCAATTATTAGAAAGAGAGATATAGTCCAAGATGCTTGAGAAGAAAAATACTAGAAAAAGGCTAAGGCTATTTACTACCTTTCATCCTCATCCACTTCACCACTATCATCCCACTATGTATGTCCCGCCGCATGTGTAACTCCACTACCACCATCTACTTAAGAGGGTCATACATAGGATCTCCGAGTTTCTTTTGAAAAATATTGCAAAACCCCGTGATGATAGTTGATCAAAGAACTTGAGACATGGTACTTAACTTGATTGTTTTATCTTGCTTATGATTCGTGAAAAGGCTACGCCCATGGTAAACAACAGGTATGAGGGAGCAATCTGGTTAAGAGGAGAATTTATTTCGATAAACATAGTACTTCGAGGTATGAAAGCGTAGTAGCAATTCCCGATCCTACTTTAGCATATAGCTTTGCTAGGGACTAGCAAAGGGTAAGCTTGGGGGAGTTTGTAGACACTTGTTATCATATAAAATTATTAATCAAATAAACATGAGAAAGGGGTATAAATCATAATAACAACCTACAATAGGGTGTCACTAACATATTTCCATCAGTTTTGGTAATGTTGTGAATTGCGAGGACTAAAACAGAAAAAACGGCAGAGTTTCGCGAGCCGCACGACTACGCGGCGTAACGCAATCCAACTCCGAGAAAGACTCTAGAAGGCTCCGGATTAATCCCGACGTGGACCAAACTTAACACCGAAGAAAACATCATCTAGAAGACTCCGTAAGCCACGACGCACGACGGGACCTAGAGGGGGGAACCCCCGGGCCGATCGGCCCAATAATGGGGCCGATCGGCCCCTACTTGGCGGCCACGCAAGCCCTGGTCTCCTAACCTTCCTCCACCGCCTCTAAGACGCAATCTAAACCGGTTGTTTAATGACGGTTTGATCCGAGGGCGTCGGTAAAAGCACGAGATGAATCAAAGATTAGTACCACATCGCTGGCCGAAGCCGAAGGGACATAAGAAGACCCATATATATAGACCCCTAGACCCCCTCTTTTCGGATCATCAAGTTCTCAATTCAGCAACAACGCTTCAAGATCCAAGTCATATCCCACGCCAGAAACATCGCTTTAGGAAGAGTAGCAATCAAGATTAGAACTAGTAGGAAGGGAGAAATCCGCTCCGGATCGTCGGAGGCCGGCTCAAGATCGCCTCGTTCTTGTAAGTTCTTCATTGTAAGTAGTCTTCAAGTTCCGCACACGTTCTTAATATGAATATCTTGATCATGTTTATATTCGAGATTATTTGTTCTAGTATTTACTTTGATTACACGTTTATCATAGTTGAATTACTGTTATGTTCATGCATGGATTCGTATAGCGCTCATCATCTAGATCGGAAGGTGAGTGGTAGAGATGATGTAATCGTGGTGATTAGATCTTATTTACCGCGTTTGCACCCTATGTGCCGGGTCGTGTGGTAGATCGTGGTGGTGACAAAGACCATTGAGTCCTTTTGCAATCCATCCCCGTATGTAGGCCTAGCGGATGATATTATTCGGGTTGTTCTAAGTTTCGGCCTTAGTCTTCACGGATTACGTCCTCATATGTGGATTTAATTAGTCTTTCTTCAATGATTGTTAGATGTATTGCACTAATTGAGTAGATCCTAACTTATAGTTTAGAGTTACATATTGGAGTTTCTAATGCTAGCTAGCCTATGAATTGCTATCGCCCACTTGTTTGACACTTTCTATTTTCGCCCACTTAGATATGACTTTGGTTGAATCTATTTATCGAAACTTTATCATTATCTTTATTGTGAACTTTGATCCTTGTTTAATTAATTGATAAGTTTAACACTTAAGCTTTGCACACGAGAGATGATTATGATGTTTAGCACCTATGCATAGTTAATTCATGATAGAAGACTTCTTTCCCCTCGTGGTAGAATATAAATTCAACACCGGTTCTTACTCCCTGTTAAAATGCTACAATGGTATATTCATATCTGTGCTTCTTATGGATACCCAGCTATAATTGTTTATTTACTTATTAAGAAGTTATCAAGGCATAGTACGAATATTTTATTCCTTGCATATTAGTAGTTTAACTATAGGGATGACAACCTTTTTCGGATATGCTATGAACTGCAATGAATTATTTCTTTTAGTTTTATCTCGAAGCAACATTCGATATTCTTTCTAAACGCCATTACTAGTTAGTGACGTTAGAAATACCAACACTAGCCACCTCGAGAAATATACGGAGAAACTCGTCCCGAGGTATGGCCGGACGATTATCGGCCCGCCCGATTTGTTCTGGGCACATGATGACAAGGTGATAATCGTCAATCTGTCCCTCGTACCTCTCCCGAGTCGGCCGTGGCTTGGCCGAACACCTTCCACCCAACCTCATATCCAACTGGACGGATTTGGTGAGGACCTTCAAAGGCAACTTCCAAGGCACATATCTGCGCCCGGGAAATTCCTGGGACCTTCGGAACTGCCGACAAAAGTCCGACGAATCCTTGCGCGACTACATCCGGCGTTTCTCCAAGTAGCGGACCGAGCTCCCCAATGTGACGGATTCGGACGTCATAGGGGCCTTCTTGGCCGGCACCACATGCCGAGACCCTCGTGGAAGAAGCTAGGGCGCCGGACTCCAACCGAGGCAAACGAACCGATGGACATCGCCACCAAGTTCGCCACGGTGAGGAGGAGGCCGCCGGGGCTCTGCTCAATCGTGGCTCGGGCAAAGGGAAGCGCAAGGAAGAGGAGCCCGAGGGATCTCAACCTCGGGAAAGCAAGAAGAAGAAGAAAAAGGATAAGAGCCGCAAGGGCAAGGGCCATGCCGCCCAAGCGGACGATGAAGACATGGTGGCTGCGGTCGAACGCAAGGGGCCCCGGCCCCCGCCACAAGAAACCTTTGACGACATGCTCAAGAAGCCGTGCCAGAACCATAGCTTCCCGGTCAAACACACCCTCGGGGGAGTGCAAGAAGGTACGCCAACATTTCGCCAAGCTCAAGGCCATCCCGAGGGTGAAGAGGAAGAGGCTCGAGGGTGGCGCCAAAGGGCACCGAGGAGTTCCCGAAGGTGAACAATCTGCTTCATGATCTTCGGCGGCAAAGACACAAAGAACATGTCCGTCTTGGCACAAAGAAGAAGGAGCGCCGGAGGTCACGCCACGGAGCCGCAACCCCGGCCGCGCAAGTGGGTCGGACTAGGCCATCACCTTCGACCGGTCGGATCACCCCGAAGACATCCCGAACCCGGGGCTTATCCACCGGTGGTGGATCCCATCATCGCCAACACTCGGCTCACCAAGGTCCTTATGGACGGAGGGAGCAGCCTCAACCTCATCTACGAAGAAACCCTCGACCTCCTCGGGGGTAGACAAGTCCAAGATTCGCCCCGGAGGGCCGGCGTTCAATGGGCGTCGTCCCCGCAAGCGGCTTAAGCCCCTCGGGCAGATTGACTTGCCTGTATGCTTTGGAGACCCCTCGAACTTCAGGCGGGGAGACTCTCACATTTGAGATTCTTGGGGTCCGCGGTACTTACCACGCACTCCTCGGACGGCCTTGCTACGCCAAGTTCATGGTCGTCCCCAACTACACGCACCTCAAGCTCAAGATGCCGGGGGCCAAACGGTGTCATCACCACTCGGCCCCTCACACCATCACGCATATGAGTGCGATGTAGAGAGCGTGGAGTACGCCGAGGCACTCGCCATTGCCGAGGCACTCATCGCCCGGCCAAAAAGGAGCTTTGACGAAATCACGATCGAGCACGAGGCCAAGCGCCGGCCGAGCTTCGAGCCCTCCTCGGGCACAAAGAAGGTCCCACTCGATCCCAAGAACCCGAAGGAGAAGCCGCCGACCATCGGCTCGGACTGGATCCAAAATAGGAAGCGGTGCTCGTCGGCTTCCTCCGTCGCGAACGCCCGTGACGTTTGCATGGGGATCCTCGACATGCCGTGCATACCGAGGGATGTCGCCGAGCACTCCCTAGACATCCGGCGGCTCGAAGACAGCCATCATGCGGCCGCTTGCGCCGTTCGATGACGCCAAGCGAAAAGATCATCGGCGAGGAGATCCACAAGCCGTTGGAGGCCGGATTTATAAAAGAAGTATTCCATCCCGAGTGGTTAGCTAATCCTCATTAGTAGAGAAAAAGAATGGGAAATGGCGGATGTGTGGGACTACACTAGTCTCAACAAAGCATGTCCGAAAGTTCCTTTTCCTTTGCCTCGAATCGACCAAATTGTCGACTCCACCGCGGGATGCGAAACGTTGTCCTTTCTTGACGCGTATTCGGTTATCACCGGATCAAAATGAAAGAGTCCGACCAGCTCGCGACCTGCTTCATAACACCCTTCGGGATGTATAGCTACCTCACCATGCCCTTCGGTGAGGAACGCCGGGCGCAACATACCAGCGGTGCATGCAAATCATCTTCGGGAACTCATCGGACCTGATAGTGGAGGCCTACGTCGATGACATTGTAGTCAAATCCAAGAAAACATCGGACCTTGTGGGAGACCTCGGGGAAACCTTCGAGTGCCTAAACAAGAAGGGAGTCAAGCTCAACCCCGAGAAGTGCGTATTTGGGGTTCCCCGAGGATGTTGCTAGGCTTTATTGTCTCTCAACGAGGCATCGAAGCAAACCCGACCAAGGTGGACGCAATCACCAAGATGGGTCCGATCCAAGACCTCAAGGGAGTACTGAAGGTCATGGGCTGCCCGGCTTCATTAAACAAAGTTCATCTCACGCCTCGGGGAGAAGGGCCTGCCCCTCTACCGACTCCTACGCAAGTCCGGCGCTTTGCTCGGACCCCCGAGGCCGAAGAGGCCCTCGGCGACCTCAAGAAGCTCCTGACAAACCCACCGGTCCCCGTACCGCCAAATCCGGAGAAACCTTGCTCTTATACGCCACCGCCACTACCCGTGGTCAGCGCGGTGGTCGAGTGGAGCGTCGGAAGAGGGCACACGCTGCCGCATAACGCCTGCTTTACTTCATCGGTGAAGTGCTTTCCGACACCAAAAACGAGGTATTCGCAGATGCGTAAAACTACAGTATGCCATCGTGCTAACGCCGAAGGAAACTTCGTCACTACTTCCTCGCGCACCCCGCGCCGTGGTGTCCTCGTTCCCCCTCGGGAGATTCTTCAAAACCGAGAGGCCACGGGAAGTGTGGCGAAGTGGGCGGTGGAGCTCATGGGCGAAAGCCATATCGTTCCGCCCGCAAGGCGATCAAGTCCCGTGTCCTAGCCGATTTCAGAAGCTGAATGGACCGATACGCCTACCCCCACACCCATCCAGCCGAAAGGCCGGACCATGTTCTTCGATGGATCCATGATGAAGGCGGCGCAGGGTCGGATTGCTCTTCATCTCACCCCTCGGGGTTCACACGAGGCACGCCATCCGGGCCGCACTTTCCCGCCTCCAACAACGTCGCTGACATACGAGGCGCCGGTCAACGGTCTCCGGATCGCGGTGGACCCGGGATCCGACGGTTGGAAACTAGGGGATTCGCAGTTGGTCATCGACCAAGTCATGAAAGCCTCGGCGTGCCACGACCCGAAGATGAAAGCATATTGCCGAAGTGCGCAAGCGGGAGGAAAATTCCATGGACTCGAGCACAAACACATACCCGAGCGTTACAATGAGGCCGCGGATGAGCTCGCCAAGGTCGCAGACAACCCGAGGTACTTGTTCCCGAACGTGCTTACCCGAGATCTCAACGAACCCCGGGTCAAGTACGCACCCTTGAAATACCCTCGGGCGCAAGAAGGTGCCCCCGGCGGTGCCACGCCTGAAGCAATGGCGGTCGACCCAGTCCCCGACTGGAGAAAGCCGCTGTTGGAGTACCTCACCCGAGGTGAGCTGCCCGAGGACAAGACCGAAGCTCGCCAGTTGGCCCGAAGGGCCAAGTCCTTCGCGCTAATTGGAGACAAGAGAGGAGCCTCGGGAGTGTACATGCGTTGCATACCCTCGGCTGAAGGCAAAGATTTGCTTGAAGACACACACCGAGGGGAATGCGGTCACCACGCTGCCCCGAGGACTCTAGTCGGTAAAGTCTTCAGGCAAGGCTTCTACTGGCCCTCGGCGGTACGGGACGCGAATCTAATCGTGCGTACCTGCAAGGAATGCCAATTCTACGCGCGCAGGACTCATCTCCCAGCACAAGCACTGCAAACCATACCACTTACGTGGCCATTTGCGGTGTGGGGGCTCGACATGATTGGACCCCTGAAAAGGGCGCCCGGAGGACACACTCACGTCCTAGTCGCCATCGACAAGTTCTCCAAATGGATTGAAGCCCGACCCGTGGTGAACCCTCACACAGGGGAAACGGTGAAATTCTTTGAGGATATCATCTCCCGTTTCGGAGTCCCGAACTCCATCATCACGGACAACGGAACCAACTTCGTGGGGAAGAAATTCCTTGACTTTTGTGACGACTATGGCATCCGGGTCGATACCTCGGCCGTAGCTCACCCGAAAACCAACGGTCAAGTGGAGCGTGCCAACGGCATGATCCTGCAAGGGCTCAAGCCAAGGATTTTCAACCACCCTTCCAAAGACGGCAAGAGGTGGTACCGAGCTGCCATCGGTTCTATGGAGCCTTCGAATGACGAAGAGCCGAGCCACGGGATTCGGTCCGTTCTTTCTTGTCTATGGGGCTGAGGCAATCTTGCCCACGGACATAGAATACGGGTCCCCCGAGGCCGCGAGCCTACACCGAGCAAGGCAACCAAGAAGAGGCAAGACTCCATAGACCAAGTTGACGAGGCCCGAGATGTTGCGCCCGCACTCAAGAAGATATCGGCAGCTCACAAGAAATATCACGCCAAGCGGCCAAACCTCGGGAGCTCCAAGTCAACGACCTCGTGCTCAAAGCTAAAAACAGACAACAAAGGGCGCCACAAACTCACGCCACCACAGGAAGGGCCTTATTTCATCGCCGAAATACTAAGGCCCGGACCTACAAACTGAAGAACGAGAAGGGCGAAGTCTACTCCAACGCTTGGAACATAGAACAACTACGCCGCTTCTACCCTTAAATTACACTAGAAGTCAAACACCGTGTTTTTTTTTAGCTCAATAAAAGATCTACATCTTTTATGAAAAAGTACTTCGTGGCAAACCTTAAGGGAGTCTTAGCCTCGTCCAAAGACAAGACTAAAAACTCCCTCTGGGGGGCTACATGGGGCCCCCTGGGACCCCCTCCCCCTCGGAGGACGTCTCCTCTTCCTTTTTTCAAAACTTTTTTCAGAAAAAAGTTTTCGCCAAGCATGCTCGAATTAATCGCTTTAAGTTGCGAAGGTCGCGCACGCGACAAATCCAAAAAAGCGAGATAACCGAGGCTAACGGATCGCCCCTAGTGGCACCCGTATGGACTGCCCCTGGCGTCCACGGTTACTATCTCGCGAGCGGAGAAAGCAAGCGACCCGCCACACAATAAACGAGAGATTCGGGAACGCGACCTTAAAACATAAGTGCACCCGTCAAGGCCACGCACCTCGGGCGGCGCCATTGTTTATACACATCCATCTCACAAGCTCCAATCTTTTCATGCAAGGAAGGATCAAGGGGCAAGGGAGGCCTCATCTACTTGCGCCCCACCGCCGGCCAGCGAGGAAGCTTCGGCATGAGGAGCGCCCTCGGCGGCTGCTTCTCCCGAGGGTGGCGTCGGACCCGTCGGCGCGTCCTCGGGTGTGGCGTCCACCATCTCCGGTCCGCCTCATAGGTCGACTCTATGGGGAGTACGGGGACACACCTCATCCTCAAAACGCGAGGACAGCCGAGTCACGGCGCCGTCCACGAAGTCATACAGACTTTTGGTCTTGGCGGCGTCGGGCGGCATCCCTCTCGGCGGGATCAGCCTCCCCCTCGTCATCGGAGCCGAGGAAGAAGCCCGTCGCGACACCGCCCAGCGTCGTGGACTCCATCGGGAAGTGGGACCACTGCCGGGCATGTGCGAATGCCGTTCCTAAGGCGTTCGGGCTCGGACTGAGGAATCCACCGGCGGCGCTCAGCGGCGGCAAGGAGCCGGGGCCCAACTTCCGGGTTGTCCATCCCGAAACGACGGCAGAAGTCCGACAGGGCCCCTTCCAGCTCCTGGCGCGACTTCTGCTCCTGCTCCAGCCCTTGAGCGAGCGTGGCCGCGGTATTCACGGCCTCGGTCCGGACCCCCTCCGCCTCGTAACAACCACCAAGACAATATCGGCGAGGCGACCCGAGAAATCGAAGGTGACAAAGCCTACCCGGGGATAAGACGTACCTTGGCACTTCAGTTGCCCGGCCCGGCATGACGCCATGCTCTCGGTCGCAGCGACCTTTGGAGCTGGTCCTTCTCCTTCCCCGAGGGTTTCCCCTCGGGCGCCAACTCCTCGATGCGGGTGCTTAGGGCATTGCACATCTCCGCCTGTTTCTTCGCCTCTTCCCGGGACCTGTCCCGCGTCATGGGCCTCCCCGAGGGCCCGGAGAGACTGCTTCCGGGCGTCCTCGAAGTCTTGGCTCATCCGAGCCATCTCGCCCACCAGCCTGTCCGCCTCGGACCTGGCCTTGACAAGCTCCGCCGCTAGGGCCTGTCGCTGGGATTCCCTCTCCTCGGCGAGGGCAGCAAAGCCGGGAGGTCTCACTGCGGGCCTCGGTCCAACTTCACCCGAGCCCGCCCAAGGGCGTTCGGTTCAGGGCGTTCCGCGAAGGAGCTCGGCCCTCTCCCCGGGCGGCGACGAAGAGTCTGCAACCACAATACTACTCATCAAGACGCAAGCACAAAGGACATGCGGCGGGATGGCCATCAAAATACCTACCGCGTCGACTTCCGTGAGACGGCCTATTATGGTCTCCCGATCCTCGCTAGGCCCTCGGTGGCCCATCGACGGATCTGCTCATGAGTCCTCCACGCCAGGGACTTCGGTGCGGTCATCGATCACCACGGGCGGGACCCCCGAACGTCACCCAAGGTCAAGGGGGACCGCCCCAAATGAGTTGGATCCTCGGGGAATGCCGCTTCCACCGGCCATTCCCGCATCTCGGAAAACCCGAACCAATAGAAGTCCAGGGGTCCTTCACAGTGACCACCCGGGCCGCCTCACCATGGCCGAAGACGACGCCGCCGAGGGCCGCCTCGAACCCAGCGCGTGGGAGCGGCGGGAAGTCGGGTTATGCGGCTCGTGGCGCCCTCGGGTCAAGAAGCGCCCGAGCAAGCGGAGACTTGCGCGCCTCCGCCGTCGAAGAGCTCCTCTGCGAGAACTCCCGAACAACGGGGACCACCTCCTCGGGATGGGCGGCGGCACGACCTCCCTCGGGCGGCGCCACTTGCTCGCACCGAGCTGGTGTCTCGTGGGCGCGACCGAGCTCTCCCGTCGATCACCATTGGTCGGGCAGCCAACCCACCATCGCCACCATGGACTGTGTCGCCTCGGGCGCGAGCTCGGCGATCGGATCGGGGGCCGACCCTACCCGGGGCTCGGGGATGGCGCCACAGAGAACTCGACGCAGGCCGCGAGGCATCTTCACCGGCCGACCCCGGGTCTCGCGCGCGGAAGAGGATTGTGCACCGGCCTTCGGGCCTTCTTGGGGTGCGAAACAACGGCGGCCCCGCTTTCCTAAGGTCAAGCGCACGTCAAAACAAGGCAATCATACGCCCGAAGAAGATCAAGATTGCAAAGGCGAAAGAAAACTCACGGCCCGGGGGACGCCCTCGGCGGCGACGAGGCCCGGGATGGCTGCGATCTCGGCGTCGCACACGGCACGCTGCCGTCTCCCCACGACGCCCGACGCGACGGGCCGGATCGGGACGGGGTCGCCGGCTCGTCCCCGAACCGTGCTTCGCGACGCCGAGGTACTCTGCGTGGCGGGGGCGTCCGGTTCTTCCCCGGGCCTCACCGGCGACGCCGAGGTGCCGACGTGGCCAACCCCAATGGTCCCGAGGACTCGGCCGAGAAGAACCCTCGGGCGCACGGGTGCCGCCAGTTCCCGACGCCTCGGCCTCTGCTCTGCTCGAGCTCGTCATCGAGCCCCGACCGGGTCTGGAGCCCCATGGCTCGGTCTAGCCCGAGCTGCCATGTCATCATCGAGCCGAGTTCACCACAAACTCATCATCCGGGTTGTCGTCCCTCCTCGGTGGTCGAGGTATCGGCGACTCGCCCGCTTTCCGTTGCTCGACTCGGCGCTTCTCGCGAGCCACGTTCCTCCTCTTCCTCTCCTCCTTCTTGTGCCGGCCCTCTGCAGCTCGTTCCGGCACGGTTCGCAGGCCCGGCCGGTCGGCGTCCAAATCTGGGCGGGAGGAGGGGAGTCACGGTAGTTGATACGGCCCTACAAGGAGGAAAAAGTGAGAACCGCCGTGGTGACGATGCACCTAAGCAACGCAAGGACACCGGGGCCAAGAAGTACTTACCGGGGAGACATACCCTCGGCCGAGGCGCATGGGGATCTCGGGGATAGGTGTCGGGGTGTTGGACCCCAACGCATCCCTCACCCTTTGGCCAGGCCATCGGTGGAAAGCAGAAGGCCCGACATCCGGCACGCGTCAAGACCTTCGGCGCCCGGCGCCATCTTGCACATGAGCAAGGGGCGTTCCATCGGCCAATCGGCCGACGCCGGTGAAAGGCGCCACGACCACGGCGGCAGCATTCACATCCTTCCCTCGAGAGCGCAGGGACCGCCCTGCCTCGAGCCTTCCAACCGATGGTGATCCTCCGAGGGGGACCCCAGCCCCACTTCGCGGCGTGCTTGAGGACCCGTCCGTGTGCGCGGGGCACGTTTCCATCGTTGCGGAGGTAGAACCACCGATCCCGCCACCCCTTGTTCGAGGAGGTGAGCTTGGATAGGATGTACCCATCAGCACGGTTCGGCCTCGTCGGCTCGAAGGGACTTGGAGCGCAGCCCACCAACGCGCAATGCCCTCCATGGTCGGCCCCTGCGACAATCGGGCGAAGTAAAGGTCCGCCTTGAAGAACCACAACCAAAGGTCCCAATGTGGCTCGATCCCCAAGAATCCCTCATAGAGGGTGACGAAGATGGCGGCTTGGGAGATCGAATTCGGGCGGGGTGAAGCTCGACTTCATAGTAGTGGAGGATCGCCCGATGAACCGACCACGCCCGGCATCCCGGCCACGCCGATGAAGATCCATCAGGCTCACCACGTAGCCGTCACGAGGGTTAGGCTCCTCCTCGGTCCAATGCGGAGCAATCCACTCGCCGCCTTCGTCGGTGCGGGGACGGAGGAGCCCCTCCTCGACCAGCGCGAAAGTTTCTCCTCCGCCGCCGTCGACCTCGGCCACGGCTCGGCCGAGCACCTCCCTTGCGCCGTCACCACTACCCGATCAGCGCCATGGATGAAAGGGAGATGAAGGGTGGCAACCGCTAGCAACCCCGATCGCACGAGCGCAAGGCAAGTGAATCTCTCCCTTAATCTCTCCCACACTATCTCTATCTCCCGATTGCTACAAAGCAAGAAGGCGATGGCGAAGAGCAAGGGAGCAACTATCCAGCCGTCGCGGCGACCCCCGTATTTATAGGGAAGGGAAGGCGAACCGCCCGGCCCGGGCAATCGAACCGACTCACGGAATGGATTCGGTCCACGATGGAACGGGAACCGCTCATCCAACGGCTCACCGTGGTGGAACCGTCAAGGGCATTAATGCACCTTGACGGTGCCCTCGATCTCCGCCCGACGAGGAAGTCGCAGAGCCGCGTCCCATCGGACCTGAACAGCACGCGCCTCAAGCGGCTGCGAGAGACGCGCTTCATCTCCCTGGTCGGGTAAAACCGTCCGCCATCCATACCCAAAGGGCGCCCGACCCTAAGGGGCAAAAAGTCGATCGATGACGGTTCCTCGCCCCGTCGGAAACCAAACGTGCCTCGGGCTGACACACCCCTGTTCCAGGTTGCCAGCCGGGCCCACGAGGGTTTCTACGGTCGCCTCGGGATAACCCGAGCCGGGGGACGGGAGGGAAATGCACAACCAGCTATACCCGGCCCCTGGCTCGGATTTCCTAAATGTGTTTAAGGCCCGCTGGTGCGCTTATAGAGATGTCCCATCCGTGGGAGGCCTATGCCCCTCGGGGGTTGGTCCGCCCAAACCCCCGGATCCGCTAAGCGGTCCGCGAGGTTCTCATGGGGTGAATCCTGGATCACATAGCCGACCCTTTGCTCCGGCAGGGCACGGGCACCCCGCTTAAAACAGGACCCGCCATAACGCTCACGGAGCACGCCACATTCGGCTTACAGGGGCATTGTGACGTGTCTCCCCCCTCCTCCCCTTTCGGGAGGGCGACAGAGCAGCGTATAATCAAAGTCGAGGAGGCCTGGGTTGACCTTGCACATAAGCGGGGCCTCGGGCTGCCCACGCAAAAACAAACATGCTCCGCACAAACAAGCGCAATTTAAGAGCTGTTTCGGTCTTGCCAACGTCGCGGGACATAAAAGACCTCGAAGGAATCCGCCATTCCATTCGAGGCCTCGGGGTTACACTCCAACCAGGAAGGCCGCGCGCGCACCCCTTGTAGACGAACCACCCCGAGAAACAACAAGGCGACGGGAACGCGGGAACCCCCGGGCGAGTCCTCACTCGCCGGGGGCTCGAAGGCTACTTGTCGGGGACCAAAATATTGGGCCTCGAGACATTCTCAAACTATGAGAGTTTGCCGGCCCGCCAAGGCCCAAGAAAACCTAGCTTGCTATCATCCCGCATGGAGAGACGGCCCCGACGAACGATGGACCGTGCCTTTGAGCCACGGCGCTTACATGACGACGGAGCAACCCACCTAACAGCCCACGAGCGGCCCAAATGGAGTCACCACGACGTCATGGAGCTCATTACGCTCACGAAGGACAAGGTCAAAGACCTCTACCGAACCCGAACCCACGGCGTTCCACGTCGACCGCTGATCGAACCATGGCTCGGGCTCGACCACACGTCTCCGATCGCCCGAGGCCGGCCTAGCTCACCGGCCTCGGGAAATCTCCGATTCGTCCGAGGGGGGCCTAGCTCACCACCCTCGGGCGCAAAACCCCGCCCGCCCGAGGGAGACAGCTCTCCATCCTCGGGTGAAGCAGCCCCAACTAGCCCGTCTAGGGTCGCCGACCCTCGGCGTGGGAGGTTCCGTCCGGAGGAAGGGAAACCGCCGCATTCAATGTGGTCGCCAGACGGCAGCGAGGCGCCAGTGCCATCGATTACACCCGGTCAAATCGACCGCCGAATCACCTCTCAATCCGACCGATGGGACACAATGCCGAGAACCGGTGACGTGTTACGCCACCCAAGACGGGAACCAAAGTGACACCGTTTACTTCCCGAACACCGCCAAAACGCCACGTGAGGGGCCGGACCCTCGGGCACCCGACACGCATGACAAAGAACCACCGGGACCGCCCTCGCCATGCGGATCGTGAGGGACGCCTCACAGGGACCCTCGGGGCCGCGCCCGGGAACGCACGCCCGCCATCGGATCTGACGCCGTGTTCGCCGAAGCAACGCCCAAGCCGGCCGCGCCCTCGGCAACGCACATGCAACCGGCGGCCTCGGGAATTAGCCACCTAGGCAACCACCAATGTAAACATTACCTCTCTCCTTCTCCTATAAAAGAGGGAGTAATGTCTCATTAGAAGGGGGTTTTTCGGATCGACTCGATTCGGTTGGACCCCATTCCAACTCCGGTACACACGAGAAAAACCGCCCACCACTACCACCCGTAACCACGATCGTGGGGCTTGAGACCGCTTCTCTCCCACACGACCGCCTCAGAACCCCTACTGCAGCTCACCTTTGAGCGCGAGATAACGCGAGCGTGACACACCCCCGCTGGACGTAGGGCCCCGTTGGCCTGAACCAGGATAAACCGCCGTGTCCCGTGTCCATCTTGTGCTACGCCATCGAGGGAGGAGGCACACAGCCTACAAATTTTTTATTGCCGGCACCCGGGGCACCCGCCGTTCCTCGAACCGCCGACACCATGTGTGTCATGTCTCTCTTCCTTGAGATCCTGCTAAACTCAAATAGACAACAAAGCTAGTGGAACTTGATTAAAAGCGTTAGGGGTTAGCCACGTTGCTTCTTGTTGCCAAGGATTAGGATTATTCCTTTTAAGACAATAGTTTAGCAAATTAATATTTTTAGATTTTCTATGCAAAATAAAGAAAGATGATGCATGCATATTTATTTTATTTTTATGCCACCACAAGAAATATCCTTGTGGGTTGTTATACACCACAAAATTACTCACATGGGGCTTAGAGTTTTTCAATGTATATGCAATAAGCAAATATTTATTTTCTTTTCTAATGCAAGGCTTGTGCTATAATGTAAATATGCTAAAGGAAAACAATTATGCAATGCAATAAGTTAAACATGTATAACTACCGATCTTACCTTTTTTTGCAAGGGTTCGATGTTTTAAGTCCTCCGAACGAGACTTCTTACCTTGTTGTTTCCTTGAGTGTATTATCTCGATCTTGACGGTCGTGCTCCTTGAGATGGTGAAGGACGGCGTCACCCATGTTCTTTGCCTTATGAGTTGGAATGAGACATTAATGTAGGCAACGTCTTGTTTAGTGTGCATGCTTGTAAGACATTCACTTGTTGAATTTTGGAGAGACAGATAGGCTTCTCCACCTTTTTGCTCAAAGTGTGCCCTCGCTTGCAAAGTTGTAACACCGGTTTTAAGGACAAACCGAATGTACACCATATGTAAGCCCCGAAGTCAAATCTCACATATAGCTACAAATGAATGGTAGTATCAATTCATAATGCTTGAAATATAACGAACATAATATAAAAGTATACAACCTCGGCCTAGCAAACAAATGAAAAGACGCTCCGATCTTTTGGTGTAGACTCCACGAGGGACAGACCGACCGGGTTGATCACAAGCCTAAACTTCTCCCGATGTGTGGGGAAATAGCAAGAGTGAGTCCATGTCGAACTCCGCAAATATAACATGGGGTTATGAGGCTCAAAAAGGCCGACAATCGCTTCTTGCATTTTAAACTTTTAGTTGGTCACAATTTTAAGCATTAGCATCAAGAGTTCCCAACAACCCATAATCATATGAATAAACAAGAATGAATAATAAGTAGATCATGAATATATTATAAACAAATATTAAACAAAGTGATCATCTATTTTGTGAGTGTCCCCAAGGCCGTTCATAACCGTGAACACTACCGATATATCGATTTTTTAACTCTGCTTGCATGTGTACACTTTCACTATGAGTTATGATTTCCGGGGCCAATGAAAATCATATAAAGCCTTTCAAAGGTTCACCTAAAAATATTAGTGGCCAACGAGCGATACAACCCCGTTTCTCCCATTCCGGCAAACCACCAACAAAGATAGATAAGGTCCTTTGACCGACTAAAGCCGAGCCACGTAGCCCCCATAGCTGTATGCGGTAAATCCCTGATGATCGGTTACAAAATAAGTCCTTATGGAGAGCTAAGAGCATCATAAGAAATAAACACAAGCTCTTTAAGCCCTATGATTAATATTGCCAACAAAGATCATAAATCATAATACATTGCATTACCATTTAATAAGAATAATAGTTGGTGTAGGTAGAGCACTAGCAAAATTACTACCCAAATGCAAACCCATAGGTGGCAAGGTATAAGTTAACAACAACTAGGAAATCCTTAATGTCGATCAAGGTGGACACATGCACAATGAATTTAATGATTAAAGTGAACAGACAACAAGGAATTTTCCCATGCTATACTTGCCTTAGATATAGATTCTTCCTCAGCTAAACCTTTAAAGAACTTATGAGGATCCTGATGTTCAAATAATTCCTGATCTTCCACGAACCGCTCACCGTCTATCTTGATCGTCACGTAGCAACATACAATCATCCACGCACACATACACGATGCAAATAAGAGACATTATGAGAACAGTACACCATCAAAAATAAAATAAATTTAAAACACTTTTAAACACAAGTACGCATCACTACGATCACATAGACGTCAAGTTCACATAAATCGGAGCTAAAAACGGCTTAGATATGAATTTTACAAGATTAGCTTTAATAAAATAATAAGCTTAATATAATCTCGAAATTTAAAAGATTAATAACCTGACTAATATTAAGATTAACATGTAGATTATGGAATTACGAATCTAACGCAGCTTGAACAGATCGATTTGGATTTAAAACGAAGAAGTTATAAGTATTTGAATCTGGATGGCAGTTCTGTAAATAAACCGAAACTGATTTCGAAATTAAATAAATAAAATTCGGTTTTAAATCAGGTGAGAGGATCTCGGGTGAAATATAAGGAAACCCAGGGTCTCTTTAACAAAAAAGAACCGCGAAGAGGTATCTTCTAATCTAGATCGTAGATCTCGATCTGGACGGTTGAGATTCAATGAGAAAAATAAAAGAGAGGAACCATGGCTGGTTACGATCAGCACAGTGGTTCTCCATTGCCGACGGCCATGGAGCCCGCCGGAGTTCACGTAGCTGGCCCTAGAGACCATGGATTGACACGGGAATAGACCCAATCGAAAGAGGAGCTTGATGCGGACTCACCAAGGACGAAATCGAGAGCCGGGATGTGACGAGGACGACGCACAGTCAAGCGAGGCGGACAGCGACGGTGCTGCAATTCCGGCGAGTCATATTAGCAAAATTGATCGGGAAAAATAGGAAAACGAGTCGAGCGAGTTCCCTAGGGCATAACGAAGCTCAGAAGCGGCTTACGGCGAAGCTTGAGGCGGCGAATCGCGGACTCGAGCTCGGCAGCGGCGAAGTTAGGGTTAGGATGCTTCGGCGGTTGCTCAAGGCGGTAGCTGCGAAGCAAGATGGGATTGGAGGGGTCGCGGCCTCAGCTTATAAAGTCCCAAGGGTGCAGCAAGGATGGAAAACTCGAGATCAAACTCCGGTTCATCGAAGGAAACTGGAGTTTCCGATTTTTGGAAAGCGTTGCCAGGAAGAAGAAAGGAAAGGGAAAGAACTGACATGCGGACCAATGCTGTCAGCGATCTAAAAGCAGGAAGGCAGCACGCTGCTGTAATGTTACGAACCTGGGCTGGACCGAGGCAAATTTCAGCCCAAGAGAAAATGACGAGAGGCCAAAAGAAAAGGAAATGGCACACGGCCAGGTTGTGCTGAACGGAGAAAAGAGTAAAGAGAGAAAAGAAATAGCTTTTCCTTTTATTTCAAACTCCTTTTTTAAATCAATTTAAATTCTTTTTGCAAATTTGATCAAATTCAAGCATTACAAAAATAACAATGCAGCAGCATGAGTGCACAAACATGTATCTAGCCTTATGATGGATTTTAATTTTCATAAAAACAATATTATTCCTAAATTCAATGCTTCACATAAAATGCATAAATAAAATCAATTTTCCTATTATTTTAAAAATCATGCAAAATTTCGGGTGTTACAAAAGTCATGGTAGAGATCAAGTGCATGGGCTCTATTGGTGGGAAAACACCAATAGAACCAAACTTTATTCATTCTTCTCTAACCATATGAACATCAAACAAGATAGAGTTGATTTATTATACACTTTTCTTAAACCTAACTTGGGTGACAAGATCGAAAGATTGAGCATGATTGTTTGTGATTAAAACTTTCGATAGATCGAATCAAGCTCGTTGACTCTTGGAGGGTTTTCTTATCTAAACACCAAAGGCATGATTATGATTATGTTCTTCCAAAACAAGGTAAGCAACATTCGGTATACAAAATTAGGACTATGAGATCAAGAGAGTGGTGGTGGGAAACATCTTAATGAAACATGTTAGCTAATGAAGACGGATCAAGCAAGGGTGTTGCTTCAACATGTTTAGTTCTTTATTTATGAACAAGCCATACTTTAGGAAAAGCTTATTTATTGACAACTTACCTCAAGATGTTACCTTAATTGTTGGAGCATGCCAAAGACCGTAACACCTCGTGGTGGATCTTTCCATCTGCTTGAAGCTTTCCTTATTTGGCCTCTTGTGTATCCTGTTCTTCACTTGTCTCCTTTATTGCATCGTCCTTTCTTTCTTGTCATTTAAATTGTGCTTAGACCTTTTTGCTCCTCTCATGATTTTATTCCTGTAATATTAGTTGACAATAAATACCCGAAGGAATACAAGTAATTGTAAACAAGGGTAGAACTGTCATGGAGCTTAAGGTTGCTTTTATGCCCGAAGAAGTTTTGATTGGATATTTTATATGCTCACCATTACTTTCTCTCTAGTTGGAAATTTTATGATATCTTAAGTTTGATTTTTATGCATGACATCTATTAACCATTCAAACTTTAGAGAGATAAAGTAATTGTGAGTAAAGGGATTGCAAACCAAAGATGTCGAAAGTGATGGGAGCTTGAGTAGAGGAAGAGTAATATTGGATGATCTTTAGAGGAGTCGACCTTCCTCCCCATGCTTGAGCCTTCTTGTCACTCAAGTACTTCAAGTGTGCATCTTTGGACCGTCCCTAACCATGTGTTGTAATCACCATGTCCTTAGATGTTGTTCATCCTTGATTTATGCAAGGTTAGTGACAAAGAATACCCGAAGGAACTTGTCCTAGGAACATGTTACTTTTTACCATGAGCCATCATGTGCTCGGATATATATATTATTTTTATTTTCTTTTAGAACATAAGACAAAAGTTGTATATAAATATGTGAATTATATTCACTTACCTGTCTTTGATGTTCTTATGGTCCGTAGCTTTATCCATCCACTTCTTAAGAGTGATTACTTTTTTTTGTGATCGTGTTGTATGACACTCTTCTTCATCGAATAGACATAGCATAGACTCTATTTCTGCAAAATATTAGTGGACACATACCCGGGGAATATACAACATGGTTGAAGTAGGGGTTGTTATCCAAAAGTTCATAAGATCTCATCTATGCTAATGAAAAGATGGTTCTTTGATTATTCTTAGCACAGATTTTTATTTCTCATGTCTTATAGCAAACTTTATTTATATGCCTGCACTCTAGCATGTGGATCAAGGTAAAGGTAACTTGTAGCAAAAGACAAAGTGAATGATATTTGATACTTACAATTCTTCCATCAATGATGAATGAGCCGTGTCTTTTGCACAAGGTTGGAGTTCATCGATGCCTTGCTTTATCTACGATCCGAGTTCATCTCTTGACTTACCCAAATTGGATTTGAAAGTTCTCTGCATGGGTTAGTCCAACAAAATATCCAATGTCTACACAGGCAATTCTTAGTTCAATAACCAAACTAGACTCCATGTCTAATTCAATTAAGGAAGGCATATTAACCTAAGCACCACGCTTAATTTAAAAGCCTTTGAAAGTACACATGTAGTACTTCCAAACCAAGTCATACTATAGCAAACAATGGTAGCATCAAAGCACTATAGAGATTTATCCAATTAGAGACGAAAAGAGCATGATCATGGTGAGGATTTTTTTTAGATGCAAACATGGATGGATGCAAGGAACTAAACATGCAATGGATCTACTATGAGAGAACATAAACTAAAACAGAGTGAAAGCATGAGTTGATTAAGTAAACATGCAAATGCAACGCAAGAAATTAAATGATAACTACTCAATCAATTTATAGTCCATGAGCAAGACTCTCTCACCTTTTAATCATACTTACCACGATGTGCAGCTTCTATGTACGTCACTTGAGATGTGTGCATTGAATTCTTGTGACGGGCGACTTCTTCTTCAATCTACAAATGGTTAGAATAATATACATATGAATACATACCTTTGAGATGGCAGGGTTCCAATGTGTGATGAATCTTGAATGATCGGGCACCAAGGGTTCTTCAATCTTTTTGTTTTTCTTTTTCTTGTGGAATCTTGTCGGAAGGTCGCAAATGACATCTTTTGTCCAGACTCTATTCCACAACTCAACGTAACAAGGGTAATCCTACTAAAGCTAGTGATATACTAAATTAGCAGACATTATGATCATTATTAGAATCTTTAGGCCAATTGCTTCCCCGTATAACGGCGCCAAAAAGCTTGTTGGCATTTGTTAAGTGCTAAAAGAATATGAAGGATTCTCGCAGCGCACGAAACACCTACAATTGTAGCTTTTCCGTAGGATGAGTATTCTAGAGTATCGTATCCACGTGCTTTGGTTAAAGAATCTAATAAGTCACAATCATGTATCTACAAACTTAGCAAACCACTAGACTATAGTGAGGGAATAATTGTTAAAGGATAAGTAAAGCATAAAATAATAAGCTACCTAAGATGTCAAAGAAAAATTAATCTAATCAAGAGGTCAAAGGGAGAGATCAAGGTTCCCGGGTAATTCTCTATTACTTAGGTTCTATGATAGCAATTACACTAATACACTTTGGAGCAGCAGGTCCGTCCCAACTCTCGAAAAGACAAGAAGGTAGTTGGGAGAAGGCTTCGCCAAAAAGCTCTATGAAATACCAATCCGAACGTGGTGGACTACAAAGGCCTTCTGAGTCAGCCGTTGCTCCAAATCTCACCAAGAATCCAAGTTAGTGATGAAGAGATGAGTGGAGAGGAGTATCAAATGCTCACTAGCAAGTTGGAAGCTTCAAATGTGCAAGAGATAGCCCCAAAGGAACCAGCCCAACCAAGTATATATATGGCTCCTTTCGAAATGGAGCCGTTGCTCCAAAAAATTTGCTCTCTAGCGGGGGTGACCGGGCGCACCGACCGGAACCACCGGCGGTCCGATCGAGAGTCCGGTCGGTGCCGCTTCCGGTCGCTACCGGCAAGGGTCGGGCCCACACCGGCGCCCTCCTCCGTGCGTCCGGTCGGTGCTTCGGTCGACACCGGAAAGCGTCCGGTCCGAGGTCGGTCCTGCGTCGGCCAAAACCGCCCCTCTGGGGCTCTGCGCGAGCGCATCCACCGGACCCACCGGTGCGTGCGTCCGGTCCAAAAGCCGTGCGTCCGGTCGCCCTGATTCCAGCAAATCTTCTTCTTCTTTGTTGCTCTTTGCTTCAAACTTGCTTCGCCTCTTCTTGCGTAGGTTGCCAACACATTCAAGATGACCACGTTATCACCAATGTTAGCACGTCGAGATGTTAGGCAAGATCGAAGTTAGTGCTCTCATGTCCTAAATGCAATATGCAAGTCAATTAGACCTAGAAGCACTTCATAAAAGGATTGTCGCGGCATCCCCTCTTGATAGTCGGCTATCTATCCTATAATGTGATCACACGCTCTATCGTGTCTTGATCACCGAAAGGAAAAACCCTATCAAGTATACCTTTGCCTTGATCTCCCGGGTTCCTCTCAAGCCGATCACGGAGCTCGACGATCCATCAAGTCCACCGACATTGTCCATGTTCATGATCATCATGCTCCTTGTCATCCGCCTAATCCTTTCTTAAGTCACACACTTAGAACAAAGGATTAGTCCACAAGTGTGTCATCAATTTCCAAAACCAAACATGAGATTTCAATCTCCCCCTTTTTGGTAATTGATGACAACCAACTCACAAAGATTTGAAATAAAATTCAATTGAACTTGAATTGCTTGCCCATAGAGTTTTGATCATGAATCAAGAGATGGACAATCATTTCAAGGTTCAGTTTTGGTAGTAGTAGCTCCCCCTACATATGTGCTTCCATGTGTTTGGATCAAGTTGGCACATATGTATGGATAGAAATCTTGGGGAGAGATACTAATACCAAAAGAGATGCTAAGGTTCTAGAAATTGGACCTTTGAAGCGTGAAACCATCGGAGTCCTTAGCATCAATGTAACTAGACAATCATCAAAACTCAACATACCCCATGAGATCAACATTATAGGCTAAAATGTGAGCTTTGTCTAGATACATCCTATGCATGCTAGTTGGTCAATACACCAATTTGGTCAATACACCAATCAATTTTCAAAAACTAGCATACACCAAGCAATCATGTATATTGAATTTAGATTGCCAATGCAACAATACATTATGATCATGCACATACAAATGCACAAATAGTCTATGAGCTTGCTCCCTCTATTTGTGTGATCCTTTCCAACATCTTTGTGACTTATTTCTCCCCCCTTTGTCAACAATCACCAAAAAGGTGTAAATGAGAGAAATCAAGTCAATCAAAGTATCACATGTGGTCTCATCTAGATCACTTGCCTTTCCATGTATTCAAGTTTGAACCAAGGACAAGCTTTTTCACACCTCATATACATAAGGGTTATCTTGTACCATGTTAGAATACACATCAATAGCACATTTTCTAGAGTTGACACTAGGATTGCAAGCACATAAACATGTCATATGTCACCACTAGTTCATAGAACCAATCAAAGCAATAGTGGTGCCACACATACATTGAAATCATTTGATTTTCCATGAATGAGCCTATTAAGCATGCATGATGTCTAGATGCACTAACAAGTCCTTAGCTATATATGAATGCCATGACAACCAACTTTTACCTTGGGGTTTGTCGAAGGAGAGGCATGTCATATAAGTGGGGTGCATCAACTCGAGTTGGAGAAGTCAATGATGTTCAATTCTCCCTTTAGCATGCAAAACCTCTTCTCATCAAGTGGCTTGGTGAATATGTCGGCTAGTTGATCTTCGGTGCCAATGCCCATGATACAAATGTCACCCTTTTGTTGATGATCTCTTATGAAGTGGTGTCTTATATCAATGTGCTTTGTTCTTGGATGTTGAACCGGATTTTGGGTCATCTTTCTTGCACTTTCATTGTCACAATACAATGGTACTTTGTCAAATTGGAATCCAAAATCCTTCAATGTTGACCTCATCCAAAGCAATTGAGTGCAACAACTTCCCGCACTTATGTATTCGGCTTCTACGGTTGAAAGAGCAACACTATTTTGCTTCTTTGAAGACCATGATACTAGTGACCTTCCAAGGAATTGACATGTGCCACTTGTGCTCATTCTATTGATCTTGCACCCTCCATAGTCGAAATTCGAATATCCAATCAAATCAAACTTAGATCCCTTTGGATACCATAGTCCAACATCTTATGTGCCCTTCAAGTACCTCACAATTCTCTTTGTTGCCTTGAGGTGACTTTCTCTTGGATCGGATTGATATCTAGCACACATGCCCACACTAAATGCTATGTCCGGTCTTGATGCGGTTGTATAGAGCAAACTACCAATCATAGACCTATACTTCTTTTGCTCAACCATGTTGCCACTTGGATCGGGGGTCTAATCTTCCATTGGTTGCCATTGGTGTGGACATTGACTTGGCATCTTGTAGATCAAACTTCTAGATCATGTCTTTGATGTACTTGCCTTGACTAATAAATGTGCCATTCTTCAATTGCTTGATTTGAAGTCCAAGAAAGAATGTGAGCTCTCCAAGCATTGACATCTCAAACTCATTGGCCATCATCTTAGCAAACTCTTCACAAAACTCTTAGTTGGTTGACCCAAAGATAATGTCATCAACATATATTTGCAACACAAATAAGTCTTTGCCAATCTTCTTGGTGAAGAGAGTGGTGTCCACTTTGCCCATCTTGAATCCCTTAGAGAGGAGAAAATCTCTCAACCTCTCATACCATGCTCTAGGTGCTTGCTTCAAACCATACAAAGCCTTCTTCAACTTGTAGACATGGTTGGGATACTTGTCATCTTCAAAGCCCAGGGGTTGTTCCACATACACCAACTCATTGATGAAGCCATTCAAGAATGCACTTTTCACATCCATTTGATAGAGCTTGATGTCATGAGCACATGCATAAGCAAGCAAGATTCTAATTGCTTCAAGTCTAGCAACCGGTGCATAGGTCTCTCCAAAGTCAAGACCCTCTACTTGAGTGTACCCTTGAGCTACTAGCCTTGCCTTGTTTCTAACCACAATTCCATCTTGATCTTGCTTGTTCTTGAAGACCCACTTGGTTCCTATCACATTGTAGTCCTTTGGCCTTTCCACCAATTCCCATACATCATTTCTCTTGAAGTTGTTCAACTCTTCATTCATGGCATTGATCCAATCTTCCTTCTTAAGTGCATTTTCAATGTTCTCCGGTTCTTCTTGTGCTACAAAGGCATGGTGAGCACAAAAAGATGCTAATCTTCTTCTAGTAACCACTCCACTATTGATGTCACCGACAATTTGATCAATTGGATGGTCTCTTGCAATGTTGGATGGTTGCATTACTTGCACTTGATGACTAGGATGAGTGGATGGACTAGCTTGTTGCTCTTGATCTTGATCATCACCTTGAGTGCCACTAGTGCTAGCCTCATTTGTACCAAACTCAACCATAGTGGTAGGCAATGGAGTATCATCATCATCATCAACTTGCCTTGGCCGAATATCACCAACATCCATATTTCTCATTGCATTCTCCAAGTTGGAACCACTCACATCATCATGATTTTCAACCTCATTTTGAGAGCCTTGGGTTTCATCAAATTCCACATCATGAACTTCCTCAAGCTTGCCACTACCCAAGTTCCACACTCTATATGCTTTGCTTGTGGTTGAATATCCAACAAGGAACCCTTCATCACATTTCTTGTCAAACTTGCCCAATCTAGTGCCTTTCTTGAGAATGTAGCATTTGCATCCAAAGACCCTAAAGTAACCAATGTTGGGCTTCCTTCCATTGAGCAACTCATATGGTGTCTTTCCAAGCATCCCATGACAATAGAGTCGGTTGCTACAATAGCAAGCCGTGTTGATTGCTTCGGCCCAAAAGGAATGGCTAACATTGTACTCACTAAGCATTGATCTTGCCATTTCAATCAAGGTTCTATTCTTCCTCTCAACTACACCATTGGATTGAGGAGTGTAGGTTGGTGAGAATTGATGTCCAATTCCAAGCTCGTCACACAACTCTTCAATTCTTGTATTCTTGAATTCACTTCCATTGTCACTCCTAATCTTCTTGATGGATGTCTCAAATTCATTTTGAACTCTCTTGACAAATGTCTTGAAAAGCTCAAACACATCATTCTTGTCATGCAAGAAGAACACCCATGTGTATCTAGTGTAGTCATCAACTATGACAAAACCATACTTGTTGCCTCCAATGCTTGAATATGATGTTGGCCCAAACAAGTCCATGTGTAGCAACTCAAATGCCTTGCTTGTACTCATTGTACTCTTGGTTGGATATGCATTGCCATGTTGCTTCCCGGCTTGACATGCTCCACAAGGTTTGTCCTTCTCAAACTTCACATCACTCAAGCCTCTAACCAAGTCATGCTTCAACAACTTGTTCAATTGCTTCATTCCAACATGACCTAGCCTTCTATGCCACAACCACCCTTTGCTAGCCTTTGAGAGTAAACATGTTGTCAACTTGGCTTCTTTTGAGTTGAAATCAACTAGATAAAGATCACCATATCTAAATCCCTTGAAGATCATATTTGCACCATCACCACTAACCACTTCAACCTCTTGGCTTGTGAATATGCATTTGTAGCCAAGATCACAAAGTTGAGAAACCGACAAGAGATTGTAATCAAGATTGTCCACTAGCAACACCTTGGATAGAGTCTTCTCTTGTGTAATTGCAATCTTGCCAAGATCCAAAACACTACCCTTCTTGTCATTGCCAAATGTGATAGACTCATATTCATCAATGCCCTTGATGCTAATTGACTTGAACATATGAGAATCCCCGGTCATGTGTTGAGTGCACCCACTATCCATTATCCAATGCTCTCCTCCCAAGACGGTAATTGACCTACAAAATAAGATCAATTCTTCTTAGGTACCCAATGTTGCTTGGGTCCTTCAAGGTTAGTCACCAAGGCCTTTGGTACCCAAATGACTTTCTTCTTTGAGCCCATCCATGGTGTACCAATGTACCTAGCACGAACACCATTGTTCTTCTTCACAAGCATATATGAATTATCAAGCTTAATGGAAGAGACATTGGTTTTCTTGTTCATGCACTTTTGCTCTACATGACCAACTTGCTTGCAAGCTTTGCAATAGCTACCATTCTTGGGGATATAGCCTAAGCCCTCCTTATACAAGGATGCCCTTTGGCTACCCAAGCATATAAGCAAGCGGTCCTCACCACCATAAGCCTTAGCCAAGGTGTGATTGAGCTCCTTTACTTCCCTCTTTAAACATGCATTCTCATGAATAAGCATAGGGTTGTCATTATCTTCACTAGAGATGGATATGCTAGTGATAGAGCTAGTGGAGGTATCACATTTGGGGGTTGATTCATCAACAAGAATGTCACACATGATGCTTGCATTGCATAT
Source organism: Hyparrhenia diplandra (assembly GCA_015847255.1). Lineage (NCBI taxonomy): Eukaryota > Viridiplantae > Streptophyta > Magnoliopsida > Poales > Poaceae > Hyparrhenia > Hyparrhenia diplandra. The sequence continues at coordinate 9,204 of JADLZK010009272.1, read as the reverse complement.
ATCAACCTTATCCTCAACTAAGCACAACTTGTGCTCATCAAGTAGAGAGGAATGAGCTTTCTCTAACTTAGAATGAGATTTCTCAAGCTTCTTATGGTCTACCTCTAGACTCTCATAAGATGCCCGGAGCTCACCAAGTTTTTGCTTAAGGCTCTTTGTTTCCTTACGCAAGCCCTTGCATTCCTTCCTACTTTGCTTGAACATGACATTGCAATCATCAAGCATGCTTTGCAATTCCTCCCTAGTAGGAGTTTGCTCCTCATCATCACTATCACTATCACTATCATTATCATCATCACTAGTGATAGATTGTACCTTGGAGGCCTTAGCCATGAAGCATGAAGAGGGAGTGTCGAAGAGGGAGATCTTGTCATGCATAGCAAGGTGAGCTTGTCCCTTCTTCTTCTTCTTGTCCTCTTCTTCATCACTTGAAGATGATGAGCCTTCACTATCCCAAGTAGCCACATGTGACTCATTCTTTCTCTTGGGCTTCTTCTCTTTCTCATTTTTGGCATCATTCTTCTTTCTTGCTTTCTTGATGCCCTTCTCATCATCACTCTCATATGGGCACTCCGCAATGAGATGGCAATCATCATGACACCGAAAGCATGTCATATTGCCTTCATTTTTCCCACCCTTGGTCTTCTTGGATGATGGCTTCTTGTTCTTCTTGTTGATGTATGTCTTCTTCACATACTTGCCCAACCTTCTCACGAAGAGAGCCAATTGTTCATCAACTTCACTTCCACTTGTTGAAGTGCCATCTTCTTCATCATCACTTGACTCTTCCTTCTTCTTCTTGCCCTTGGATGAAGAACTAGCCTTGAGTGCCAAGCTCTTCTTGTCATCTTTCTTGTCCTCATCCTTGGTCTTCTTGTTGGCCTTGTTGATGAGCTCTTGCTTCTTTGAATCATCTCTAAAAGAGTTATCGGTCATCACTTCATCAAGCAATTGATTTGGTGTCAAGAGCTTCAAGTTGGTCTTTACTAGCACGGTCTTGAGCATCTCAAATCTTTCCGGTAAGCACCCCAAGAACTTCATGTTGAATGTTGTGTCCTTGATGTCTTCACCAGTGCATTGAGATCGCTCACCAACACTTGCATGCGGTGGAACATCTCCCACACACTCTCATCTTCCTCTATCTTGAAACTATTGAATTGTTCAAGCTTGATGTAGGCTTTGGCTTGCTTGACTCCTTCGGTGCCCTCATAGCACTCTTCTAGCTTCTTCCATATGTCATGGGCGATGGTGAGTGTCTTGACTTGCTCAAACACTCTATCGTTGAATGCCTCATGAAAAGCACTCACGGCCACATCATTGGCATATATTTTCTTCTCTTCTGCGGTGGTTGGCTCATTTGGCTTTGCCACTTCAAACTTGTTTTCGGTGACAACCCACACTTCTCTATTGATTTGCTTGAGATGTGTGGTCATCTTCAACTTCCAATGCCCAAAGTTGGTGCCATCGAAAGGTGGCGCCTTCTTGGTGTTGTTGACATGGAAAGTAGCCATTTTCTTATCACCGTTGGATGTTAAGCCACTCAAATACGGTGCCTCGGCTCTGATACCACTTGAAAGGTCCTAATGGCTAGAGGGGGTGAATAGCCTATTAAAAAATTCTACGAACAACACTAAGCAAGGCGGTTAGTAAATTAGACGGCGTAACAATAAAGCAAATGCTTCAAACTAATTATGCAAGCCTCTTAGCAATTCTAGCAATTCTATAATCTCTAATCACACTCAAGAGCTAGGTTGCTAAGTTACTCCTAGGTGGACAAGGCAAACTAACTAAACCAACAACTAGGAGCTAAACAAGGCTAAGCAAGTACTACCAAACTACTCTAGCTACACAAGTAAATACACGTGGAGTAGAGAGTGATATACCGACTTCGATGTGTAGAGGTGGAAGCCAATTATCGTGATCAACTAGAAATCTCCAACGAGCGCAACAAGGTTGACACGATGATTTTTCACCGAGGTTCACGTGCTTGCCGGCACGCTAGTCCCCATTGTGGCGACACACTCACTTGACGGTTGCTAAGCTTAATGGCCAATGCCAAATCCCCGGTGGGAGCTCAAGCAAACGATCACAAGAGAGGGTCCAACAAGCCACGAGCAATCCACTAGTGACGCCTTTAAGCGAACCTCCCGCGGGGTAAGGCTCAACCCCTCACAATCACCACCGGTGTGGCCTCAAACAAGCTCCACTTGAGCTCAACACCGCCTCTTGCTCCAAGCCGCTAGGGAACCGGGCAAATTCCCAAGAAAACAAGAATCCCGCGGCTTCTCCAAGGATGAAGTGCCTCTAGATGCAACCGATGCAAGCAATGCACTTTTATCACTCTCAATCTCACCAAGAATCCGAGTTAGTGATGAAGAGATGAGTGGAGAGGAGTATCAAATACTCACTAGCAAGTTGGAAGCTTCAAATGTGCAAGAGAGAGCCTAAGGAACCAGCCAACCAAGTATATATATGGCTCCTTTCGAAATGGAGCCATTGCTCCAAAAATTTGCTCTCTCGCGGGGTGACCGGACGCACCGACCGGGAACCACCAGGGGTCCGATCGAGAGTCCGGTCATCGCTTCCGTCGCTATCGGCAAAGGGGTCGGGCCCACACCGGGCGCCCTCCTCCGTCTGCGTCCGGTCCGGTGCTTCCGGCCGGGCACCGGAAGCGTCCCGTCCAGGGTCCGGTCTCTCGCGTCGGCCCAAAACCGGCTGCGGGGGCTCTCTCGCCAGACGCATCCACCGGAGCCACCGGTGTGCGTCCCGGCCGAAACGCCGTCGCGTCCGTCCGCCTACGATTCCAAAGAAATCTTCTTCTTCTTTGTTGCTCTTTGCTTCAAACTTGCTTCGCCTCTTGCCGTGAGGTTGCCAACACATTCAAGATGACCACGTTATCACCAATGTTAGCACGTCGAGATGTTAGGCAAGATCGGGGTTAGTGCTCTCATGTCCTAAATGCAATATGCAAGTCAATTGGACCTAGAAGCACTTCATAAAAGGATTGTCGCGGCATCTGTTGGTATTTGTTAGCTTACAGAGAAATATTTGCGTATCCGCAAGCGCCGGATGTCCAAAGGAGCATTTCACCCGGGGAGGGTTTTAAATATATATCGTATCCACAAGGAAGATATGACAAAGGTTCAATTGATTAAAGACGGTGATAGAAGACTAATGAGATTTTAGTGATCAGCATATACTTAAACAGGGGTAAGCCAATAATAAATAGCAATAAGGTATATGAGACAGTGAGGCACACACGTGGTGAGTATAGCATAAAACTAATTCCTAGTGAGATTAGGATTGGATTTAAAACAAAGGGACAGTTCTTAGGTAGCATACAAAGAATCTATTAAATGGTTTTAAAACAAATCATAGCATAAGATCATATATATATCAAAACCATAAATAAGAATGTGCACCCAAGATTACTTAAGAAAATCAGGAACGAAACAAGATTAACCCAAGAACCATTATCGACTAGTCTTACATACGGGGATGGATTGCAAAGGACTCAATAGTCTTTGTCACCACTACGATCTACCACACGACCCGGCATATAAGGTGAATCCGCAAAGTAAATTATATCTAAGCACCATGCTTACATACTCTCTACTACCTAGCACACTCGAGTAATATACTAGGAGCTCTACTGAATAAGCGCGTTGAATTATCATGAATAATGATCATATCAAATATGCTATGACTAGAATAAAGTAAAAATAGACTAATTGCATGCATAATAATGAAATAGCACGAAGGTGTATGAAAACAATAATATTGATTCATAGTAACTTACGATCCGAACCGGAGCGGATGCTCTCTCTTCTCTAAACTCGACTTTCTATCTAAACTAGGCTCTAGATCTATATATAGAGCAAATCGAATTAGCTATCCTATCTCTTGGTGTCTCCTCTTCTTCTCCCCGCCTTTGGCTTCAACTTGATCTTCTACTTGATGATGACTTGAGGCTTCAGATCGAATTATGAGACAGGGGAACCCGGGGGCTTTATATAGTCGGGAGGAGGTGCCGGTGTTGGATTAGATTACAACTTCGTACTCCACCGTCGCCATCGGATCAAACCGACATTAAACGAGCGGATTAGATTGCGTCTTGGAGGCGGTTGGAGAAGCTTCTGGAAGCGGAGCTGAGGTGGCAGAGGGGAGAGGCCGGTCGGCCTACTATTCAAAGGCGGTCGGCACGGGAGTGGGGCCCACTCCTCGGTCCCGTGGCGGCGTCGTGGCTTCCGGAGTCTTCTAGATGATGTTTTCTTGGGTGTTAAGTTTTGTTCACGCCGGGGAGTAATCGAGCCTTCTAGTCTTGTTTCGGAGTTGGATTGCATTACGCTGTCGGTCGTATGACACATCAATTTCTATTTGTTTTCTGTTAAGTCCCCGCAAATCACAACTTTACCAAAACTCATGGAAATCATTAGTCCAAAGCCCTATTCTATTGTTGATTTATCTTTTTAGTCCTTTTTCATGAATTGTTGATGCATAAAAATATGAGTTAGTGAGCATCAACAGCATCCCCTCTTGATAGTCGGCTATCTATCCTATAATGTGATCACACGCTCTATCGTGTCTTGATCACCGAAAGGAAAAAACCCTATCAAGTATACCTTTGCCTTGATCTCGGGTTCCTCTCAAGCCGATCACGGAGCTCGGCGATCCATCAAGTCCACCGACATTGTCCATGTTCATGATCATCATGCTCCTTGTCATCCGCCTAATCCTTTCTTAAGTCACACACTTAGAACAAAGGATTAGTCCACAAGTGTGTCATCAATTTCCAAAACCAAACATGAGATTTCAAGGGGCGGTTAAATCTAAAACCCCCTACACTTTGGATTTGGCGCGAAAAAAATTCAAAACTAAAATATATATAGCCGCCTCCATAAACATCTATAATTCACATAACTCACAAAGTATGTAGATATTTGATACAATAAACATCTATAATTCACATAATCACAAAATATCATCTCCATTATTCAATCTTACAATATACATTCATAATTCACATAAGTTACAAGTTCAATCTCATCTACTAGTTCACCTTCCTATTGCTAGTCTTTCCCACTCCACGAAAAATGTTGAAACTTTGGATTCGTCTCGCAACTTTCGAAGTACGGTCAAGGTAGCAACCTTTTGGATGTATAGCATGATCTAATATGAAGTCACAAAGGCCGACCACGAGTTTCAAGAGGTCATCATCTCGGTAAGGGTCCCGATTTACACTGGCGTCTCGCCTACACAATTAGGATATAAGAAAAAGTTAGCCTATATATAGAAACACATAGTGAGCATATACATAGAGAGAAAGGAATGAGCATATATACCAAGTCCGGGTGTCTCAAGTACGAAAGGCTGTTATTCATCGCCATGCATACGTAATATCCACGGTGTACACTTCCGGGCTTACGCTTGGCGACCGTATATAAAATTGTTAGGAAATGCATTTGAGATTATGCAAGATTGAGGTAGGTCATACTTACACAAGTCTCTGTTTTGACGCACAATCATCCTCTCATTGAAGGGATTCACTCCATCGGTGCTAACCCAAACCGTACATTCCTTGGGTCTTGAGCGAAGTCTTTGTGATTATTATCAAAGTTTTGCCACTAAGTACCATCGTACGGGTGTGCAATCTTATCATCATCTATCTTGCGCTCATCTTGCCACCATGTCATCATTGCGGCTTCTTTGGGGTTTAGGAAGATTAAGCCTCGGTGATCGGTCACTTGTGGCGGTACCACATTACCAAGGCAGAACTCTTCTCTCGCTGGATCAATTCCTAACGAGTGTCCTTTTGGAGATTAGAATCACATACCGCTTTTTCCCACCCTTCTTCCTCTTGTTTCCAATGGAGGTCTCGTCCCGTTGTATTGATTGTTGTTCTTGTGCCGACTAGCTCCCGCACCTAGGACATGTATGTAGTCCCTTGAACGTGTCACCACGAAAAAGGATATAATGGTTCGGGCATGCATGGATCTTTTCAACACTCATTGTTAATGGACTTATAACCTTTTTTTGCTTGGTAGGTATTGACGGGTACCGAGTTTGGTTGTGGCAAGAACCATGACGAGAGAGACGCAATAGATCATTGAAACTACTGATCCGACCAACCGTTTTCTTAGCCTTCAAGATCAATATCTCAAGCACAAAACGTAGTAGCGTCCAAAGGTGTCGGACAACCCTTTTCAACACCATGCACAGTTTCCTTTCGATGCTTGCTCTCATCGTCTCTAGGTTCTCTATAACTTTCACGCTCTTACGCAATATTTTTGGTCCAATGGCATTAAGCATTTCGCCCAAATAATCATCGTCATCTTCATCCCCTTCACGTGCTACGACATCATCATCAACATCACCTTTCCCCGCACCATCAACGACATTTGTGTCCATACCATGCCAACCATCACCATCGCGTAGTTCACTATCGGTGAGGGTTCCTTTACGTTTGAAGCTCACCGCATAATGAGAGAAGCGCTCTAGGGTTTCGGGGTCATCCCCTAGATCATCGGTCGACGTCACCAACAACATTTTCACCGTGATGAATCCGTTATGTGTAATCTGCAACAAATCCTCGTGTAATCAAATGTTGTCCGATGGTCTTCACATCTCTATATGCTATCTCATTCTTGCAATCATGGCACGGACATATTATTGAATCCTGTTTCAATGTCTTCGCATGATTCTCAGCGGCTTCAATAAATTTATGCATCTCGTCATGAAAACCTTCCTTCCACCTTAACGTGTCATACATCCAGGTCATTCCTCATACTCCATCCTTTAGTACAACAAAGAAAGAAAATACATCAAACGACTAATTAGTTAGATATATAAATACATATACATGGCAAACCCTAAATGGTTAAAATTAATAAATGCATTAATATCAAAGTTGTAGCACACACTAATAGCTTATCATTTTAGAAAATTTTAGAAAAAAATAATAGCATTTGCACATCATATGAGAGAGAAAAACTTGTTACAAATTTAAACTAAGAATTAAAAAAAAGCACACATGTTCATCAACCATGAACACATGAACCCTACCTATTTTATTACTCCACTAAAATCACATGTAAGAGCCACTAAAAAATGGTTCTAATTCAATACACTTACTAATCTCCGCTAGCACTTCCAAACCTAAGCTCTAGTTTGCTCCATATAAAGCTCAAGCACCATAAAAAGTGAGAGAAAAGTAAAATTTAAATTACTCCACAACCAATCATTAAAAATCAAATTAAGTGGTAGGAATAGTATTTTCTTACCTTTTTGAGCCTCCCCACCAAAGGATTTGAGTTGAAAACCTCCCCCCCTTAGTAGAGCAATTTTTGGGAGGAGCCCAAGGCCTCCCAACCATTTTTTCTCGAGTTTAAGTGGGTGTCCCGAGGTGGAAGAAGGTGGCTAGTTCGGCCTTATCTACGTGAACCACTATAGGGGGCGGTTCTAGAACCAGCCACCCCTACTATTATTACAAACGGGGTGGTTCACCCCCCCGCCCCTAATGAAGACACAATAGGGGGGCCGGATATCGAGCCGCTCCCACTAATAGTAGGGCGGTTAGAACAACACCGGCCGCCCCTACTGTGTTTTCGTAGGGGGGCGGCCGGTTTCCCACCTCGGCCGACCGCTGCTTTGTAGGGGCGCCTCGAAAATGAACCGCCCCTAATGTAAATGGTCGACGTTCTTATAGTAAGCTATTGTAGTAGTGATAGGGAGTCGGGGCCGGCCACACGCCCCAAAGGGCGGGTGGGCGCTTTCGCGCCGCCGATTCAAAGATTTGCTAGCTATCCTAGTATATAGTATACTTGAAGCTCGTAACATTGTAATTTAATTTCAAAGCGTCCGCGTAAATAGACCCCCTCGCTTTCTTACAATATCATCCTGACTTCGTTTTCTCAAGGCCCCAATGAAAACTTATTACGAGAATACTCACTCCATTTTAAATTATAGTTTATTTGGCTTTTTTATCTCAAATTTGACCATTCTTCTTATTTAGAAAAATTTGTGCAAACATAGTCAAATTTAAATCATTCATAAGGAACTTTATTAATAAAGCATGCCATAACAAAAGAATTTATATTTTGATAAATTTTGAATAAGATGAGTCATCAAACCTAAGGTTAAAAAGTTTAACGAAATATAATTTCGAACGGATTTAGTAGAAAACAACACAAAGGTTAGTTCAAGTATTTCTATCAAACCTAAGTTGTCCTAACAACTCTAGAAATCCCATCATGAATTCTAGTTTTTTTTTTTTTTTCATGAAAACAGGAGGTGCATGCTCTATCGCACATTTTATTTCTTCTCTACATCTACAACATAAAAAGAACAAAAGGAAGACTTGTCATTTGGTGCGACTTTGTGGTCGACTCGCCATAGCCTGGGCGTGTCATGCGTCATGAGAGAAAAAGGAAACAATTTCATGTGTCCCCATTAGAGGAGAAAAAGGAAATCAATCAATGCATGACACCGCGACGGATAAAAAAGGAAATGGCTTTCATGTGAGATTTCTCACCTAAAAGGAAATCAATTCATGCATGACAAATATAGAAGATGGCTACCAAATAGAGGAGAAAAAAAGAGGAAATAAATTGGAGGAGAAAAAAGGAAATAAATTCATCGCTCCAAATCTCCTCCCGTGTGAGATCTTGATTCCACTCTAGAAGGAGGACTACTCCATCGACCTCGGCCGTTGATATTTCTTAACGATATTACTAGAAATAGATAATAACCTATTTCCGATAACGGCACCAGAAATGCTTGTTGGCATTTCATAGTGCAATCACTAAGAATAAATAGTATTCTTAGTGACCACGTTAAGAAACATCGATGATAGATGGATTCATATGTTTGAGATAGTCAATCCGCAGCGCACGGATCTATCATTGTAGCATTTCACCCGTGGTATTCGGGTATCGTGATTTATATTTTCCCAAGGGAAGGCACGCTTGTGTAATTGCTAGCATAATGATGATAATGATCCACAATGTATTTATGAATAACCATTAGTCAAATGCGGGGGTAAGGAAATAATATTCGTGGATAGTGACAAACACACATAAGCTACTACACCACTAGGGGGAGGAAAAGGATAAAAGAGAATCTACAATGAGAAGGTGGTTCTAAATATTGCACATGGGTGAACTCTAGTTTGCATATGAGGAGGCTAAATCAAGATGGGATTATGAT